>OZ022504.1:54870320-55470320 GCA_963989385.1 Ctena decussata
TAGTTTGTTAGAAATGGACTTAAACGCTAGGGTCGATGTGATTGTGAATGTAAAAATTTATATAAAATCTACAGAGTCCTATATGTATGTTAAATTAAAAGTAAAAAGTGTGTAGCAATCCTGTAGATCTTTTTAAGAACAAACTTTGGTTTAAACAACATTTGATTCAGCTTTGCCATGTTATACGCAGAGTACAATTTTCGTGAAAAGGATTTGGTAGAAAGCTCATGGCTTGTATTGAAGAAACTTTATGTCAAGTTTGATAATTGTAGGTATCACAGTTTGAAAGAACTGCCTGCAACACTAGGCCTGCATGATTATGAATGTAAAATTTTACGAAGTCAACAGAGTATAAAATTAAATCAAGAGTACAAATAAGTGCCAAAGCCCCTCAGACCATCCCAAGAAGAAGTTTAACTCAAGGTCTGATGATCGGAGGTATCATAGTCTAAGTTTATGAGTAATGGACTTAGCCACTAGGGTTGACATGATTTTGAACATTTAATTTTCTGAAATCAACAGAGCATGAGGTAAAGGGCAAGAGTAAGAACAAGAGCCAAACCCCCTCAGACCATCCATCAAAAAGCTTAATGCAAGGTTTGAGGATTGTAGGTATCATAATTTACGAATAATGGACTAAAACACTAGGGTTGATGAGATTTTGAACGTAAAAGTCAGAAACGCGTGCAACTTTATGCAAGGTCTGATGCTCTTAGATATCACAGTTGAGAGAAAACACTACGGTCGACGTAAGTGTGACAATCAGACGATCGGAATGACGGACCGACGGAAAACCGGACTCCTATATGGCGCCTTGCTAAAGCAAGTGATACAATACACACTCAGTCCAATACGAAGAAATAGTACATGCATACAACACACAAGGCTCTATCTTTTAATTATTTTGTAAACTACTCAAGAGAAATTTTGCATCACCTTACTTTTTTTCTCATACAGCTGATGCAAAACAGACATATTAGTGGAGCGGGATATAGCGAAAATACTTCAGTTGATGATACAAGCATGAAATTTACAGGATAGCAAGTACCTGGCATGCACTTTAACATAAGATCGTGGGCCACTTGAAATTATGTCATTTTCAAGATGGCCGCCGCAAAAACAAAATGTCCGCCATTTTTATGTACTTTTCAACACTTTATTTAAGGTAATAGTCCAGAGGCCCGTTGGCATGGATGTTTATTTTATGCCCTGATTATAGTCACTTAGAGCATTGACTTAGGGAGTTGCAAAATGGTTGTTGCCAGTGTTTCTTTCAACACTTTACCGAAAAAATGGCCAAAGTGGTGGGTGGGGTAACACTGGTCCATTACAGCACCTAAATGCAATAAACGCAATGTAGAAAATACTTTGTGTCATAAATATCCCTTTTTAAATGTTCTAATACATAAAAAGCAAACTGAAGTCTGGAAATGATGACCAAAAAGCATGATATATTAGTAACGTATATAATTGTAACTAAAATACAAATAATCAATGAGAAACAGACCAAACGGTGGAATGAAATTTTTACATGTGGTCCTAGATTAGCATAATCTATCGTTTTTATTCGACTCATGCTCATCTCAACTTTGACAGAATTCTTTGATATATTTTGAATCAGTTAGGTTGCAGTTAGTAGTGGCAATATCAGTTGAAGACAGAATGAAACTTATTTCTTATGAATTTCTGAAACACTGGTGAGAAGGTATAATTAGCTGTAGTCTGTATTATGTCTTAAATTGAAAAAGTGTACAAGTACGCAATGCAAAATGCTATTCTTATATTCATTAGACAATAATAATTTTGGGTTGTATCTGAAAGGCACCCAAACAGTAACATTACGTAACATAATCGAAATCCGTCCCAGGAAGAATAATCCAGGGTCATATGTAATAAAAATCGGGTCTTCGTGAAGACAACAACTTCAATTTGATGTTGTTATCATAATCAGTAAAGCAGTCTTTCAGCAGCTAAAAATGGTTGTTGCTATATCATTTTATGTGTTTTACCTAGAAACTGACCAAAGTAACGGGTGGGGTAACATTAGCGTGTTACAGCAGCAATCTGTTACAAACGAAATGTAGGGAACAATTAACGTTATAAATGTAAAGCGCAATTAAAAATTATCAATATTATTTTTTTATATCTAAATAAATAGCTATATTGACATATTTAGATAAAGATAATCATCAGTCAAATAAGACCAGTAACGTACATAACCGTGACTAAAACACAATTAACATACACGAATAGCTGGAATGAATTTAATATGATTGGTCCTTAATCAACATACTCTGTCACTTCTCTTTAAACCGTGTTGAAAGAACTGTTTGCATATGTTGAATTAGTGAAGTAGCAGTTAGCTGTGGCATTGCCAGCTGAAGAGAAAAGTTTACTTTTCCTTAGGATTTTCCCCAAAACAGTTACTGACGAAAATATCTAACTGTAGATGATATAGCCTTTCAGTGTAACTGTTTATGTCTTAAGTTTACACATGTGAAGCAGCCATGAAGAAACACCACTGTTTGTGCCTCCAAGTCTGATAATATGGGATTGTCCTGTATTTGAAAGGCATTGTAACAGTAACATTACGGTACATATCTGTAATGTATTAGGAATAAGTTTTTTTTTATTTGAGTAAGTTGTTTTCAAAGGCTCAATTCTGCCAGAAAGTATTTAACTTACCATTGATATTAAGACAGCAAATATTTACTTTTTATACACTCACAAGAACTCAATATGAACATCTGAAGCATTTAGAATTTTCTTAACATTTTTGACTTACAGCAACACCACAAAACGCATCACTTAAAATCTTGGGGGACCAGTATAATATGTATAAGTTGACCTAACTGATCCATGTTTAGGTTTAGAATTATTATAGGGGAGATACCTGTTTCCCTACCTGTGCTGTCTACCGAGGCAATCAGGTAACCTACATGCAAAAGTGGCTGTCAGCTGAGGCAACTGATAAAGTATCGGCTCACTTGATAGTTATTATCATCGTGCTTGAATGTAATCAACGTTACCTTTTTGTGTTGCTTCCATCTGTTACACTGCACCATATTATCACTATGTCAATTAAGTAATGGAAAATGACTAATTTAAGAGACACATATAAAGCGTCTTTTCATGAGTCTGTTCATGACGTGTATCTCTCATTGTAACATTACCAAGATATGTTTGGTCAGATAATTCTGTACAGTCCCTGTTTGTGTTCTCATACATTATTATCAATACATTAAGTGTTACGAAAGACAAATGTAGTTTTGATCATTCGACTTTTAATATGTATGCTTCTTCTATCATTGTATTGATATAAATGGTATCAGAAAGCTGCAATTTCTTACTGTATATGAACTCATTCAGAAAAGCGGTAAGACTTCATTCATAAGCAGTTAACCCGTGTAATTATTGCTAAACAATAATTATTAATAATAAAAATTATAGTAATATCTTCAAAGTCAAGGAGGTCATCTGAAAATAGATATATCAAGGTTTGTCCTTGACATGAATAGTATGCATTACCTTATCATTTGCTAATTTTTAATTCAGAACTAATGTATTACTGTTTAAGCTTATGAGATATGAGGAACTTATAAATTACCCAGTAACTGGTTGTATACGTTAATGGATCTGTTTTCCTTCTCTTTGTTTTGTTACCGTACTGCAAAGTGAAACTACATGTCATTACATTCTTTAGGACAACTGGTATTTGCCCAGAAATATCCCACATCAAATATGCTGTCGTTTTGCGTTGCCACTTAATTTTGAGGCTTAGAATTCTGTAGAACTAGGTCCCTTAAAACGTAAAATATTCGTCAAATTAAAAGTAAGTCCTAATGCTGGTTCCATGCTAAATCGACTCATTTAAGGGACTGTTGAATATAAACAGACTAGAAAAGGAAAGAAAAATAGCATGGAAATTAAACTAATTTTTAAACAAAAACATGTAGTTCTATATTGCTGTGATAACCCATGCCTCGACTTCCCTTGCCTCTTTTTCTTCTAAATTAAATGTGTCTGATGCTGCACTCTCAATGTCCCGGCTGGTACATTACCGTAAAGAACTATATACACAGACCAGATAACTCAAACTACTATGCAACATTTTGACTCGTGGTTTGTTTCAAGATTTTAACTGAACAACGTTGGTTTCCTAGGTAACGTAATATATGCGATAATCTTACAAAGTAAGTACATTTAGTTAGAAAGTGTTCACGTCAGCTTTGTAAGAAAATGGTGTGGCTTAACTCTTCAAGCCTAAGGTTACATTTTTGTTTTACTCTCTTTCAATCTGCAGGGGCAATGTACCAGTTCTGTCCAATAAACGAGGCAATATCATGTTTTGAATTGCTAATTATAGCTGGTAATCTTACAGTATTAAACTTACCAGAACAGTCGCTAATTGGATTTCAGATTTATCCAACCGACTATATATTGCTTTATTTGAAGCCTGTATACAAACTATTTGCTGGCTTATAATTGCTGCATTTTTTCTATAGTGAAATGTATCTGTTTTGCAGTTTTTGAATTTGATTATACAACAAAATGTGATGTATGTTACTGTCTTCAGAATCGCAAGACTGAGTAGCTGGACATAATCATTAAAGTTGCAGATATATGCTTTTAGAAATAAACAAGCAGCAAAACCTGCTGTGCGTGTATGGAATGTGCCAAGTCTCCAATTATTAGCATTTGCAATATTCTGAGTTTCGTCACGTATTAAACGTACCCCATGAAGTCCCTAAATTAGTCATAAGCTGATAGTTCCAAGAAAACAGTGTTTTTTAAGAACTGCCAGTATATTAACTTCATAATTGTTCTCTGAGAGACAATGAAAAAATTCTGTAGGTCGAATTATAATGGACTAACTCATAAACTAAAGTTATTTACGCTACTACTAGTAGTAATGAACGATGAAAACAAAACGGTACTAAAATGTATTTTCTAATACTTTATGATATGATGATTCTATTGAGAAACTGCATTTGAAAATAAAAAAGTAGTTTACCTTGAAATTATGATTTTAAAATAAAAACACATAGGTAACGTATATAATCGATGCTTATGGCCAAATAGTCGTTAGAAAATTTGACAAGATGAGCTTTTCCATTGTGAACAATCCATTGACGAAGTTTTTACATGTAGATATTGCCAAAAAATAAGACACATGCCCACGGGAACTACATATGCCTGCGGACTATAAGCATGTTTTAAATTAAAACGATAACATTTTGAAATTTGGCGGCCATCTTGAAAATGGATGATTTTTAAGTGGCCCACGATCATTTTTGAATCTGGGCCATGTAAGGAACATTTAGTGAAAATTTCATGCTTGTATCATCAAGTGAAGTATTTCCTTGAATTTTCACTCTAAGCAGCTCCACTATATTTACTTGAGTAAAAGTCATATGAGTTGCAATGAAATACATGTTAACTGGTTAACTGTCTTTTGTTTAGGTATTATAAATGGGAAGAGTTGGTCTTCAAGTTCCATCCGCCTTGGCAGATATAGGCTTTCAAAGAGTAGAAACCTATTTCAGGAGGATAGCCCATAGGGTTTGTTAAGAGCCAATACCACTAGTTAGTCAGAAACCTTTATCTACCCCGACGGGGATCAGTGCTGTCCTCATTTATGTCAGGTGTTTACAGAGACATACGTATGCGAATTACAGAAACCATAAAGAAAAACAGTGGCATTCCTTTCTTGTACAACTCTTGGAAGTAAATGATTTAGCATTATGTATATGGGAAACAATTTAACTTTAAATATTATTATTGCATTAATATCGGTGCCACTCGCTATAAACAGGCATATTTTACAAACACAAAACTATGTATTAAAAGACGATTCACATGCTATAATGACCGGTTTTGCGGCTGTTCGTATTTTAGTTGCCGGGCAATCTGTCAGTACGAAAGAAGCGGCAAGTTTGCAGTTGTAAGTTTCGATAAAGAGTTGTACAGAATCGGATATTGTAAAAGAAGAGCGGGCGACCTTGAGTGAAAAATTTAGTGAAAATGATTTTTGACTTGTGAGCTGCTGCTAAAGCAAGGACATAATTCATGATAACTGACCATGGCTTGAAACGATGATTTTTATTATAGAAATGCATAGTACTTTTTAGGAATCAGCAAAGTAATGACAATGCGGCTGAAAAATAGTGCCTAAATTTTATTCTCATAGCTTTGTGCTTAAATTTATGCCATTATGATAACGATCAAATATGATTATCATTGCATTTATGTTTGCCAGGTCCTCGGAAAAAAATCATAACTTAGTCGTCTTTATATTGCTCAGACAAAACCTGTGCATACAATTTCCGTGTCTGGTAGCTTATCTGGTTTTAGGTTATATAATCGTTAAAACTGGACCAGTCGGTGTATGATACGTAAATCCCATCCTCAGGGTCGGTATTTCATCCCAGATACTCTTCAAGCCTGGGCCCTGGTTGTGAGAGGGATTTCCTATCGTACCTTGATACTCATGATAGAGCCCTATGTATCTTAATTATGTTCCTCGTTATGAACGGGCTTCCGTGGCCTAGTTAGGTTCCTCGTTATGAACGGGTTTCCGTGGCCTAGTGGCCTATAGTTCTTGATCTTAATGAAGATGCATATGTAATCCAGTTACCCACACCTGGAACTGATTGATAAACCTATCGAATACATACATAACGGAGTTAAAAATTGGTATGAAGAAGCAGAAACACTGAATCAGAAATTTCACGTTTACCTATATTTGTTTCACAGTCAATTCCAGTAAATCCAACGTAACAGTCACATGATCTATAATAGCTGTCATGCGCTATGCAAGTTCCTTCTTGGCACGGGTTGCTCACGCACTGGTCTATCGGCGTTCCACATTTACCACTAAAATAGAAATGAGAAAATCATGTGACTTCCAACAATGAGGTAATTTTGCCATGCGACATTCAAATAATCCTGCTATTCCATACAGGGTAATCAGAGGCCTCACTGTTGGCTCTATGGCTTCGGTCTTTACCTTAGACGGCTGATATGACAAGCAAAAGCTCTGATCAGACTGCAAATAAGTGCAGTGTGATCTGAGCCTTTGCTTGCCAACAATGCCACATTGTTGGAAATCACATAATGCGGCCCATTGATAACTCCAAGTGTTAAAAGATTTTAATAAGTTCATCAAAACACGAATACACTCTGAATTCAGAATAAAATGTGTCAAAAACCGAGTTCCAGTTGTTCAAAATATCACTGATTTTTTTTTCTTAAAAAATGTACATACATGTAGTGCTTGCAGTCCAAAAGATACTCACCTAATTTTTTTAGAAAAGAAAGATCATTGTATTTACCAACTTTTGGCTGATCACAAAGAAATAGTTCACTTATTATCCAAGTTTTATGAATAAACAAACAATACTATTCTAGCTGAAGCTCCTTCATCTTTCATAAATGTAATATGATATTATCTTTCACTAAAAATCACGCAGGCATTTTATTACAGTATGTTATCTTTACAAATAATTAGATTATCTTCACATACACTTTTGAACAGTATATAAAATATAAACACCAAATTTTAAATGCTTTTCGCAGGACTTTTTTTTGTAATTGTTCGGCAAATGGGCATAAATCTATAAAAATAAGGGCATCGAAAAGGAACAAGATTGATTATTTTTATGGTTTATCCACCTTTGAATTATAAAAGCCTCGAGTAATAGAACATGCCAAAACGTAATGTATTGACACATTGGTCAGGCCAAAACCAAAACGCGTATGTCTCCTCAACTTCGTCGAAACTGAGGCATTCAAACAACACAATTCTGACACTGGTACAACAGACGTTTCAAATTGAACTCTTCAAGATAGCGAATGGATCAAGGCGATTTTCTTTTCCACTTTTGTTTAAAGAAATGTGTTTTTCACATATGTAAACATCATAGTTCTGATCATATGCAAGTTCTACTGCGTGTCTGATCTGGGTCACCTTGTTTTATTCATTCTGGACCTTTTAGACGAATTACTGAATTGTATAACAAAACTGCCCCATTCTAAGGACGAATGGTAGTTATTTTTGGTGCCCCGACTTTTAGAACGTTTACGGTAGCATGATGCTGAACTTCCTGTTGAGATACGGATAATCTGTAAAAGAACCAATTAAAGTCTGATGAAAGAGAAACATACAGTGTCGTAAACAAATTAAAGAAAATATACATGGTGCGCATTTAATTTAGAAATTACAGCAAATGGTCGAAACACTCCATACTCCCTAAATCACGATCAAGAAGCATGGCGGTAGGTGTAACTAAAAAGCAACATTTTAAAAGAAAATAAGCATATTCTTTACTTTAATTTTTCTGAAACCATTCCCATCTTTTCAACCATTACCTGAGTCCACAACCAACTAATCAAATCACCCACATATTTTTATCCAACTCAGTAAACACTAGTTTAGAATATGAAATATATCATAAGTAAAATGATAAACTGAAGCATATATTGATTTCTACAGTTTGCCATTACCATACAAATAATGATAATAGAACAAAATGTTGAAAACATTCATGCTATTAAAAGTACTGTACCAATGTCATATGCGTATAGGTCCATGAGGTCAGGCTGAGCATCCTCGCAGTCTGCACGAAGTCTTCCCTGTACACTTAAATAAGCGGGGGAATGCGATTCTTTTTTTTTTTTACTTTCGCATGTTAATTCTACATTCTGCGCCGACAAATAAATTAACAAGCCGACTACATCTAGATACAAAACCCATTAAAAGTTCTATCTCCAGCTAAGACTTGAACTTAAAAGCAAATGATAAAATACCGAAATTATTCGACTATAAGACGGGATTTTGTCTCAGTATGTAAATAAGGCGTGTGTAATATGGCTATTAGATAGGGTTCTCACTTCCAAACCACTATCTAAAATCAAGATACGTTTTTCGGAACGGATAGAGATTTTTGGGACTGTTTCAAAGTTAAAAACCTCCGTCTTTTAACCGTAAAAATACGGTAACCAAATCAAACAATTCTGTGACGTAAAATAAAAAATTGCAAATGTCGCCTTATGACATAGACTTAAAATACGGTTACTATCGTTATTGGGGTCATTTAGTAAAGAAAGAATTCGTTTTCACAAGAAACTAATAGCTAAACCATGGAGTATACAGATACCGGTTTTACATTCCCTTTAATGATATGTGCTAACCATTTATATCTTTTCAATTACCGAACTTATCTTTATGTCACCATAAGTTAGATTTAGCAGCGTAAGCCCACACCAGCAATTATACGAGTTTTGATTATAATCAGTGACTTCAGAAGATCGGAAGGAATTTCAGTCTGTCAGTCATTGCTGGAAGGATGTTCTGGATGAATGAAAGGATGACTTGCCATTTTACGTCATTTTCAACAGTATTTCAGTCATATCAGGATGATGGGAGGGTGATCATGAAAGACTGTGTGCGTCTGAAAATACTTCTGCCTCCGGCAGGGTTCCAACCTGTAACCGCTAGATCAGTAGCCCAGCGTTTAATCTACTGAGCTACCCAGGGTCCTGTTATGTCATAAAAATGGGAAGCTCCGATACCAAGAATGACGTCTCGAATTCTTAAATGCTAAAGTAATATCTTTGGTGTGATTCGTATCAGATCATTGCAAACAGTGTTTGCGATACTTCGCAAATTCTTTAAAGACATTACAAACTAAAATTCTTTCAACAGAAGCTCTAGATTTTCTCAATAAAACAATTACCATTGTCATTTAATTCCCTGTAAAATAACTTATTTACATGCATAACATGTACACGTTAAAATGCAAAAACAGGTTCTATTAACAGGCCAGGAACGCTAACAGGATCATCTCCTCTAGATGATCAAACGAGTGGCATTTCAGCAGCAGGTGCACTTGTGTCCAAAACACATTCATTTAAAAATATCTGAAACTTGGAATTTGAAATTTAGTAAGTTCCCGCAACTGTTGACATTACGTCAACGTGCGTCATCGCGGCCACCACAAGTAAAAACCGTGCACTTGTTTTATCGTTAGTTCCTCGTATAGGTAAGCAATCTGTTTTAGGGAAATTCGAGTAAAAAAGCCAGTTGAATCGTAATATACGCGTCGATATATACAATTTTAGTAATATAGCAGATAGTGAAAAGGTCGACGGTCGCACAAGCAGCTATACTTTTGTACAATACAAAATCAAAATTATTCGAAAGCAATATAATAATATGATCAGGTAAAGTAGACAGAGACAATGCCACGGAATGAGTATGCATAAGCCCTGCATCATAAAGATGACAGTAGAGTATAGCTAAAGAGGAGAGGAAAGAGACCGTCGTGATGCCACAAATGTGTCCTTATGACCAGATGGGTTATGACGGAAGTAAAATAACGACAAAAATGATGATAAATTTAAAATAACACTAAGCCGAGTACATGTAGATGCGATATATATTATATTTTAACTGGAATTTAAACCCGTGACCAACATAAAGCTCTGCCAAGCAAGCAATATCCTTTCATGTACTATTTTCACTGCAGACATCATAAATGGTTGGCCTAACGGAACTTATTGTCAGACGGCCAGTCTATACCGTCTATCGCAACACAGGATTTGCCAATTCGCACGGCATTCATTGTGTGTTTACCAGTCGTGATTCATGAGAACCTGTACTCATTTTTTTCCGCTAACTATCTACTATATACTGTTTACAGCCAACATAATTGCGTCCTGTTTAATGCGATATTGACTCAATTCGCAATCTGGAGAACTAAGAAACTGACACAATATCTGCAGAACTTGGAAACTGACAAAACGAAAAATTATTTGTTGATCGACAAATTATTTGTCAGTTCACAACTCTCGCTATTTGTAAAAGGACAAATCGGTGTATATACTTTGCTAAGTTTCATAAAGTAATCATGGAAAATAGAATTTCTGCATGTTGGTGTATATTGAAACCTGTATATGTTGATACCAGCTATCATTTGAGAACATGTATACTATCTTGCTTGGTGTGGTATTTGAGGAACAATGTTTTAAGTTTCTTTATGGATTTTCTATGTTGTTCTTAAAGTAGAACGAAATACGCAACAAGACAGTCTAGAAGTTCACTGTTTTACTACAGACAATTCCATAGCAACATTGAACTTTAATTTCGCAAATATTGCACTAACGAAACCCAGGGGTAACAACCTACGTCATAGCGCGCGTTACAGAATTAATCATTTGACGGCCATTTGAAGAAACTCGATAGATTTTCCGTATGTAACATATAACAGACAGGATTTCAACACAAGACAAAACGGTGAGTCGGGGCTTACATGTACATATGGTCCAGATATATAGGGCATGATTCTTCAAAGGGTGAGATATTATGAAATACCTAACTACAGTTTTTGATGTGGACAGCTGAGATAAACATGCACTAAGGCAGAGTCGATATAGATCACTATAGTGGAGTGTTTTCAGATTAAACAAGTATTTTATGGTAAAATTCGGGTAATATTGAGTCCAAAACATCTATAGGTACCAGACTGACTAGATATTTGGTTGTTTCAGTGTTTGACAAACATTCCTTATGCCAAACATTTACCTTATTAAGGCCGCTGATAAAACGATTATGACGTCAGCGCTGTAACGTAGGTTGTCACCTTTGAAACCTGAGTTTGTATTTTCTGAGTGTTAGCTGGTATAAAAATAAGTATTTACAATCATGCACCTTATAGCGGAAGCTTAGTACTGCATGATAACTTCATGAAAAACATGTTTTTGAGGGCACTTATTTGACGTTTTACAAATGGCTAGATTTGTAAAATGACAAATTATTTGCCGATTAACAAGACCTGATCTGCATTTGAACTTCCATACTGATCAAAGCCGCACTTAAGCGTCCAAATGCTGAGTGTACCTTCGGTGTATTTGCGCGTATGCAACTACATGCAGAGCAACTGAAAATTTATTGTCTACTGTGTAGTGTTACATGTCCACTGCATCATGTCTACTGCTTACTGCAAATATCACAAAAGAAACGTCGCATTCATATATCCAAATGGCAGACTGTGTACCATATGAGTACCATATGAGTATCTAACGGTGTAAACTGACTGGATCTAAACTATACATATAGCTATAGTTGCAGAACACAGAAAGAAAAGCATTTACAATCCAGAGCAGCTGTACCCATATGGATGTTTACCAACAGCGGTTTTGAACTACAATTGTCCCTGATGGCATTTTTAAGATATATAAAGGTAGAAAATAAAATTGAAAATAAAAATAAATTAAGATTTGTACAAGAACTAAAGCGCCCGAGGGAACTGTTTCCAATTTTTCAAACATTGCGAAGATGTGTTGACAAGTTCGGCATGCATCAAATAGGAGTGATGTGTATTATGGAGCTGTGGTAACACACCGGATAGGCGGCAATCGAAAACGCTCGTGCAATCGACGAATGCGATCAGATAAAACGTTAGAACTAGAAATTGTGTTTGTGAAGCACAATGTCCAAACCATATGCTTGCCACTAAAGGTGTCAAGCTTTAGAATGTCTAATTCTGAAAAGGCTTTACCTAATCTTTACTTAAACATTTAAACTCATTAAGGACTACTAATGCACCAAAAATCTGCTGCCTAGATCAAGCGGTTCATAAGTTTAAAAAAAGACAAATTCATACAAGGGCCATAATTCCATCACAATGTTTCAAAATTATCCTGAAAGTTAATCAGGTTTTCTACTCCGCATCTTCAACCAGTATACCAAATATCAAGACCGTAGCTCAGATACTTTTTAAGATATATTGTTTACAAGATTTGCACCTCAGTTTTTTAAAGGGGCATAACATCAAAATGAGAAATAACTAAAAAAAAAAAAAAAAAAAAAAAAAAAAAATGGCCCAGCTTTTCTTCCATGAGGAACATATATATGAAATTTCAGAACCGTACGCCCAGAGGCTCTTGAACGCAGAAGCTGTATAAGTGTAATTTATCAGGGGACAAAACTCAATAGTTGATACACACAGAGTAACCTAACCTTTACTTAACCAGTGAATGTGTTTATGAAACCCTATGCCCCAAACCATATGCTTGTTTCTAAAGAAGGTTCATCCTTTAATGTATAAGTCAGAAATGGGTATTACTCAGCCTAGTACTTATAGAATTTGCTAAAAAGCTGATTTTTAAAAGTTAATCAAGTCATCTACACCTTGGGCAATAAAGTTTCAGACCCTAGCTATTATACTTTTCAAGATATCGTGCTGATAAAGTCAAAATTTTCAAAGGGCCATATCTCCTACAAAAATTGACAGAATTTGTTCAAAAGTTGATCAGTTCATCTACTCATCATCTCGAATAAGCTTACAAACTTTTAAGACTTTAGTTCAAACACTTTTCAAGCTATTATGCTGACAAAGTCAAAATGTCGAAATTAACAGTCAAAATGTCGAAATTTTCAAAGGGCCATAACTCCCCCAAAAGTTAATGAAATTTGTGCAAAGGTCAATCAGTTCATGTACTTATCATCTTCAATAAGCTGACAAAGTTAAGGGCCCTTAGCTCAAATACCTTTCAAGATATCTTGCTGACAAATCAAAACGCCGAAATTTTCATAGGGCCACAACTCCTATACAAATTAACAGTGTTTGTTCAAAAAATGATCAGTGTATTTACTCATCATCTCCAATTAGCTGACAAAGTTTAAAGTACCTAGCGTTTATACTTTTCACGATATTTTGATGACAAAGTCTAAATGCCAAAATTTTCAAAGGGCCGCAAGTCCTACAAAAATTGACGGAATTTGTTAAAAATTTAATCTATTTATTTACTCAATCATCCTAATTAGCTGGCAAAGTTTGAAGTCCCTAGTTTAAATACTTTTTAAGATAGCTTGCTGACAAAGTCAAAATGCGGAAATTTTCAAACAGCCATAACTCCTACAAAAACTGACGGAATTTGTTTAAAAGACGAACATTTCATATGCTCTTCATTCCTAATAAGCTGTCAAAGTTTCAAGTTCCTAGCTTAAATACTTTTCAAGAAAACTTGCTGACAAAGTCTAAACGCCAAACTTTTCAAAAAAAAAAAACAATACTCCTAATTAAACTAAAGGATTTGTTCTTAAGTTAATCACTACATCTACTTATTATTCCAAAGAAGATGTCAAAGTTCCAAGCCCGTAGCTCAGATAATTTACAAGGTATCTTGCTGACTAACTCCTACAAAAAATTGATGGATATTGTTAAAAAATTAATCAATTCATCTACTTATTATTCCTTATAAGTTGGCAAAGTTTCAAGTTCCTAGCTCAAATGCTTTTTGAGATATGTTGCTGACAAGATTTTATTATGAATTTTTGCAAAGGGGCATAACTTGAAAAAGGGAGACAACTCAGACAAGAAAAAAATATGTGTCCGCTTACTTTTCATGATAAGTCCATATGTGAAATTTTAAAACTCTAACAGGCACGGTTCCTAAGATATGGTATGCGTGACTAATGGATGCAAGGGCGGACAACTCAGAAGCAATATGCCCCCTCAACTTCTTCGAAGTTGGGGGCATAATTACTTAAAGAAAAATATTCTCTACTATACAGAACACACTCAAGCTTTATTGATTTTATGACGTTGTTATGTCATTACCTAAGAGATGGGGTGTTTCCTTTGATGACATAGCAGTGTCACTGGACTGTTGCATAATAGGATTATTATACCCAATATATAACTCCTCAAGGAGTACTTCTATACGAAACTCAGCTTTTTAGATCAAGCAGTTCAAAAGTTGGAAAAATGCCAAATTCATACAATGGCCATAACTCCATCATAATATTACGAAATTCTTTCAAAAGTCATTCAGGTAATCTATTCCTCATATTCTATCAGTATATCAAATATCAAGGCTATAGCTCAAACACCTTTTGAGATATATTGCTAACAAGATTTGCATTTCATCTTTTTCAAAAGAGGCATAACTCCAAAACGAGAGATAAAACAAAAATGAGAAAAATACGGGTCAGCTGTTATTCCATGAGATACCCAAATATGAAATTTCAAAACCCAACGCCCAGAGGTTCTTGAGCGCAGAAGCTGAATAAGTATAAATTATCAGGGGAAATAACTCCTTAACTCAGTCATGCAGAGTATCTAACCTTTACTGAAATACTTAACTTATTAAGGAGTATTACTATACCAAAAATCAGCTTCCTAGTGGTTCAAAAGTTGGAAAAATGCCAAATTCAACTAAAGGTCTTTTCTGATCAAAATTTCTACGAACTTCTTCTAGAAGTTAATCAAGTAATCTACACTTCCTACTCTATCAGTTTACCAAATATCAAGACCATAGCTCAAATTATTTTTGAAATATATTGCTAAAAAGATTTGCATTTCATTTGTTAAAAGGGCCATAACTGAGAAAAGAAAAAATATGTGTCAGCTAATTTTTCATGAGGAACTCATACATAAAATTTCAAGACCCTAGCATGCATGGTTTTAAAGTTATTTGAGGCATTATAAGCGTGACGGACGGACGGACGAACGGACAAGCCGAAAGCAATATGCCCCACCAACTTCTTTTTAAGTTTGGGTCATAAACTGCGTTTACGATTGCAAATTAGCGTCAATTTGCAATTAATAACGCTGTTTCTAACGGTTTTTGATCCGCGTTAATCAACTGTTGAGATCGTTTTCGATTGCCGCCTACCCGGTGTGGGTAATGAACTTCATCTTAACCCTTACGCCTTCATGGCACGACCGAACAAGGAAAATGAATATCAGTCGATACTTATCTAATTAAAATATTTACATCATCGAAACTATGGCAAAATTTGTTTAAAAAGTTTAAAATACTGCAATGTTTTTGCTTCTTTTATTCAAAGTGAGACATACTTTTTCTAACTTACAAGCCAGTGTTACTCTTAATAGATTTCAATCCCATAATGCATCTTTCTGTGATGACATTTGAGTTTGAAAATTTAATTCAAAAGTTATCATAATACTAATTTTTTAGAAATTGCAAGCTCTCAATTTTTTACCAATACCTAATTAGAGTAACATATTCTGATAGTACTGATTGCCCACTTAATATATACTCAACCGAATTAAAAACGCAACACCTTATTTACCCAATATTTCATACCTCATGGAATGTGTAGATTATTTTCTGTTTCAATTCTTAATTTGCCAGGAACTGACCTTTACTATTCTTGAAATTCAGTTCTGTTTATGAAAGGGCTAACGTCTGAACGAACACAATCGAGAGCTACCGGATTTTAAAAAAAAGTCACCATAAATGGTATATTTACTGCGTGTTTGTATGCACGTGGCGCATCGAGTGCGGATCTAGGGTTGTTTATGGCTAGCCGAACTCTGTTTAATTGTCATGAAACCATTGATGGATTGTAATGGGAATGTCTAGCATGCGACATTTCCAGAGCCTTGGTAGTCATACATTTTTAGACCTTTGAAAATTGGGTATCTCTCGACAGTGTTTGCTCATGCTTAACTCATTTTTAACGAAACTGAATTTCAGAGAAATTGAACATTTAATTCCAGAAACCCAAGAAATGAAATTAAAAACAGTCTACATATAAAAAGCTATGAAATGTTTGGTAAATCAAGTGTTGCGTTTTTAATTCGGTTGAGTATATATAATATCAATTTGAATTTTAAAATAAGAACTTTTATCTAATTTAGTTTTTTTCTTTTTAGATTAAATACAAACGATAAATCCTAGCACATTTGGATGCAGTTTTCATGTTATGTTATGTATAAAATCAGAGAGAAAATATTTTACAAGTATCACTAATCAGATAGAAACTATGAAATTTCAACAGTTTTGCTTTTCATATTCTCCATATTCTTGATATAATGCGTGCAAAAAGGTTTAAAATGACTTATACGTATTTAATCTGTATGATTGGTAGTCTTATTCCACGAGATAAAGAATGATGCAAGGATGAATTATAATACCGTGTTAACATTTCAAAATAGTTTTAATTTTCAATAAACTGTTATGTCGACATAAAATACTTATTAATTTAATGAATATTAATGAGCTATATTGAAAATACTACTAGGTCAGCGTCAAATGTCCAACTTGAACCTAAATAATACACGAATATATTTGATTTTAACGCAAGTTTCTACGTTGTATTAATTAGAAACAGCTGATTTCAAGATTAAAACAGACATTCAGTTCCCTTTTTATTGGTTAGAAGCCCTGTAGATGTTTTTATTTACAGCTATAGTACAAATGCAGTGTCAAAGTTAAACCTTCTCGATCCTATGCTTCTTGCTCTTAAAATATGCGTTGTATAGAGTCCCGGCCTTAGCATTTAACCATATTTTTTTAAATCAAAGCTTTACTCTGTGTAGGAATAAGTCTTCCTTTTTAACACATTCACATTTCATTTTACACAGTTATTTAGTAGGACTTATGCAGCAACCAAACTCTTAAAATATCGGCGAAAAGTATTTTCTAAGTTCTTAGTAAATTCAACGAACAAAGAAACTCCATATACATATGCCTATTTTAACCATATTACCAGTTATAATCAGGGGAATGTAACAATCAAAATATGTGTTCCCCTCCTTTGCAGTAAAGGTGGATGGCTACATATTCAGGAGAAGCAACTCTACTTTTATATATCTGTGTTCATTCGCAATAAGATTCAACTCCTTGAAGAATGCAAAGCGAAAAGGGAATGCTCTTCTGTAAGCAAATTCCAAAGCTGTCTCCTATGCTAGAACCTTGCAGTAAAGCACAGATGTGTATCCGGTCACTACAATTTTCCGTACGGTAAGAAAATCAGATCGGAATTACAGATGCATTCATCAAACTCGGCCCGAACAGTTACTGTTCGCTGTTCTGATTGTGAAATTTTGTAATTCAAGCAGAGCTCTAGATTGATGATAATTGAGGGATAATTTTTTTTATTTCTCATTGAAACCATATGTTGTGACCCCTCATCTGAACCGTCTCGTCGAGACGGTTCAGATGGGGGGTCACAACAAATGTTTGTATGTAGAAATAACAAAAATTATCCTTAATTATCACCAAATACTCCCTCTTATCCAGGGCTCTGTTCAAGTAAATAAAAAAAAGGAAACAGATTCTAACTATCTGCTCTTCCTTCAGAATCCGTACAAAACAACAAGATAGTCAAGGAGCACTAATTATTGATTGATTGATTTGTTGCCTTACGTCCACGGTAAACAACTATGGTCATGTCGGGACGGTCAGTTAATCTAACCACACTATTCCTGGGCAGGCTTAGACCTCCGAAGCGGTTAACCAGTACTAAGTGCACATACTTTCGCCAGTAACTGACAACTGCCCCTCTTGAATCAGCGGAAGGAGAAACGAAAGTATGTGGCCGGACCGGGTACCGAACCCAGGACATCTGACTTAGGAGTCAGCTGCCCTACTGATTGCGTTACGCAGCCCGGCTGGAGCACTACTTAGTGATCCTCTTCAATCTCTTCTTGTTGTTCTTATTATTAAGTCTTGTTACATATTTATTACGTTATACATATTTTCATTGTTACTATTCCCCTGTAATCTTAGGAACAAGCACATAATATATAATCTTGTAAGCTATTGTTGACTGTAACCATTTATATTGAGTGGCTTACACTTACTTTACTTCGTCCCTAAAAAGAATCGCAAAAAACTGACAAATTCTGAAACAAGCAGAATAATAACTCAACAAAAACAACAGGGCTCTAGATAAGATGGAGTATTTGGTAATAAATAGGGATATTTTTTGTTAATTCTGCATAAAAACATATGTTGTGACCCCTCATCTGAACCGTCTCGACGAGACGTTTCAGATGAGGGGTCACAATATATGTTTTGAATGAGAAATATGAAAGATTATCTTTAATTATCATCAAATACTCCCTCTTATCTAGAGCTCTGAAACAAGCAAAATCTATTTAATGCAGCTGTTCACGCAGAGCGAACTGAGGAAATCTAGGTATTCATCAACAATTTCTTATTCTCTTCTCTTGGAATATTTGCAGTCTTAACGCATTTATTTGCGCCATAATACTTTAGACCAAGCACAATCCATTCAGAACAACACATACTGGTTACATACTCAGATACTCGCCAAAGCAATTGCCATGGTACTAAGTTTCAATCATATAGGTTCATGGAAAAGGAGCCCAAATAATTTATTAATGATTAATCATCGAATTCTTCTTTAGGACGCTCCACTTGGTTTAAATTACAGTTTATTTGTATACACACTTATTACAAGACAGAGATAGATGAAATTAAAATAGATAAAATATGCAACTAATTTCACGGCAGAGTTTTGCAAATTATAGCTCAATTACGTCCCTAAAACTAGAAACCGGAAAAGAATCAATTTCAATTCACAGAATAACACCCCACAGCAGGCACATGACGTCATTTCAATGTCATGTGCTCTTTGAGTCCAGTTTAACATAGTGTCATAATATCTCTGCATGCTGAGCTTAAAACACAGACAACATTTCGATAGATTCTATTGTTACAAACAGCAATGGGGGAGTGTGGTGGGGGTGAGGGAATGGGGGTACGGATGGAACAATATTTCACTCACATGTCCAGTCTAGTTTTACAAATGCCATTACAGCACCTTTCCATGCCATTTCCAAAAGAAGGTATCTAATTTTGGATCAGGGGGTGTATTATACTGCCATATTGAAATTCTATACAAGCCGCGACACGACAAAACCAACAAAGTGGCATGTGCGCCCAGCGAACACACAAATCAGCGAGGGTATCCGCCTAGGCTGATCAGTCTTCCCTGATGGCATGGAGCTAGCTTTGCTGCTTAGCTACCTTTTTAGCGCACAGCAAAGACTATGATCAGACTCGGTGGCTGCAGGCTGATCTGAGTCTTCACTGGGCGCACATGCCAATTTGTTGGTTTTGTCGCATCGCAGCTTAATAATTTTCTATTTTTACAATTAATAGGGGGAGATACTATAGTGACATAATGTAAGTCTGTGGCCGTATTCATAAAACGACTTAAGTGGTTGCTATGCTGTTGCTATGGCTAAATTTCTTTGAAGGATATTCCCTACCACTATGAAATTTGCTCTGTAGGAACAGTCTTACAAATACTGTTCCTCCAGACCAAATTTTATAGTTGTAGGGAATCTCCTTTAAAGATATTTAGTCTTAGCAACCGCATAGCAACGACTTAAGTGGCTTTTTGAATACGGCCCATGGACTGACGCACATGCTTTCACTTACTCGTTATTGTTAAAACCTCCATCCGCGGGACATATGCACGAGTATCCCCCAATCTGGTTGTGGCACGTGCCATTGTTTTCACAAAGGTCAAGGTTAGGATTCGAGCACGGATTTGATGCGTCGATTTCACAAAAATCACCTTTGAATTCGTCGGCTGAAAAAAAAAACACACATTAAATGACTATTTTTTATCATTAGTACCAAAACAAAAAATCTACGTTTCGATATTTATTAAAATAAAATGCACTAATGGCGATAAAATCCTAACATTTGGGAGTAGACATGGTATATCGATTTTAATCAGGCCATCATTTACTCAAGGGTTCTTAAAGGGAAATCACCCTATAAAAAACTGCAATTGAGTTTTTGTTGACACTTCATAGTGGTAGAATATTATATGCCAAGCGAAAAAATGAAATAAAAAATTGTGGTCACCGTCCTACTTTTTGTGATAATGCAGCGCCATCTATATGCCTGTGTGAAGCATTTCTACATCTATTACGAAGACTTTATCCGAGAAAATAGATGACCGATCGTTTCGAAATAAAGATTAATTAACTCCTCTTTCTTGTCTTTTTGTTTGAAAATCAAAAATGTCATCGTCGTATGCCTCATTGTATAGTTTATTTTCAGTTTTTAATTTCCCGCCATTTTCCATTATTGGTAAAAACGTGGAATTTCTTCTATGTAGAAAGTTCCACAATTGAAATTTTTATATACTTTCGATATAGTAAAGGGATGATCTACCCCGTGCAAATAAGCAAATAAAAAATATAGGTCATCGGCCAAATATTCGAGTTATGGAAGGAAAACCACTTTTATTTTGCGCGGTTTTCATATAAGCGCGCTGACGTAAATGTTTTATGTGACGGTCCACATCGCTATCTATTTGGCGCCGTAAACGGCCATATTGATAACGCTTATACCTTTCGATGCTTGTTTATAGCAATGCAATGTAATTCACTATTCATTTTCAGCAATGTCCTTTTGTCTTGAAACATATAATCTATATTAAACTGTCGCCTTTAAAGTTTTCTCCTATGCAGGCACCACATTGATGAGAGAAATTCCAAGGACTGAAACTAGGCAGCATGTTCATTGTTGTTTCTCATAGAATATTCGAACTTTTTCAAGGTCTAGATTATATCCACTTATATCTGATGAACAAGCTCATACGCGAACATTGTATATTGGACCCGGCCTCTGCCCGACATGTATTTTCACAAAAACATCGGCAAAGCTTGGTCCGTGTTTGCATGATTTCAATTTATCATTAGTGCTACGACCAATTTCCGAGGATGCGCAGCCTGATAGAATCGAGAGTCTATGAATCCTGTGGAAAGTCTAGAGCAATTAGTGAAAAATAAGAGTTTCGCCGCTTAGCTACACTTCTCAGAACCATTCTGAAACTTTGAAGGATGCATCTTCATGGTCTGTATATGTGCATGTGACTTTGGGGCTATGGTCGAATAATTTTATTATATTTTTGCGTTTGGAACGTCGTAACTGAGTAACTTCCATTGGAACGGCTCTCTCCGTCTGCAGAAAAAAAAATCTAACAGTAAATGCTCAGATCAGCTTGCGCATTGTTGGAACTTACCTTAATGACATGCCCTAGCAGAAAAAAGCTATTAGGCTGCGCATTTGCTCAGTCTGATCTCCGCTTTTACTGTTTGCACAGGTATTTCATGACTCAAGCCAAGGGTACTAAGTCCTTATTTGTATTTATGCTTGCATTAAGTAATTACAAGATCCAAAACTCACTTGCAGTTTTCACATCCTCTCTTTACCTGACAAATAATTCCAAAAAAATACACTCTACCCCAAAACAATGGGCGTTCTCTTTTCCGTATAAAATTCTTCAGCCCCAGTTTTGTCATTTGTGTCCAGGTTTATATATTTACCATTTTTCAGTCGCAAAAAACTCATGCCTTTGTTTCAACAAAGCGTCAATTCAGATGTCATGTTGTCTTCGAAAGTGACGGCAAACGACGTCATGATAACCATAGCAGGAAACAATGACACTGCGTCAAAATGTATGCGCACGAACATTGAGGCGATTTCCCTTTAATTATAATGTTAAAGTTACATGTAAGTTTAATAAAACGTTTGAAAATTTAACGACAAGATAACTATCGGCGTCGTTAGTTTTGGAAAACCGGGCCCAGATTTAAAGTTAGTACTTAAAATACCCGAGCTCTAGAAAAGGGGGAGTATTTGATGGCAGTTAGTGGATAATTTCCGTTATTTCTGCATAAACAATATGGCGAGACCCTCGTTAGAATCATCTAACCAAGATAGTACTAACTAGAAACATGTTAACTAATAAGGCCCCGCCTTTATATGGGACTATAGATGGCATATGTCATCAACTGGAAATAACAATAAAACCTTTCAGTTTGGCTACATTTTCTATACCAAAAATTACTACGGGACGTAATTCTGTAACCAGAGGGCCAATGGCCCTATATCGCTCACCTGAGCACTGAGGTTATGTTGGAAAAACTAAGTTGCCACAGCAACAAAACAACATGCACAACAGCAATAAAACACACCATTTATGTAGAGGATAATATCACAAACATTTATGCAAAAAATAAGCTTTATCCCTCCTTAATGGCTTCTGAGAAGAAGATCTTTGGCAAAAAAAAAAAAAAAATTTGGCCGTTCAGTTGCAATGGCAACCAATCAAAATCAGGTCTTAGGGCAAAATTCATATGGCTGATAGAGGACTACTCTAGGAAAATTTCTGTAAAGCGCTTGTAAAAATATCTGCAGTAACACAGACATAAATACCAGATGTCCACTTTCCCCATTGAAAGTCTATGGAAACTTTAAGTTGCCATAGCAACCAGTTCACATGGGCAATGATAATATGAAACAAACTTTAGGTAGGGGCTAATGTTATTAATATGTATGCAAAGTATTAGCTTCATCCTCCTTGTGGCTTCACTTTTCCCATTATAAGTCAATGGAAACTATAAGTTATCATAGCAACCAAAGTTCTTATGGGGTTGGAAGAAAAACAAAATTCATGTAGAGGCTTCTGTCATCAACATGTTTGCACAATATCAGCTTCAACCCCCATATGGCTTCTGAGCAGAACATTTTTTTCATTTTTTCTTTCTTTTTTTTTGAAAATTTACCCTATGTTTTGCCATGGCAACCAAATAAATTCAGCGATTTGGAGAAAATTCATATGGAACAAAGAGGACTATTCAAGACACATTTCTGTAAAAAGAAAATCTAAATAAATGCAGTGAGACAGCAAAAATTGCCAATTTCCATTTTCCCCATTATAAGTCAATGGAAAGTCTTAGTTGCCATAGCAACCAAACTGCAGGAGTAATTGCCATGAAAAACAATAATTCTATAGAGGCTAGTACTTAGGTTCTTTCTGTAAAGTTTGAGCTTTATTGGCAATACAGTTTCTGCGGAGATGATTTTTTAATATTTTTCTATTTTTAGCTATTCGGTTGCAATGGCAACCAGCCAAATTGCGCAATTTGCATAAATTTAACAAGGCTTGTTAAAGACTACTCAAGGTACATTTCTATGAAAGTTTTGTCAAAATATCTGCAGTGGCATAGCAATAAATGCAAATTTTCTATTTTGCCATTTTAAGTCAATGGTAACTTTAAGTTCCCATAGCAACCAAACTGCTAGAGCAATTGCCAAGAAAAACATTCCTTTTATAGAAGCTAGTACTAAGATCCTTTCTGTGAAGTTTGAGCTTTATTGGTTGCATAGTTTCTGAGGAGATGATTTTTGAATATATTTTCTATTTTTAACCTTTCGGTTGCCATGGCAACCAGCCAAATTGTGCAATCTACATAAATTTCATGTGGTTGATAGAGGACTACTCAAGGAACATTTCTGTAAAAGTTTTGTCAAAATATCTGCAGTGACATAGCAATAAATGCAAATTTTCAATTTCCCCCATACAAGTCAATGGAAACTTTAAGTTGCCGTAGC
Organism: Ctena decussata; assembly: GCA_963989385.1. Classification (NCBI taxonomy): domain Eukaryota; kingdom Metazoa; phylum Mollusca; class Bivalvia; order Lucinida; family Lucinidae; genus Ctena; species Ctena decussata. The sequence continues at coordinate 54,894,525 of OZ022504.1, forward strand.
AACCAAAGTTCTGAGGGGATTTGGATAAAAAACAGTATTATTGGTTCCCCCTGCCTATAGATGCCATATATGAAATTTGGTAACAATGGGCCTTGTAGTTTCAGAGGAGATGTCGTTTGAAAATGTTGACGGACGACGGACGACGGACGGGCGGACGACGGACGACGGGTGCCTGCCTAAAAGCTCACCTGTGAGCCTTCGGCTCAGGTGAGCTAAAAATGTAGATGGAGTTACAAGTCTTATTCTCTGCAGATTGTCTGATATGCTTTATATTTGTAACAACTTCTGTCAAAATATCTTTTGCCGTTTTAAAGCCACAGAGTGGACACGATTTCCATACACAAAATTACAAAGGGGCAAAGTTCTGTATACAATATAGGCTGGGTTATGGTTCCTGTTCTCCGCATGTTGTCTGATGATGTTTCATATTCGTACCAAGTCTTGTGAAAGTATCGTCAACAGTTTTAAGGTTATAGAGCGGGCATGATTTCTATAAAGAAAATTACAAAGGGGGATAACTCTGTAAAAAATGTAGATGGAGTTCTGATTTTTATTCTCTGCACATCATCTGATGATGCTTTATATTTGTACAAAGTATTCATGAAAATATCTTTGAGGGTTTTAAAGTTATAGAGCAGACACGATTTACATACTAAAAGTACAAGGGCCTAATTCCATTAAAAATGTAGGGTGAGTTATGGTTCATGTTCTATGCACATCATCTGACGATTGTTTATACTTGAATTACCTTCCTTAAAATATCTTGAACAGTGTCAGAGTTATACAGCAGACATGATTTCCAAACTTAAAATTACAAAGGGCATAATTCCGTAAAAATGCAGATGGAGTTATGGTTCTTGTTCTCTGCACATCGTCTGATGATGCTTTATATTTGAATCAAGTTTTGAGATAATATCTCAAACGGTTTCAGAGTAATGGACCGGGCACGAATCCAATACTTAAAATTACAAAGGGGCATAATTCCATAAAAATGTAGGTGGAGATATGGTGCTTGTTGTCTGCACATCCGTCTGATGATGCTTTTTTAAGAATATTTGTACCAAGTTTCATGAAAATATCTCAAATGGTTTCAGAGTTATGGCCCGGACACAAATTCCAAACACAGAATTACAAAGGGGCATAATTCAATTAAAATGTTTATGGAGTTATAGTTCTTGTTCTCTGCACATCGTCTGATGATGCTATATCTGTAAAAAGATTCGAGAAAATATCTCAAACGGTTTCAGAGTTATGGGGTGGATATGATTTCCATACACAAAACTACAAAAGGGCATAATTCCGTACAAAAATGTAGATTGAGTTATAGTTCTTGTCTCTGCATATCGTCTAATGATGCTTTAAATCAAAGCTGTACATAGTTTTGAGAAAATATCTCCAACGGTTTTACGGTTACAGACCTGACACCATTTCCATACTCAAATTTACCAAGGGGTATAATTCCGTAAACAAGAGGGCCATGGTGGCCCTGAATCGCTCACCTGAGCATTAATCGGTTCACTGGCTCTGGTGAAGATTTATAAAGGTTTTTACTATATATGGGAATGGCGGCCACCTTGGTCATGTGATCCAGATAATTTGAAGAACATTCAATCCTTTGCCTCATGCAGGCTCCATATGAAATCTGAGTTCAGTCTGCCCAGTGGTTTCAGAGATGTTTGAAAATGTTTATGGATGGATGACAGAGGCAGCTAACACCAATACTGTAAGGCTCAGGTAAGCTAAAAAACAAGTTTCAAACTTGACCTAGATTTTATGGAGATAAACATTCTGACAAACTTTCATGAAGATTGGATCAAAACTGTGCCCTCCAGGGTGTACAAAAAGTTTTTCAAAGATTTGACCTAGTGACTAGTGAACTAGTTTTTGACTCGACATGACCCAGTTTCTAGATATTGTGACGATAAACATTCTGACAAAGTTTCATGAGGATTGGATCAAAACTGTGCCCTCTAGAGCATACACAAGGTCGTTATTATATTTGACCTAGTGACTTAGTTTTTGACCCGGCACGACCTACTTTCAAACTTGGCCTAGATATTGTGATGATAAACATTCTGACAAATTTTCAAAAAGATTAGATCAAAACTGTGTCCTCTAGAGTGTACACAAGGTTTTTCTAATATTTGACCTAATGTCCTGGTTTTTAACCCGACATGACCCAGTTTCAAACTTATCCTAGATATTGTGAGGATAAACATTCTGACAAAGGTTTATGAAGTTTGGATCAAAACTGTGACCTCTAGAGCATAAATTAAGTTTTTCTAAGATTTGACCTAGTGACCTAGTTTTTGACTCGACATGTCCCCATTTCTAACCTGGCCTGGTGATTGTGAGGATATACATTCTGATAAAGTATCATGAAGATTGGATCAAAACTGTGCCCTCTAGAGCGTACACAAGGTCATTTTTATATTTGACCTAGTGACCTAGTTTTTGACTCGACATGACCTACTTTCAAACTTGTCTTTGATAATGTGACGATAAACATTCTGACAAACTTTCAAAACGATTGGATCAAAACTGTGCCCTCTAGAGCGTACACAAAGTTTTTTTAAGATTTGACCTAGTGTCCTGGTTTTTAACCCGACATGACCCAGTTTCAAACTTATCCTAGATATTGTGAGGATAAACATTCTGACAAAGGTTTATGAAGTTTGGATCAAAACTGTGACCTCTAGAGCATAAATTAAGTTTTTCTAAGATTTGGCCTTGTGACCTAGTTTTTGACTCGACATGTCCCAATTTCAAACCTGGCCTGGAGATTGTGAGGATATACATTCTGATAAAGTATCATGAAGATTGAATCCAAACTGAGCCCTCTAGAGCGTACGCAAGGTCATTCTTATATTTGACCTAGAGACTTAGTTTTTAATCCGACATGACCTACTTTCAAACTTGGTTTTGATATTGTGACGATAAACATTCTGACAAACTTTCAAAAAGATTTGCTCAAAACTGTGCCCTCTAGAGCGTACACAAGGTTTTTCTAGTGACCTGGTTTTTAACCCGACAAGACCCAGTTTCATACTTATCCTAGATATTGTGAGGATAAACATTCTGACAAAGGTTTATGAAGTTTGGATCAAAACTATGACCTCAGAGCATATACAAAGTTTTTCTAAGATTTGTAATAGTGACCTAGTTTTTGATCCCACATGTCCCAATTTCTAACCTGGCCTGGAGATTGTGAGGATATACATTCTGACAAAGAATCATGAACATTGGATAAAAACGGTGCCCTCTAGAGCGTACACAAGGTCATTCTTATATTTGACCTAGTGACCAAGTTTTTGATTCGACATGACCTACTTTCGAACCTGGCCTAGATATTGTGACGATAAACATTCTGACAAACCTTCAAAAAGATTGGATCAAAACTGTGCCCTCTAGAGCGAACATAAGGCTTTTCTAAGATTTGACCTAGTGACCTGGTTTTTGACCGGACATGACCAGGTTTCAAATTTAACCTAGATATTGTGAGGATAAACATTCTGAAAAAGTTTCATGAAGTTTGGATCGAAACTGTGACCTCTAGAGAGTACACAATGTTTTTCTAATATTTGACCTAGTGACCTAGTTTTTAACCCGACATGACCCAGTTTCGAATTTGGCCTAGATTTTATAAAGACTAACATTCTGACAAAGTTTCATGAAGATTGGATCAAAACTGTGCCCGCTAGAGTGTACACAAGCAAATGTTGACGGACATCAGGGTATCCCAAAAGCTCACCCTTCGTGCTCAGGTGAGCTAAAGTGTAGGAGGAGTTATGGTTCTTGCTCTCTGCACATCGTCTGATAATGCTTGCTCTCTGCACATCGTCTGATAATGTTTTATATTTGTACAAAGCTACGAGTAAATATCTCAAACCGTTTCAGAGTTACAGACCGGACACGAAAAGCGGATGGACGGACAGATGAACGGACAAGGTGATTACTAAAGGGCCTCTGCAGACTTCGTCTGGCGGGGCCCTAATAAAGCGTCCCGGTATAATTAACTCATGAATGCCTAGCAGTCCATGGAGTGAACATAGGCAAGCAGTGTAGACCCAGTTCATACGACGCAAAACGCGGCGTCTGATCAGGGTTGGCGCTATCTGTATACCCCAAATAGGAACGAGGGTCGTTCATTTAATTGTGTCACTAATGGTCCACCATACCACGCGGCTGTAAGGAGCACGTGGAAACTGCGGTGAGTAACTTTGTATAATAGGTTGAAATCTCGGTCTAATCCGTTCAGTCTTTCAAAAGCTATTGAAAGTTCAAGTTGGTTCATTCATATACACTCAACCCTTGCTGTATAAAAAAAATGAAAAACAAAACAAGCTTTGAGATTAAGGCCTACATTAAAGGTTGCGTTGGTCTGAATGTTTCAGTTTCACAGATATATAGTGAACTGTGTCAGATACATGGGACATCTGTTGTCCCTAAAAGGTCAGTTTTCAGGTGAAAATTTAAAGTGGTAAAACTGACCTGAAAGATAAGCCCCTTGGGCCAGCCAAGAAGCAAGGCCGGTCATAGTCAAAAGAATTAAAAGCGCGGCAAAAGTTTTGTATGCCGTATTTTTCAATTGCGATGGACCCATTGTTCAAATTCCCGTACCAAATGGCAAGACAATCACAGGTAAATTAATAAGAATGGTAACACACCATTCTTAAAGTAAAGGCACACTATGAAAAACGTAGAACTGCAACCGGTTTAAGACGCATGTGTTTTATCCTTGACCACGCACCCGCTCACAAGTGTGTTCTTGTCCAAGACTTCTTGAAAGAGGAAAAGGTAGTTCAGCCCTCTCATCCACTTAATACTCCAGACCTTGGTCCCTGCGACTTTTTCATGTTTCCTTCACTAAAGAAAACCTTTTCTGGTCGTCGTTATGAATCCCGAAGTGCACTTGGTAGTGAAATTTACCAGTGTCTTCAGGGTATACCTAAAAAGGCCTACTTCTATGCCTTTACAGAATGGATTTCGAGACTTGAAAAGTGTGTTTCCGTCCAGGGAGAATATTTCGAAGAGTTGAAGTAACTGAAATCTGAATGGGATTAATAACGCGCCCTGTAGAACCCCAATGACAAAATTAAATGAACGCCCTTCGGTCATTCCCTAAAAAAAAAACAAAGATTTAATTCAACTAAACCGGTCATCCCTTAATTGGCTAATGGACTCATCCATTTAATGAAGATACACAAGTCCATTAGGCATTAATGGGATAAAGTTAACATCAAAAATCAGGGAATAAAAATCCAGCAGTGTGTTCAAATACTCACCGTATCTGGTGCAGTTAACAAAATTGACCCTTGACACGACAAAACCAAACAAAGTGGCCTGTGCGCTCAGCGAAGACTCAGATCAGCCAAGTCTGTCACTCACTCTGATCAGAGTCCTCGATGTGCATTTAAAGGATAGCTAAGGGTCTAAGCTAGCTCCATGCAGACAGTAAAGACTCAGAACAGACAGGGCGGAGTCTTCACTGGCCGCACATGCCACTTTGTTGGTTTTGTCGTGTCGCTGCCCGAATGTATTAACTTACAGCACTGGCATGAGAAAGCATCATCGTCTCCAGGTATACATGGCTGGTCATTCTTACAGGGATTACAGGAGCAAGCATTAAATGGGATAGTGCACCGTCTTCCTGTGTAACCTTGAATAAAAGGAATCATAATTGGGATGTAAAGTCAAACCAAAGAGACTCTAGTGGGTATTGGTCAAGTCCCTGACCTAAAAAACCTATGGAAACATGCTAAGGCTGATAAAATACGTTGAGCTTTGCTGCGGATTGTCATCAGTAGTAGTTAATCTATTTAATATGCTGTTAATAAAATTGAGCCGCGACACGACAAAACCAACAATGTGGTTGTGCGCCCAGCGCAGACCCAGATCAGCCTGGGCATCCGCCCAGTCTGATCAGAGTCTTCGCTGTCTACATGTCGGTCGCTTAGACCCTTAGCTATCGTTTGAGCACTTAACATAGAGTCTGATAAAACTAGGCGGCTGCCCAGGCTGATCTTGGTCTTCGCTGAGCGCACAACCACATTATTGGTTTTGTCGTGTCGCGGCTCAAATGATAATCCTACATTCAAACGTCGGAATGCAGTCAGTTTGTTCTTGTCATCGTAACATCTTGATGTTACTGCAGATGACGAGAGAAGAAATCAGTACTTATTTCGAACTGTTTGTTTTATCTTTGCAATTACGTAACTATATAATATTAACTGTGCCCTTTCTTATTGTTCCAGCTTTGCACACGAAATTATTGGGTCAACAATTTTATACATGCATAAACAGCAAAAATTCGGTCGCACTTTGTTGACAAAATAACGTCAAACATTTATCTGGGTTTAATGCAAGTTCCAAGTTTTGTATAGTTGTAAAGAAAATGCCTACCGAATGTAAAAAAGAGTTTTTTATAACCCTATTTACTTTTATTTGAGTCCTGTAAGTTAGTTTCATCTGGTGTTGGCATTGATAACAGGATGGCAGACCGCCTGTATTTGGCTTTACACTGCAGACGTAATGTTCTTTGACACAAGATTGAAAGTAAAACTTCAATTCGGATATATAAACCAATAAATCTGAGGGGCATGTGTGAAGAAATGTTTCAAAGTAACAACACTGCATGTTGATACGTCTTAAGTAATTCAATAACCTAAAAACTGCAAACAGATATTCATTTTTGTGAAAAAGTCAAACGGAAAACCATTGCAAAGTTGAAACTGGACGTAACGTCAGACATAATTAATGTGCTGATGTGCTGTAGTTGTTACTATCTAAAATGAAAGGAAATCCTCATTTCTTACTGATATTTTTCCTAAAAATTTCACTCAACGTTACTAAAAGATGAAGCTAAATTGTTTTGACGGCAAGCCCATAATTGTTACAGTAAAAGTGATGCTTTTTTACCACCCCTTGTAAGATAATGAAAGTTGAGATACAGAGCTGACCTTTTCACTGTGACCTTGTTTTCTGGAAGGTTCCCTGAAGTGGTTTGTTTCATAAAATTTGAGATACAGTGCTGTACTTTGGAAATCTGATACGATGCACATTTTCACAAAGGTAGGTCACTGTGACATTTTTGTCGCACGTGACCAGTAGCCTTTTTGTGCAAGCCCTGATGAAGTTCAAAAAGACTCAGGCTTATGGAAATTCAGCTATATGAATGAGCTTCTACACGATATCTGCATAAGTAAGATAAGCATATCAGCATGGGTATGCATGCCATTTCGAATACAATAAAGCATTGAATTCTATAATCAGAATACATTTTTCTCAAACTCAAATTCTTCAAGACTATGTTTTAAGTTTACAAACCAACATTAACAATTTGACAGCAAATCTCTGTTAACGGGAGAACTCGGGCACTCTGCTTCTGAGCTCTTTTGATGACTTTAAGGCTCCCTGTATAAAATGAGCCGCGACACGAGAAAACCAACAATGTGGTTGTGTACGCGGTGCAGACTCAGACCTGCCTAGAACGTCCGCCCAGTCTGATCAGAGTCTTCGTTGTCTGCGTGAAGGAAGCTTAGACCCTTAGCTACCCTTTAAGCACTTAGCAAAGAGTCTGATCAGACTGGGCGGATGCCCAGGCTGGTCTGAGTCTGCACTGGGCGCACAACCACATTATTGGTTTTCTCGTGTCGCTGCTCTTAATGAAATATTCTTGAAAGGGCCAAAAATTCCATGACAGAATAATATTTTAACAATATATAAAAGTGAAATAAGAAATAACGAATGCAAGTACTTGAAAATAAATACTAACTGTGTCCATTTACGTTTGAGCAAATCCATTTGCTCAAACTGGCTCTATACTTTTGGATAAGAATAAAAATGTTCGGACACAGATTTTATCATAGAAGTGTTATCCAAAATTCGGATAAACAAAACTTCTGATAAAATGGGCGATCATTAACATAGAATTTTTATCCAAAATTTGGATAAAACTACGTGCTATATGGCATAAAGTTAATTGTGTCCAAACACTGACACTTTACGTGAATGAAATCCTTGTTCGAAAATCAACTGTGAAAGCCGGGAAAGCTTTATCCAAAATTTGGATAAAACTTTGCAGAAGAGACACCACCTATACTTTCATTGATTATATTGATTTCTCAATAGACTACTGCTATAGCTTGCCGTTATCCAAATTTTGGATAAAAATCAAACCAGCCGGGACAAAGATGCACCCTGTCTTGACCTACACTGCACCCAAACGCAGAACCTAAAATTTTATCCAAAATTTGGATTAATTATTGTGCAAGGAAAGCAATACACCAATTATTCAGTAATGTATTCATTTTATCCAAAATTTGGATAAAATCAAACTGGCTAGGAGAAATGATATTCCTGCCTTGAAATACTCTGTACCAATGAACAGCCGTAAGTCTTATCGAAAATTTGGATAAATCACCTTACAAATCATTTGTTGAAAATTCGCATCGGTTATCATAGCAGTTTTATCAAAATTTAGCTACCTCAATGCTTTTTGCCAACAACTGTCATCAACATGACTGTATCAAAGCACAGACGCATAACACCGACATGACTGTTGTACGATAAATTATTCTTGTTATAGTTTTGATAGTCAATTACAAACTGAATGGATACTCTAATAAAAATTATTCTCACACTACAGTTTCTTTTCTGTATGAGTTCTTTGTCAGGAGTTGTTTGGCATGAATATAGTGACTTATAATAGGAATATACAATGAGTGCATTGTAAATAACTTAGGATTATCAGTAAATGCAGTAATAACAAAATGATTTCTTCTGCATAAGACATACTTTGGTAGTCATAACGGTAGCTCGATTTAAACCATTCTCTTTTGACAGTGCTAGAAGAAAACTCTCCTTTTTTTAAAATCTCATCCTTAGTATTTGTGCCTAGATTTCTCTACAGAAATTGTTAGAATGTGTCCTTAAAATTCATAGCTGCATCCTAGATTCCATAGCATATTTGTGGAGTTCGGGTGCATTAATTCAGAATCCTGGCACTGTTGTTTCCTTTCGTCGTTCTGTCGTGCAATCTGAAATAACAAAATATACAATTTTGTAAAAAACGATACTTGGTGTTTTATATTTTTTAGACCTTTCAGCTGTGCATAATATTTAATCCTAAAGTAATAGCCGACAGCGCTTTGTAATTTTCAGTGTCTTACAGTATTAACTACATTTCTTTTGATGCTACTTACTTGTCTCAAGTTGCAATGCCAATGGCGGGACTGTTTCTTTTTTAAGGTGGTGATTTTTGGTATATCAAAAATCTGAATAACCATAAAAAATTTAACATATCTCCCCGCAAATTAGCAGGTTTCTTACTTTTGTTGTTCTTTACAGTGTAGAATACAAAACAGAGGGACAAGCTGTTTAAAAAATTGTTTTACATAGAAAGATCAAAGGGTAATTTTCTGCGCAGAAATCTAAAAACTTAAATTCATTGTTGAAATTGTACTTAGCTCTGAAGGTACTTTAGTGCATTAAAAAGAACGTCCTAGCAATTATTTGTTCCAGCTCTGTCTCAAATAAGTTTTGTAAGCTAGACCAGGTAAAAACAGTAACTTTTTCTCAAATGTCTGACCATGTATATAGTACATGTATAATGGTTGCAATCATTAAATACAGGTAGGGCAGTTATACCTGTATCATTTCTACTGATTTGGATGACAGAAGGGCAAAGGCCAACTGTGCTTACAGTAGGTGCGGGTGGGGTTGTTTGGACATTTTTTTCTCTCATCTACCATTTCTGTCTTTCTCCCTCTCTTCGGGAGACGGTCCGATATAGACTGAAATACTGTCTCAAAGGGCCGTTAAACCCAAACCAACCAAACCAATACCTGTGTCATACTCACAGTATAAATATACATTACAATGACCAAGACAGGTGTGTTATTGAAATTATTCAACCTTGAAAATAGACTCTACTGTGTATTTTAGACAAATATTTGGACACAGGCTACATCTTTATTTATCTGCACAGCCTGATAATGTGCAAAAAAATTGGAAAAAATAATTGCTAGGATGCTCTTCATAATGCATTAATTTATGTTCAGACCTACTTTCATTTTGAATAATGATGGTCATTTTTTAGATTTTTGCGCACAAAATTACCGTTTGGTCTTTTATTATATAAATTCTTTTTAACTTCAACAAGTCCTGCATTTTGGGTTTTCTGAATTGTGAGAATTAACATAAAGAGGGCTAAGGTTTGGGAAGATCTGTTGTATTTTCAGCATTTTATGCAGATTTATGTCTTTGCCCCAAATCAGTGATAATCACCACCTTAATAAACATATTTAAGTTAAGAGTTAAGGGTATTTAAGTTTTACAAGGATGGCATGCCAGTTAGCATAACCTTCATGAGCTGAAATTCAGTAGTCATTGTGTTCATTAGACTTTAGACGGACAATGGGCGGACTAAAATATAATTTGTTGTCACTATTTACGAGATGACTGAAAATGTAACAATCGTGACATACTATATAGGACAGATAAATTTTCCTTTCGAAGCAGTTTATATCAGTGAAGAACTAATGAAAATAAATATTATTACCAGTCACTGAAATAGACATAGCATAATAAATTTTAACGACAATAGAAAAAAGATTCTAAAAATTAAGCGTTTACATTATGAAAGATTGTAAGATGTCTGGAATTCCACATGCATAGGAAGGATAGCTCTTGCAGTATCTTACTCTTTCTTTAATGTATGTTTTGTGTAGGAAGTGTAAAATAAAAGTATAGACATATGGTATTACCTTAATATATACTTTATATAATTGCTTATTGCATCATAGCATTATCTATATAGTTTAACTATCACAAGTGATGCATTAGAGGATGGTCGGGTCGGGCGATGGTGCTGGGTATAACTTCCAGTGCCGGGGCGTCCTACTTATTTGGATAAAAGTAGTGCATGGTCTTACTGTGTTTGCTGTAGGTGCGGATGTGGAATGTTTGGACATTTTTCTCTCGCCTGTCTCCCTCTCTTTAGGAGACAGCCTGATATAGACTGAAATACTGTCTCAAAGGGTCGTTAAATCCAAGACAACCAACCAACCAAGCACTCATTATGCAGGCATGCTATGGGGAGTGGCTGCGTGTTTCACTGTATTTCCTCATTAATGCATTTAAAAAACAGGCAAGCAATAAAACTTAGAGTCTGCATGCCTTGCGTGTTTGTGGCAGAGCTTTGCATACTACAATTAACTGCAACAAAGGATTGAATTTTTCGGACTTAGTGAATCAACTGTAAAGATATGCAATAGAAAGAATGGCCATAAAGGCCCAATATCTGAAAGGATCCTTTAGTTTGATTTTTTTTAACTTACGGGTTTTCTTCAGATAAACACCCAGTAATCGAAAACCTGACATGTTAAAAACAAAATTTGGGCGTTAATTTCAGGGTCCAAGAAAGTACAGAATTTTATTGACTTATTTTGGACACAGAATCATGTCGGATCGTCTTTTTGGAAAACTGTACATGTTAAATAATTTCCGTAGATTTTACGGTTGAATACCTGACAACCAGCTGTCAGTCCATTCCCGTTATTTTAACGGGCACCTGTCTGTAGAACATTTTTTTGAAATCACGATATAGTAGAGTTACGTAAACTGATTGTACTCGTGAATACTTTGATAGTGTCGAAGAGCTATATGACCAAAACAATACCTGTCTTATTATACTCTGCTCTGCGCGATGATTCCTGCGCCTGTTTACAGGCGCCCGTAAAATAACGGGTAAAGGTCTGGCAGCTGGTTGCCAGGTATTCTTCCGTTAAAATCGACGGATATTTTACCGTGTACCATAGTTATCTGGCCAAACTTACAATACATGACATTTTCACAGTTTCTATGGCCTTTGCAAACTAACTATTATTCGGGCTGCGGGAAGCAGCAATCAAAGATTTTTCATATAAGATATATATTTAAAAGTAAATATTTAAGTTCTGAATTGTTAGATCCTTTGGGAGCAAGGAATACACCAAAGAAATGAAAATAGCAGACTCGGTTTAACTGAATCTTTCAAGACCAGGAATGCAATATGCAACACTGGCCTGGCCCTTGCTGAAGCAGAACTCTAGTTTCAAAATGACTTAATATGAACTCAATATTCCCAAAGGACCAGAAAAAAATAATCTGCACTATGATGATGCACGGGGAGACGTATAAGGCCGACAGAAAAGAAAAATAAAACATGGGTCCATTTTTTTCAAGGTCTATCTACAATATATTCATCCTAGCATCAGTGGTTTTCCTAGGATAATTGGGAACAAACAATCAAATATTATTTTCAAGAAAATGAGGTTAACACTGTAAGTGCAAGGCCGATAGACATGAAAATTTACGTGACCACTAGTTTGTTAATGAAATATCAATGCCCCAGCAGTTACGATTTTTGCAAGAGAGTAATATTATTTACGGATGTATAGGCAGCTGAGCCAAAACGAAGCTGGGGACATTAAAAGGAAGACGATGTCTGGGGAATACTGTGTCTCGCCTGGAGCGCAATCAATTTGTCACAAATTGCAGCCAAACCAGAAAACGCGACGCAAAGTTTATGCCGCCGTCGACGACACCAGCAAAGTGATAACTATGGTTCGTTTCTGCTAGTTGCAGGCGAGAGAAGGCCGAACATAAGCAATATGCCTTAGGAATTTAGTTTACAAAGTATTTTTATTACGTAATACCTATCATACCCATAACACTCGAATACAAACAGACCCTTTCAAGACCAGCCCTGACACGCCCGACTCCACGCCGCTAAAAGTGGCGATATTTGTAACCATGCCAGAATTCGGGAAAAACCCACTAACATAAACCTCAATATGTCTGCTTCAAAAGCTTGAAATATTTATAGATAATAGTTTTTAGAATTTGGAATTTGGAATAACAATCATTTTAGAGCCATCATGTAACAATTAGAAATGACGTATTTTATGACGTTACTTAGATAAGATGAAAGACGATGTCGCATACGCTTTGTTAGACATGAGTAGCATTGCATATTTGCTTACCTACTGACGGTTGATTATTTTCGCTGGTTTAAATGGAATGTTTTTCTTTGCTTCCTTCAGATTAGAATAAGGGAGTTTCTGTGAAGCGTTACTGATTCAAATGACGTCAACGTTAATCCGTTTTCTGTTAGGATGCAAAGGGTAAACTACCAGTACAAAACAAACCAGATAGTAGCGAGGTGGGAATACAATAATCTGGCCGAAAAGTATACATGAAAAATGTAACTGCCAATTACGGAGACATCGGGCGAAGGTATCACATGCCGAAATGTGGCTTTACCGCCTATAAAGTATACATCCGCAAAGAAATAATGTACATATACGATTGTAGAAATGTTTATGTTTTTCAATTGTAAGAAATGTTTCATGTATTAATTAAGATACACAGCTTTTTGTGCAACGCGGCATTCGATTGAAAGTATCAACGCAGCATTCGATTGAAAGTATCAATGTAATCACAATGCATAATGAACGAAGAAATGGATATGCATGAATTTATTTACATATTGTTATAGAGTTTATCACTACAAGTCATAGAGCTTATCACTACAAGTCATACTGCAAACGTTTTGATATTATATCTATACTAATTTCAATAAATGTAACTAGCATTTTTAGGTTTACAAAAAAATAGAATAATGGTTACAAATATATGTAAATCTTCTAACATTTCGATCGAAAAAAAAAATAAAATAAAAAAATAATCACGGCTAAAACCTTGCCAGGAGTTCTTTACAAATACCAACAGATTCAGATAACAAAACAGACAAACAGTTTTAAGTTTATTTTAGATTTTTTTTTGTAATTTTATTTTTTCAAACACATAATACAATATAATAATACAATATAACATACATTCATATTATATAGTAATTTTTTTATATCACAGAAGTAAATCTGAAGAGACTTATCCAATCTAGCTTATTTTAGAAGAGAGATAGAGTAGACGAAAGACGAAAGAAGCAAAGAAGCGAGAAAAAGAATAAAAGGAAAAACTAAGAGATACAGAGAGAGTGAAGACAAAAACAATAGAAGTTTCTTTTTGAAGGAAACAAACATATATAAATATATATATTAACGTATATCAAGGTCGTATTTCTACACGGGTAGAAAAAAAATCTTATAACTCTTTTGTTCTTTTTCTAACTGCAGAACCAGTCCCGCAGATTGAATCCATATAACACTGTCAAAGCTTACAGTCGGTCTTTTTATTCGTAATGCATAAATGCTTGGTTGGGATCAGGTACATGCCGGGTTAGTGTCTATTATCATTCGGAGTAAAGAAATTGATTCTTTGCATCCCATGAAATTTTAGCGTTAATGTATATAACGTTTCTCTTTCTTTCTTTTTTTTTTGTTCTTCAGTATATATGTATGTATAAAAAATAGAAATGATAAAATAAATTTACAGTTCTTAGCTTCTCACAAATACTGTGGGCCAATTGGTCAATGCTTTAGATGCTAAAACCACTCAGGGAAGTCGAAATTTGTTACAGACAAATAATGCTTTATGGCCCTCGAGAATTCAATTGGCCGTCAGTATACTTTGATCTCTGTGGCCAATCAGATGAAAATAAATATGAAAGGTCTGAAATGGCCTCGGTCGTTAATCTTAGTCCTAGATTCCTTCAAGAATAAAGCCATAAACATGTCAGTAATAATTAAAATTGGTTTTTAGCCACTGTTAATAGCGACAGAATTTGAAGGCTCATCAATTATGAAAACATGGAGCAGTAAAAGCCTGTCTGAAATTTGGAGAAAATGCCATAGCCTGGCCGAAACATATTGTGCCAGTGAAACAGTAAATACCCAGATCAGTCTATCGGATCACTCTTTCGTATCTGTTGACCCTTTTCGAGCTACTGAGTGAAAGAAGAGAACAGGTCAGTTTGTAAATTTTTGAAAATTGATAGCACAAGTTGTATCCATCCATAAATGGGACAAAGGCAAACAGTGCAAACCCAGATTATCGATTATTCATTTTACAATAAGTTATTGTTCGAAATCAACTGTCAAAGTTTAGAAAAAAATTTCTGTTTTAATAAAACAAAATATCGTCAACCCGAAATGCAAATTGTTTATATCGTTACGATAAAATATTGGTTTTGGCTTTTGTATATGATGTGGTCATATAAAGGACATGAACAGACTCGGTGCCAAGAGATGAACCCTCAGAGCCTCCTGGGAAACATCGTTATGAAAATTAGGCAGGAAAAAAAGCATTTTTCTGATTTGTGAACAGTATCCCGACGCTAGTGCAAATTAATTCTTTTAAATTTGAGTAAAATTTACAATCGCCGCGAGTTCAAATATTTTAGGGGTGGTTGGGTGGTGCGATCATGCTGGGAATAACTTCCAGTGCCGGGCCGTTCTACTGATTTGGATACTAGTGGGACAAGGGCCTACTGTGCTTGCAGTAGGTGCGGGTGGGGGTTGTTTGTACATTTTTCCTCGTCTATCATTTCTCCCTTCTTTCTCCCTCTCTTTGGGAGACGGCGCTATTAGACTCAAATACTGTCTCAAAGGACCGTTAAACCCAAAACAACCAACCAACCAACCACATCTATCTTGGCCTAAAGAGTATTTCCTTCGTAACAATTTTCAGATGCTAAATTGTATAATTTTGAAAGTATGGTGTAAATATTTCAAAGAAGTATTATTTTTTTTTATTTATTTTTATTTTTATCATTATCATTACTGATAGTAAGCAATTCGGCTGACAATTATTTGATGCTTTTACATATTTACACACAACACAGTGAGATAACAGAATACTGCAATGCAGCAATTATCCCACTGGGCACACAACGTTGAATCACCACTGAATTCAACACCATGACATAGCCCAGCTCTGGGCCGGAAAATGCCCAGAAACAAGTTTCAATTTCCACGGCCCAGGCCTCACCTATTCCGCTACTGCTGGGTTTTTGCCGGTAAATGCTACCGGGGAATTTCTATACACAGATAAAATCATTATTTTTTAATCACTTAGGAAAAAACATTAGCGGTTGTGTTCTTTGGCCATTTTGGATCATGACTGCCACCAGTTTTACCTTTTCTAAGAGACATTGGGCTGGCCTTGAAACATTTTCCTCAAGAGGGGTGAAAAGAAATTGCGTTTCAACGGACATGTTGACAGGATATGTAAATGAGCTCGTGGAGGTCACGTGATGACGCCATATGTCAAATGATAAAATTCAGTACCAGAATTGCAAAGACAGGCGCACTCCAGATAACCCAAGCTAAGCGACTAACTTCTGGGCTTAAACGATAACAGAATATTTATACGACGGCTGTTTGCGCCTTACAGACATATTTGAATCTTGTTAAACATGAAACGTGTGTTGTTATTCCGGTATCCAGTGTTGTTTGTATCAAAACGAGCATCCCCTGTCCGAGTGGTCGGAAAACTTTATCTTATAGCTCCACTGCAGAAACCCTTTTTAATTACAAATTGCATCGGAGGGGAGGGGGGTGGGGGGGGGGGGGGGAAAGTAAGGAAGTGTCATATATCCTAGGAAGTGTCATATCCTAATAGTCGGCGGTTCTTTGATATTTTCTGTCTTTCACCATCCCCCCCCCCCACCAACGCGATCGCCTTACGCCTCCCTGACTGTGATTTTTGTTTTGTTTGTTTAATTTCTACTTTCTTTTTTTCTTTCTTTGTGTGTGTGTGGCGGGTGGGGGGGGGGGGGAGTCGGTTGTTTGATATCTGCTCCCAGTTACGCCTTACGTCTGCCTGACTATATTTCTAGTTTGTTTGTTGTTGTTTTTTTTGTTTTGTTTGTTTGTTGTTTTTTTTTGCGTAGAATAACAGTACATAGGAAATTTACCGATCAGTAGTATGTTCGATGTATCGATCAAAGAGAAAACTAGCAAGGACATTTACGTTGCCAAAAGAATGTGATGATGTCGAGGTTATTTCCTGCCACATATACCTACTTACCCAAACTTTCACAACTGTTCCGACGCATTAAATGTTTTTATATTAATTTCAATGAACCAAGAACTTATAAGATTTTTATTACCAGCTCGCTAACAGTAGTATTGCCTCGTCCGTCATCGGTATTTGAAACGGATTCGTAGAAAGTCAGTGGCTTCGGCGAAGTTTTATTTTCCATAGTTTCAATTGTTGAAATTAAGTGAAATATACGCAGACGAGAACAAATCGCGCCATAGCAAAACACGTCTAACTGCAGGCCCAGACCAGTTAAATATTGGTTTTATAGTAGGTCCTGTCCTTTGCAAAGAAAATGCGTATTTTCCCAAGGAATATTATATTTTTTATACGCAGCTAATTTTAAAATCATACAGATAGTTTTAAAGGCCCCATTGCTCTATCAGCATGAAAATTTTCATCATGAGGTATCGCTGCAAGCGTCTCACTATAGTTTCGTCATTGTAAATGACCGGGATTAGCCAGCTTTAAAATAATAAAACATCATTCAGTTTCTCAAAAAAGGGATTCGAAAACTGTTTTGGGTTATTTTAGTTGGCAACTAAAATGACCTACTTTCGATTTCAAAAAATGGTAAAAATACAATGTACAATGTGGATTCCCAATCAATATACCGCCTATGTTTATATAGCATTGCTAGACGGGAAACCAGAACAGGAAACTGTATTTTGTGTAGCGAAATGTTATTTTTCTAAAACTTGTTTTCTCTACTTTTTTGCCAGTTATATGACTCAATATATGCACACCAACCCACATTTTATTACTAAACGTGAAGGTTGAACAGCTTTTTACAATGATTTGAGTTTAGGCGTTTTTACCGCTGATAGGACTATGGAGACTTTAAGAATTTCAAAGAAGTACAGCATTTGTACATAATCACGGTTCCGATCGCAACATCTTAAGAAAACGTCCTCGCGGTTTCACTATATCGCTGTTAACGCTTAACGGTTAACGGTAAACAACTAAGGTCATGTCGGGACGGTCAGTTAACCTAACCACACTATTCCTGGGCAGGCTTAGACCTCCTAAGCGGTTAACCAGTACTAAGTGCACATACTTTCGCCAGTAACTGACAACTGCCCTTCTTGAATCAGCGGAAGGAGAAACGAAAGTATGTGGCCAGACCGGGATTCAAACCCAGGACCTCTGACTTACGCTTGAGATCTTAAAAGATTCTTATTACGTAAGTTGCGCGGATATAAAATATTGTGATCGTTCTTTTGCAGTCTGATTACAGCATTTGTCTGAAGACTTTTTGCAATGTGTTTAAGCATAACAGCACGTAATTTCTTTTAATCGCGTCCTCTCTTATGATAGTTGAAAGTATACAGGCCTGTACGCGACTTCAAACACACAAAAGTTGTTTCATATGTTGTGAAGTATTTAGGTTTACTTTTTTTTTTACCAATGTTACGTTTTGACATGGACTAGATCTATTATAAAATTGATAGCTGAATTAAACAGCATTCCCTTTGTTTCTTGTGTGCGCGAACATTTATTAAAAGTGAAATTGTGTTCGGACATTCGGTGTCCGCATGGTAATTGAACATTGATAATGGTTAATTTTATTGCGGTACTTAGTTAAATCTAAAAGTGCTCAGCCTTTTCACAGAAGCACTGACGCGTGCTTAAATGAAATTTGGACACTAGGCATAAAATAAATGCATATATAGGTATTGCAAACAATATTCACAGATGTATGTAATTGCGAAACTCATATCCATCCATATTTCAATTCTCATATCGACGTTACCCCCGCACCTCAGCGGAACGTATCCATAGCCGCAGTAACGGGGCGCCGAGCGTCCGTCCAGAAACTCATATCTCATAAGGTACTGTGTTTTATATCCTTGCCATTTTTATCACCCAATGACGTCATCCGGTAACTGGGAAAATCCCAAGCAAACATGGCGGTCTTCGTAAACATTCTCACAGCTACGAAGGAAAACTCGCCAGTAAATATTAAATAAGACACTTTGGGAAGGTCAGAAGAAGGAAAGGGCTGTTATTTATCAAAAAGAAAACATAATATATTGATTAATGCACAGTTTACAATGTGCCAGAATGATTTTATCGGCTTCTGAAATACCCACACTGAGGAAGACTTACAGGTGCTGGACCTAAATTAGAAACTTTGTTTCTGAAATAATTTCGGTCCGGAGCTGGACTACACCATGACATTGAGTCAATGTTGACTCAGTGTTGATTCAATGTTGTGCCTGCTGGAATGAGTCTCTTCTTACATGCTGATACTCTGTTTGTTTGAATTGATCACATCAAAAGAATAATGGGAGCAAACAGTGTAGACCAGATGATACGCATCAAGAAAGAGAAGTTTGACTATAGTTTGCACTTCTTGCTAGTCGGACAGTGACTTTTGACAAATTATTTGATAGTTACTGCATATTAATCGTGTTCAGATATTGAGACAATTATTCAATTGGCTAGTCTGTGCCAGAATTTAGGGGAATTAGAGTATATTTTAGACTGCAGGTTTTAAATTGTCCATCCTTTCAGCCAATCAGAAGCAATTTTGAGAGCTGACTATGTTGTGAAGAGGTCCTCTCAATGACTTAGACAGAAACTCTTAGCCATTAAGAAAAGTTCTTAAAGGCCCTATAGCTCTATCAGCATGGAATATTTTGTCGTGAAGTATCGCTGCAAACTTTTCACTACAGTTTCATCATTGATTATTATCGTGATTGGCCGGCTTTGAAAAATCAAAACGTCCTTGAATTTACCATAGAATAGATTTGAAAAAATAACTAGGTCATTTTAGTTGCCAACTAAAATGACCTACTTTCGATTTCCCTAGCTATATTTCATGGTAAAAACACAAGGTACACGAGATAGAAATACAAGGTACAGGCGTTTTTACAACTGATAAAAAGATAAAAATACAACGTACAAAACTGTTAAGCAAGGATCCCATTGATTGTGCCGCGGTTGCATTATTTCATTGCTTAACGGGGAACCAGAGACGAAAACCGTATTTTTATGGAGAGAAATATCATTTTTCCAAAATACCTTGTTTCTTCTCTTTTGTCAGTTATATGATACAAAAAAGCAGATCAACCGAAATATTTTCATTAATTCTGATGGCTGTACAGGTTTCATAATGATTTGTATTTGACGATTTTTATCATTGGTAGGACTATGGAGACTTTAAGACATAAATCAGCAATGAAACTTCTGACTGAATGAAAGTAATAAAACTTTCCCTTCAACCTGTCTGAGAAAATGGCCCTTGTAATCTTAATGTCCATTGAATTATATATGGTCTGTTATTTCTTTTTCTATTAAATCACAAGGTAATTAGCAGAAAAGACCACTGACAGATCAATAGAAATGGGGAACCAATACAAAGCATAAAAGCATTCAGTTACAACAATACCTTAAATACAATAAATTAACAACATTAGAACTTTTTTTCATATATAAAATATCTAACAGCACGAAAAAAAGTTTTATCTGTGTAAAAAAGCAGAGAGTTTTAAGCAGCCTGCAAGCAATTACTAAACGCATGCAGTCTGATCTATGTCTTTTAGGTCACATGTTCCTATCCAGTACAATTATGTTTGCTAGTGCATTCTTTCATTCTCTTTTCACATTTCTAGTATAATCTTTTAATCACCTTTACTAGAATAATTTTCTTCACACTAGAATGGTAACTAATTAACACAAGTGTCATCTGAAACTCCACAAGAATACGAATTCTCTTTAAACCGTCTACTTGGTATTTATTTATAATTATTATTATTATTATTATTATTATTATTATTATTATCAATTTGAAACTCAAAACAGCAGTATGATCTACACTTCAAAAAAACTAAAATGTGAATGGATAAATAGAGCAGGTACAATAAAGATCTTTGTGCAAAAGAGCATTGATCTTTGATGCAGTCTCTAGAGACAAGCAATAGAGCCAGTAATGGACATTTTTCAAGAAAACTGACAGCAGTCTAAGCCGGTTAGAAGTCATTAAGTAATTTCTAAATTGTGAAGAAATTTCTTAATAACTTATAACCGATACGAAAACATAGATTTTGACTATGACTTTTCAATGACCTTCATAAGTTCAACTGCTGGTACATTTTACATCATCTGAAACATGTGGTCTGCTAGAAATATAAGACATTAAATATGCTGATTTGATTGTTTCTGAAGTGCTTTTAATCACCCTCTAACGAGACGGCATGTACTAAAACATAGAGTGGAGGTAACTTTTGGAGTGGAGTGGTTGTTTGGAGTGGTTTTTGGAGTCAGGTAATAAGTCATATAAGGTAAGAAGATGACCTCTCCTTGACTCAGAGACTATAGGAATTAAAACCAGATGTACTGCTCCTGAGTCCATTGTCAGGGTAAAAATAAGTTGGCCATGTCAATGAAAATACAGACCCAACAATCAAGTAAGTATGTAAGTGGACCATCAGGACAGCCAGCCAGTGGGTAAGTAAGTAAGTATACATCTTTTCCAACAGTCAGAATGTACAATTTAATTTTGTTAGAATTTAACGTGACTCATTATCGTATCCCAAGGGGGCTATTTCAAACTGCCAAGAGTGTATGCTGCTGATAATTTATATGCAGTATGGCCATAATGTTTAATTATTGGGTCCCCAAAGTATAACTGGCCTGGCCTTGCTTGGTCCATAGTACGATGCCATCAAGCAAGCTGTTATGTCATTTCACATAATCAGGCCAGGCCAGCTCAGGAATCAGAACATGCTCCTTTGCAACTGGTCATTGCCGGTGAAAGTTTAGGCATGTTTACTTTTCCAGACATTTTCCTAGCAGAGTCAGATAAGTTCACACCAAATCTCCACTCCAAAAACACCCCAAAAAACCACTCCACTCCAAGACTCCACTCCAAAGGTAAACTCCACTCCCTGTTTTAGTATATGCCTAACGAGACTCCTCCATATATTATATTATGCCTGTAAGAACAGGTAATTTGAGCCTCGACGTGACAAAACCAACAATGTGGTTGTGCGCCCAGAGCAGACTCAGATCAGTCTGGACACCCGCCCATTTTGACCAGACTCTTCGTTAAATGCTCAAAGGATAGCTAAGGGTCTTAGCTACCTCCATGCGGACAGCGAAGACTCTGATCAGACTGGGCGGATGCCCAGGCTGATCTGAGTCTGCGCTGGGCGCACAACCACATTGTTGGTTTTGTCACGTCGCGGCTCATTTCATTCAATGGGCTACCAATTTCACAGATTTTTAATTTCATCTTTGATGTAACCGCAAGATCTGGAGAAATGCAATCAGCGCATAAGTGGCCCCGTAGAGTGCAAATGGCCGTGTGCTGCAAAACGCATCAGGGGAAAAATATCTATCACCGAAATATCAAACTGCCATTGATTACCTTCCGCTTATTGCATAAGCGAACATCAGAGACATTGATGTTCGCTGGTCTTTACTATGTTAATAAGGATCCATATTCATAAGGATCAATAAACTGCTGGCCTAAACAGAGGTTGTGCAACGCTGAAACGCCACTGTGTGAAACGCACTTTCTTTCGTCACATTGATCATTCATATGTTTTGGCATTCTGAATTTCTTTCTCAATGTGAAAATGTATATGTTTACCGTGATCTTACGTCCTTTATATTTTTAACGCAAACTGACTTACGCAGCGGCACAGGCTAACATGAGTCTTCTGTTATCGCACACAACTGGTGTACGGGTACTAAAATTATGGATCGGGCCAGGGTAATACAGATACGGAGCAGAGGCACCAACTGCAGCTCAAACTTCTAAAGGGAAATAACTTGGAAAGTGTGAATGCAAGAGTTATTATGCTTGTACGAGAAAGATCGTTATGACCTGTTCTGCATATCTGTGAAGTATCATGAAACTATTTCAAAGGGTATTCAACTTATAGAGTGGACACCTTAAACCATCAAGGGGAATAACAAAAAGTAAGAAAGCAAGCGTTGTCATTCTTATTCGCGACATATCGTCATGCTTAGTTCTACATATCTGAGAAGTATCATGAAAATATTTTAAAGGGTATTCAAGTTATAGAGCGGACACGGAATCACACATAAAGCATAGAGGTGAAGTAACTTTAAAAGTGAAAAAGCAAGAGCTGCCATTCTTGTTTGCGACACATCGTCATGACCTGTGCTACATATCTATGAAGTATCATGAAAATATTTCATTATGTATTAATGTTATAGAGCGGACGCGAGATCACACCTAAAACCATCAAGGGCAAATAACTCAAAAAGGTAAAAAGCAAGAGTTGTCATTCTTGTTCGCTACACATCGGCATGACTTGTTCTACATATCTGTGAAGTATCATGAAAATATTTTTAATGGTATTAAAGTTATAGAGGGGACACGAAATCACACCTTAAACCATCAAGGGGAAATAACTCAAAAAGTTAGAAAGCAAGAGTTGTCACTCTTGTTCGCGACACATTATCATGACCTGTTCTACATAACTATGAAGTTCCATGTATATATTTCATAGCGTTGTCAAGTTTCAGAGCGGACACGAATCTGCCAAAAAATCACCAAAGGAGAGATAACTCATAAAGTACAATAGCAAGAGTTATCATTCTTGTTCACGACACATCGTCATGACCTGTTCTACATAATTTTGAAGTATCATGAAAATATTCCAAAGGGTGCTCAAGATTTTGAGCGGACAAGAAAATGTTTACGGATGGAAGGAGGGACGCCAGGCTCATCGCTTTATCCTCGGAACCTTTCGGTCGGGGGATAAAAAGCGAGTATCGAGCTAACAAATTTACATGTTTGTAGATAAATTGACACCCAGCCCTCCTAGGAGGGCATGGTATAAAACATGAGGCGGAATCTTGGAGACTAGTTTTTATCTTGAATTTTTGGGCGGACATGTCTGAACAAATAGTGTAGACAGAACCCTATCAGGAGCAGCCTGTTCAGGGTCTACACCATTTGCCTTTCCGCCAGGACATAATAGGAACATTACCACACAGTGCAATCAATTCGTTCAAATTTTAAGAGATGTTGCTCATGGTGTCCCAATTTTAAGGTATTTACAGTGCGCAACATTACTAAAACTAAGCATATAATCTGCATGCCCCTCCGCTTCTCCCCAGAGAGCAATATTGCAAGTACATGCTGCTAGCTGACAGGTTATGTTAACACATTCACGTGTCGAAACTAATTCCAGAGACAAATGAATTGATATTTTCTTTTGGCGAAATAGTTTAAAATAGGAACGGTATCTTACATCTTATGCATATTAAATCTTAATATTGTTGATGACATTGCTTATCTGCGCATGGTGTTTTAAATGTTAGTGAATGCGGGAAAAAGCAGTGACAGATGTAGGCTTTTTTCAAAAAAGGCCGGCTCGGTAAAGTAAGCAGAACGAAATTCTGCAGAAGATTCTGCAGAATTTTCTGCAGAAAAAGTGGTAAAGTTAGCGAAATGGATATTCTGCAAAATTTTCTGCAAAATTTTCTGCAGAAAAAGTGGTAAAGTTAGCGAAATGGATATTCTGCAAAATTTTCTGCAAAATTTTCTGCAGAAAAAGTGGTAAAGATAGCGAATTGAAAATTCTGCAGAATTTAGCAATTTTTATTTCTTTGTTTTGTCAACTACGGACCACAAAATGTGAGTGGCACCGATTACCGCACTACCCTATTTTATATGAGAACCTAGATATTCACAAAAATTGCATAGTTTCTTCCGCTGGAAAATAGCAGAACGACACTAAAGAAACCCGTTGCAAGCAAAGTTTAATTTCCGTGTTCTGTCATCTGGAGGCCACAAATATGAGTGAGCACCGTTTACCGCACTACTTATGAGATAGAGTAGTGCGGTAAACGGCGCTCACTCACATTTTGTGGCCACCAGATGACAGAACATAGAAATCAATCTTTGCTAACAAAGGGTTTCTGAAATTTCGTTCTGCTACTTTCCAGCAGAAGAAAATATACGATTTTTTTTAATATCTCTGTCCATTTATGAGATAGAGTAGTGCGGTAAACGGCGCTCACTCACATTTTGTGGCCTCCAGATGACAGAACATAGAAATCAAACTATGCTAACAAAGGTATTCTGAAATTTCGTTATGCTACTTTCCAGAAGAAAATATGCGATTTTTGTGAATCTCTTGGTCCGATTTTAAGATAGATAAGTGCGGAAAACGATGCTCACTCACATTTTGTGGCCTGTAGTTGACCGAACATAGAAAACAAACTTTGCTGACAAAGGGTTTCTGAAATTTCGTTCTGCTACTTTCCAGCAGAAGAAAATATGCGATTTTTGTGAATATCTCGGTGCACTTATGAGATAGAGTAGTGCGGTAAACGGCGCTCACTCACATTTTCTGGCCTCCAGATGACAGAACATAGAAATCAATCTTTGCTAACAAAGGGTTTCTGAAATTTCGTTTCGCTACTTTCCAGCAGAAGAAAATATGCGATTTTTGTGAATATCTCGGTCCATTTATGAGAAAGAGTAGTGCGGTAAACGGCGCTCACTCACATTTTGTGGCCACCAGATGACAGAACAAAGAAATTAATCTTTGCTTACAAAGGGTTTCTGAAATTTCGTTCTGCTACTTTCCAGCATAAGAAAATATGCGATTTTTGTGAATATCGCGGTCCACTTATGACATAGAGTAGTGCAGTAAATGGCGCTCACTCACTTTTTGTGGCCACCAGATGACAGAACACAGAAATTAATCTTTGCTAACAAAGAGTTTCTTAAATTTCGTTCTGCTACTTTCCAGCAGTAGAAAATATGCGATTTTTGTGAATATCTCGGTCCACTTATGAGATAGAGTAGTGCGGTAAACGGCATTCACTCACATTTTGTGGCCACCAGATGACAGAACATAAAATCAGTCTTTGTTAACAAAGGGTTTCTGAAATTTCGTTCTGCTAATTTCCAGTATAAGAAAATATGCGATTTTTGTGAATACCTCGGTCCACTTATTAGATAGAGTAGTGCGGTAAACGGCGCACACTCACTTTTTGTGGCCACCAGATATCAGAACATAGAAATCAAACTTTGCTCACAAAAGGTTTCTGAAATTTCGTTCTGCTACTTTCCAGCAGAAGAAAATATGCGATTTTTGTGAATAATTCGGTCCACTTATGAGAATAGTAGTGCGGTTAACGGCGCTCACTCACATTTTGTGGCCACCAGATGTCAGAACATACAAATCAATCTTTGCTAACAAAGGGTTTCTGAAATTTCGTTATGCTACTTTCCAGCAGAAGAAAATATGCGATTTTCTAGAATATCTCGGTCCATTTATGAGATAGAGTAGTGCGGAAAACGGCGCTCAGTCACATCTTGTGGCCACCAGATGACAGAACACAGAAATTAATCTTTGCTAACAAAGAGTTTTTTAAATTTCGTTCTGCTACTTTCCAGCAGAAGAAAATATGCGATTTTTGTGAATATCTCGGTCCTTTTATGAGATAGAGTAGTGCGGTAAACGGCGCTCACTCACATTTTGTGGCCTCCAGATAACAGAACATAGACATCAAATTTTGCTCACAAAGGGTTTCTGAAATTTCGTTCTGCTACTTTCCAGCCGAAGAAAATATGCGATTTTTGTGAATATTTCGGTCCACATATGAGATATAGTGGTGCGGTAAACGGTGCTCACTCATATTTTGTGGCCTCCAGATGACAGAACATGGAAATTAAACTTTGCTTACTACGGGTTTCTTTAATGTCGTTCTGCTACTTTCCGGCAGAAGAAACTGTGCAATTTTTGTGAATATCTCGGTTCTCATATGAAATAGGGTAGTGCGGTAATCGGTGCGCACTCACATTTTGTGGTCCGTAATTGACAAAACAAAGAAATAAAAATTGCTAAATTCTGCAGAATTTTCAATTCGCTATCCTTACCACTTTTTCTGCAGAAAATTTTGCAGAAAATTTTGAAGAATATCCATTTCGCTAACTTTACCACTTTTTCTGCAGAAAATTCTGCAGAAAATTTTGCAGAATATTCATTTCACTAACTTTACCACTTTTGCTGCAGAAATTTCTGCAGAATCTTCTGCAAAATTTTCTGCAGAATTTTCGTTCTGCTAACTTTACCGAGCCCCTTTTTCAAACCTAAAATGGGACAGCCAAGTTTACAACCTCGCGTTCAAAGTGTTCTTGTTGTGGTCGAACAGAAACAGTAAAACATTATCTGTACGATTGTCCAAATTATCTGCAACTACGAAACCAAGTATTTTGCTACGCTGATGGTACATTTTTGTCGGGAAGCGGTTCAGACAACGGAAATGAATTGAAACATCTGTTGTCTCTCTCTCTCTCTCTCTCTCTCTCTCTCTCTCTTACAAAGCTTATATCTTAAATATGGTTCGATTGATTCTTATTGAATGCTGTTCTCACATCAAAACTTTTCAGTCCTAATACAATGATGTATATGTTCATATAAACGTGTCTTGATTGTCTGTTGCTTAGAAATCTTATGCACTAATATGTCATTGCAAATACATGTTAAGTAGGCGACGATGCTTATTAGCTAGTTAGCTTGTTATCGAATCATTTCATATTATTCTTGTATGTATTGATTGTGTATGTCTACATGTTGAATAAAAACCGTTTAAACTAACAACCTCGCGTATTTTTTTCCACAAAAATGATTTTCTTGAAATGTTGTAACAAATCACTTGAACATGTCTGTATTGCAACTTAAATTCGTTGCGTTTGGGAAATGAAACAGACAACGTGCCATGAGTAAATCGCTATGATTTAGACATTAGTGCTATGTAATCACATATTCAGTACACTAAGTACGAAGCATAACCAGACACCTGCGATTGTTATAATTGTTAATCGCTGTAATGTTCCCATAAATCCTCCATATTGCGTTCATTTGGGACCCAGTAAAATGAAGTTTAAAAAGAGTCTAAAAATAAAGTGTAAATATATAAATTAAAATTCGATTTTTCAGCGTTCGTCGTGTGATGAAGTCAGTGGGCGGAGCTAAAGTATCGGAAGCGTACCCCAGCAAATGTGTTTGGGTTTCACTCACCTTAATTATTTTCTGTGAAAAAATGCTCATTAAGCCTCTCGCCAAGAAAATAATATTGCGTATACCGTATATTTATTGTTCTTTTTCGGTTTAGTTTAAGGCCCAGTTTCATGTAGGCCATACAATGAATATGAGGGTGTGGCTTAATAGAAGTTACTGGGCTCTCTCTGTCAAAGAGACTAATAGGGTTCACCAGGACAGTAGCATAGCTACTGTTTAAATCACATGACTTGGTCAAAGGTAAACATTCAAACTATCATTTTTTCTTCTTGACTAGCTAGAAATCTGCACAATACATTTAAACTTCAGGGTGTTGAAAGCATCCGTAAGAACAGTTAAATCAGTGTATATGTAGAAGAAGAATAATTCAACCTCCACTGAAATTATTTTGAAAAAATAATGGTTTAATGTTTCAGTGAAAAAGATGTATCCAAACTGAAATGATTTTGAATTAACCACGATTGATAGTTTGAGGGCGGAGCCTGCTTTTCATACTGTGGCCTTGGGTGTAAACAATGTTTTATTTCAATTACAACACATACTGTAACATGAATTCGATGGGATAAGACAGCAATCTAGAGCTCCCAAACAGGTTCAATCTTTTGACCACCCCATTTAAGAATTATTTACAGAAAGGGAGTTAAAATTGTCGATTAACTAGTTTTGCACGGATTCATTTTGTTCACCTTTTATCTATTCATTATTATTTTTTGTCCTCTCTGCATCAATTACCAGCAGTCTTTAAATTAGTGAAAAAGCGTACTAGAACGACGAATATCGCTTTTCTCGCCTGAATTCCAAACCATAACCAAATGACTATATTTGCTATATTTTGATAAGTCCATGCATTAACGTGTAATATCAATTGAACTAGGGTTATAAGGGGCATTCGTTTTCTGCACACTGCTAAAAATCGTGGTTACTTATTTGAACAGACTCGTTGAGACTGTTCTAATTCCTTTTACATGTAGCGAGCAGAAACAAGTAAAATATCATAAATTATCATCTACAAGCGCCGTAACAAAAGCATGCTAGCACAATCATGAGTTTTTCATCGTTTATGCACAATATAAAAGGGAAAAACAACAAAGAACAGAAAAACACATTGTGTTACTTACCATCTGTGACGTTTACACGGGCGATACAGTATGAGACACGAAATCATCATACGCTGCGTCACAAATCTTCATCGCAATCCAGTATCACGCGTAGGACAATATCACTTCTGCAGCTTGGATTTTCTATGCATTTACCTATAAAAATAACAGACAAAGGGTTATAAGGGGCACACGTCTTCTACTCACAGCTCAAAAATATTTAATGTGGTAACTCATTTTAACCGTCTCAGTGAGGCTGTTCTAATCAGACAAACAATATTCTACATTTTGCACACAGAAACAAGTAGCGCGAAGAATTCTAGCACAATGATGATAATGTATTCAACGTTTAAATACGAAGGAAAGAATAAAAATAAACATTGTGTTACTTACCATACGAGACGATGACATGAGCGACACGATGTCATTAACAGTTTTAATTGTTTTATCACAATAATCTAGTTAACTATCCAAAAAGATGTTTTTCTCAGACAACATTTCTCACAATAATTCAAAACACAGACACGATTTTTTTAATTTGGCCGCTTGATGCGCCAACCATTGATTGCGCATGTTTATAAACGGCGCATGCGCAGCAGAAAAGGAATTTCAAATTTCTCAGCAGGTGGCGAAAACTTGTATTTCACTGTGGTTAATAATATAACTTGAGGAAATTTATTGATAGGTAACTATTGTGTTTGCTTTCGTAATTATAAAATAGAGAATAGAATTGAAAATTTAAATTTTGAAAATTTCTTGCGCTTTTTAGCTCACATGAGCCATATAGGCTCAGGGTGAGCTATTGTGATCAGTCGGTGTCCGTCGTCCGTCGTGCGTCGTGTGTCAATTTGCTTGAAATGACATCTTCTCTGGAACCACTAGGCCTAGGGCTTTGATATTTGTTATGAAGCATTGTCTAGTGGACCTCTACCAAGTTTTGTTCAAACACTGGCCCTGTGGTCCAAAAAGGCCCGGGGGTCTTGGGTTCGAAATTCAAATATACTTAGAAATCTTCTTCTGAAGAACCACTCGGTGCAGGTGATTGAAATTCTGTTTGTAGTATTGCCTAGTGGTCTTTTACCAAGTTTGTTCAAATGATGGCCCCAGGATCTAAAATGGTCCCGGCCATGGGGCCATGGGATTGAACCATGGAAATACATAGAAAAATATTAAATAATCTTCTTGTTCAGAACCATTTGGCTTAGTTGCTTGAATTTTTTTTATGTAGCATTGCCTAATAATCTTATATCAAGCTTGTTCAAATAATGGGCCCAGGGTCCAAAATGGCCCAATGGCATGGAGTCCGAGGTTTGAACCATAGACAAATATTCAAAAATCTTCTTCTTCAGAGCCGCAAGGCTCAGATGCTTGAAATTCGGTATGTAGCATTGCCTAATAATCCTTTACCATGTTTGTTCTAATGGTGGCCCCAGGGTCCACAATAGCCCCACGGCAGGGTGTCCTAAGTTTGAACCATATAAATACATAGAAAAGTATGGAAAAAAAAAAAACTTCTTTTTCAGAATCACTTGGCTCAGATGCTTGAAATTTGGTACGAGGCATTGCCTAGTAGTACTTTACCAAGTTTGTTCAAATGATGACCCCAGGGTCTAAATGGCCCCACCCCAGAGGTCATGAGATTGAACCATAGAAATACATAGAAAAAATATTCAAAAATCTTCACTTTCAGAACCACTTGGCTCAGATGCTTGAAATTTGGTATGTAGCATTGCCTTGTAGTCGTTTATCCACTTTATACAAATGATGGCCCCAGGGTTTAAAATGACCTCGCGGTAGGGAGTCGTGTGTTTGAAACATAGAAAACATAGAAAAATATTCAAAAATCTTCTTCTTCAGAACCACTTGGCTCAGATGCTTGAAATTTAGTATGTAGCATTGTCTATTGGTCCTTTACCAAGTTTATTCAATGGGTTTGAACCATAGCAATACATAGGAAAATATTCAAAATTTGGAAATGGTTGCAAACTATCAGGTTTGTTCAAATGATGACCCTTGTTTGACCTTTAACTTTTTCGCTCAGATGAGCGATTTAGGGCCTCTTGGTCCTCTTGTTTTAAATAGTAAAGTGAAGTACTTATTCTGACAGCAAGTAGAAAATGTTAGAGTATATTTGGTCAATGTGCTATTACCAAATATGAGCCACGACATGACAAAACCAAGAAGTGGCATATAGGCCCACCAAAATCTCACATCAGCCTTTGTTTCCGTCCAGTGTGATCAGAAGCTTTCTGTTCCCATGACGCTCTGACTTTGAGATCATAGGCTTGGGCAAGAGTATTGCTGAAAGAAAATTTGGACGTATGTCTATCATCATACCAAATAGGAACCAGATCCATCAAATAATTTAGAAAATATAAGCTCTTAAAACTTTTAGCGTAAATGCGGACGCCGCCGCCGACTCCGACGCTGATGCCGACGCCGGGGGTTGTGCAATAGCTCTTCCTGGACTTCGTCCAGGCGAGCTAATAACCCATGTCCGGCAACACGCATAAGTATACCAAACAATCCGCCTGCATTATAAAATAAAGTCATGTTATACGTTTTTCTTATTTTGGTTCTTATTCTATCACAGTGCGCCTATGGAAGCAATGGAAAGTTCCTGTGCTTTATTCTGCAACGATTCGCTGTTTCGGAGCACGTGAGTCTAACTACTGACGTCACTAGCGATACTGACGTCATTTTGTGACGTTTTGAGACGTTAGACGGTGTTATGTCTCTTTTTCTTTCTAAATTCGCCTTAAAAATGTACATTTATCTTAAATACAGTTAAGAAAATTGGCGGGAGCATTCACGCGCTGGCAAGAAGGTTGAGAGACATTGAATGAAAAGAATACTTTTGCAGCGTTTTTTAGTGTTAGAATCAAGAAAGTTCAGCTCTAGGATTGAATTGTTGTGTAATAATTCACTGTTTGTCGGTCTGTTGTAAGTAGATATATCATTCGCGCTCCGCTCTCGTGATATGCTCTACTTCACAACTGACCTCCAAACAGTGCATTATTACTCAACAATTCACTGCTAGAGCTAATCTATTTCTTAGTTAAATTCCCTTACATGTATTACGTATATTTTTATCATTAATCATGATATGATCTTTTTACATTCATAATATAAAACTGTGCATGTCTAGGATAGCTTGTGCATATGCGAAATCTATTTGAGGCATCACAGTTCGTCCAACAAAGAACGATACAACTCAGTCTTCACGTGCGCAAGTTGATTGCGAATAGGTTGGTGTACGACAAACATTTCGCATACGTATGAGTACAGTTTTTTTAACTTAACACGAGATTGTCAAATTTTAGTGTCAAATTTTAGTGTATGTATAAATGTGTACATCAGACTCTCTTCGGGACGTTTATAAGACACAGTAGGGACAGCACCATCGCCGAACCCAACCACACCTTGTCCTGTAAGAACTTAACGCAATATTAATGGAGGAAAAGAACGATTTTCCACAAAATAATTCATGTTAATTCAAAACGCTTATGCAAGGCCTGAATAGGAAAGTTGCCCATGCAAAATTTTGGTTTAGCAACTCTCAAGAGTTTTGTGATAACTTCATCACCATTATTTTTTTCTTTCTTTTTTTAACTCAAAACAGAAAGTTTGCACAATGCGTTTTACATGCATACGAGTCAAATAGCATCGACATATTTTGGTTATTTATTTGCAAAAGCTTTATCGGTGGGAATGGAATTACGCTTATAATAATAAGTCGGGAATTGATAAAAGGTGACATTACAATATCAGATATGACATTTAAACTTGACCCAGACTGACACACAATTGACCGGTAAAAGTGTTGAAAAGCATGAACATCTGGAATCTGCCAGATTGAAAAATGAGTTTTATGTCCCAAGACGTAATTAGCTATAGGAAGGCGATTTGTTTTATGTTAAGGTGAGTAGGTACAATTTCAGGGATTGAAACTCTGGCACTTTTGTTTTTGTCTCCCTTTTCAATATGGTTCAACTCTTATATTCTTAGAGAAGATTTCCTTTAAGAGTAGACTCCATTTTGGAAGAGTTACGTCATTCAAGGGAAGTCTGATAAAATACCTCTACAAAGCAAAGACATATGTTTCTATATGCAGTATCTTTCCCTCACTATCTCTCTCTCTCTCTCTCTCTCTCTCTCTCTCTCTCTCCTTCTCTCTCTGGAAAGACGAATCATTCCATTTGCCTGAGCGAAATTCTCTCTCTCTCTGTCCGTGGAAAGAAGAAAACAAGGATCATTCCACTAGCCTGAGCGAAATTGGTGCAGCATATGGCAGTAGGATATATGGGTTGTGATTTTGGACTGGACAGATGCGCAAGTTTATCTTGATTTTCAATATGAGCTATGTCCGGGGAATATCTCTCGAGACATAAAATGTGCGCATGCCCAGACCATCGTCAGCATATGCGCAGTCTGTCAGGCTTCTGCAGTTTGCTACTGGCTGAAAGGAGGCGGATCTTATTGATAAATAAACTGTGATTACTTTCAGTTCTGCGAAATCATTTTTGACGGATTGATATATTGAAAATACGTTAAACTTCGTATATGGTAACTTTGCTACATGCTTAATTGCGGATTCTGTCTGAAGTGTTTCTTTGTGTACAATTTTACCCATGCGGCCAGGAAAAATTATTGCCTTAGCAGGGCTGTAAAAATCATTAGTATCAGACAAGGAGCTAGTCTACATACCAGACTGCGCATGTGCGCAAGCTATCCTAGGCAGACACCGGCTTTAAAACATTAAACCGTTCTTTTCTTGATTAATCATAAAAAAAAAAAAAAAACTTCAATGACCTATTTTTCGATTTCACAAACTTTATGACATGGTAAAACTACAATGTACATGAAGATAAATACAAGGTGAACACGTTAAATAGATGGTAATAAAATGTAAGACAAGGATCCCATTTATTGTTTCTCTGATGCGTAGTTGCATTGCCAGTAATAAAAAGAAATCAAATCAGTATCAAATGATATTCATTCGTAATATGATAGTTTTGTAGAGTTCTGTATATAAATTTTAATCACTCCTTTACTCCATACTGTCTATAACTGCTTTCTTTTTATATTACTCGCTTTTGATTACTTGAAACTCGCTTTAGATAGTTCGATACTATAAATGGTAAATAAATAAAGACGACGACGACTGCTGAACGTTTTGGTATGACGATTGTTGAAAGACTTGAAAACAAAGAGGGACTGGCTTTGAGGGACTTGCGCAAAGCGAAGGTAGAGCCTGAAAACGTTTGTCTTTAAAGCAAAATGGTGTCAAATTAGGCCCTGCACAATGCGTTTATGATGATACGGATTAAATTATATATTCGTACAAACACAACTTTGTTTCTCTAGAAAATTTTTCATATGTGTTATAAGAAAATTATCTCTTATCAAAGTTAAAACATGGTACAGATCTTTCGTACCCTGCAAACATCTAATATGCAATTAATTACCCAGAGACAGATTAATCAGTGATAAAAATCACGAAGAATTTGCTAAATAGCCACATTTTGGATGGCAGGCCATAACTGGGAGTGTAATAGGTCTTTCTAGGTCCGACCAATGGGATAATTCGCTAATTTTCATGGCATTGTTTTTAATCTGTCAATGAACCGCCTATAACAACATAGATTGTAAAATTATAGCATTTTAAACGACTCTGAAGTGTAACTGACGCTGAGCAGTGCAGCTGAAAGCGTGGTCTGGTATTCCGTATATTTGGTACCAAAAATTATAATAAACATTGGGACACCAAAACTAATTACAAAAATTACTCGAAAAAAATGTAAAGTTATATATATTTTAAAGTGCTGCAATGCGCCCAACAGATGCCAGTGGAATGGAAATACAGCGTTGATTGTGATCAGACTTCCCCTTGCAAGGGTACCGTCAGATGTTGCGTAGCGCATATATTGTAAAACTATATAAATTCATATTTTGTGTGATTGTTTTTGAGCGTACATATGGCATATGATCGATTTACTTTTATGTACATTTAAAGTGACCCGTTTTTTTTGTGTTTTTTTTTTGAAGATACTTAGAAACCGGGGCTCGTTTTTGCTTTTCGTTTTCGGGTTGGGTAGGCTACTGGATTGGGCTTCTTTCTTTTCATTCCGTTATACCATAAAAATTCTATGTATTGGGATAGATAGGTCTGAGCGGACAGTGTAGACTCCTATCAGGCTATCCTAGAGGAGCAGTCTGATCAGTGTCTACATTGTTTGCTATTCCGCCTGAATCTTTTGGCTACCGCTTTGTAAAACCAGGCTGTTCCGTGTTTGGGACAGTTGCGGCGATTATTTTTGGTGTCCCAATATTTAGAATTTTACGGTAGTACTGATTGCTGCCAGTGCTTTTTCTTTTCTTGAGTCATGAGGCCTGAAACAGTAAATGTTTGGTTTCGCTGACCAGTGTCTGTTGTATATTTGTATTTGATAGATCTTTTGATTTGTACATATTTTTTAAGTCGGCCTCAAATAAGAGTAGCTTGTAACTAATTGTGTCACCCACTGAAAATAAAGTCTTTATTATCATTTATTATTATTATTATTATTATTATCTTTCAATGTTATGCACCAATGGGTTTAGTACAGTTTCGGCCCTTAAACTAAAATGTTAACTACAGTCTTTTAAGGCTATTCTTGTGCGTTCCATCACTAGGCGTTCGTTTTGAAAATCTTGACGAAAATGTGGGGTTGAAACGCAAAAAGTACATACAAAAACTGCCAAAGTTCACGAAACACACGCATGGTAAATCAAACCAGACAGTGGTCATTCAGAAATCCTTACAACCCACGTCACCAGAACGTAACGTATTTTCAAAAGAACTTCATTTGGTATGATCCAGTGCTTGTACTTGTGTTTAGTTTTGATATGATCTGCCATTTTCTGTTCTGTTCTGTTCTGTTCAATTCTCGTATCGACGTTACCCAAGTGGCTCAACGGTACGTAACCATAGTTGCACACATTTGTCGCCGTGTGTCCGTCCAATGTCATTCAGTCTGTAAATGTCTCGTCGGTCAGTGCTGCCTAACCAGTATTTATGCATAGATGTTTGCCTTCTACGGCTCCAAGTCAGGTTCTGTCCGGAGAAGGAGGCGCGCGCCACATGAAAGCCACCCCAGCGGAAAGTCCAGGGAAACACAGGCCAACCCCGCCCGCAGAGGAGGAGCACACCGAAACCCAGGTCCCAACGAGAGAACACGCAGGCGTTCCTTAGGTTTCAAGGATGGGACCTGTTGGGGTCCCATATTACTTACAGCCCTTAATTTTAACACTCCCCCGTATCCAAGTAATTTGGTTCCGGATGGAGGTCCCTTATTCTGACCTTACCCTTAGGTGGGGATTGACGCAGTCACAGGTAGGGACCTTTTCAGGTACCTTTAGGGCTGTTGCACTTCAGTTATTTTGGTCGAGTTTGCCAAGTGATGAGTGCAACATTAAGTTTGAATTTTGAACTCCCCCGTCAAAAGTGAGCATCTAGCGTGGTGCCGGCTTTAGGATGCTAGCGCCTTGCTCATTAATCATTTATGATCCTAAAGGATATTAAAAAGAGCAGAAATTAGTTGGGAATGGCTTAAAGTTTTTTTTTGCATAGGGATGGGTCTCGCACTGTATGGTCAAGCATATATAATAAAGATGTGGCTGTTATATACTAACCCCAGTTAGTTAGGTATATAATATTGATAAGTTGATGGGCCGTTAGTAAGTTTTCTTGTGTGTATGATGATGCCACCATAGGGCTGTCGCTATTAAAATCACGCCTCACCCAGGGGTGGCAGAGCATCAAGTTTGGTTGTTAGTATGTTTTGCGTGTGTGAGTGCCTACTTATTTTGTGCTAGCACAATGTGCGTGTACTTGTTATTTTTTGCGTGCATGCGTGTTTGCGTGTATGCCGGCTTGCGTGCGTGTTTGTGTGTTTATGTTTGTGATTGCGTATCTGTCCGTCTGTCCGTCTCCATCCTCTTCTTCTGGGATGTCTCCACCGTTGTTGTGTCCTGCATCCATCGTTGTTTCGCTGCCGCGCCGTAACTTTAACAGGCATGCTAAGGTAAGACTGGCGGAGTGTCATTACCTAGAGAGACAAGGACGGTCCTTAATTGGTTATTGCTTAAATTCCTGTTACTCATTTTGTTGCAAAAATACCAATTTAGATGCCTAGGTGTGTAGGTTATTTTACCCTAGTCTTATTGAAATATAATATGTGTTGCCCACCTATGTTTTGGCCCCTCATGCGTCAGCCTTTTCATGGCACATCTTTCTTCCCCTCTGTTCTTTTTTCGATGGCGAAATAGCCGAGGCGTCTCCCCCCGTCGGGGCACCGATGGGATTACCTCCCTTGCCCTTTCCTCATTGAGGGGGCACGCGCACCGTCTCCCGCGCGCGCCGCGTGTAACACTTTTGTCCAATATAATGATGGATTTCTATGTTTACGGTCACGTCGCGACAGGGTCTAGCCGCGCGAAGCCCAACCCCCCCCCCATTCCCGGATAATGGTCTCGTCCACATTCTAAGGGGGATGGTTCCATTCCTTATACACTC
The DNA here is from genome assembly GCA_963989385.1 of Ctena decussata. Classification (NCBI taxonomy): domain Eukaryota; kingdom Metazoa; phylum Mollusca; class Bivalvia; order Lucinida; family Lucinidae; genus Ctena; species Ctena decussata. The sequence continues at coordinate 54,932,183 of OZ022504.1, forward strand.
GGGGAATAATTACTAACCCTTATGAAGCCCACCATCGGCCCCCCTGAGAGGATTTTCCGAGTTAAAGGACGGAATTTCCATTTTTTGTCGCCTTTTTTATTAAAAAAATAGTCTATGCGTCATCCCCCCCCCCCCCCCCCCCCCCCCCCGTCTGCGGAGTGGAGTCGTCCACATTCATAATTGGCACACCCCCCTCCCTGCAGGTAGTGGGAAGGGGGCCAACCCATATTTAAGCGATTTATGTATTTATTTGTTCTATTATTGTATTTTGAAATTTATGCTTCGTTACAAAAAGGGGTTTATAAAGAAATTTTTGAAAGAACTTTAACCCATACTAATGTTTGCCTTTTGTTGTCTCTTTCTATTTTGGTAGGGTTTAGCGTCTGATGTAGATTACTAATTCCCTATATTACTCTAAATTCCTAATATAATTAACTAAATTCCTAAATTCCTAAATTCATTTTATGCTGTAATACTTCTTCTTCTTTCTTCATTCGAGTGCCTGTGATTTATTAATTTCGGAGTTGCAATTTCGCTCTGTGATCCTAACTAAATTCCTAAAATTGCTAAATTCAACAAATTCCATGAAAGTAATTCTTATGTTGTTTTTTTGCCTTTTTTCTTGATACGACTGCATATTAAACATTTTCCCTTGATCTGGCTTAAATGTAAGTCGTGGTTGTGCTCCCCAAAAACGTCCGGGCGGTTCTCTTCCTATCACACGTAGACCCCGATCAGACGCTCCTTACGTGCCGACTCAGTGATATGCTATCCTACCCGCCTTCCAGACTAGTCCATTTACAAGGATGGACGAGTTCATATTAAGCCCTACCTTTATAAACCGCCCAGACACTTCCGGTGCACACGGTAAGTTGTATGTTAGAAACTCGCAGTGGAGATCATTGACCCTATAATTGGCCAGTTGCGCTTTTGTTGAATTATCTCGTGCTTCCACACCTGAGCTTCCCGTGGAATGCCATTAAGCCGTGAGAGCTCGCGATATTGATTTTTGTTGTAAAATAAATATTAATAATGCGCACCAAATTTTGTGGTCTAAAAATGTTGGATGCTGTATTTTCTGTTTCGGGCTTCGGATTTGATTGGGGTTTTCGGTAATGTCCGAGTATGTATAAGAGCTTTTGATCCACCTCCACTGCGCGCCTCTCTGTACGTCTGTACGTCTGTTTACTGTAGTGTACGATTATGTCTAGTCTGCTATTGGCTCGGCGGTCGGTGGCACATGCGTTAGAGACTTTTATATCCTGGATGTTACTCAGAGCCGGCCAGCAAGTGATTGGGAAGGAGCCCCACCTAGCATGTGACCGGCTCCGCACATCATTTTGAGTTCGCTGAACACTATGCCACCGCTCGTCGAGTCTAGTCTGTAAATGTCTGTAATATAATGGTTCGTATGTCTGTCTTTTTTCTAGTACTCTGCCTCCGAGGTGTAGGTGTAGGATCGGACTGTGCCAACACGTGTAGGGTTTATTATTATTACTATTAGCCATTATGTCCACTTTGTTTTACTTTCCCCACTTCGCGCACCCCCGAGCGATGCCTAGGCAGCCGGGAGAGGCCATAGTCGTGGCAAGGGAACCGCTTCATCCGATCTGGCTCTCGCCCAAACCTGAAATTCACAGTCGCCTGCCGTCCCACAGCCAGGCCAGACCACCAGACAGGGCCAGGTAGGGTGGCGACATGTTGGCGCGCGTCGTTATGCAACCGCTCGTCGAGTCTAGTCTGTGAATGTCTGTAATATAATGGTTCGTATGTCTGTCTTTTTTCTAATACTCTGCCTCCGATGTAGGTGTAGGATCGGACTGCGCCAACACGTGTGGGGTTGTTATTATTAATGTTAGCCATTATGTCCACTTTGTTTTACTTTCCCCACTTCGCGCATCCCCCGAGCGATGCCTAGGCAGCCGGGAGAGGCCATAGTCGTGGCTAGGAAACCGCTTCATCCGATCTGGCCATTCCAAACCTGTAATCCACAGTCGCCCGCAGTCCCACAGCCAGTCCAGACCGCCAGACAGGGCCAGGTAGGGTGGCGACATGTTGGCGCGCGTCGTTATGCAATATGGGATCGTACCCAAATGGACCCATGCACATTTCAGCATAAAACACATCCTATATACAGGGTCCCCGCGTCCCATTTATGCAGGCCTTAGCAATACATCTCAGGGCGTCAGGAGACGGATGGCATGTGAGGCCTCTTCGGGCCATTGTCAACATCCGCTCTATATTCCCAGATCTGTAAGCCTCCATCGGACCTCGCTTCGCTACGTCCGATGGAACAGACCCCTGTAATCACACACCCCGGTGACTCCTAGTATTGTATGTCCGTTGTCTATGTCTGTATTGTTCCAGTTGAAATAGTGGGTAGGATTGGCCTGCCTGAACTGTCCGTTCGAATGCCCCTCACCCATGACACTGTCGCAAATGATAGGTTTTTAGCACGGCCCTATATTTTTTCCTCATACTGGGTATCTCTAATATACTGAAATATAGCTTCCCTTACTTCTTGAGATTTTGTTCCCAACAAGCTTGTCGAGACAAGGTTATGTCCTGCAGTGTTCTAAGCAATTTTTGTCTAGGCCCACTGTGTGCGCTGCATTGCCATTTTGATTTCTTGCCATGATTATATATACTTACTCAGATGTGTACGTGCCCGGACGAAGGCCGAAATTCCGGATAAAACTTTTGTATTCTTCTTTCTTGTACTTTTCATATTGTCAAAACGAAAGAAAAAAAAAAAACACGCTCACACACTCAGAACACCTAATCAATTAAAAGCAGAGCAATCCGACTACATGGCGGCATTCGAAATTATAATTCATTTTGCGGAACAGAACAGAAAAGAACAAAAGCTCATCTATGTAGGTAAACATGTCAGGTAACACATAGATGATATATGATATTTAAACAAGTGACATATAATATTTAAGAGAAAAAAGGAACTTTTCAGTCTATCACTCAAAAACTGTCAGCTGATTGGCCATATCTCCAGCTGCACATCTCCAGATGCAAGAAATCAAAACCTGCTTAAAACATGTAATGGTATATGGTCCTGGAGAATTCAATTGGCAAAATTTACTCCTTTGATGTCTTTGACAAATCAGATGAAAATGAAAGTGAAAATTCTGCGGTGTAGACCTTAATGCATAAATATGCCAAAAGCAGTGCGTTCAGCTCATTAATGATACATAAAATTGAAGAAAAAAAATAAATAAATATAAAAATAAAAAAAAATAACACCAGCATGCTGGGAACTCGATACTCCCTTTTTACAAGTCGAAACTCGCTTTTTATAACTCGATACTTGCCTTTTGTAACTCGAAACTCTCTTTTTATTACTCGAAACTCGATATTGTAAAAAAGAAACCCTCCTGTGGTCGAGTGGTTATAGTAACTCGGTTATGCTGCAGAAAGTCGCCGGAAGGTCACGAGATCGCGCCCGCGTTTCGACGACTGGGAAAACTCTCTCTGTCAATCCAGCAATAAATGGGTAACTCTTTTGAATCAGGGAAGGATAAGGCAGCAAAAGGAGAGTGATGGGCTCCGCCTTTCATCTGTTGTGCCCAAGATACAGTGAGTCTCTAACCCCCACTGCCCCTACGGCTATTAGGCTACATGTATGAGAAACATTTACCTTTTTACCTTTACCATGCATAGACCTTGCTGAATATTAAATTGTTAACACAAATAAAGGCTGCTGGGGAAAGAAAACACAAAAACAAAGCAAAACACATTTACTACTTATGAATCACTTGAAGGGAGTCAAAAAGCCCATTGCCGAGCTATAAGATGAATTAAAATGTTGGAGTTGACTTGTTCTTTGCTTAAAATCAAAACTTTACAAATAAATATATGTTGTGAGATATCATGTAAATTACCTCTTGCCATTCTCTTGAGTTCCGACTGTATAAAAATATAAATTGGGAGGCCTAAAGCCCCAAATTACCAATGTATGAAACTAAATGCCGGGAGATGGATGCCTTAACGGTCAGTGTAAACCCATATCAGACTGCACCTGAAATAAGCAGGCTTATCAAGATCTTCATTGTTTGTCTTTTCCAACTATTAAAATCAGCTTAAAGTGTATGGGTATAGCTCCGTATTTTTCTGCACTTTTTACAAAGAGAAACAATTTCCATTACATCATGTTTGCCTTCCTGAATGACGTAACTCTTCAAAAATGGAGTCTACTCCTAAAAGTAAGAGTTTAATTTGCAGGAGCAAATTATTCCTTTTAAGAGTTGAACCCTATTGAGAAGGGAGACAAAAAAACGAAAATGGAGAAGTCTCAATCCCTGAAAGTGTACCCACTCACCTTAATATAAAACAAATAGATTTCCAACATATAACTTTGTCTCGGGGCATAAGACTCATTTTCTGTGATATGCACTCTTAAATCTGGCAGATTCCTGTTGTTCTGATAATGCCCATGCTTTTCAATACCCTTACAGATCAATTGTGTGTCAAGCTGACACGTCATATCTGGTATCTTATAGCTGATATTGTGATATCGCTTTTTGTAATTTTTCCCTTACTAGCTTGTTTCGCAAAACTTATCAAAAGGCTGGTAGCATGTTAACGACGTTATTGTTCACCTGCGCTTATTAAGTTATCTAGATAAAACATTGCATAACTGTCCTTAATTTCAAAATGATTGGTAAAGCATTGTTCTAAATATGAGAACATCTGTAAATATATAAGTACCACAAAGTAACAAAATGTAACAAATTCATGCAGAAACTGCCATATTCTAATAGCGAGTATGTATCATTCAGTATCATATATTTATGTATTTATTTGTTATTATTATTATTTTACAAATCTTGCAAGTATTTTTCTTACAACCGTCTTTGTGTTAAGCTATCAGACATCCTTTCCTCAACAGGATAATTTTAAATCGTGGGTCTAGGACACGTAGCCGTATGACCACTTTATGGAACTGAACCGCTTTTTGTTGCGAATGTACTGCTCTGTATATAAAATATCACTCATTACAGCCATAGCACTTATTGCATTACTGGTCTACTAGGAAAAGAATGACTGCTTCATAAAGTAGCTGACACCAAACAGTCTAGTGGGTGAGTCCTTTTGGTTGCTAAATACCTGTCATGTAGCTTCTGAAACCGGACCAGTCTGCATGAGCAGTGTATAATTATCTAAGTTTGTTCAAACTCAGTGCCCAAAATAATAGATCAGGGTCATGGAATCATGCCGAATCGCATTCTGAGGCAGCAGAAAATCATAATAGTTCCCTAGTATGTGCGTAATTCCTCTAGTATTGAGTTCACTGGAATAACTTTTTAATCGACGATTTACTTTCAAGGACCGAAGATGTTATCAGTAATTATAGCCTGTTGGTCCGGAGGCTACTAACACTTCATCACTGTCATGCTAATAGTCTTGAAAGTATCTAAGAGGGATAAAGCTGCATCCCATTCCCTAAAACCAGTAGGTCACAGATATGCACGTTGATATTGCATGAGTGATGGGCGCATTTTTGCTATTGAATTTTTTTTCTATATATAACTAGGATAATTTAATTCCGCCTACTTATTTTAAGAGCTTAAGAGTTGTTGCTTTTGACTCTGTGTTTATTGAACCTCGTTTTACCTTTTGGAAGGAGTTTGTTGTTTGTAAAATGTGCGAAGTTTTTAGCACGTGCTCAGCATCATGCTCTGATTTCACATGTGTCCGCCATTGTGAACTCGAAGTTATTTTTTATACGCCGCTCTAAGATGGTTCGTAACATGTGCCCTCCATGCGTCTGTCTTTTCGTCTGTTTGTTCATCTGTCCACACATTAACATTTTTGTAGCTTTGTAGAGCTTCATACATTTAACCACAGTATTCAGATCAGTAGCTTTGACGTTGACGTTGCCAATAGCATGGTAGCCATAAGGGTAGTGAGGAAAAGAAGCCCACTATATCTTGGGCACAGCGTGTGCATATGTTCATTTTTTTAAAGTCATGTAAAATAAAGGATATAATGTTTATTTGAGTAAGTCAATGTAAAATTTAGGTTAGCAATAGAAATGTTTAGAAATTTGATAAAAAGAAATAGTCCTGCAATAAGCCCAGAAAAAAATGAGATAAGGAACAATTTATGTCGACTATTAGTCGATCATCGGTTGGTTTTACAAAGTAAAATGCAATGATAGGGAACATATATATTCATTCAGACCCCATATTAAAGGGAAAGGCATATTTTCATTAAACTGACAACAGTTCACGAAAAGTGACCATAATTTTTTGGATGATTCCCATCCCCACTTCCTGGATGGCTTGAACGTCAAGGTCACATAATATACTAAGAATTTTGTTCCAAATCCTGAGATAGATATAGTTCACATTTGGCACAATGATAGATATTGATACTAAACTTCACATTACCATGTCTATTTCCCCATTTGACACTATGATTTTCTTTTCCTTTTTGTGAATAAACATGCCTAGTTGAAGTATAAAAATTAGAAACAGGACCATTGGTCAAATATTTTCCATCGTCAAAAACTGAAAAAGCTTATTTCTTTTGCCGTGCATTATCTTTTGCTGCACCCTGCAGCAACCTTTTTACTTGTTTTCTAGCAGTTGTGCAGCAACCTGAGCGACTTGTAATATTTTAAGTCTATCAAATGTAGGTTGGAGATATAAAGAGTACGTCTGTTCAGCCATGAAATATTGGATTCATTGAAAGTGGACAGCAAGACTTACTTCTTTCGAATTTATTTTGAAGGCGGTCGGACTACTGAACCCTCGATGATGCAGGCTGTCGCGGAAGACCTTCCAGTGAAGCGGTGTACTCCTCTTCTGCCCCGAGGCAGCTTGTTTGTCAAGGTGTTCGACCTGCGACAGCAGACCGCTGGTTCATGACACCTAAGGAAGATGCGACTTAGTCTTTTGCGGTTCTGTCTATATACTGAATAAACCTGCAATGTTCTTCTTCCACATGAAATACAGACTCCGAACTTTACACGGGCACGGAAGTTCGTGAATGTCGGAAAGTTAGACGCTCATATCAAACTCCACAATGATTATGGCAGTTTGTTGTACGTTTGTTCATCTCCGGATGACTCGTATTCAGTCTTGGTAACAATTTACTCCTCTTGTGACATGCGGGTGGTGAGTCTCTATAGGCTGGAATTCCTGAGATACAGGGGACTAAATATATCATTACTGTCTCGATATCAATTTTAAAGAAAAGCAGTGTCTCGGGGTCCGGTACCGGATCCCTAGCCTGCCAGTCTCGGCGTCCGGTACCTGACCCGGAGCCTCGCCTGTTAAGAATGGCTCGGGGTCCGGTAGTATGTTAATTAGCGGTTGTTACTATAAATAGTTAAACATATTTTATTCACAATTTCACTTTCATGCAACATACGTGCAACGGACGGGCGAACACACGGACGGCCAATTGGAGAACACAATACCTCGCCCCTGTTAAACAAATAGACAGACAAATAAACAAATATATTAAAATATGATAAATAGATAAATAAAATAAAAATAAGAACAATATATTATTATTTACAGTACCAACAATTACTGTGATCCCGCTTTGTAATTCATTTCAGTTTTGGTTAGTTTAGTATGACCTTTGGTCATACCGTAATACCGCTTGTACAAATGGCGATATACGTAGAAAAGATCAAAATCTAATAAGAATTTAACGATTACTGTGTATTTCTTTCCATTTGAGACATATATTACCCGTATTGAGACATGCTGGACCCGGAGACAATCCTCGGATGAGCGCCTAAGAGTCCGGTACCGGACTCCGAGACTCAGAGTGTGCATAAAGAAAGGGACCTCTGACAGTATCAATGCATATTTGCCTATTATTCGACAAATTATTGCACCTTCCTCGGGCAGCAAAAGTTGAAATATTTGGCATCAATATGTAGGCCTGTGTACTATAAAGGCATTTAACAGTGATTTTGAAAAATTATCAGGCATCTAGACTAACTTTAACCAATTTCATCAAGAGGGGGTACGTGAATGTTTCAGACTCTGAAAATAAGTCCATTTTTGGGATTTCTAATATATCGAAATTTTAATTGATAACTATGCTAAAACTAAAGTACACACTACTGTTACTGATAGTATGCAATATGTTTTCAATAATAAGGACTTTAGCCTATTTGTAGATATAAAGGGTGTAAGTACCCTACCCACTTTTTCAGTTTTTCAGCTGTAGACTATCTCGCCCCCCCCCCCCCCCACGTGCCTCAGCAAGCCACTCACATATAATGTGTATTATGATAGTACACTCATACATGCAAAGTGGCTAGCTGAGGCACGGGGGGGGTATCTTTAGAAAACCTTTTCCTGTTTCGATTACGTTTAATTATAAAATTTGGCTTTTTCAACCAGAATTGAAGTCCATGTACTAAAAAATCAGAAATTAAATTCATAGCCAGTTAGGGGAAGTTGAGAGCAACAAATTTCAAGAAAAAATTTTGGGTATATCAAAAATTTAATTTTGACTAATTTCATAGGCAAATTAACATTATTACTGTCAGAGGTCCTTTATAAATAACATAAACACATATTGTCAGTCATTAACACGTATGTTTTATCATTTCAGATCACACAACACAACGAAAGAAGAAGAAGAAAAAAAAAAAACAGAAAAAAAAACCAAATCAAAAGTGCTGCTATAATTTATTGTGATTCAACTTAAAAAAAATATGACTTTGGCATGCATTTATAACGTATTCTAAGGACTCAGTAAAAAAAATTTTGTAGAGAAATCTAAATACAAATACTTTGAATGATGAAAATAGAATTTATTTCATATGCACGTTTACGATTTAAATCCCATTTCCGTTCACTGAAAACAAAACCTGACTACCGATGCATGTCTTATGTATGTCTTATGCATACATACTTATTCTTTATTATCTAACTGCGTCATTAATCAGTTACAATGTACTCAGTATAATAAAGATGAAACATAAGTTGTCATGTTTTTGCGAGCAACTTTTCGCGTAGCATCTAAATCGAACCAAAAAAAAAACTAATAAAAATAAATAAATAAAAATGAAATAATAACACTAAAATTAATCAAACACCTTTTCGATAAAAATATTTTGCTGAAACACTTAGAAACAGTTGTTTTCTGACAGTTATACTAATTGATTAAATGACAAAATTAGAATAAGTTAAGTGTACAAAGACGTTATTTTTTTTTTCAAATAAGATTCTTATACATTTTATTCGTCTGAATTTCGACATAGTTTTGTTCATGGTATTTTTTTGCAATAACCATAATGTGGTTTATCCGAATTATGGATAAAACTTCGATGACATTCACTGCGTATTTTAACTAAAAGTTTTATCCAAATTTTGGATAAAACTTACAACTGTGTTTTGGAACAGCGTATTTTAAGACAGGGGTTTTGCTTTTCCCAGCTAGTTTGGTTTTATCCAAATTTTGGATAAAATTATTTCTGCGTATTCGTTGTACTGCATTTCCTGCTTATCCAAATTTTGAATAAAAATTTTGGCCGTGTGTTTGCATAATGTGTGGGGCAAGACAGGGTGTTTGTTTCTCCCAGCAAGTTTGGTTTTATCCAAATTTTGGATAAAATAAAATTTAATGTATTTCAGTCTGTTTATACGCTGCATTGTATTGCCTGCACAGTCGCTTATCCAAATTTTGGATAAAATTTTCGGCCAAGTATTTTCATACAGTATAAGGCATAGGCAGGGTGTTTTCTTATCCCAGGCTATTTGGTTTATCCAAATTTTGGACAAAATGGATTAGATCTAATTCTAATTATTACTCATCAGTTAACTAAAGTACAGTATATTTCCTGCAGAGATATTAATCCAAATTTTGAACCAACAAACGTCTTATCCAAAATCATAGAGCCAGTTTGAGCAAATGGATTTGCTCAAACGTAAATGGACACAGTTTACTATAAGAGAAATAAAATCAATGCTTTATATAAATTAGACTTGAATGAAATTTTACCTGGCTGACATGTACAGAAGAAATCGCTACGCTGGATACTACATGTACCGTTTTTATCACAAGGATTGGGCGTGCATGGCGATTCCTCTAGAAAATAACAGAAACACTGCTGTTACATAGTTATATAGCTGTAGATTAGAGGCAATTATTTTGCAATGGATTGAAATAACTTTACTTGAATCAAATCAAACTACATAAGAAATTTAATTGATTTCGGAATGTTTTAACGTGTAATATAAATTCTATCCGGTAGGAATGGCTAATGTCTTCAGAGGATTATTGAGTAAAGTACTAACATTTATGATTTTGCTGCAGTCGTACTAATTAACATATACTTAGTTGCATTTTAGGCGCTTCTGCTGCGCAGTTGTTATTGCCATGCTCCGCCAATTCGTCAGTGACAATACAAACTGAAACTCTTTCAACAAAAACTTCATATTTTCTTACAACATATTTTTAAAGTCATTTAGTTGAGGATGATAGCGTATGGAGTCTGATCTATCATTAAGATTTAAGTTGAGAATCAAAAAAAAAAAAACCGAATAATATGGCCACGAGAACTTCTAATATCTTCGACTAAAATCAGTCTATGCAATAAGCATGGTCTTGTTATTTTATACAAAGAAAAGTTATTTTTCTTACTCATCGTACGATCTACAGCTCAACGGCTTACCCGATCCGAGCTTCTCAAGAGACAAGCACATTGACAGCGAATCTGAGCCTGTATTCCTGGTAATCTCGTCTGAGGGGCAAGCCGTACATGTCTGGGAGGCATCGGATAAGGAGTAGAAATTCTTTGGGCATGGAGTGCAAGGAGCAAGACCGTCATCAGAATAATATCCAGGTGGGCAGATTCCTGAAAATATATGAAGTAAAGTTTGTATCATGACGGAAAACTATCAAACCACCAAGGCCTTCCAAAATGACCAGCAAGAGTGGAACTGTCTAACATGTATATGCAGTCTGACGCTTATATGTAAGAACAGCTAGAAAACAAGGCTGGACATTTCAAGGCAAATGCCGAGTGTGGTCACTGTGATTGGAAGTTTTTATGCTTTTTTATTTCGTTTATCTCTGTTCTTTCTATGATCAAGAACAAAATAAAACACTGCTTAAAATTTTAAAATCAATCAAATTAAAAAAAAAAAAAAAAGATTATAAAATGACCACACTGACTACTAAATTAGCTTACTAGACACACCGCCGAAAATATATGTTTAGTCTTTAGTCTTGTCGTATGTTCTCACATGTACAAAGCTTCAACACTGGTTCCAAATAATGATGAATTAATACCTTTTTTGCCTTTGGAGAAAAAACATGAGGCAGAGGAGGGCGGAATTCCTGTATTTCGTAGCAAGTTATTATTAGTATGCACGACTGTTTTTCAGTTCTTTGGTGAGTAGACGAGTTTCAGTCACGAAGAAGACAATTATACCATAAATGCCAAGTGTACTCTTCCACCTGTATAACTGAGCCGCGACACGACAAAACCAACAATGTAGTTGTACGCCCAGCGCAGACTCAGATCAGCCTGGGCATCCGCCCAGTCTGATCAGAGTCTTCGCTCTCCGCATGGTGGTAGCTTAGACCCTTAGCTACCTACTGAGCACTTAATAAAGAGTCTGGTCAAACTGGGCGGATGTCCAGGCTGATCTGAGTCTGCGCTGGACGCACAACCACATTCTTGGCTTTGTTGTGTCGCGGCTCAATATTGGATGAGTTTATTTATCAATTTTTAGGAGTGTCTAGTTTATTTCATCATAGCACATTATGTGAGCCGCGATACGAGAAAACCAACGTGGTGGCTGTGCGCCTAGTACATACTCAGATCAGCCTGGGCATCTGCTCAGTCCGCTCAGACTCTTCGCTAAGCGCTTAAACGGTAGCTAAGGGTCTAAGCCAACTCCATGTGGACAGCAAAGACTCTGATCAGACTGAGCGGATGCCCAGGCTGATCCGAGTGTGCGATGGGCGCACAACCACATTGTTGGTTTTCTCGTGTCGCGGCTTAATTATAGAGTTTGCGGTAAATTTTATGCAAACAGTGTACACCTTGATCAGACGCCGCATGTTGCAGTCAGTCGTCAGTGAGTATATCAAATGTGCTTCGCGCTCGTGATATATCCACTTCACTATTGGCCTCCAACGAGTAATATATTGGGCAGCAAATTACTGTTAGCAAGAAAATATTTCTTAAACAAATTCAACAAATAAACTCATTTGTCATAAACAGAAAGAAAATCTTGGCCATCATTCTCTGAAACAGTCAGAGACAAATATTCTTGTTTATTGGGTGTCATAATCCTATTATGCAACAGTCCAGTGACAATGCTTTACCATCAAAGGAAATACACTTTCTCACATAGGTAATGACGTAACAGGGTCATAAAACCAATAAAGACTGGGGGTGTGTTCTATAAAGTAGGCAATATTTGTCTTTAAGGCAGATTTTGGTTAAACAGCAACGTTGTCTGTGACTGTCGTTTTCTGCCTCAGCCAAGTCTTCTTCTTGCTTTCTTTTCCCCATACTCCTAATACACAGGTCAATACAATCTGAAATACTAACTGCTGGGCCTTTAACCAAAGTCGGTCGTCTACTCACTCACTCCCTTCCTCCCTCCCTCACTGCCTTACTCTCTCCATCCCTTCCTCACTCACTCATCGCCAGCCCGAAAAACCTCCCGCCTGATCACTCACTCACTCACTCACTCACTCAGTTACTCAATCAATCAATCAGTCAATCCCTCTTTTCCTTCCCTCCCTTATGCCTCCATCCCTCTTTCCGTCACTCCCTCTCTCATTCACCCACTCACTGATTCACTCACTTACTATATAAAATTACAAACCAGGAATTGAACATTGCTCTACACTTGTAAGGGCTGTCTTGCCAGGGCCGACTCTTCCCGGGCAGTCATAACACTCTGGCCCAGTCGGAAGATCTACCCCATAGGTTCCATCAGGGCATGGTGAACAGTGCTCTGTTGCATTCATATAATACCCCAGCGGACAGGATACTGAAACCACAATCATTAAATATGGCATGAGTACCGTAAAAGTTCTATTAATTGTGACACCTTAAGTTATTACCGTAATTTACCTAAAAAAGGAACCCCTTGGTTTTATAATGCAGTAATGTGTCCAAAAGATGCAAATTGAATGGCGAACAGCGTAGATCCTGATCAATCTGACCAGGGTCTGCACTGTTTTCTCAGACCTCTCTGTCCCAATATTGTTGAAAGTTTTACGGTGAAATCGGCATATTATCAAAACCTATTAATCATACAAATGAACTGTCTGTGTTCTGACTATTTGATACAGAAATCCGTTTTTTTTTTTAATCCGTAGCGCACCAAGCAGGCACAAAATGTTTACGTCCATACAATAACATCATACTGAATCAAAGCTGATTCAATGTCGATTCAATTTTGCGTGCCGTCCATGACACAAGTCTGCGTCTGAGTTCCTGCTTCAGTTGAAAAGTAGGGTCAAGCCGGGTAAATTCGGACAGCAGGTTAACTCGGATAGTGACATTGTTTCCTTTATATTTCAGTTGTTTGGCATTAAAACAAAGTTAACTGAACAAATAGTGAAAATCCTAATTAGACGGCTCACGATGAGCCGTCTCATCTGAATTTCCACTATTTGCAATGGTATGTCCAAATCTACACGCTGTGCGAAGTAACCTGACTCGACCCTAAATCATAAACAATAAGATTACGGTTCGACTGATGTTCCCAGAAAATCAGACGATTTGCTTAGATCCATGCTATATTACTATATTTACTAATTTCACGTACGTATCTAACTTAGACTGAATAATTATTGGGTAAACTAATTAAAAATCAACTGATGGTAATGTGCACAACCGTGGTGAATGTAGAATAATCAGTTTCTGGTGCCTGCGGGTTGTGCAATAAGAAGTTTTGCATACCAGTGGCTGGGCAATGTTAAATTACATATGTATACAAAATTTGAAGCAAATATACAATGCGTCCAAGAGTTATGAGCATTTTCAATAAAAGAGCTCGACCGGCCAAATTGATGCTCCGTGAAGCCTCGTCACTGTTTTGCATGCCGGTGGCTGGACTATGTTAAAATACATAAGCATACAAAATTTGAACCATATTTACCACGGTGTTCAAGAGTTATGAGCATTTTCAGTAGTTGGCCGTAAATTTTCAACTTGTGCTCAGCAAAGCCTCGTCCATCAAATAAGGTTGTTATGCACGCGAGTCGTTAGATAATGTTGACATGTATAAGTATGCAAAATTTTATCAAAATATAGAATGCGGTTCAAGAGTTATAAGCGTTTTCGATAACTGATAACGGACGGACGGACGGACGGACGGACTCACACAGTGATTATAGTGCAAACCTGCGGGTTGTGCAATCAGTTGAAAAGCCAGTACATTGTGTAACAACCAAGCAGGTACTCCATGTTGAATCAGAATTGAATCAACGTTAAATGCTGCTTCAACGTCGCTTGACAAGTGGGAAGCATATTATTACTGCAGTAACTTGTTGACGAAACCCCCCTGTATCATGTTACGTGAATAATTACAATCTAAGTTTTCTATCATCTATAAAGATCCACTTCACATGATACAGTGGACATATTCGGCATAATTACTTAGATAGATGCTAGCAATACCCGAGTATTATTCTGACTACTCGAAGATGTTTATTATAAGATAATAAAATTCATCATATGACGTCACTGTTATTCAGGGGATAACGTTGTGTCATAAAAATCGTATGACCACACGTGTAATAACACTTTGGCGCGCATACGTAACATCATTGACAACATCCGTGTCAACAATGCGTTTTTTATTGAAAAAAAATGGTCTTTTGAAGGCGGAATCTAAAAGGGTCATATGATAAACAGAATCTTACACTCGTGGTCATTTCATATGAAATTTATGAAAGTCCCCAAAGGCTCGAATCATAAATTTCATATGAAACGACCACTCGTGTAAGATCCTCTATATCTCCGAGCAGCACGAGGAATAAATAAATACCCATGTATTCCTCGGGCCATTCTATGTAGAAGATATGTATTACATAGATCTTCGAGTATGTCGAGGAATACCCGCGTATATTGCTCGGGTTTACCCAGGTAATTATCCCGAACGTGCACAAAGAGTACGATATTCATGAAAGTTTTATTTATGCTTATATATGTGAATATGTCACAACATATGTTTTTATGCAGAATTAAAACAAAAGTTATCCCTTATTATCACCAAATACTCCATCTTATCTAGGGCTCTTAAAGACTCTGCTCTGACACCTATGCCAATGCACTGCTCGTACAGGAGGTTACGCATTTCCATCGTAAAGACAATGACAGTTTAGACAATGACGACCAAAGACGTCGACGACAGAAAATGACGTCAGTTTATACAAAGTTGAAGCCAATGCAGCGTAAAAACCAAGTCAGTTGGAGATATCGTTAGTTCCCCTCCATGTAAAATATACTTCCTAATGCTGGAGCCATTTATGTGCAATTAGTAAGTTCTACGATAAAATCAAACGCTGTAAAGCATATGTATGTAAGATAATGGATCCATCAAAGGGTGTGAGGCGGATCGAAACTCCAGATGTTTTCGACAATATTACCAACATCCCACCAGGAACACAATGTTGAATCTGCACCGAATCAACATTATTGCCAAAAGCCGTGTATGAACAGAAAAATTCACGGGAACTTGATGCACGGATTTGCAGCTTTTCATCTACAAGATTCAGACCAATACTCTACCAATATAGAAGCAAGCGGAACATTTGCAATTCCAGGTATCGATAAAACAATTGTATGCAAGAGTTATTCAAGTTCGGATATTTTAAAATTTAAAGTGCAGACAACATCGACTGAAAACTTTAGTGAACATAATTTTGACTTGTGAACAGCTGCTTAAGGACCATGGCGTGAAATAAGGATTTTGATAGAAATAAATAGTGCGAGTCTCTGCAAGGTAATAGAGGCCAAAATATGTGCTAAACATTTTCCTTATTTTTGTAGCATTGTAGGTGAATTTATGCAATAACAGCAATGCAACATTGTTCTTCATTGCATTCAGCTCTTGGCATGGCCAGGCAAAAGTAAATTCATGAAAGCCATGCTTGTTCCCTATAATGATTCAATGGTATGACGTTAATCAACACTGATTCAATGTTGATTCTACATGCGGGGTCGCACATGACGTCGAATGTAAACATTTTACTTCTGGCGACATCCACCTCAAAATAGCCCTTTTGAAAAAGTCGCAGTATTCCTTGCAATTTCATTCTGTATAATGTTAGAATTGAAATAATTTTACTTGCCTATACATTCTCGCTGATCAACACTTAATGTCGGGCAGATACGAATATTACTTCACTCCGGCTTCGCCATCGCAAATTAGTATATCGTGATGCGCCTTCCAACAACATATGTTATTCAGCAATAATTCACGTGGTAAGGAAAACTTATGTCTTAAAACAACAATGTCTTATTTCTGCATAAAAAGCATTATACACGTGTAAGTATCGCCTTGCAAAGGTAGTGATGAGGACTGACCTCCCAGTCAGTACAGTCTCGTCCAGGCAATTTTCATGTGGTTTTATTAAACCCATTTATGCCAAAAGGTCTCTTCTATCCTTCTATATTGGATGAGTCCATTTGTCATGTAAGGGGTCTGTGATTTTTTTTTTTATTTTATCTTAATGAGAAATACTCGTTTCTTATACAAAAAGTGTAAACCCTGATCAGATGCCGCGTCATCTGATCAGGGTTTGGACTGTTTGCCAGTGTCAATTTTACGACACACTAGGCATGAATGGGTTAATGGAAAATGAATACAAGCTATCTCATAACTTATCTGAAGATCTGTTTCGACTTACAGCACGTTGGTTGCAATGGGCTGCCAAGGAGGGCATATTTTCTGCTCCCCTCGCAGGCGAATTTATTTAGTGAACCAATGAAATGGTCATATGTCCCACGCCCGCAGTTACTCGGGATAGCTTGTCCATCTACTCTCCAAATACTAGCTATTGCAGAAGTATTTGTTTCGAACTGTGTCCTTATATGACTGGCGCAGTTGTCTTTTAAAACCAAAACATTGTCCACCGTTTCGTCCTGGAGTTTGATAAATACTTCGAGCCGCACTGTCAGCTAAAACAACAAAAGCAAAGCCACTTAATGGAAACAACAATTCAAAACATCTGAGTAAAACTTAAGTACGTAAATGGGTACATTTTTGTGGGAAACGACTCTGTCAGTTTCTTTTTTTTTGCTTCCCATCTCAATATTAGTCAAGTCTTAAAACTAAATGTGCTCCTCTTGAAGCAAATTCTCTTTTGGATGAGAATATCCTTCGATAAAGGGGTCTATTCTTAGTATACCCCTTTGTAGAGTAGGCATCCTATACCAGAGAAGCAAATAGGATGTCACAAAAGTCATTCCCCTTGTAAAAATGGCGAAAAACATGGAGGTTACCTATTCATCATAACTGGTTGATAAAGCTTCAATTCTGAATACCCACATCGACCCAACTCTACCACTTTCGATTTCAGTCTGCAAAGATGTTCACTACCACTATTTTGGTTTCGGGTTTGATGATTACGGAAATGCAATACCAGCATAATTTGAAATTTTAAACGCTATTTTAACAGATTTGTGCCCTGACCATTTAGCTTTCGTTTCCTGTCTCCATGTACATTACACAATCAAACCCTGTCTGATGGGACAGACAGTATGCATTCGTATGTCAAGATTATTTCCTCTGTGTACTAGGATATACAGTGTGAATGTGTATTACATTATAATTTCCGGTCTCTAACGGCATAACACTATAACATTCTATTTACTAGGACATACACTATACATGTGTATTGCAGTATTATATCTGGTCTTCAAGGGCATTACACTTTCAAATCCTGTGTGCTAGGACGTACAAAGTACTTGTGCATTTCATTATTATTTCTGGCCTCCGAAGAAATAAGTCTATCAAACCTTGTGTACAAGAACATATAATGTACCAGTGAATTTCATTATAATTTCCGATCTCCCGGGGCATTACAATGACAAACCATGTGCGCTTAGGCAAAATGTACAGACGCGTGTATTTCGTTATTATATCTGGTCTCAAGCGGATATGCACAATCAAAACCTTGTGTACTAGGACATAAAATGTACACGCTAGGACATACAATGTACACGTGTAATTCATTATTATTTCAGGCTTCCATGGGAATTACACTACCAAATTCTGAGTACTAGGATACAAGGTACATGTGTATTTCATTTGTATTTCCGGTCTCCAACTGAAAGACACTATAAAACCTGTTGAACTACGACATAAAATGTATTTGTGCATTTCATTATTTTATTTTCGGTCTATGACGGAATTACACCATCAAATTTTTGTTTACTAGGAGATACAATGGACATATGTATTTCATAAGTATTTTTGGTCTTCAACGGAATTACAATATCAAACCTTGTGCACTACAACAGACAATGATCATGTGTATTTCATTACAATTTCCGGTCCCGAGGTAGTTACACTATCAAACCTTAGACACACAATGTGCATGTGTCTTTTCATTGTTATCTCCAATCGCCAAGGGCAATACTCTATCAAATCCTGTTTGCTATAACATACAATATAAATGTTTATTTCATTATTATTTGTGGTCTACAACGGCGTTACACAATCATACCCTCAGTATTAGGACCTACAATTTGCATGTTCATTTCATTATTATTTCCGGTCTCCGACGAAATTACACTATCAAAACCTTATGTGCTAGAACATTCAATAAACATGAGTATTTCATTATCATTTTCGGTCTCCGACGAAATTACACTATCAAACCCTTGTGGTCTAGGCAATACAGTGTGCATATGCATTTCATTATCATTTCCTGTCTCCGACGAAATTACACTTTGTCTATCAAAACCTTGTGTTCTAGGACCTACAATGTGCATGTGTATTTCGTTACCATTTCCTGTCTCCGACGAACATTATCAAAACCTTGTGTGTTATGACCTACAATGTGTGTGCATTTCATTATCATTTCCGGTCTCCAACGAAATTACACTATCAAACCCTTGTGGTCTGGGACATACAATGTGCATGTGTATTTCATTATCATTTCCGGTCTCCGACGAAATTACACTATCAAAACATTGTGTTCCAGGACCTACAATATGCATGTGTATTTCATTATCATTTCCGATCTCCGACGAAAATACACTATCAAAACCTTGTGTTCTAGGACATACAAGTGGCATGTGTATTTCATTATCATTTCCGGTCTCCGACGAAATTACAACCTTGGGTGTGAGGGCATATAATGTGCGTGTATTTCTTGGTCATTTCCGGTCTCCAACGGAATAACTATTAAAACCTTGTGTGCTGGGACATACAATGTGCATGTGTATATGTCTCCAAAACATACTGAATATTTATTTGCCAAATAAGACAAAGCGTTTTCCTTACACAAGAGCTGTTGTCGCCTGACAGCATAGCTCGCCTGAATAGGTGCTTGCCCATCACACAGTCGCTATGGTGGTGTGGACTGCTATACATAAAACTTCAGGCAAGCATGCCCATAATGGCAACACATTTATAAACAAAAGCTAGTTCAGAAATATGTTTTACAATAAAAATTAAAAAAAAAATCCACATGAAATTTCAAAGTACATGAGCTTGAGTTCAAAGAAATAAGGGGTTGGGGGAAGGGGGAGGGGGCTAGGATGTATCAAACCTTGAACATTAATTTAACATCAGTCCAAACATTAGTATCAACAGAGTCCATCGTGGCACTGTGAAATTATGTCTTCATAAATATAAAACGTTAACCAAAATCTTTATGACAAAATTCAAAGTCAATGACCTTGACTTCAAGGTCATCCAGTAGGAAAGTGGGTTAGGTATATAGTGTTTTATAAAAACTCAAAAAGTGTCTAATATCAGTTCAAGTGTAAACTAAATCTCTGCAAAGCATTATGAATCAGTATGCAATTAGACAATTTTAATAAAGATCAAATTTCCTAAGTCCCTCACTTTGACATCAAGGTCACTGATGGGGGTTGGGGTAGTACTCTGTAAAACTTTGGACTAATATCTAACTACAGTGCAAATATAAAAAGAATTCATCTATGGGTTCAGGAGATATGTGTCTTTAAAAATCTTTAACCAAAACATCCAATAAATAAAAAGACAATTTTCTAAGTCCATGACCTTGACATCAAGGTCACTGAGGGGGGTGGGGGTATTACCCTGGAAAACTTTGGACCAATATCTAACTACAGTGCAAGTATCAAAGGAATCATTCCTTGGGTTAAGGAGATATTGGGCTTTATAAAACTTTAACCAAAACATCCAGTTAAAAAAAAACACCAAATTTTCTAATTCCATGGTTTTGACATCAAGGTCACGGAGTGGGGTTGGGGTGGTATTTTGTTAAACTTTGGACCAATATCTAATTACAGTGCAAGTATTAAAAGAATCCATCCATGGGTTAAGGAGATATAGGTCTTAAAAAAACTTTAACCAAAACATCCAATCCGGACGCCGACGCTGACGCGGACGCGCACGCCGACGCCACGGTGACAACAATAGCTCTTCCTGAACTTTCGTTCAGGCGAGCTAAAAATTACACCATTTATAGTTAACTCCCAATATCTCAAAGTCGAAGTCTGTCTAAAACTTTTTATTTCTCAAAGTAAATTTTTCTAGTCTCAGTAAATTTGCTATGAGATAGTAGTAGTTTGAAATATCCGGCGCATAAATTTAAAGAAAATAGGAAATGTGCCCGCACTACATTCTTTGATATAAGAGGGTACTTTGATAATAATGAGAGTCCACTGTGTGTTAATCAGCCTTGCTTACTTGACCAAGAAGATGGGAGTTTTCGTCTTTTGAGACGGATCTAGAATTTTTGGATAGTTCTGGAAGGGAAAATTGTCTTATAACTGACGAAATACGGTTCGAATTATTCCGATATAAATTTTGAATCGCAAGGATATCATAATGTAACTGAGCCGCGACATGACAAAACCAACAAGAGCTTCGCACGTGGCGCATAATAATACGCCCGTTTCCGTGTCATAGAGGAGTTACAGAATGAAAAAGGTTGTTTGTAGAAGGATGGACATGAGACAAACAGGGGAAACAACTCTGTAATTAATGACTGCAATTTTATTAAAACAGCTAACACACCAAATACTGTAAGTATACCAAATATCAGCCTACAAAGTGAAGCAGCTCAGAGGCTGAGAAATGCCAAAGTCAAAAAAGGGAGATAATTCATAAACTAAGTAAACAAGAGTTACCATTCTAGGTCCTAATACATTCCATTTTCAATATACTCATCACCATAAAACTTTGTTAAAATATTTCAAATGGTTAAGAAAGTACAGAGCAAAATAGAAATTGATGGCAGATAATTCAGGAAGTAAGTAAGCCAGAGTTGTGGTTCATGCTCATGATACATTGCCCCATTATTATAAACATTCATACAAAGTTTCATTTAAATATAAAGAGTTATGAAGTGAATGAGCTAGCCTAAAAAACTAACCAAAGGAACGTTTCTCAAAATATAAGTAAGGGAGAGCAATCATTATTATATGTGACACACGGTCTTGCAATCATGCACATTTCTGTAAAGTTTCATCAAGATACTCTAAATGGTTACCAAGTTATGGTATGCACAAGATTAGTATACACAAAAATAGCCTAAAATCTGACCAAAAAGATGCAACTCCTAAACGAAGAAAGGGATAGCAACTATTCTTATACGCGACACATCGTAAATCCCTAATACACACTGCTATGAAGTTTCATCAAAATATCCCCAAGGATTATCTAGTTATGGTGCGCACAAGACAGGTCGGGAAAAAAATTTAAGCGAAAGGGCATAACTTGGAAACTAAGAAAAGGGGAGCAACTATTACTGTACGTGACTCTTTGCCCCAACCTAATATATATTCCTACAAAAGTTCATGAAGATACCCCAAACGATTACCGAGTTATTGCGTGCACAAGAATGTTTACAGATAAAAGGACAGTCAGATGGACGGACGGACGGACAGCGCCATGCCATTATACGTCCGTTTTTTGTTTTTGTTTTTTTTTCAAAACGGGCGTATAACAAAGAGTCATGTGATCCTTAGCTACCCTTTAAGCGCACAGCAAAGACTCAGACGCCTAGGCTGATATGAGTTTTTGTAGGGTGCACATGGCAATTTTTGGCGTTGTCGAATCCCGGCTCAGTTTACTATCATCAAACTTTGTCTTCACGGGCTTAATCAGTGAATTGTTGAGCAATGATTCACTGTTTGGCAGCCAGTTTACGATAGATTATATCATAAGCCCATAACGCGAGTGATATGTCTATTGACTGACTAACAGAAAATCATTTTGCAACAATTCACTACTTTCGAGTCTTACGCTAAAACTGATGGATAAAAAATAAAACACGAAATGCTTCCATTGCTATGTTAGAGGCTCAGTTATAAGAGTTTCAAACACGATAAACGAAGTGCCCATCAAGAACACTGCGGGTCAATGAAAAATTTGTCGCTAATTAAAAAGAAGTCTATACTGATATAAATCAAAAGATGTCCGATCCATTATGAAAATATTAATGCTAAAATATTAGTTCAAACGTTTTGGAAAAAAACAGTATGCCAGAAAAAAGTAATATTTCAGCTAAGGAAATTCTAGCGACCCAATAAAAAGCAAAAGGAAAAAAGGTTTCTCTACATTCTGAAGTATGTGCGTGTCGGTAAAATGCCCCAATACTGTTTCAGTGGGATTCCTTCTCGTAACAGTTGTCGTGAGATAAAAGCTGTAAGGTAAGCACTACAGTTTCGTCAATCTAATAGACCGCGTTTAGCCGGTTTTTAACAACTAAAGCATTATTGTTTTTTTAAAGTGTGCTGAAAATTTAAATGAGTCGTTTAAGTTGGCAACCAAAAATTACATTTTAACAGATGGTAAAAATACAATGTACATATGAAGAATCTCACTCATTGTCACGCCTTTGTGTATACTTCATTGTAAAACGGTCGACCGGAAACAAAAAGCAGTTGTTTTTTTTTCGATTAGACGTCATTTTTTTTTCTTTATAAATTCCTTCCCCTTACCTTTTGTGGGTTATATGACAATGTATAATTAGATTGTCATATTGCCAGCAAAAGTGATGGAAGAAAAACTTTTTTATAATACTTCATGTTTCGACTCTATCACTGACAGAACTATGCAGGCTTTGACGTATACGGTGACAACTATGGGATAGGGCAAATGATCAAATAAACCGTAAAATTTTCCACCCATTCAACTACGGAGGGTGATAGCTACACGTGTACAAAAGCCTCTACCAGCAACTTCTTCAACTTAATACTATAATCCTGAGTTTAAAATGTACAAAATCGAATAAACGACAGAACTACAACAATTTTGGACAAAGAACGCGTCCGCACCGCCCATGCTGTACTATTAATGCAAGCTGACTGATCTCATGTCTAAGTTTTGCAAAGCCTGTCTTTTATATTTGAGCCGCGACACGAGAAAACCAACAAAGTGGTTGTGCGCCAAGCGCAGACTCAGATCAGCCTATGCATCCGCCTAGTCTGATCAGACTCTTCGTAAAGTGCTCAATGGGTAGCTAAGGGTCTAAGCTACCTCCATGCGGACAGCGAAGGCTCTGATAAGACTGGGCGGATGCCCAGGCTGATCTGAGTCTGCGCTGGGCGCACAACCACATTGTTGGTTTTGTCGTGTCGCGGCTCATTTTAATTTTAAATGACCGACACACATACGAAAATGATTTCATTACTGATATTAACATATTATATCATACGATTTATACATTAAGCTGACATACAGCCTTAATGACCAAAAATATAAATACTTCGAGCATGCACTGTAAAAAATAACTGTAGATTTTACGGAAGAATAACTGGAAACCAGCTGCCAGTCCTTTTCCCGTTATTTTTACGGGCGTTTGCATGTAAGACATTGTTGAAAATCACCAATTGGAAGTTTTATGTTAAGTGGCCGCACTCGAAAATAACTTTGTATTGTTGAAGGGCTATCCGGCCAAAACGACACCTGCTCTTTTCTGTCCCACTCTGCTGGCTGATTCCTGCAATTTTTACGGGCGCCCGTAAAAATAACGGTAAAATGACTGGCAGCTGGTTGCCAGTTATTTTACCGTAAAATCTACGGATATTTTTACAATGTGGAACGAAATGTTTATAGAATTATTGCGTCCAAAATAAATAAATAAATAAATAAGTAAATAACATGATGTTTCAAGTTTTCAAACTTGCAAATGAAAATGTCAACAAAATGATACATGTAGAATTTTCTTTCAACAGGGCAAAAACAACAAAGTGACATGTGTGCCACGCGAACAGTCAGATCAGCTTGGGCGTCCACCCAGTGCGCCAAAATTCAGATCAGCCTGGGCGTCCACCCATTTTGATCAGAGTCTTCGCTGTCGGCATGGAGGTAGTTTAGACCAACAGCTACCCTTAAGCGCCAGCGAAGACTTGATAAGACTGGGCGGAGCCAAAGCTGGTCTGAGTCTTCGCTGGGCGCACATGCCATTTTGTTTGGTTTTCTCATGTCCCAGCTCAATTATCATTATAGTGAACAGCAATGGCAGAGCGTACTGTTCGAATACGCAGGTTTGTTTGGGTTTGGTGGTCGCTATTAGTGTATTCCCACTACAGACCTCATTTAATTAACCCGTCAATGCCACAATTCTCGAATATGTCCATTAAAGAGTGTATCTAAGGCATTTTTTTTTTGCTGTTGTTTTCAGAAGTTCCTGTATGTAAAGCAAACAACCAAGACCCAGATCAGACGCAACACGCGGCGTCTTATCGGGGTTTACACTGTTTGTTAAGTCGAGATCCTTCACATTGAGGTTGGGCATTCATGGGCTAATTGAAAGACTTACACTTATAGTCTCGCTCTACAAGAAAACAACAGCAGTCAAACGAATATAATCTTGACAAACAGAGCATGGTCCATGGTAGGGATTGCCTGACCAAATCAACACATCGTGAACTGATTTTGCATATACAACTTCGAGAAATTATTCAGTCACCATTCTCATACGTGTAAGTATTACCTTCATTTGGTAGGATGAAAGAGATACCGAAAGAGAAATGAGCCCCGACACAACAAAACCAACAAAGTGGCATGTGCCCCCAAGCGAAGACTCAGATCAGCTCAGGCATCCTGACAGCGTGATCAGAGTCTGTGCTGTGCGCCTGAAGGGTAGCTAACGGTCTCGGCTAGCTCCGTGCGGTCACAAAAACTCTGATTACACCGGGTGGATGCCCGGGCTGTTCTGAGTCCTCGCCGGGCGTAC
Source organism: Ctena decussata (assembly GCA_963989385.1). Lineage (NCBI taxonomy): Eukaryota > Metazoa > Mollusca > Bivalvia > Lucinida > Lucinidae > Ctena > Ctena decussata. The sequence goes on from OZ022504.1 coordinate 54,957,551, forward strand.
ATGCCACTTTGTTGGTTTTGTCGTGTAGTGGCTCAAATTTAATAAGTTTTGTGACTTCCGTTTTTGCCTTCGCAATGAAGAAGACCTTCCAAAAATATTGCATTTTTCTTTTTCCAAGAAAAAATGTTACGAACGTGCCGAATTTAATTGATCAAATTCTACCAATGGCACTAAATTCTAAATTAAGGTATGGGTATATATATTCATGATTCAAAGGAAGACATCTTTTGTGAATTCCTACTTGCTTCCTTCGGTGATGAAACCCCTTTAACCCTATTGCACTCAGAACGTCCAAAACTCCATAGAGTTTTGGCCGTCCTGAGCGCAATAGGGTTAAAATGGGATCTACCTTTAAAAGAAAGAAATTTTTCCTGACAGAGTAAATTCTTTACTATAAGAGTTGACAACTATTAAGAAAGGCGGCAAAAGTGAGTTGCCCCCTCCCCCCACCCCCAACTGTATCCAAACACCTTAAAACATTTCCATTGAGTTTCTGGTTGGTAATGTTTTTGTCAGATATGAACATTTAGTTTGTCTGTGCAATGCTCGGAAAAGTACATTTCTCACTGTAACTGTGTCATGGTTCCACATAAAAATGACATGATTGTGTTTTATTGGGTTATAAATAAATACTGATTTGCTTTGGCAGCACAAATAACTAGTTCAGCTAGTCATATCATTTCGACGTGTTTGCTGAATTATTTGAAAGAAAGACGATTCTAAGATTTTTTATATAAGTTTGACACACTGGAAATCCTATAACTAGTTTAGCTAGTCATATCATTTCGGCGTGTTTGCTGAATTATTTGAAAGTAAGATGATTCTAAGATTGTTTTAATATAAGTTTTATACAATGGAAGTCCGTAGGGATCAACTCTAAAAGGAAAGAATTTGCTCTTATTTGAGCAAATTCTTTCTTTTAACTCTAAAAGGAAAGAATTTGCTCTTATTGGAGCAAATTCGTTCTTTTAAGAGTGGACCCCTTTGGAAAAGCTTTGTCCTCCTGGGTAGCAAATAAGAAGTACCTGTGTAAAAATGGCAAAACAAAGGTACCTAGACACCTCAATCACACATTTTCGTATGTCATTTGCAGGACCATTAAAAAGGCTTTCAGAAATCATTTTGCTGTCAAATAATTCAACAAACAAGATTTTTTGCACATTGAATGAAACCCGACTCACCTGATTTGCGTGATTGTACGATAGTGACTGGGGAGTCATGTCCCATATTCTGAGAGTCACAGGGTTTTCTTGACTGTTGTTGTTACAGAGTGTTTGCAGTGTAGTCTGTAATACTGGGTAGGCGTTTTCTAGCTCTGCTTTATAAACCTCTGCACAATCAGTCCAGCTGGATACTATTCCATTTTCTATGCTATATGCATAGTCGAAGGCGGCTGTGTAAGCCACATAGGATGAGCTTGGGGTTGCTACAATAAATTTTAAGAAAAAACATTCGTTATCAATGTACATGTTCTGAATAGGAGTCGAACGTATCTTAAGGGTCACCCTATGAATAGGCCATCTATCGTAGCCACCTTCTTTTCGGGGTACTCCGAACCAGAATACAGTGCTGGTTGACCTGTATTAAAGGATCGCCTGTCTTAAGCAGCCAATCTTATGGATCCCTGGACGACCCCTTCATCCAGGTTTGACTGTTATTTGAAAAGAGGGGCTAACTCCTAACGTTTTGTTTTGCGAGTGTATTATGATAAGCAGGTGATGCTAATACTTGTGATCACCTGATCACTCTTCTAAATACTTAAGACTTGTCACTTTTTCTATGGTCTATGAGTTTGGACTTTTGGCTGCTACTTCTTTGTAGAGTTGTAAGAAATATGAGCCTGGACATGACAAAACAAACAAAAAGGCATGTGCGCCCAGTGAAGACTTAGATCAGCCTTGACATCCGCTCAGACCGAGCAGCGTCTTCGACATGCGCTTAAAGGGTAGCTAAGGGTCTAAGCTAGCTCCATGCGGACAGCAAAGACTCTGATCAGACTGGGCGGATGCCCACGCTGATCTGAGTCTTCGCTGGCCGCACGCCTCACTTTGTTGATTTGTCGTGTCGCGGCTCAATTATATTAGACTGTTATACCCCACAAGTATGCTTAAAGACAAACGCAAAGAAGATCATGTTTACTTTTACTTCCGCATACTTGAAAAATAAATTAGGAGGTAAATCTTGAGAAAAAAGAGTCAAAAATACAGAAAATTTGAAATGATCTATTTAAAGAATGCAACTTACAGGCTCACTTGGAAGTGTTGTTTGAGAAAAAGAGGACAAAACTGCAAATGGTTAAGTTGAACCTTTTATAGTAATCCATTTAAGCGTTCTGACGTCAAAACATGTGAACAACTATTTTACGGTGAACTGAATCTATTTGACTGTTGTTATCTCAAACGATGGTGTCTCAAAGTACCATTTTACATCAAAGCATCAAGTTTGGAAATATTAACTCTTTCTTCTTTAGATTTTCTTGTTCTCTCAAACAACCGGTATCTCAAAGTTAATTTTCTGGGACCAGATAATTTTCTTTGAGCTATCAGCAATCTAAGATGTACTTCGACTTTGAGACATCGAGATTTGACTGTATATGTATGGATAACAAGGGCTTCGCAGGCGGCGCATAATACGCCCGTTTTAATGTCATAAAGGAATTATAGAATGAACAAGATTTTTTACAAAAGGACAGACAGGCAGACAAACAGGGGAAACCACACTTTTTGATGACGGCAACATTATTTAAATATTTAACACATCAAATACTATTAGTATATTAAAAATCAGCTTCCAATGTGATGTGGCTCCTAAATTGAGTAATGCCAAAGTCAAACAAGGGAGATAAGTCATAAACTAAATATACTAGATATTCAATTCTTGGTTCAAATACATTCTCTTGACAATATACACATCTCCATAAAGTTGTGTTAAAATATTCTGAATGCTTAAGGAGTTACAGAGTAAATAGGATATTTGTGCATTGGCAGATAATCCAGTAAGCAAGCCAGAGTCGTGGTTCTTGCTCAGGATACTTGTCCCATTATTACACACATTCCTACAAAGTTTCTTTTTCATATATTAGCCGGGCCGGGTAACGCAATTGGTAGGGCACCTGACTCGTAAGTCAGAGGTCCTGGGTTCGAATCCCGGTCTTGCCACATACTTTCGTTTCTCCTTCCGCTGATTCAAGAAGGGCAGTTGTCAGTTACTGGCGAAAGTATGTGCACTTAGTACTGGTTAACCGCTTAGGAGGTCTAAGCCTGCCCAGGAATAGTGTGGTTAGGTTAACTGACCGTCCCGACATGACCTTAGTTGTTTACCGTGGACGTTAGGCATCAAATCAACCAACCAACCAAATCTAATATTTCAAAGGGTTAAGGAGATATGGAGTGAATGGAAATGCCTAAAAATAATGATCAAAGGGAGGTTACTCCAAAATTAAGAAAGAGAGAGCAACTATTCTTATATGTTACACATCATCTTGTGATCATGCACATTGCTTTAAAGTTTCATCATGATATTCCAAACAATTACCGAGTTAATGTATGCACAACGTAAGTATACACAAAAATAGTCGAAAAGAATAAAAGGGATGTTACTCAGAAACGAAGAAAGGGAGAGCAACTATTGTTGTATGGGACACATCATTGGGACTTCATACACATTGCTATGAAGTTTCATGAAGATATCCCAAACAGTTATCTTGTTAGGGTGCGCCCAAGACCTGCAGGAAAAAAAAACAATCAAAGGGGCATAACTCGGAAGGTAAGGAAGAGGGAGCAACCGTTATTGTATGCTATACATTCCCCCTACCTAATGCATATGCCTACAAAATTTCATGAAGATATCCCAAATGGTTACTGAGTTATGGCACACACAAGAAGGTTTACGGACGGAAGAAAGGGAGTTTACTCCAAAATTAAGCAAGGGGTAGAAACCATTCTTATATGCGACATATTATCTTGTGTTCATGCATATTGCTTTAAAGTTTCTTCATGATATTCCAAACAGTTACCGAGTTAATGTATGCACAACGTAAGTATACACAAAAATAGCCTAAAAGAACTAATAAAAGGGATGTAACTCAGAAACGAAGAAAGGGGGAGCAACCATTGTTGTATGGGACACGTCACTTCATACAAATTGCTATGAAGTTCCATGAAGATATCCCAAACAGTTATCTAGTTCTGGCACGCACAAGACCTGTAGGGTAAAAAACAATCAAAGGGACATAACTTTGAAACCAAGGAAGGGGGAGCAAGTATTCATGTACGCGACATGTTCCCCCTACCTAATACATATGCCTACAAAATTTCATGAAGATATCCCAAATGGTTACTGAGTTATGGCGCGCACAAGAATGTTTACGGACAGACGGACGGATGGATGGACAGCGCCACGACATAATACGTCCGTGTTTTCAAAACGGGCATATAAAAAATAGTATTCTTGAATATACACCATAAATCAAAATAAGATGTGTATTTTATATTTATATATATTCCAAACGTTATTTTTGTTTTCAATTTTCAGTAACCATAATGTATTATATACTCTGAACAGTCACTCTTTATTTATGACGTTTCGGTATAATGCCTTTATCAAAATTATGAAAGTTGTACAAGAGTGTATATTTGAATATTTGAGTGTTTACATTCCTTTCAGCATTCAAACATGGAATCAACGAAATGATGTTGCGTGAAGACAGCGCAAGACTATATAGTTGAGTGTTTACATTCCTCTCAGCATTCAAACATGGAATCAACGAAATGATGTTGCGTGAAGACAGCGCACCGTCATTTCGTTGATTCCAAGTTTGAATGCTGGAAAAAATGAAGACAGTCAAATATGTAGTCTTGTACAAAATTTTGAAAAAGGCAGTATGCCGAAACTTCATAAATAAAGAGTGACTGTTATGGGTATATAATGTTACGTATCCCTGCACGGATTCTCTTCATAATGTATTAATTGATGAACGGCTCTAAAAACAACTATTACCACAAACTGGTGGGTCTCTATTCCATAATCCCTCATTTTCGACCTCATTACACTGTAACTCGATAGATGTTCTGTCTGGAGCTTCCATAATATATGTGCCTTCATTGCAGTACGCATTACAGGATCCCGCTTGACAGTTCACACTTCCTCCACCGGGGATATGTATACCCCAACTGCTGCACTTATAACCTGTGAACATTCAATTCAGTTCAAGACTTAAATAACACTCCGGCTCACAGGGCTACAAAACTCGTTTACCAATGTAAGCAACAGAGTACATCTACAAATTATCTGTGTGTTAGGGTAAATGGGTGCATTTTCAGGAGGAGCAACTGTGCCATTTCTAGTTTTGCCTCCTTTCTCAATGGGGAAAGGAGCCAAGCTGGAAAACGTCTCGTGCTAACCTTGAAGCAAATTTACCTCTGCATTATATTGTGGCTAGACAATTTGGTTCGCTAAGTCTAAAGCTTTCTTACGAAAAACAAACATTCAATGCAAGAACATAAACTGTAAAATTATGATATGAATCCGAAAAAAAAATCACATAGTAAAGAATTCTAACGATCTGAGAGCACGTGACAGGTGTTGCACATACGAGTACATGTATATTAATACTGGTCATGAACAGATTCAGTCACCTAGCGGTTGCCGTTTTAATCTCTTTGATGCATTTCTTATCAGCGGGCACATGACGTTGAAATGACGTCTTACTAACGTCAATGCAACGTCATTACGTCGCATTGACGTTCGTACGACGTTATTTCGACGACATGTGCCTACTGGGTTGGTCCCAGGGATCTTACTTTTCAGGCTCTTAAAGGAACTCTTTAAGATTTTAATTTAACTTTACTGCAGCTGGTGTTGTGCCGTGTGGCGGCCGTAAATCGTCTACCCGTACATCATCTATAGTGCAGATTAAATTTTATTTTCGACATTTGAGATCAGAGGATATGCTCTGAGAAATCTGAAACTGTTGATTGGTTTAGACTCTTATTGTAGATCCATGTCTTTTACATTATTTGGATCTTTATTACACTAAGCAGTCTTTGAATCGACTGCCCAATTAAAATTAAGAAATTACAGTATGGTTTCTCTGGTTTTGTCACCAGATATTGTCAGGGTCACTGAGGAGGCATTATAAGCTGAAACTACGTAGTCTGGCGCATGTTCCTGCTGCTGAATGTGTTCTCTGCTCTTGAAGGCACTCTTTAAGATTTTAACTCTTTATGACTTTAACTGTATTTGTCTTTACTGCGCCTTGTGCTATGTGCCGTGTGGCGGTCCTGAAATGTCACCATGTACTAAATCATGTTGCAAATAATATATTTTCTGGTCTTTCGGACTATTGAATTCGTTCAGAATTAGCTTGTAAACAGAGTTCAGCTTAAGTCGGTGCTAGCGCTTGAGGCGTGTGCGTTTGTCGGCGCTAGGGCGCGTGGCTAGTTTTGAACATTTCGTTACTTGTCGTGCACAGACTCAATTATGCTGTTGTTTCCATTCTCATAATGTTTCTCATCAGGCTCCGCGGAAGATATCCATAGTTGCACACTCCTGGCACCGAGTTTGTCCATCAGACTCAATAATACCGAGTCTGCTATATTTATTTATCATATGACGTCGCATCTGAGAGTGTAATAAAGCCATGCATTAAAAACGATAATCCACTAGTGGATTAAATATGCAAATTACGTCGTAACGTTATGCGTTGACGTCCATAAAACGTCGCGTTTTCTAATGGCGAAATCTTGACGTTTTAGTGCAAAATTTGCTTATGAAACGCGATTTTAGTGTCATATGATAAACAGAATCTTGCATTCGTGCTCCTGTATTATTGAATTTATTAAATTCGTTGGTGAAAACGATAAGATGCTCGACAGAGTCTCGCATCTTATCTTTTTTCCCCAACTCGTTTAATAAATTAAATAATACATGAGCACTCATGTAAGATCCTCTATTTCTTTGATGTATTTCTTGCTTCAAGCAAGGTCACGACAGTGTGCCACATACAAGAATAACAGCTCTTGCTTTCATATTTTTGGTTATTTTCAATAAACTAATACGCAGGTCTTTGTTGAAATTTTGACAATTTGACAAAATTTAATACACATCGGTGTATTTGCGTATCGGCAGATACGCCCTGGTATGGTTTACCTTTATATCGGAATTGCAATCGACATGTCTCGACCTCAAAACCATCACTATCCCGAGCTGTCACATTTATTTGGTCTATCCTCTGTAACATGGATGAATCCCTCTGCACTTCTATTCTTTCTGGACTAAAGAAAAGAGAACCTTATTTGTAACAGTGGGACAAACGGCTCCCCAAGGAAACACAACGTTGAAACAAAGTCACTTTTACATGACTCTCCTGCGATTCTACGGGCACATATGGCATAATTACTTGGGTAAACCTTAGCAAATATCCAGACATTCGTCGGGCTACTCGAAGATGTACATACGTGTATACTTGCATGTAGCCGAGTATCTGAGTATTGCTTGGGTTTAACCAAGTGATTATGCAGAACATGTATATATATATAAAGACGATACACTGATAATTGGTACGAAATGCATTTGTTTTTGTGAAGATTAAACAAAAAAATAGCATATGAAGTCTTTATCGATTTTAGCTATATATTATATGTCTTGACACGAGAAAACCAACAAAGTGGTTATGCGCCCAGCGCAGACTCAGATCAGCCTGGGAATCCACCAGGTCTGATCAGACGCTTTCCTAAGTGCTTAAAGGGTAGCTAAGGGACTCAGCTACCTCCGTGCGGACAGCAAAGACTCTGATCAGACTGGGCGGATGCCCAGGCTGATCTGAGTCTGCGCTGGGCGCACAACCACTTTGTTGGTTTCTCATGTCGCGGCTCATATGTTCAAGTAGCCGAGGAATGCCTGGATATTGCTCTCGGTTATTATGCCGACCATACTTACGAGTAGCATCGAAATATCTGGGTACTGTTCGGGTGTACCCAAATAATCATGCTGAACGTGTCCAATAAGGACACCTGGCCGGAGACATCTGCAGAAAATAAAGTTCTGTTCGCGGTGGCGTTGTTATGGGTTTCGACAAAAAATGTTTAAAAGCAGTGTGTTTTCCTGATACTGCTGTTTTCATCGAATAACTTAACCTTTTATTCAGATTAACAACTGATTATCTGAGGTACGTAAGACAAGCATTTAGATGCTTACATATTGTTGTAAAATGATGATGTAGGTAAATACCCCGATGGCGTGTACAGAATCAGGATCATAAAACCACTTAAGTCGTTGCTATGCTTTGCTAAGGCTGAATTTCTATAAAGGAGATTCCCTACAACTATGAAATTTGCTCTGGAGGAACAGTCTTTGTAAGACTGTTCCTCCAGACCAAATTTCATAGTTGTAGGGAATCTCCAACGTAGAAATTTACCCTTAGCAACAGCATAGCAACGACTTAAGTTGCTTTATGAATACGGCCCCAGCCCTAGATTTTGACCAACAACCTATGGATTATTAGTCCAGATTAGTTATCTGTCAGCCAATATATCCGGACTGGAAAACCGTATTTCTTCAGTCATAAGACCTGGGGAGGGGATGTTCCCTTCCAAAACAAATTCCAAAAATCTAGTCCCACCTTATAAGGTGGATCTAGATTTTTTTGGTTGTTTTCGGAGGGGAAACCCATGTCATAGCTGAATTTTACAAGTCTTGACTGGTTTAGATATTTGGGTCATTCTAGAGATGGAAAAACGCTATTTTATAGACGAATAAATCTGGTATTAGTCAATGTTCCAACTCACTTGATAAACAAAAATCCGTTCGGAGTTCTGTCCTCAATATATCTGTTGTCGAGTAGCATTCTTTTGTCAATAATCTCATCTTGTTGAACTAGATATTCTAAGGACAACTTGTTAGAACAGGTAATAAAATCTGTAAAGAAAAACATCAGTCTGGAGACATATGGGTGTTAATTGCTTTCAAACAAAATGAAAGTATGACAATCATAATATAAATATTATTCCATCGAGAACATGACGTCAAATGAGGTCGCACTGTTAAATCGTTTGAAGTCATGTGCCAACTGCTTTTAATATTTACTACAAAAGAGCACCAGTCCAAAGAACAGAAGGATGGAGATTGATAACATTAAACAATACTATCTTGAAAGTTGATCATAACACAGGTGATATGAAACAAAAACTCTCCAGGAATTTACTTTCGTATTACTCTCAGCGAGAGAGACCTTGGGCCGTATTCATAAAATGACTTAAGTGGTTGCTATGCTGTTGCTAAGGCTAAATTTCTGTGAAGGAGATTCCCTACAACTATGAAATTTGGTCTGGAGGAACAGTCCAGACCGAATTTCATAGTTGTAGGGAATCTCCTTTATAGATATTTAGTCTTAGCAACCGCATAGCAACGACTTAAGTGGCTTTTTGAATACGGCCCCTGATCTTGATATAGGCTGCACAGTCATGAACAGAAACAGAATCGATTAAACCGAGTCTGCTGTTTTCGGTTCTTTTGCATATTTCTTGCTTCTAAAACATCTGAGCCGCGACACGAGAAAACCAACAATGTGGTTGTGCGCCCAGCGCAGACTCAGATTAGCCTGGGCATCTGCCCAGTTTGATCGGACACATTGTTAGGTGCTCAAAGGGTAGCTAAGGGTCTAAGCTACCTCCATGCGGACAGCGAAGACTGATCAGACTGGGCGGATGGCCAGGCTGATCTGAGTCTGCGCTGGCCGCACAACCACATTGTTGGTTTTCTTGTGTCGCGGCTCATCTAACTATTTTGAACTGGTATATGGGTACACCGCCAAGTTTTTTGTTTGATATTTACACAATGAGAGACAACTTGGGTGACGACCTATTTGCAAGCCTGGCTGACAAAACCCCTTCTATAAATGAGTCTACGCTTAAACGGAAAAATGCTTCTAACTTGAGAGAAGGAATCGGCCCCCTATCAGAAGTGAGGCAAAAATAAAACGGAAGAGTTGGCTCCGTTGAAAGTGTATCCATTTATCTTAACATTAAAGTAACCAGATTCATCGCTAGATTTGAACAACAGGGTCCTGACCAGCATACCTGGAATAAAAATCCGAACGTCACATGTTGATGTTCGACCCTCAAAGTCCGTAGCAGTGTAAGTAAATGACATTGCTCTGTTTATAGGCTGGGTGGAGTGAAAATTTTGATAGTCCGTAGGAGTTATTTCAAAACTCTTCACGCCCGTGTTGTCAGTAGCGGTGGGCTCTGTGAAGCCCGCTGGCTGCATGTTAGAAATCTGGATCGGTTCTGGTGGACAATGGCTGATCACAGGGTCCTGAACATCTGGTAAAATAAAGGGTTGTGGTTGATTAACACATAAAGCGCTAAATAAGAAAAAAAATGATTTTGCAAACAGCGTAGATTTAGATGAGGCGGCTCATGATGAGCCGCCTCATCGGGATCTACACTGTTTGCCCATTTAACTTTGAAGTCTCAATATAATACAGCTTGAACGAAACAGTTTTTGAAATTTTGCAGACGTAATTTTGTTGCCTGATTTTCTGTCACAGTATGGCTTAAATTTACCGCAAAATGAGACATTAGACCGCTGTTAACCCTGCAGAACTCCCTGACCACGAAGCTAAAATAGGGCCATTTGTAACAGAATGGGTGTCTAACATGAACTTAACACTCTATTTTTTCCAAAAGTTCTGACATTAATTTGATAATATATCTTATTGAGAAATTCTTGTATTAAATTCATCAGGTCTACGCTCTGAACGGATGCCTTGCTCTTCTTTGACAGATTTGTGCCTACACTATTTGAAAAATAGTCCAGTTTACTGGAGGCTAGGCATTATTAAGCTTAGACGTGCATGCAGCAAAAATTCACATTAGACTGTACATTTGATCTGAATCTACAGAGTTTTCATCTGAGATTCTGAGTGTCTTTTTCTCAAATAATTCTTAAGAAAACTTTTAATATTTTAGCCTGTTTCCGCATTTTCATCGTAACCATTTAACGTTAGTCATTTTGTTCGCATGAAATAACCTGCTTTGCACAAGAGGTTGGCGGGCTGATGCAAATAACGTATTTACTCGGCTATAAAATGGTGTTTTCCATCTCTAGAATGACCTCAAATGAGCCGCGACACAAGAAAACCAACAAAGTGGTTGTGCGCCCAGTGCAGACTCAGATCAGTCTGGGAATCCGCTGAGTTTGATCAGGCTCTTTGTTAGGTGCTCAAAGGGTAGCTTAGGGTCTAAGCTACCTCCATGCGGACAGCAAAGACTCTGATCAGACTGGGCGGATGCGCTGGGCGCACAACCACATTGTTGGTTTTGTCGTGTCGGGTCTCAAATATCTAAATCAGTGCTATGAAATTCAGCTATGAGATGGATTTTCCCTTCTAAAACGTTAAAGTTAGCAAATGAGATCAGTTTTCCCTTCAAATACAATCCTTACAAGAAAATCGGTGAAACTGATGGATGCTCCCCGAAGCCTTGGAATAGGAAAATGGATATTCTGCTGAAGGGGTGATTTTCTGTGTAAATTAAATGCAATTCAAAATGGAAAAAAATGGTTCTCTTCAATACTTTTAAAGCAATGCTCTGGACATGCATACAACTGATTGGGATACAGTTATGGTTCTTCTGCTCTGCACTTCTTGTCATTACCCTCTATTATTAATATGTGAAGTTTGATTCATGTTCTCTTAAATATGTACAGAGCTGTACTCCGGACAAGCTAAATAACTGGAAAAATTAGGAAGGGAGCTAACTCTGTAATTACAAAAGGTAGGGTTATAGTTCTTAAGCTTTGCACTTCCTTTCCTTGTCCTCTACCAATTTGTGAAATTTCTCTAAGTTTCTTTCAATACTTCCAAAGATATGCTCCATACAATCAAAATAAAGCAAAAATTAAGAAGGGAGCTAAATCTGTAATTCCTTATGACAGGGTTATTGTTCTTGTGTTCTGCATTTTCATTCACTGCCCTCTATTAGTGTGTAAAGTTTCATTAAGTTCCCTTTTATACTTTCAGAGCTATGCTCTGGACATGCAAAATACTGAAAAAATAGGAAGGGAGCTAACGTTGTAAATACTTAAGAAAAGGTTATGGTTCTTGTGCTCTGCATTTCCTTTAATTGCCCTGTTTCGATATATGAAGTTTCATTTAGTTCCCTTTAATACTTTTGGAGATATGAACCGGACAAGCTTAGTATTGAAAATAACTAACTTAGTAGCTAACTTAGTAAATACTTGGGATAGGCTTACTGTCCGTGTGCACTGCACTTCTTCTAATTGTCGTCTATCAATGTGTGAAGTTTCATTCAGTCCCCCTTATACTTTCAGAGATATGTTCTGGACAAGCAAAATATTGAAAAAAAACTGGAAAGGGAGCTAAGTTCGTAAATGCTTGTAACTGGGTTGTGGTTCTTGTGCACTGCACTTCCTCTCATTGTCCTCTATTAATATGTGAAGTTTCATTTAGTTCCCCCGTATACTTTCAGAGATATGCTCTGGACAAGCAAAATTTAAAAAAAAACTGAAAAGGGAGCTAACTTCATAAATACTTGTAACAGAGTTACGGTCCTTGTGCACCGCACTTCCTCTCATCGTCCTCTATCAATGTGTGATTTTTCATTAAGTTCCCCCTTATACTTTCAGAGATATGCTCCGGACAAGCAAAATATTGAGAAAAAAAATGGAAAGGGAGCTAACTTCGTAAATACATGTGACAAGGTTACAGTTCTTGTGCACTGCACTTCCTCTCATTGTTCTTTATCAATGTATGAAGTTTCATTAAGTTACCCCTTATACTTTCAAAGATATGCTCCGGACAAGCAAAATATTGAAAAACCTGACTGGAAAGGGGGCCAACTTCGTAAATACTTGTAACAGGATTACGGTTCTTGTGCACTGCACTCCCCCTCGTTGCCCTCTATCAATGTGTGAAGTTTCATTTAGTTCCCTCTTATACTTTCAGAGATATGCTCCGGACAAAAGTGTGACGGACGGACGGATGGACGGAACGACGGACGGACGGAACGATGGATAGACGGAAGGACAAAGCGGCAACTACATGTATATGCTCACTCTTCCGGGAGCATAAAAATCCAGATCCCGATTGTTTTAGAAGGACAAAACGTCTAATTATTTAGAGATATGGTAGCCTGGCACACCGTAAGAACATTTACTTTACGCTCTCAACAGGCTTAAATCCTATATGAACCTCCAGGTGCAAAGTGAAGGCTCAGCCTTGATTCTACGGATTTACAGAATCCGGATCGAGTATTAGATAACTACCTAAGTTTAAAACCCACTAATACCTAGTGTCCCATAAAAGGGATATTTGCAAACAGTGCAGATCCAGATCAGACGCCGCAACACGCGGCGTCTGATTAGGGTCTACACTTTTTGCACAAGAGAATGGATAGTTTTCCTTTGTGATAGAAATAAAACTGATAAAATGAAATTAGAGCCCCATTAAAGGACAAATGGACTCAACTAATTTATATAGATAGACGAGTCCACCTGGCATTAATGGATTAAGCACCTTCACAAAATACGTACCAACACATCTAGGAAGGGTTGCAGGACTCCACTGCATCTCCCCCGCTGCTTCATTATACTGGCAAACTATGGGATCTGAAGGAACTGGCGCATACCCAGGCAGGTAAATCGGACTGCAGGTAAATGTACCAACACTACCTTCTTGTAAAGACGATGCAACCAAAGATCCACTGGGTATATTACCAGGATCTCGGCACTGACCACCTGCATGATAAAATAGAACAGAGGAAATGAGTAGATGCATCGACAGATCGCCATACTTTTCCTGAGGGATGTAAAACCTGAGAGATAATAGGAATGTACTTTTACCAAATCTAGTGCGACAGAATGCCCATCTCTGTATTTGATATTTTCAGTGTCGCAAAAATCCAACAAAAAAAAGAAAACTAGAAATGTGTCCATAGTACACAGATGCCCCCGCCTTGTGCCTTCATTAAGATGATGCCCTGATTAAGGTACTAGCACTTCTAAGATAAATAGGTTCATAGAGGCAGACTTGTATAATATAAAATGCCATAGATTAAACATTGCCCAATATTTGAAATGTGACATAAACTGCAGCCCTTTATTCAGAATCACTAAATGACCTAAATAGAAAATACTGTGTCTTACAGAACCTGGTTAGGAACAAACTCAGTGGACCGTGACATATGAATCATCATGACTTGATTCTTGTAAATTCTTGTTGTACAAATAGATATAAATCCTCATATAAAAATTTCAAGTTGCTAAAATAAAAGGAACTCTATAATCTACCTCTTATAAAAATCTGAACCTAGCAAATTTGGCCTAAGTCCAAAGTCAGTGGACCGTGACATATTGATCATCATGACTAGATTATTGTATATTCCTGTTGTACTTATAGATATCAATCCTCATACAACAGTTCAAGTTGCTACAAAAATAGGAACCCGAAAATCTACCTCTTACAAAAAACTTAACCTTGCAAAATTAGCCTAAGTTCGAAGTCAGCGGACCGTGACATATGGATCATTCAACCCTATCGCTTGTGTATTCCTGTTGAACTTATAGATATAAACCCTCATACAAAATTTCAAGTTGCTACAGTAATAGGAACCCTGAAATCTACCTCTTACAAAAATCTTAACCTTGCAAAATTAACCTAAGTCCGAAGTCAGTGGACCGTGACACAATGATCATCATACCCTAATTCTTGTGTATTCCTGTTGTATTTATTGATACATGTATATATCCTCATACAAAATTTCAAGTTGCTACAATAATAGTAACCCTGATATCTAACTCTTACCAAAATGTAAACCTGAATCTACAGGATCACGTACGTACGGAAGGACGGAGACGTTCGTACAGACGGATATACGTACGTACGTAATAACGTACACACGTACGTACTACCGGAACACTATATGCCCCCGGCATCATATGATGCGGGTGCATAAAAAGTCACATGATGTGACGGTTGTTAATTGATTTGGCGTTTTACGGCTTTGCGACATTTTCAACAGTTCGGACCGATGGAGGAATGGGTAAATGATGAAGCTGAAATAATCCATAGCATACTGTTGAAAGAAGAAGAGGTCAAAGTACCAAAATCCTAAGTCCAACTCATAAATCATAAAAACACTGATAAATCGGAAATATTTACATACACCTACAAGAGCCTCCAAATAGATAATTAATGATAAAGGAAGATCAGACCCCGTAATTTAAAGTCGGAAAAGCTAACTACTCCGACATGCGAAGGCCTCTCCATAGTCTGAAGGGAAAAATGGTCCTGGCTGAAACTGCACCAACCAACTTCAGTTTTGGTCCAAAGTGTTAATCCCTCAGACAACACGACTGGACAGCCTGATGTGGATGATTTGGAATAAGCTTTAATTTTCATCCCAAAAATATAAGTTTATCGGGCAAAAAAAAACGAACAAGGACCAGATGAAAATTTGCATACACCTAAAAAACGATATATTATAGCAGAGTTTCACTTTTCTGTTTTGTTTTCTTTTTCTTTTTCAAACCCTAGAAATTATCATTTTACCACTCAATATCGACAAAAATCGCCCAAGAGAAGAGATGAACTGACTAGGCATGTAGCAGTACTGCTTAACTCTGATCACAGCTATGATCTAGTAGTAAACAAACCGTTTTAGTCTAAGTCTTTGCCAGGGCTCGAGGTTATAAAACTTGAGAATAATCTCAAACTCAAAATAAAGCACACTGATTGGCTGCTTCCGAGCATGTGCTCGGAAGCAGCCAATCAGTGTGCTTTATTTTGAGTTTGAGAATGTATTCAAGTTTTACCTCTGGGCCAGTTGTTTAGATGAGTGGGTACACTTTCAGGGGGAAGCAACTGTGCCATTTTCTGTCCTCCCTATCAGGGTTCAACTTTTGAAGACATAGTGTGCGCCCGAAGAAGCAATGTTTTTTCTTAAAGAGGGGGCCCATCTGAAGAGCTTCGTTATCTATGGAGCGCCTAGGAAGTCAAAAATTGCGAACGGACCGGTCCATATTTTGAGGTGGAAGATTCATTAGGAGTTAATAGTTTAAACATCTCATGAAATCACAAGATGGGCGTGGCCAAAGGTTCATGAAAGAAATACTCCGTTTGACTGTTTGAATATAGTACGGGTATAGCAAAGTTCAAATACCTGTACAGCAAATACAGCGGCTTACCTTCACATCTGATATTTCCAAAGTCCCACAACCCATCATGTGTCCCTCCACACAGTACCACATCATCATTAGAACCACTAGCTCCATTTAGTTCATACGTTTCTTTGCAGGATACTGTGAAATTACAGCCATAGTCGAGGCAGGGATTTGCTGGGGTATATTCAGCACCCTTTATTTGTTGTGGTACACCGCAAGCAATTCCTGTAGGTGGGAAAAGGAAAAGATATACATGTGTCACCTGCAGCTTTAAGAAATTGATCAATGACCGCTGACTTGTTGTTTTATAGGACTGGGTACAGCTTTAATGTATTGAAGATATCCTTATTATTATTTAAGATCAACAATGCATTAAATTCTATTGTCTATCTACTATATCACATGTAACCTTACAAGGTCAATGTGCACCACAGATGACTTCGAAACTATCCCTTTCTACCTTGACCTGCTTTCAGCTGCTCTAAGTAAGCAGGCAAAGTGCATCCCGGGCCAGTCTTTAATTTCATTATCCCACCTCTTCTTCTGTCTACCTCTTCTTCTCTTTCCTTTCACTTTACCCTGTAGAATCGTCTTTGCTAAAGCAGAAGATTGAGACGTGGCAAAACCACCTTAGTTTCCGTTTCTTCACCAGGTTCAGGAGTTCATAATACTCTCAAATGGCTGCTTGGATTTTTCTGCGAACCTCCTCATTGGTTATATGATCTTTGTACCAAATGTTCAGCATTAACTTAATATTGAAGAAGAAATATTTGTTTGATAAAATATATTTATTTATTCACAATTTCATGGCAACATATATATAAAAGTACATACATGAGCCAATGGATTGGACGTAGGCACTGCCTATATTTGTCCTCTCCAGTTGGTGTAGCAATACAGATACATATATTTGATGACATAAATATTAAGGTGCTATACAAGAATTCTGTGACTAAAGTGTACATACATATAAACTAGAAGTAGTTGATATAAACATGAATATAACAACATTTCAACTAGAAGTAATACCAATGTTTGTCTAACTACCTACATAGACCTATACGAGTTTGAAAATCCAACCCATTGGGCACACAACGCCGAATCAACACCTAACAAACGTTGGTTCAACGTCGTGACGTTGAATCACCGCCGATCCAATGTCGACTCAACGCCGCGTGCCCGCTGGGAAGGCTGACAGCTTCAGTACCCCTGCGGGCACGAGACGCAGAAACGACGTCGTCGCGACGTCAATGCGACGTAATTACGCCACATTGACGTCAGTACACGCTACCTCGACGCCACGTGCCCGCCGGGATATCATCTTTTATAGTCACATGTTTTTCAATCTTAATAATAATAGTATTAATAACAATAATAATGGTAACAATAATAATAATAGTAACAACAATAATATTAATAATAATAATAATAATAAAGTATTACACTATAATAGAGAGAAGAACCGACCAGAGCTGGATCACAAAGGGTGTAACTGCAATCGGAACACCGCTCGGCCAAATTCGTAAATCGTCTGATTCACGGAATTGGCCGAGCATGCTCCGATTGGGTGTAATTGATTTGCACCAAGACTCCTCGCCGCACAATGAAGTGGGGCATCAAATACCAAGTTGATGAGCCGTTACTAATAATATAGGCTTACGCCAGCGGCGTGCGACGGGCGCAAATCAAGTGCACGCACAGTCGAAGAGATTAGCCATTCCTAACGGTACTTTTGTTTTGAAAGGTCAACTTGCTGATCTAAGTAACATAAAAGATAGATTACTGTTATTGTTGTTTGACACCTATCGGTGCTGATGTCATGTCATGTGTGACCGGCGAGACGGTAGGCTAAATGTGTACAGTAAGTATAGATAAGGTACATGTACCGAAACGTTTAGAAACGGTCCGTAATACTAATAGATTATAACGTTAGTGAGACAGTATAATCACAATTAATGAGCTATCTATGTAATTTAAGGAAGATTGAAAATGTCGGAGGTTCTTCTGACAAATCTAACTTGCAGTGCAGACCTAGATCAGCATGCCCCGAGAAGCAGGCTGAAGCAGGTCAACACATACAGACGGACATTCCCTTTCTTCAGCAAAGTCTAGTGACAAAGGATAAAATATATAGAACCATAAAATCTCCATGCACTGGGACATACCAATCCGAATGACTAGTGCAGATCCAGAGCAGACAGCTTCTCAGGGAGCAGTCTGGTCTGGAATACATTAGATCTACCACACACACACCAAAAAAAAAAAAAAAAAAAAAGCTTGAATATAGGATGCTATAAGCACACAGTGACTGGTATGATTTGTGAATTGTGTGGTATTCAAACTGATTCTACCCAGTAAAGTGGTCATATATTGATATATATAAGATGCACTTCTGACACTGTGATCCAGCTCTACTATATGTACACATGCCATAGTTTATTGGGGGGTACCAATATAATGCTTTGATTTGCATTTATAGGGCATTTCCGATTTATTAATGATTTATTTGTGGCATTTCCTAGTAACACTTGTAAATACGGTATTATTCCTGTTGAAGGCCTCGAGGCATTGCATTTTATGAACGGGACACATTACTTACTATCCAAAGTGTAGTAAATCAGCCACTACCAAATACCTCTTATAAACAGTATCAGGACGAATGGGTACTCCTGCAAGGGAAGCAACTCTAGTAGTTTTGCCTCCTCCCTTCAGTAGGGGTCAACTCTTGATGGAAAGAACTTGCTCCTCTTGGTGCAAATTCTCTTCCACAAGAGCAGACCTCCACGTCAGAGAGACGTCCAATACTGAGAAGTAAACTGGAGTCCATGCAAGGTAGTGTAACACCACTTTCCGAAAAAAGGCACATGGCGTCTACCAGGGCAGGGCTGTTGATTAAGACCACTACGGTAATTCTAAAGGTAATTTTTTTTTTTTTTTTTTTTTCCAAGAAAGTACCCAATCAGATTTTGCCCAAGTTTAGTTAATTTATCCAAGACATCATGCATAGTTATGGCATGTATATATATATATATGTAAATATGATATCAGTTCTTAAAAGTTTATATAATAAGCTATATTCGTACTACTAGCTGAGACAACACAGTGAGCATGGGTATACTAACTTATGTTCAGCAGTTAATTGACTCAAAAATTATGGATTGACAACCGAAATCAGTTCTGATTAAAACGTTCTGTTGAGTCAATGAAAGTAGATACATAGTTTAGAATTATGCAGTTATCCTCAAACGACAAATTTGAATTGCCTTTTAGTAAGTCATCTATACTGAGTCTCATTGTTTCATATATAATTGGATGATTTTGAAGCGCATTAATTAATTCCTGCCTTTGGTCTCTATATTTAGGGCATTCAAGAAAGAAGTGATGAGAGGATTCCAGTGTAGCGCCACAAGTGCAAGAGGGCGAATCTGCGAGATGGTCATTATATAAATCAAGGTTTAGTTGACTTTTAGAGTTTCTAAGTTGACATACTGTTATATTATCCTTACGTTTTCCATATGAGAAGTGTTTAGGTGGTTGTGGCAGTCTCTTTTTAAGTATTTGTTTAAATGAGTATAGAGAAGTTGCATTATTAAGCTCAGGATCAATGTTGTTCCAAGCATCAGTTGCGGAGAGAAAGAAACTATTTTGAAACGATGTTGTTCTAGGAGTTGGATATCTTAAATTTTGATTTCTTAAGGTATAATTTGTTTGATGTGTGTTGTATCTATCTATAATATCATTTATATATTGCGGTGTCTCGTAATTGAGTATCTTATAAAAATGTATTAACTTACTGTTTTTTCTTCTTACAGATAAGGGGCACCAACCTAGCTCTTCATAAAGAACAGAGTGAGATGTTCCCCTACGAAGTCCTGTTATGATCCTGGCTGCGTCAAGCTGTATACTTTCTAAGAGGTCAGACTGTTGTTTATTACAGCCATCCCAAATTATATTACCATACTCAAGTATTGGTCTAATGAAAGATAAGTAGAATCGTATTAATGATTTCCTGTCTAAGTCGTACTTTAACATACGAAGCGTGTTTAATCTATAGGCTGCTTTATTATATATAGTATTAATATGTTCCCCCCAAGTTGCATCAGATGAAAGTGTGATTCCTAAATGGGTATGACTTACTTCATCTTTGATAGTTTGATCATCAAACAGTATGTCATTACTTATATCATTATTTTTTTTTCGTGTAAAAGTCATTGATTTTGTTTTGGATGGATTTAAAATAATACACCAATCTTGGGCCCATCGAGCAATATTAAGAAGGTCATCAGTAAGCACATTTAAAGAGTCATTATTATCTATTACAGTAAATAGTGATGTGTCATCTGCAAAAAGTCTTATGTTAGATTTAATATTATCAACTATATCATTTACATAAAGGAGAAAAAGGTATGGACCAAGTACCGAGCCTTGAGGGACGCCAGCTAGCGTGTCCTTCCAGGTTGAATAAAATCCGTCATTAAATACTCTCTGCTTTCTATCTGAGAGATAGCTAGAAAACCATCTTAATATATTTCCATTCACACCATACTTTTTAAGCTTGAAAAGAAGACCTGCATGCCATACTTTATCAAAGGCCTTGCTTACATCGCAAAAGATAAATTTTACTTCCTTTCCTTTATCTAAATTTTCAATTATAATGTGATAAATTTCAAGTAGTTGATTTACTGTTGAATCATGAGGACGAAAGCCTGATTGGTATTTAGTTAATATTTCATATTCCTGAAGGTAGTTATAAAGGTATTTAAATATGATTTTTTCTAGTATTTTGCCAAGGCAGCTGGTGATAGATATAGGTCTATAATTTGATGGATTGTATTCATCCCCCTTGCCCTTAAATATAGCCGATATATTACTCATTTTCCACTGACAGGGAACTTGACCGAGCTCAATGGATTTATTATAGATTAGAGTTAGGGGTTTAATAAGGTGTTTTCCAGTTATTTTAATCAGTCGAGGCATTATTTCATCGGGGCCACCTGGTTTATTTGCATTTAGAATTTGAATTTGGTCACACACATCCTGTTCAGATATTATTATATTACTGAGATTAAAATCAGGTACAGTTTCATGTGGTAGTTGCGGTTCATTTTCTGTAGTTGATATGTCGGAAAAGTGTTTATTTAAGATTTCTGCTTTGTCAAAAGGATGTACATTTGTAAAGCCATTTTTCACTAGAGGTGGAGATGGGTCATTTTTATTTTTCATTTTTGATACATCTTTTGCTATTTTATACCATTTATTAGTGGGTAAATTTTCACTTGCTAGTTGATCCTGAAGGCTTTGGAAATAATTCTTTTTTGCTTTACGAATTTCTTCAATAACTTCATTTCTTTTTCTTTTATAGTTGTGCCATTGGGTTTCATTATTCTTTGTTTTAGCTTTAGTATGTAGGCGATCTCTCTGTCTCATAAGTCTGCGAATATCATTGGTCATCCAGGGTTTGTCATTAGGTCGGACAGTAAGAGTTACCTTTGGTATGCATTCATTACAAATATCTAATAAAGTTTTTGTGAATGTTTCATTTATAATATTCATATTGTCTTGAGTATTTATAAATGACCAGTCTGTTGTTTCTAATTTGTGTTTAATAGACTCTAAGTCGGCTTGTTCATATTTCCATAGTGTTTTCTTGTAAGATAAGGTTTTGTATGTTTTAAAAGTCACCTCAGCTGTTACCGTACAGTGATCACTGTGAAATGGGGCTAAGACTTCATACGTTGTAATTATTGATTTATGATTTGTTAATATAAGGTCTAAGCATGTTCCAGATGTGGGAGTTATTCTTGTTGGTTCATTAATTAGGTTCGTTAAGTTAAATTTTGACATTATTCGTTTTAGGTTATTATTACAGTTTGACTTAAGCATATCTTGATTAAGGTCTCCCAAAACTAGCAAGTCACAGTTCAGATCTGAGACCAGCTCTATATTACTCTCAAAATAGTCCCAGTACTCAGAGCTACTATTTGGAGGACGGTAATATAAACCTAGCAGAAATTTCTTATGTAAAGACCTTATTTCTAACCATATATTTTCACAGAATTGATCCTCAAGATCATTTCTTCTGATGCTATGAATATTGCTCTTTACGTAAATCAGAAGTCCACCCCCGTTATTTATATCCCTGTCTTTGCGATAAGGCTCTTTGAATCCATCAATTTCTAATTTACAAGTTTCATATGTATTATTAAGTTTCGTTTCAGCTATACATATTATGTCATAGTCTGAGAGTTCTGTGCCTACAGAGTCAACTTTGTTTCTGATACCATTTATGTTAGTGTGCGCTACTTTTATACCTGACAAACTATTATTATTACTCATATATTTTGGCATAAAAAACTCCTAGAATAATGCTCATGTATCTGTTAGGTCTGTAGAGGTATATACTTTCACCATTACAAAGTTTGTCTCAGCTAGTGTATGAAACAGTAGAACATAAGTGTACAGAAATATAAAAGGCATAAAAAAGTATTCATACATAGTTTGTAACATAAGAGAAGGAAGGTATGTCAAAAACATACAAAAACTATAAACTTCACTAAACAATAATGATAATCTCATTATATCTCTATGGCGCAATTAGTTTCTATTTTCATACTATTTAAGATGACAGTACTTGATATTGATAAACCTATTGTTCTGTTTTATTTACTAATTTTTTCTTTCTTATCACAATTCTGTATGAGTAGTATGTTTGCTAAAATACCATTTGATATCTATTTTTCCTTTCTTGCAGGTTTTCTATCAGTTAGAGGTAAATGGGTACACCCTCAGAGAAGGCAACTATGCCAATCCCTCCTCATTTGAGGTCAGTTCTGAAGGAAAGAACTTGCTCCTGGTGGAGAAGTTCCTCCCTCCAAGGGCAGACCTCATTTAATGATTGGGAATCAATTATCCAGGGAAGCAATCATCCAGGAAAGCAACAGTGGCCCAAAAGAGGAGCTGCTCATTCTTGTAAAAAATGGGAGACGATCATGGAGGTGCACCCATACAACTCAAGGATCACATGTCAGTGAATGAGAGCTCAGGAAGAGAAGAGAATCACCCCAAATATAATAGTTTGATGACCAACTAGCCTCACTTGCTACAGGACTACACGTCATTTTCCATCACCAGAGCTATCTCAGTGAGCCAACTCTACTAATGGACCAGACAGCATACCCCAACAGACAGTCAGTGGGAGCCACCACAGAGCCACATCTAGATATCTCTCTTCTCATTCAGAGCCCACCTAGAATGTGCTAGTATATCAATAGGAAATATTATTTGTGTTGATCAAGGTTATCTGTGTTCATCAGGATACTGTGCAAGTTTAGGATAAAAAAAAAAAAAAATGAGATGTGGATTTTGAATGGAATGCTTTGAATGCTAAGAGAATATTTGATAGTTTAATAATATTTGTTAAATTTTTGGAACATTTTTATGATAAATATTGATGTTTCATTTGAGTTTCATACATATTATTCAAGTTTTTATACAAATGAAATGAGATACACTGAGTCGTTGTATGCCACTTAAAAAGTAACACAATTTTGGGTTTGATATTTAAAATTGGGTTATTTCCCTTGGTATACTGGAGTTGCTTATTTCTTTTTTTTTTCTACCTTTATCAGAGCTCCAGATAAGAGGGGGTATCGAGGACAATTCAAAGACAATTCTTCCTATTTCTCAACAAAAACCCATGCTGTGACCCCTCATTAGAACCGTCTCGGCGAGACAGTTCTAATGATGGGTCACAACACAGGTTTCTATGGAACAACCTTGGAAACTATCCCTAAACTATCCCTGTCACCCCCTCTTATCTGGAGCACTGTTTATCTATTACACATTTATTAATCCACCCAAAGTGGACAGTTACAAGAGAAGATCTGTCCGTGCCCCACATGAGCACATATTATGACCCCTCAAACGAGCTGTCTCATTGAGACAGCTCCATTGAGTGGGCACAACACATGTCCCAGAGAGTAGCAAGGAGAGATCTGTCTGAGTCGTCCCACAAATTTCATAGTGTTTGTAGCCTTCTAACTGATGGACCGTGGATTGACTTGCCATTTCACATCCTTTTCAACAGTATTTCAGTCATATTAGCCTATTAGGGTTCTCTAACTGGTAGATGAATGAATGACTTGCTTTTTACATCCATTTCAACAGCATTTCAGTCATATGATATTAAGATGATGGGGTGGTGATTATGAAAGTCTATGTGCAATAGGACGCTGTTTACGTCAGAGAAGAATTCTGCCTCCAGCAGGAATCGAACCCGAGACCTGATCAAAAAGCATCTAGCAGCAATTTCAAGAGAGAGAAAAAAAAAAAAAAAAAAAAAAAAACATCTGCAAACCAGCTAAAACTACTGCTGAATGATTGATATGATTCAGTACTTACACTTTGCTCTTTAAAAATTTCATCTGACATGTTATTGAAAAACAACATTTGGGAGAGACATTTGTGCATTTTGTTCCCAAGCATATAATGCCATGTCAGTTTTCTACACCTCCCAACAGACGCATGGCATCCAGTGGTATTGGCAAAATGACATTTTATATTGCTGTGAATCCAATAGGGGAGGCAGGCACTCAGTCACCAGTGGTAGTCTAAAATCACCATAATACTAGTCATCACGTGTTTGGGAACTCAGCATAAGTGGACTTAACTCTGATTCATCTACCAGTACTTTAGGGCTTCTCAATCCACAGGCCAGTAGAACAAGAAAATAAATCTTGACAACATCACAAAGAGAGAAAAAACACATACCATATAGATTGCAAACTTTGGGACAAGCAGGTGTGAGCAGACAGTGCAGACTCTGATCAGACTGCCTTTTCAAAAGCAGTCTGATCAGTGTCAACATTGTCTTCCATTTCATCCGCATCTCCCAGTTGCATTACTATATTGAAAACCCAAACTGTTTACCTCTAGTACAGATACTGTAATTAATTGAGGTGTCCTAAGTCGTAGGATCCCTGTTGTGATAATATAGATCAGATCTTATTTCCCCTCCCTCACATTTTATACCATTCCGTCCCAACAATGCTGGTGAAAGATGATGCAAAATGAGAAGGGGGGGTGGGGACTGTTAGAGGAACAGTCATAATATTGATCCCAAAATGCAGCTTTACCTGATGACTAATCTTCTTCAGAGCCAAGAAAAGCCAAGATATTATATTGTCACAGTTATATGATAGAAGCTGAGCTCTCTTAGCCTGATAACTTTATATATGCCGGTACCATGTGACACCATAGAGGAAGACACATAAGAAGGAGCTCTGATTCAGCTTTCCAATCTTGGCTTTTAAAGAGCTCAATAAATTTAAGGCAGACAATATCATATACATTTTGTAATTTCGACTCAGTAATTGCAGCTAAAATTTTCACCCCAAATTATGAATAAAAGTTCTTGCACAGTTAGTACAACACACATTACTTTCAACTCTGATCCTATAATTTGACATTGCTTGTATTATTATTTATGTTATCATTATTTATTTTGCACATTCAGGAGGTTCAGAGTAGAATGGGTGGGCACTGAGGACAGTCATGAAAACCTCCACAAAAAAAGTAAAATGAAACCCCTCATCAGAGCAGTCTCACTGAGACTGCTCTAAAGAGTTGTAACAGCATGTATTGATCAGAGCCCAGAGCCATTATCAGCACTCCTCCAGCTGAATCTTATGTAAGGTGCTACAGTCATGATTTGGACATGTTTCAATTTATTTGTCAGATGATTGTTTGTGCAAAGGAAATAGTCAATGGAAGTGATGAAAGCTAACTTACACTACTGCATAATACGAGATGGAATCTGTAGCCTATTCTATATTTAAACCACAGAGTTATATCAGGAGAGTTTCAGTGTAACCACACTAGTCTATGAATTTTTTCAAAAGTATCAAACACTATATACATACAGATCTTGAGCTCCCCTTTAAGTCAGCAATGATTGGGATGGCTCAAAGGAGTCAGCCTCAGGATTAAGGGAACCACTCCTTCCTGGCATGGTCCTGCCACGAGCAACTGGTTCCTGGGTAGCCATAGGAGAGGCACCCCCTGTACCTGACCCATTTGCACCCTCCATCATGGCGTCAAGTCTTATATTGTTTTTGGCACAAGCAAACTCAAGCTCCTTTTCAGATACCACATTAATAAATCTGTCACTTACAGTTTTTATAATGACTCTCCCATCACGAGTGTAGGTGTCTTTAATCTTCTGTTCTTTCTTAAGCTTGCGAGTACGGTAAAGTATTTTGCTTCTAACTCGCGTGAGATCCTCACTAACATAGATTCTTGAACTAGGTGGTCTTTGTTTATTGTCATTTCTTAGCTTTACCATGGGTTCCTTTGTCATGATAGCTGCTTTAGTTTTATGGCTAACAAATTTGACAATTATATCCTTAGGTTTTGGTGGGGCATCTCCAGCAACTGGCCTGAATATGCGATGGCATCTATCAATTTCTGATGGCAGAATAGGGTTCTCCACATATGTATTGATCACATTACAAACAAGAGACTCTGTAGTGGCACTTGGATCCTCTGGAATCCCAGAAATTCTTATATTATTCCGTCTAGTGTACTGCTCTAACTCATCACAGCGATTCTTCGAGGACTCCAACTCACCAGTTAGAGTCGTTACAGCTTTAGTGAGTTGCTGCATGGAGTCCTGGAGAGTCTGTGTTGTCGCAGCATTCAAGTGTTGGAGCTGCTCATCTGTTGATCTATTACTTAGAATGTCTGTAACATGAGTGACAATCTTCTGTTGGATGTTGGGCACTTGGAAGAGATGAAGGATAAATCTCTCAAGAAGGTTGTCATCACAGCTGAGGCTGCTCAGCAGGGAATCAATAACTAACTCAGGATCGGGGTCAGAAGCTTCTCCACTGGAGAATCGTCTTCGCTTTAGTGGTGTTGGGTCTCTTTGGTGCTTTTTAGACTCAGCTTGGGTCTGTTGGATTGGTTTGTTTGCAGGATCATGCTTTGCCTTGCCTTTTTTCCCCTTATCTCCACCCATTATGAATTATGAATCTCGTTGAGCTTTAACTAGGCTCGAAAATAAGTATCCAGAATAGTCTGTGCCAGAAAATAGGTAATCAGATTAGTCTGTACCAGTCTAATACAAATCGTAGTAAGTCGTAGTAAATTCGTAGTATCGTGACGTCACCCGCAATCACGTGACTGTTTATGAATGAATAAGGTGTTCAACTATTTAGCATTTAATTATATCTTGAAAAATGTCATAAATAGATCTGTTGAACATTTGGATGATGGCAGATGCAGATAAATAAGTGTTTGTTTAATTCACAACAGTCACAAGAACTAGTCACAAGAAAACTTGCAGTATTGTTTGGACATATGAGTAATGTTCACAGTCCGGAATTTTGTGAGGCCTATCTACAGCTATCTATAGCTGTTTAATTGAAAAAATGATACTCTTGCCTCTTGCTATGTCATCAGATATCAAACTACCATAGTCCAGATCGAAATCAGAACGGGGAATTCACCAAATATTTGATATATCGATAGTTTGCGCCTCCGAGAAAAATTTCTACGCACCCGCCATTGCTCACCGGAAGTAGATAAAATATATATTTGTCTTGTAATTCTTCAGAGATAACCTTCCTTTCTTCTGCATAAAGATATATGTTGTGACCTTTTATACGATAGACGATTCTAAATAAAGGGCACAACAGACGGTCTGACGGAGAAATGACAAAATATATCATTAACCTTTTTAACACTTAAGAATCGATTTTGAAATCCCATGTCTGCAAGGGCATCCAGCTTAAGAGGGATTATTTAGTGATTAACGTGGGATAATTTCTTGTCATTTCTACATCAAAACATATATTGTAACTCCCTTCAATACACACCAACAGCCACCCACACACACCCATTAAAACCATCCCGCGGAGACGGTTCTAACTAGAGAAAGTGAGCAAGGGTGAAAAGAATCTGTCATGCAGTTAAAGGAATATGAGCAATCCAACAGGTTTAAGGCAAAACAATGATGTAACCTAAGTCCTAATCATTGACCCCAGGACCCACCCATGGGCTTTATCATGGGCCTGGGATATTTCGTAACAAAGGCAATGCTACAGAAATATCAGGAACCAAATATGAAAAGAATCTGACTAGTGGTTACAGAGATATGAGTCAAACAAAGGTTTAACGCAAAACTTAAACGTAAATTAAGTGCTAATCATTGACCCCTGGCCCTACCCAGGGGCCTGACCCCAGTGCTTAGGCATTTCATATTAAGGGTAATGCTACAGAGATATTCTAACCTAAATATGAAAAGAATCTAACATGTGGTTGCAGAAATATAACAATCTAATAGGTTTAACACAAAACTTTGACATAAACTAAGCTTAACTATTGACCCCTGGTCCCGCCCAGGGGCCTGACCCAGACGTTAAGATGCTCCACATCAAAGTCAACGGTATTGAGGTATCACAAACTAATTATAAAATCTGATGACCAGCAGTTATGGAGAAAAAAAGGTTTAACGCAACATTTTGACGTAAAAGATAACTAA
Organism: Ctena decussata; assembly: GCA_963989385.1. Classification (NCBI taxonomy): domain Eukaryota; kingdom Metazoa; phylum Mollusca; class Bivalvia; order Lucinida; family Lucinidae; genus Ctena; species Ctena decussata. Next base: position 54,986,274 of record OZ022504.1, read on the forward strand.
CAGACGAACGAACGAACAACGAACAAATGAACGAACGAACGAACGGACACACAAATGGACGAACGTGTATGTCAGGGTATAATGAGGTGTCACAACATATGTCTTTATACAGAAAAAAGAAAAAAATATCCTGTATCATCAGATAATCTGCTTATCTCCAGCAGTGGTATATTATAAGTATCTTTCATGGGTGTGAGGTGTTGAAGAAAAATCCGTTACGAGGGTCACTGTTCGGCGTCACGAGGCTTGCCGAGTGATGAGAACAGAGATCCTGAGTGACGGATTTATCTTTCAGCACCTCATAGATATGATGGATACTTTTTCTTGCACATCACGTTTTGTTTTAACGTCAGAACTTGATAAATGCGTAATTCTAGTGCTTGAGAGGTTTCAATTTGATTTTGAAAGAAGGCGCCGCTTTCAACGACGGCACTTCTGCTCACGTCAACGACTGGCGTGCATAAACTGGCGTCATTTATGCCTACTTCGTGACGTCATCATCTAAAAAGCAAACGTCACTTGACAACGCAGGTATCTGAGCTCCCATACAACCAATATATTGACAACTAGTGATTTTTATTCTGTCCTGGGAGAGATAAAATGTCTGGGTGAGATAAGATTTGTAGGTGCAGGTGAAGCACGCGGATATCCTTATCTGGTGTGCAAAAAGTAATGATACAGCATTGCAATAACTCCATCATCGTAGTGACTAGGGTTGTATATTGTATATGCTTGGCCTTTCAATACTACTTTTTAAACTGAAAGAAATATAACACTCAATTAATTCGGTTGTTTAGACCGATTACTGAGAAACGATTCACATATTATTGCGCCCTGAGGCTTCTATGTGAAAATAATCTGGCCTAGAGGTTATACAAGAGGGCCATGGTGGCCCTGAATCGCTCACCTGAGCATTAATCAGTTCACTGGCTCTGGTGAAGATTTAAAAGAGTTTTACCATACATGGGAATGGCTGCCACCTTGGTCATGTGACCAATATCATTTGAAGAACTTTCAATCCTTTCACCAATGTGCAGGCTCCATATGAAATTTGAGTTTAGTCTGCCCAGTGGTTTCAGAGATGTTTGAAAATGTTTATGGATGGATGACAGAGGCAGCTAACACCAATACTGTAAGGCTCAGGTGAGCTGAAAATGGCAGAGTCGCTTCTCCGAAAAGTACCTGTTCATGTTGAGTTTCTTTGATGGATTTGAACTAGACTGAACTAGGCAAACACAAATGATAGAATGGTAGCATCATTATCTCACTGTGGTGAAACTAATGTATTCCAAGGAGTTGTGGCTGGCATCATTGTAATGTTAGTTCTGATTTTTGCAGCATAACTTAAGTTAGATATGACCTAGTGACCTAGCTTTTGACCAGACATGATCCAGTTTCAAACCTGACCTAGATTTTATGGAGATAAACATTCTGACAAAGTTTCATGAAGATTGGATCAAAACTGTGCCCTCTTAGGTGTGCACAAAATTTTTCTAAGATTTGACCTAGTGACCTAGTATTTGACCTGACATGACCCAGTTTCAAACTTGGCCTGGATATTGTGAGGATATACATTCTGACAAAGGTTCATGAAGACTGTATCAAAACTGTGCCTTCTAGAGTGTACACAAGGTCGTTCTTATATCTGACATAGTGACGTAGTTTTTGACCCGACATGATCTACTTTCAAATTTGGCCTAAATATTATGACAATAAATATTCTGACAAAGTTTCAAAAAGATTGAATCAAAACTGTGTCCTCTAGAGCGTACACAAGGTTTTTCTAAGATCTGACCTAGTTTTTGACCCGACATGACCCAGTTTCAAACCTGGCCTAGATATTGTGAGGATAAACATTCTGACAAAATTTCAATAGGTTTGGATCCAAACTGTGACCTCTAGAGCATACACAAAGTTTTTCCAAATATTTGACCTACTTTTTGACCCGACATGACCCAGTTTCAAACTTGGCCTGGATATTGTAAGAATAAACATTCTGACAAAGTTTCATTGAGATTGGATCAAAACTGTGCCCTCTGGAGCGTATACAAGGTCGTTCTTATATTTGACCTGGTGACCTAGTTTTTGACCCGACACAACCCAGTTTCAAATTTTACCTAGATTTCATAAAGATAAACATTCTGACAGAGTTTCATGAAGATTGGATCAAAACTGTGTCCTCTAGGGTGTACACAAAGTTTTTCTAAGATTTGACCTAGTGACCTAGTTTTTGAACTGACATGACTCAGTTTCATAAGGGGCTTACATATACCGTGGACAATAAACATTTTGACATAGTTTCATAAAGATTGGATCAAAACCATGCTTTCTAGTGCGTACACAAGGTTTTTCTAAGATTTGACCTAGTGACCTAGTTTTAAACCCAACATGACCTACTTTCAAACTTGGCCTAGAGTTTATGGAGATAAACATTCTGACAAAGTTTCATAAAGATTGGATCCAAACTGGGTCCTCTAGAGCTTAAACAAGGTTTTTCTATGATTTGACCTAGTGACCTAGTTTTTGACCTGACATGACACAGTTTCAAATGCGTCCTACATATAATGAGGATAAGCATTCTGACAAAGTATCATGAAGATTGGATCAAATCTGTGCCTTCTAGAGCATACACAATCTTTTTCTAAGATTTAATCTAGCGACCTAGTTTTTGACCCATGACCCGGTTTCAAACTTGACCTAGAGTTTATGGAGATAAACATTCTGACAATGTTTCATAAAGATTGGATCAAAACTATGTTCTCTAGAGCTTAAACAAGGTTTTTCTATGATTTGACCTAGTGACCTAGTTTTTTACCCGACATGACCCAGTTTCGAACTTGTCCTAGATATTATAACGATAAACATTCTGACAAAGTTTTATGAACTTTGGATCAAAACTGTGCCTTCCAGAGTGTACACAAGGTTTTTCTAAGATTTGACCTAGTGACATAGTTTTTGATCCGACATGACACAGTTTCAAATTTGGACTAGAGTTTATGGAGATTAACATTCTGACAAAGTTTCATCTAGATTGGATCAAAACTGTGTCCTCTAGAGCATACACAAGGTTTTTCAATGATTTGACCTAGTGGCCTAGTTTTTGACCCGACATGACCCAGTTTCAAACTTATCTTAGATATTATGAGGATAAACATTCTGAGAAAGTTTCATGAACTTTGGATGAAAACTGTGCCTACTAGAGCGTAAACAAAGTTTTTCTAAGATCTGACCTAGTGACCTAGTTTTTGACCCGACATGACCCAGTTTCGAACTTGGCCTAGAGTACACGAAGATAACCATTTTGACAAAGTTTCATAAAGATTGGATCAAAACTGTGTCCTCTAGAGCGTACACAAGGTTTTTCTATGATTTGACCTCGTGACCTAGTTTTTGAGGCGACATGACCCAGTTTCAAACTTGTCCTAGATATTATAAGGATAAACATTCTGACAAAGTTTCATGAACTTTGGATGAAAACTGTGCCTCTTAGAGCGTAAACAAGGTTTTTCTAAGATCTGACCTAGTGACCTGGTTTTTGACCTGACATGACCCAGTTTCGAACTAAGCCTAGAGTACATGGAGATAAACATTCTGACAAAGTTTCATAAAGATTGGATGAAAACTGTGTCCTCTAGAGCGTACACAAGGTTTTTCTATGATTTGACCTAGTGACCTAGTTTTGACCCAACATGACCCAGTTTCGAACTTGGCCTAGAGTACATGGAGAAAACATTCTGATAAAGTTTCATCAAGATTGGATCAAAACTGTGTCCTCTAGAGCGTACACAAGGTTTTTCTATGATTTGACCTAGTGACCTAGTTTTAGATCCGACGTGAGCCAGTTTCGAACTTGTCCTAGATACTATGAGGATAAACATTCTGACAAAGTTTCATGAACTTTGGATGAAAACTGTGCCTCTTAGAGCGTAAACAAGGTTTTTCTAAGATCTGACCTAGTGACCTAGTTTTTGACCCGACATGACCCAGTTTCGAACTAGGCCTAGAGTACACGGAGATAAACATTCTGACAAAGTTTCATAAAGATTGGATCAAAACTGTGTCCTCTAGAGCGTACACAAGGTTTTTCTATGATTTGACCTAGTGACCTAGTTTTGACCCAACATGACCATGTTTCGAACTTGGCCTAGAGTACATGGAGAAAACATTCTGACAAAGTTTCATCAAGATTGGATCAAAACTGTGTCCTCTAGAGCGTACACAAGGTTTTTCTATGATTTGACCTAGTGACCTAGTTTTAGACCCGACGTGACACATTTTCGAACTTGTCCTAGATATTATGAGGATAAACATTCTGACAAAGTTTCATGAACTTTGGATGAAAACTGTGCCCTCTAGAGCGTACACAAGGTTTTTCTAAGATTTGACCTAGTGACCTAGTTTTTGACCCGACATGACCCAGTTTCGAACTTGGCCTAAATTTTGTAGAGACTAACATTCTGACAAAGTTTCATAAAGATTGGATCGAAACTGTGCCCGCTAGAGTGTACACAAGCAACAGTTGACGGACGGACGTCCGTCCGTCCGGACGTACGACGGACGACGGACATCAGGGTATCCCAATAGCTCACCCTGAGCACTTCGTGCTCAGGTGAGCTAAAAACTTGAGTACATTCTCCAACTCAAAATAAAGCACACTGATCGGAAGCAGCCAATCAGTGTTGTTTATTTTGAGTTTGATATTATTGTCAACTTTTATAACCTCGAACCCAGGTTCTCTTGAGCTAATTTGTTTGTTCTAGTAAACACTATCGAAATCATGCTCTGTAATCGAACAGTCTATTCATTCGATGCCATTTATTTTCTTATTTTCCTAATTTTCTTTCAGAGCTTCAGATAAGACATGGCAACAGTGATAAGTCAGAGATAGTTTCTTATTTCTCTGTGACAACAAAAGTTGTGAGCCCTTATTAGAACCGTCTCATAATATATGTTAATATTGCAGAAATGTGGAAAATTGTCTCTATATTATTCCTGGAACCACTTCTTATCTGGGGCACTGTTCTTTGCTGATTATTTCATTTCGCCTCAAAATATAAGCTCGTACTTACTTCTGCAAGAGGGCTGGATGTCCCACTGTCCCGTGCTAAGACAAGTCAGAAGCAGAGTGGATGTGTGAAACACATTGAACTCATAGCGGGGACTACACTCCACCAACACACTGTCATCGTAGCTATAAACAGTCACGTCGGAGTTCTCCACTGGCACGACGTTTTCGAAATTCAATGTACACTGCACTTCTGAAATGGAATACCTAAGACTATACTACAGTTGTGTATCATTTGAGCCGCGCCATGACGAAACCAACAATGTGTTTGTGCGCCCAGCGCAGACTCAGATCAGCCTGGGCATCCGCCCAGTCTGATCAGAGTATTCGCTGTCCGCATGGAGGTAGCTTAGACCCTTAGCTACCCTTTAAGCGCTTAGCGAAGACTCTGATCAGACTAGGGGGGTGCCCAGGCTGATCTGAGTCTGCGCTGAACGCACAACCACTTTGTTGGTGTCGCGGCTCATTAATTGTTGCCATAATTTGTTCCACCTGTGTGACCGGGTTCTTTCGAGTGATAGTTTAAGCCTAGCAAATTCTGGTTTCATCTATTTTCTACAAAAATTTGCAAAAGTGACTTTTATGACCGCCTCAGCATAATTTAAAGAATGAAGAAGGAACATGTCGTCTTAGAACATCTATTAGAAAATAGATGGATCTGATGCTCATTAGATTTGTTAAGACGACCAAAATGCTTTATAGAGAATACATGTAGAAGGAACTGGTCGCCTCAGCATGTACTGAAGAAAACAGATGACATTCCAGACTATGAAAATGGCCTCACTTTTTAGCAGAGGTTTGATTGTGCATTTACTTAATGTGTCTGTGAGCAGCTGATAAAATTGTTATAATACAGAATTAAAATTGAGTCAGGACACGAGAAAACCAACAAAGTGGCTGTGCGCCCAGCGCAGACTCAGATCAGCCACCCAGTCTGAACAGACTCTTCTCTCAGCGCTTACAGGGTAGCTAAGAGACTAAGCTACCTGCATGCGAACAGAGAAGACTCTGATCAGACTGGGCGGATGCCCAGGCTGATCTGAGTCTGCGCTGGGTGCACAACCACTTTGTTGGTTTTCTCGGGTCGAGACTCAAATTAATAAAAAGGTACTAAAAGGGTAAATACAATTATATGGATTTACTGCAGACAGCCTTCTACGTTGGAGTGATTTTTTTTCTAAACTCTGGAAGAAAACATAATTACTCCGAGAGTTTAAATCGATGTTTAACTCAAAGATAAAGGTTTCTAGTACCTAAAAAGTCCAAGAAAGACTAGAACTAATATTCTCAATTGGTTACTTTTCAGACTACTCTGATTATTCACCGCTGGGTCGACAGAAAGGTACGGCCCCAAGGACTCGACCAGCAAAGTATAATTTATCTAAATAATTCTTAAATGTAAAACGTAAGTATATCTTACTTTCACAGCTAGGTAAAGGTTCTGTGACCCCGCATTTGATCCTTGAGTCTCCGACTATCCTGTATCCTGAACTGCAGGCCACTGTGATTGCCTGATTTAACACATACGGGTGCTGAGGGGTAAGGTAGGCGTTGTCGATCAGAGGGACCGTGCAGGGCTTAGCTGAAACACATCAAAAGGAATCACCTTGAAAGCTTGAATCTGTGCTCTTATCATATAATACAATAAAACTGAACTGCGACACGACAAAAACAACAAAGTGAAATGTGCGCCACCTAAGACTCCGGTTAGCCTGTATAAAAGAAAGGACAAAATGCGAAGAAAAGAAGACAGAAATGTAAAACTTACACAATAGTTAGAATAGCTTAACAGCATAATAACAAAGACATTATGCGGAACGAATTCTCTTAAACGTTTTATAGACGACAATGATCATTTATGTCTGCCAGTAAGGTAAAAGTTTCTTCTGAGCCAGTATTTGAAAGATTGAAGGGAAGTAAGTATTCATGAGTCAAATATTATCCAAAATTTTCTACTTTGCTCGGTACTACCGTATTTCTTCGGTTGTAAAACGGGGGTCCCTTCTAAAACAATTCAAAAAGTCTAGATCCGTCTTATAAGACGGATCTATATTTTTCGAATGTTTTTGGAAGGAAACCCCATTTCATTGTAGACTTTCAAAAAACTGATTTAGATATTTTGAGTCATTCTGAAGATTGGCAAAACACCGTTTTACAGTCCAGAAAGTACGGTATAAAATGTCACTTACAATGACAAATAGTGGCTTCATCATTGGCAAAATCCCAGGTTCCACCTACGCATTTCACTGTGGCTGCTCCAATGATCTCTGTATAGCTGTTGGAACATGTTAACCTAACAACTGAGCCAACTTGTCTACCATCCCCATAAAGGATCTCAGGATCATCAAACACGCTGGATGTGACGTTGGAAACTGGCAGACATTCATCAGCTACAAATATACCGTATTAATCATATTAAACGCCCCGGGGCGTTGCATTCAACAAAAGGGGGCGTTATTTAGAGCTTAAATTGCAGTAAACAAGTCACAGCCAAAACACCTCTAATACAGTATGAATGTGAATGGGTATACTTTCAGAAGATGTAACTCTACTATTTTTGCCCCCCCCCCCCCCCAGGAGCAAATTCTTTCCTTTAAGAGTAGACCCCAGTTCAAAATGTTAACCCATCCAGAAGAGTAAACAGGAATTAAAACAATATAACATTATTTTCGGAAAAGAAGCAGGGGGTGTTTATTAGAACAAGGGCGTTTAATTGGATGAATACGGCAATAGGACAAATATAGCACATGTCTGGCTGTACAGAAAGATGATCCACGAGGTTTATGGCGATTGGATTATCGACAACAAAGACGGACATACCAGGCTCTATCTTACTTTTACCACACCAATCAGCAGAGTAGACCTTATACTTGATGGAGTATAGACGATATTCTGCAGAGCTACTCCTCTGTTTCTTAATAGTAAAAGACTGCAAGTTCCACTGATACCCACAGTAAAACTGATATGTTTATCCTTCATTTTTGCAGCATCAGTACAAGTCTGTAGCACGCATCTATATTGCACAGGCATTATTCATCAACATTTAACAAAATACGATGAATGTTACTGCTAGACTGCCTTTCAAATACATGGACATGTACATGACAAATCCATAATTTTATTACCTGAAGATCTGTGTATGTACTTTTTTCCTTAGCTCGCAATCATTTGGCAAATTTATATTAAATTTTGATAAATAAGAAATAAGACTCCTTTTTTGGTATTCTGATAAGGATAAGATAAGATTTATTTAAAGTCATCAAGTTACTTAACAGCATAAGCTCTTGGTGAGTTTTTGAACCGACTGCAAAGCTTTTAAACAGAGTGCCATGACGACATACAATGATTCCAAATGTGACAAGCAGCTCTGTCTGAGATGTTATTTGGATATTGCGCAGATGATGTTGCACTTAGGTGAGGTATCGTGCTAAACCGTTCAATGTGTAACAAATTTGACTAATTATACCAAATTTCTGCAACAAAGGGAAGCACAATTTTGCGACAGAGACGCCAGCAAAACAAACATTAATTTTCCATTTGGGACAAATAGAACATTAATGGTTTAGTTGTCCCAATACTAAACCTCGCAAAACAACAGAGGGAAAGCACAGATGCTCAATAATTCTCAATGTCAAACTTTCCTCTTTGTTTTGAAATCACACATATATACGTGCTGATAAAAGCTCGTGTGCATTAAAATGGTAGACACTTAATTAAAAATTTATCACTCATCATCGTGACAGTCAACTAATTTAACTAACACATTTGAGCCGCGACACGACAAAACCAACAATGTGGTTGTGCGCCCAGCGCAGACTCAGATCAGCCTGGGCATCCGCCCAGTCTGATCAGAGCCTTCGCTGTCCGCATGGAGGTAGCTTAGGCCCTTAGCTACCATGTGAGCACTTAACGAAGAGTCAGATCAATCGGCGGAACTGCAGGCTGATCTGAGTCTGCGCTAGGTGCACAACCACATTGTTGGTTTTCTCGTGTCGCGGCTCATATTTCTTAAATTTTACCAACAGAATGGTCATTTTGAAGGGTACACATTTGGAAGAAGCAGCTCTATCATTTTCGCCTCCTTTTTCAATTGGGACTTTTAAGGGAAAAATAATTGCTTCTCTTCAACCAAATTCTCCTATGAGAGTTGATCACAGTTTGGAAGGTCTTTGTTGTCCAAAGACGCAAAAAGGATGTCACAAAAGTTTTTTCCTTTTGTAAAAATGGTAGAACAAGAGAGTAGCCGTTGCCAACACCAGGCAAATGACGTCAAAATGACATCGTACTGACGTCGACATTACGTCATCATGTCGCATCGCCGTCAAAACGACGTCATTTTGATGCTGTGTATCCGCTGGGACGTTCTTTGGCGACTGATCTAAAGCTTCACTGTTTGCCAGCCTCTTCTATGGGATACTCAGAACTAAATGGGTACACTTCAAGGGTAGGCAACTCTGCTATTTTTTCTCTTCTTAATACGGGTCATTCTCGTTATAAAAAGAATTTGCCATATTAGCTCATCATATGAGCAAATTCGTTCTTATAAGAATAGACTTCATTTAAGAAGAGCCACATTTTCTATGAAAACAAACAGGAAGTCACAAAATTAATGTCTTTCCCTTTCCCATTCACAATGGATTAGCTTCTGCATTTCGCATAACTTTCCTCGTGGCTAGGATATACATACATGTACAGCTTGGTGGCGTTTCCCAGTGTCCGGTTGCACTACACGTAATGGTAAGACTTCTGTCAGGGGTGAATCCAGCGTCACACATATACGTTGCTGGCTCCCCTCCTAGGATTCCACTGCTTACAACGTAGCCATTGTTAATGAGTGGCGGCGGACCACAATAACCACCTGTAAAATAAAATACTGCCCATGTACATGCTTCAGGCAGAGCTCCAGGGGCCGTATTCATAAAACGACTTAAGTCGTTGCTATGTTGTTGCTAAGGCTGAATTTCTATAAAGGAGATTCCCTACAACTATGACATTTGCTCTGGAGGAACAGTCTTACAAAGACTGTTCCTCCAGACCAAATTTCATAGTTGTAGGGAATCTCCAACACAGAAATTCAACCTTAGCAACAGCATAGCAACGACTTAAGTTGCTTTATGAATACGGCCCCAGATAAGGTGCGGTTTTGAGGAAAATTCTGAGATATGTTTTCATATTTTTTAATAATAACATATGTAGTGACACGTCATTAGAATCGTCTCGCAGAGACGATTCTAATAAGGGGGTCACAATATATGTCCTTCAATGAAGAAATATTGGAAATTGTTCCTAAACAAGTATTAGCTTTCTTAAAAAGCTAGCGACCGTTTAGCTTTTATTATTGGTACATGTAAAATGTTGTAGGCAGAGCTTCAGATAAGGTGCGGCTTTGAGGAAAATTCTGAGATGATATGTTTTCATATTTTTTAACAATAACATATGTTGTGACACGCGACATTAGAACCGTCTCGCGGAGACGATTCTAATGCGGGGGTCACAATATACGTTCCTTCAATGAAGAAATATTGGAAATAATTCCTAAATTATTCTAGTTGCCCCTTCTTATCTGAGGCGCTGTTTTATGTCTGAAAAAAAGTCTGATTTGCAATTGCTGAACAACCATATGAAACTGGAAACGACTGCTACGAAAATTACTTTTAGTAAAAAGCCATGAAATTCGGTTTAAAAAAAAATAAGGTTATAGGAGTTATAGGTCTGGAGTATTCTGACTACTAAATGTGCTGATTAATAATAGTAGGCAAACGTGTCGAAAGTAATATTACTTAGCTAAAGAACTATCATGGTCTAGCTGTCTTAAAAGTGATACATTTAAATGTAAAAGGAAACAAGCAACAAAAAATCTTTCCAGACCTACCGACCCACTTCTAAAATGATCCTGAAATCTGAATCAAAATTATATTGTTTTGTTGGCACAAATTGTTGCAATGAATATGTAGGTCCAGCAATATGCTTGGAAAGATACTTAACTCAAACTTCGAGTATGGCAAGATCGACACAGCAAAGTAAAAGAACTGAGTACTTACGTGCACAAGAGGCCGATGTTACATTCCAGACCCCACCAGATCCACACTGAAGGGTAACCTCGGTTTCACCAGACAAATCACCCTCAAAAGAATATCCATCTGCACAGCTCATTTTCACAATGTCCAAGTAGTCGTGAGAATTAGAATCTAGGATAACGGAATCGGACTGGAGAGTGGCACAACCTAGAAAGAAATCTTATTTATCAGTGTTTGTACTTACATGTGAATTATCGCTGAATAACACATGATCTGTGGATGTGTATATGTGGGGAGAGGGGGAGGCGGGACATCAATGCACGTCAGCAAAGCCGGAGTGAATTAATATTTGTATCTGCCCGACCACACATACATGTATGTTAATCAGCGATAATTTTTCGGTATGGAAAAATTATCTCGATTCTAGCATTATCAAAGGGTACAATCGATTCCGGCAATTTTCGCTTCCTGCAGAGACTGTACATCATATTTGGCTTCCGCCGAGACTGTCCTCGAACTCTTGCTTCCTGCCGAGACTTCCGTACATGATAAATGGCTTCCTGCAGAGACTGTACGCGTGATTCTGCTTCCTGCCGAGGCTCACGGCATGAAGCAGAATCACGAGGACAGTCTCGACAGGAAGCCATTTTTCAAGGACAGTAGTCCCTACAGGAAACAAGAGTTCGCGGACAGTCGCGACGGAAACCAAATATGAAGTACAGTCTTTGCAGGAAGCGAAAATTGGCGGAATCGATTATACCCTGTGATTATTTGATGAATGAAAATGCAAGGATATTGCGACGTTTTCTGCAGGACTATTTTAGGGGGATGCCGACAGAAGTAAATGAGCCGCGACACGAGAAAACCAACAAAGTGGTTGTGCGCCCAGTGCAGACTCAGATCAGTCTAGGCATCCGCCCTGTTTGACAAGACTCTTCGTTAAGTGCTCAAAAGGTAGCAAAGGGTCTAAGCTACCCCCATGCGGACAGCGAAGACTCTGCTCAGACTGGGCGGATGCCCAGGCTGATCTGAGTCTGCGCTGGGCGCACAACCACATCATTGGTTTTGTCGTGTCGCGGCTCAAATGTTTACATAAGATGTCATCAAGGGAAAAACTGGCACACTGGGACGTTCGCAACGGGAATCATCACAATTTTTTATACGACGCCACTTCCTTTACACTCAACAGGGAAAACGCTTAACTCGTAATGTTTGATTTTTAATTAACAGAAAAGGACATCTACCACTGTCGGGTAAAAATTAGAATTGCTAATCTCTGGATCAGCTAGTTCTAATTTTACCCAACTTACATTATCCCAGGGTGGAATAAATAACTTGCAGTCAATAAATTGGTCGTGAAGGAGATTACGTATTTACGTGTTAAGATGTTTACTGTACAAAAAATCACGTCACAGAGACGACATCGATATCCTTAGTTTATTTTTAAGTTGAACAATGTATAGAATCGAAAGTAAGTCTTCAACAGCGTACACTCTATCAAGTATGAGTGGCTCGGATAGAAAAACTTTCCATGGGAATCACTACTCGGCATCATTTTATCACTTGGTGGGTCTCATGATGCCGAACAGTAACCTGTGATTATCGTGGCGGATTTTTCTATCTGTTATTCCATCTCATAAAAGAATTTTACATGCTTAAGCATGGACAACATAGATTAGAGCATTCGCTGAGTCTTATGAGTGTCTTCAATCTGAAAGAATTTGCTGTTCATCGAATCGACAAGGCCGAATTTACTATAGAGAGAGAGAGTTCAAGGCCCCATAACAGCAATATATAGAAATATGGTAGTCATTAACTTATATTTGAGCCGCGACACAAGAAAACCAACAATGTGGTTGTGCGTCCAGCGCAGACTCAGATCAGCCTGGGCATCCGCCCAGCCTGATCAGAGTCTACGCTGTCCGCATGAAAGTAGCTTAGTCCCTTGGCTATCCTTTAAGCGCTTAGCGAAGAGTCTGGTTAGACTGGGCGGATGCTCAGGCTGATCTGAGTCTGCGCTGGATGCACGACCACATTGTTGGTTTTCTCGCGTCGCGGCTCATTTGCCTACTGATTACAAGAAACAATTTACTGGTGTGACGTTAAATCCGAATTACTCACTCATTCTCTCACTTCTTTGTCTGATAAGAAAGAGCAAGATAGGCTACTTTAATAAATGTGAGAATTTGCTTACCCGGGGAGAAAGAGGCTTTAAATCCAGACATACTGGTCCGCGCGCTGGTCACCAGCGTTAAAACCATATAGTTGCTAGCTGTATGAGAATTATCTGACATGAGCTCGGTACCAGTGTAACTGACAGGACTTCCATCCGCAGCTGAGATCTAAATATAAAGAAAAGATAATGTCCTTTAACATTTTTGTTTCATTCAGTGAGACCAAAAGAAAGCTTCAAGGAATTTCCGATATTCTTGTGTCAGTTTCTGTGCCCGTTAGCCTGAATAAACAGGCAAAGAAAGAAGGTTTTCGTCAGCGGTGACCACAGGCCCAGATAAAATTTGTGAAAGTTTGGTACGGCTTTTATCAATCTCAGACAAATACTTATTAAGCCACATCATGTGATTTCCAACAAAGTGGCAATTTTGTCATGTGATATTCAGATCATGTTACTCATTTATACAGGAGTTCAGAGACCTCAATGTTGGCTCTATGGCTTAAGTCACATCCAAAGATGGCTGACGTGAAAAGCGAAGGCCCTGATCAGACTGCACCTATGTGCAGCCTGATCGGAGCCTTTGCTTGTCACCAATGCCACATTGTTGGAAATCACATGATGTGGCTACATACATGTACAACGTTCTATATTGTAGACATTAACCCATTTATGCCGAGTGGACTCTTCTAGCCTTATAAATCAGATGAGTCCATTCATCATAGTAGGGGTGTCTGTTGTATTTATTTTTTAATATAATTTAGGAATTGCTGTAAATATTATGAAAATAGTGTAGACCCTGATCAGACGCCGCATGTTGCGGCGTCTGATCTGAGTCTGCACTATTTGCCTTTGTCCTTTTTGTGGGACGCAGGCATTTTCAAATGGACTAAAACCGCAAGAAATCAAGCTTCACATATCACCGTGGCACTGATATGAGAATAAATATGACGATAGATAAGGACAGATGGTAATGACTAATGAGTTTTAGGTCCCTTTTAACAAAGTTTCAGGTATATCGAGACGATGGTAGGATGATATTGACAATAATGCTTTATGACCGCTCGTATTTGGCACATGGACTTGAGTTTATTATATTCGTATTATCAAAAATTATCCATTGTATAAATCGCAGACAGTTTTTCGACGCTCAAAAACAAGTGAAACAATATAAATAAATACCTTAAAAACAAAGACAAATGGACAAAAGTTGGAGCTTATGCCAATCTATAGATATTGAAATGCTGTATCGTGCTACTGAAACAGATCAGGCCACGTCGATCAATAGCTTGAACAAACTTGTCTTGCATTGTGAATAACTGTTAAGGAACATGTAATTAATATAGTATGAAAAACAGTATCACAAACGACAAGCATATCGAAAGCTAGATAAAATATGATGTAGACAGGACGACCCCCATAATTTTTATTTCACATGTGTTTCATATGAAAATATACGATACCGTCAAGAAATCTTTATCCTGCTCCAGATTAAACTCCTCAAACACTATTGTTATACTTCTATCTTGTGAGGGTGCCATCAATGTCCACGTGCACTCCATCACTCCGGGATAGCCAATGGTGGTGCCATATCCTGGTGACATCAGGGTGCCTGTCTCGGTTAGAGTGTTGTCACAACCTGCAAGGTGTAACATGTACAGTCAAAATTCTAAAATTTAGGGCTCCTTTAATTACTACAGTAATTGTCCTAAAATGATTATTTTTTTCTTTTATTCTTTTTCAGTGTTGATATGCGTAATGTTTCTCTCAGAATGGAAAACAGTGTAGACCCTGATCACACTCTCCTTTAAGAACATTTTCATTTGAGGTCTGCAATGTTTGCTAAGACCAATCTGTACAAATGTTTAAAACTCTTACAGTAAACAATGATAATTCCAACTCTACATTCTCATACTTATTGAGCCGCGACACCAGAAAACCAACAATGTGGTTGTGCGCCCTGTGCAGACTCAGATAAGCATGGACATCCGCCCAGTGTGGTCAGACTCTTCGCTAAGTGCTTAACGGGTAGTTAAGGGACTAAGCTACCTCCATGCGGACAGCAAAGACTCTGATCAGACTGGGCGAATGCCCAGGCTGACCTGAGTCTGCGCTGGGCGCACAACCACATTGTTGGTATTCTCATGTCGTGGCTCAAGTATTCAGCGTAATTTGACCAGAAAACATTTAATACATCAATAAATAAACATAGTCCTACCCACCAGGGTCGGAGGATTACTTCGCTCAAGCAACCATTGAAATCTCATTAAAATGATTTATCTGACAGGTCTGCTGGTTACTGCAGTGGAATATGGTGTAGAATTTCCAACATGTGGTTTTACACTAATTATTAGACATATACATTATAAAAATCTAATATGTGCCCAGTGAAAGTGCTGGTCAGCCTGTTCAGTTTATTATTTACATGCATTTATTTTATTATTTTTTGTATTATTTCTGTTATTTTTATTATTATTTTTGAAAGACAAGTTCATTCCTCATCATTATGTTTAAATGCTGGTATAGAGCAGCTTTAGCTTTTTCCCTATTAAACCTATTGTTCTTATAGTTCACTCTTTGAATATGAGGTGCCGTACTACTATGAATTCCCTGATATCACTAATTGAAATTAGTGATATCACAAAGTATGTGTGATTTAATGATATCACAAAATGGAATTGGTGATATCACAAAATAGAATACGTGATATCACAAAATCAATCACACTACTTTGTGATATCACTAATTTAAATTTTGTGATCTGTGATCACAAAGCTGAGTTAGTGATATCGCAAAATTGAATCAGTGATATCATTATATAGCCTGTGTGATATCCCAAATTTCATTTTGTGATATCACTGTTTCATTCCTGTTTAGTGATATCACTTGATCGATTTTGTGATATCCCTTTAAAATCGATTTTATGATATCACTTAATCACAGCTACTATGTGATATTACTGATATGAAATTACAAAATGTGATATCACTAGTTTTGTGATCATTTAATATCACAAATTTCATTTTGTGATATCAATGATTCATTCCTGTTTAGTGATAATGGTAATCGATTTTGTGATATCACATAAAATCGATTTTGTGATATAACTTAATCGATTTCATGATATCACATAATAATTACTGATTCACAAATTAATAGGGAGCCCTGGCAGCTCAGTAGGTTAAGCACCGATCTACTGATCTAGTGATTGAGAGAGAGAGAGAGAGAGAGAGAGAGAGAGAGAGAGAGAGAGCGTCTTAAATATATACATGTAATTGTGGAATGCAAGGATAAAACTTATATTACATTCTTAGCAAAGAAATACAAGGATTTCTTGCAAAGATAAATATGCTAATTCCCAGTTCTCTAAGAGGATTTATTTCCTCTAGGGAAATATATCCCTGTAGATTGGTTAACTTCTCCATAATATTCAAAGATTGGTTATTAATGTACGGCCGGATACCGGCTTTTCTTCTAATTTGGATTGTAGTAGAACAAGGACCTACTGTGCTTGCAGTAGGTGCAGAAGAGAAAGAGAGAGAGAGAGAGAGAGAGAGAGAGAGAGACAGACAGAGAGAGAGAGAGACAGAGACAGAGAGAGAGAGAGAGAGAGACAGACAGACAGATTTTTTTGACCGCTAGAAAAACAATCTGCATCATTATCTGCTTCAGTTAAATAGTTTGGCAACTCTGAGAGTTTTTGTTACATAAATTACTCGTATTTGTCTATACTTAGTTTGTAAAACCTTTTTAATTTACTTGTTTCACTCTGACCATATGCTATTTATTCTCAAGACTAATTCCAATTTCAAAACTGAAAATCAACATTAGACCTGTGTCTATATGATAACCAGCTGCCTAGATTATTAGGTATCAAATAGCTAAAGCATAGATTTATGGATGTTGGTGCTGACAGGGAAAATAAACATTACTGTTACTCTTGAGAGGGCTGAAAAATAGAAATTTCTGATTCTAGACCCCATAGGTGAAGGAGTAAACATGCAGTTGGGAAGTGTCTACGGCGATTTTACTGATACATGTATAACCATGAACATTTACAGATGATACATATAGATAAAAATTATGATATTAATTTTAACTCCAGCGAATCATCCCCAAATATGCTGGCGTTCCCTCAACACAAGTATATATATATTGAACCTAGCCCATCTGCGGGGCAAACAAGTTTACTAGGCACTATAAAAAGGTCAGTCCCATCAATAGTTTGTCCTTCATAAATACAGGAGTCCAGAAAAGGTGTGGTTTCGTGGTTTAGTATGCAGAACCGCCATGATAAAGAGATTCTAATGACAGGGTCAAAATACAAATAACAGAACACCTGCTTAGCGTGAATGCGCACAATTTCAGTGTGCAACTTTATCAGTTTTGTCACTCAACGTAGGTGGCGGAGGACTAAAGGAATGACCCTCGCCTGTCCCTGTGTGTGTGTCCATCCATCCTTTCGTCCTTCGAAATCTTGTGCCAGCAACTCTTCATAAGTCTTTCACGGATTTTAAATTTTGTAGACTATGTTCTTATGATATGAAAATGTGCATGATGTTTTCAATTGTTGTTTCGGCAATTTTTGACGGAGTTATGGCCCTTGCTATGAAACCACAAACGGAAGAATTGCCAGTGGCAGCCATTATTGTGTTCCAGATAAGGAGTAGCATGGATAATTTACTGATAACGTTTTGTTGTTCTGCTTGGAAACATAATTATGTTGTGACCCCCCATTAGAACCGTCTTGCTGAATCATTTCTAATAAGGGGTCAGACCGTATGTTTTCGTTGAAAAATCTGAATAATTATCCAAAAATTATGCCCGAAGCTCCACCTTATCAGGTTAGCTAATATCCGTTTGAAATTTACAGACTGCCAGGAGCAACAGCAGCCATTTAGAGCCAATAGTTACCACTGGTACCCGGCAATGATAAAACTTCGACCGCACCAAGTTCAAATACTATGTATCGTAAGAATTGGGTCATCTTATATAATTATTTTATCATATGACGTCGCATCTGAGAGTGAAATAAAGCCATGCATTAAAAACGATAATCCACTAGTGGATTAAAAAATATGCAAATTACGTCGTAACATTATGCGTTGACGTCCATAAGAACGTGGCGTTTTCAATGGCGAAATTGTGACGTTTTAGTGCAAAAATTGCTAATAAATCGCTATTTTAGAGTCATATGATAAATAGAATCTTGCATTCGCGCTCCTGTATTATTGAATTTATTAAACTCGTTGGGGAAAACCGATAAGATGCTCGGCATAGCCTCGCATCTTATCTTTTTCCCCAACTCGTTTAATAAATTCAATAATACATGAGCACTCATGTAAGATCCTCTATGTATTTGTCCTTAAGTGGAACAGTTTGGTTTTACAATGCAATCATGCGTCCAAAAGATGTAGATGGAACGGCAAACAGTATAGACCCTGGTCAGGAGCAGCCAAATCTGGGTCTGCATTGTTTGCTCAGAACTGTCTGTACCAATTCTTAGAATTTTTATGGTAAAAGAATTTACCTTGCGTGTAGTTCATGAGAATTCCCCGGCATTTCAAATGCGTGTTGAGGGTCATTTTGATGTAAACATTCTGGCTTGTTGATAAGACTAAATGTGGTACTGACGTCGACGTCAACTCCTCCAAGAGGGTATGTGAGGTAACTGTGCCGTCAAAGATCTCCACAGTATCACCACAACAGAGTTCAATGTCCAAAATCTGCACCAGAGAGACATTTGAATACAAATATAGCAGTGACAGTATTTTAAACGGAGTATAGGAAATAACGCGGTGACGTCATCGATAAGGATTTCCAAGGTATTCCCGACACTGGTTGGCAAAAAGTCGATAATCAATCACGCTATATTGAACGTTTATTGGGTGATGTTAAACTATGTAATTAATCATGCCGTGTATTTTGCGCATTATGATGCATTTTTTTATATAAATGATAACGCTGAGAAATGTAGGTATTTTAGTGTGAAATATTGTTCTATTGTCTCTCCTAATTCATTTAAATTGGTTCCACATGAAGTGCTTTTAGATGTACGTTTTAGCATGGATACTCTAAAAAAATGTGTCTGTATCTGGTATACATTTTGAAATTAAACCGGTTGTTTATGGTTTATAGCGAATGTATCCGGTATTCAGCGGGTCTTTTGATAAGGAATGTCTTTATATATTATATTTCAAAGAACGCCGCGGGTTTCCTACAGTGACAATGTCATATTAAGTTGTATAATATACACCTTTCCTATAAATCGATAAAGTCGCACACGAGTTATCTACCCAAGTAGACTGTGACGTCATCTATAGGAACATCCCATATAATTCAGTACAACTGCAAGCACACATGACATGTATAAAGCAGACGTTTTGTAAATATGAACTGCAAAAAAATACATTGAAAGACCAAATTAAAGTATAATTGTCCTGTTGTCTTGTGACATTTTTTATTTATAAATATATATTTTTTTATTTTGAAAATCCCGACAAGTCGTTCATGATTTTCATGACCCCTTCATCGACGCCGTGTTTTAACACCCCGGCAATACTTTCACGTTTGTTCAATATAAAAGAGCTACATTTCATAGAAATAAGTATCGTAAATCTGAAAAGTTCTTTCCATTTTTCCGACAATTCAGATAGTAACTACGCATTATTACCGGACAGATTATAGCGCTGATATTTATGGTTTATTGTGCGATACACCGATCTTAAAACATCAGCATCCAGACATTTTCCGTAAGTTTGAACCCGAGGTTGAATTTATACTATTTTTTCCATCTCATACTTATCTTCGGTATTATTTATTTGATCGTTTCCATTTCACGGTAGGGTGTTCTTAAAGCTGACACGTGTCTAGGTAATACACAATCATAGATGTTTGTTTATTGCGGCAATGCGCGCGATTCGGTGATTACACAAACGAATTCCATGTCAGCACACTTTGGTGTCATTTTTAGCGTGTGTCTGCTTTATAATCAGCTAATCGTTCGTTTTGTATCTTTTGTAGTAACCGTCTGAACATCTTCTGCGATTTTCTTTCTTTTCCTTATGTTTTGGAAGCTGGTGATACATGCTCTTGATTATTGTAATTTTGGCCCGAAATTTTAGCCGGAAATCTTTTAATTTTATGTCAAATTCCCATATGCTATAAGTTATAAAGCTTATTTTCCGACAAAGAAAGAGTTTAATATAGTTGGAACAAAATAGTTGTCTTAATCTTAACCGTTGAATGTTAGTTTTGACTATACGGAAAACCGACATTTATTGGGTTACACAATGAAAAACAATAGCCTATCCTATAGATGACGTCATAGGCATTGCAAGGGACAAAACTCGAACAGACTCTTAATTATAGGAAAGGTGTATAACCAATTGTTTTTGGCGGTGTGGCTATATTATCCTTTACCGTTTTTATCAAACCATTAGAGAGAAAGAAACAGACAGAGTGAATTTGTCGTTCAGATGTCATGAGCTCGGACTAAATAATGTGGTAATTACTGATAGTAATTTCAAACCAGAAGGTTCTCCGCTTATACGTGTATATTATCCTTTACCGTTTTATAACATTCTCTTTTGAATCGCAGTCAAGATTATAAATTCATTTACTTATTTATTTTTTACATTTTCTTATCCCTAAATCAGATCAATATGTTTTATTAATTTTGCATTACTTCTCGTTGAATACAAGTTTCTATATTTTATTATTGTCTTTCATTTTCTATTACCCGTGTTCTATTTACTAATCACATTGATTGTCGAAAAGGTTTAAAGGTTAAAATACTGATTTATTGTATTTTTATTTCATTTATTTTTCTTTTTAAGTCAAAGTTATTAAGAGAAAAAGTCCTGTTCCGAAGCGAGTCAATGTATGTCGAGTAATTGAATAACTTTAAATAATATTAAATAACTCTCTTTTATCGCGCGACAAGCGATTAAAACAATATTTGCACTGGTTTTATCGGTTTCTATTTATTCGCAGCTTTCTAAACTATATTTTACGCATTTCAGAGGTTAATTTTCAGCAAAATCCCATAGAAGACCACTGTCTGTCGCTATCTTTTTGCCAACCAATCTACCCACGTGATCATCCGATGACGTCACTCCGGGGATTCTCGTTATCTCCTATAAGCAGTTTGTCACTTCAGATGTATTTGAAGGACAGTGAGCCCCCTTTACAACGATAGCATTTTATTCCCAAATAGTTTGACGTTAGCTGAATTTGCTGTTATAAAGAGCGAATATTTTGAATAGAAGAGCTATTCCATGCATATCAAAATTGTGTAAACAATTTTGCCGTTGTAATTAATGCCATTAAAAAGAAGGCTGAGTATATATTAGTTCTGTTTTTTTCTTATTTGCCAGCCACATTTCTATTAGTTTTGGTTACGCTGCAGAGACCTAACCATGTTGCGTCGTGGTCTTCACTTGCCACAGAATCAGTGCCAACTAATATTCCGTTCCCTAACCCCGACTCCCAACACACATCGACTAGAAATAACAACCGGAGGCAACACTTGATTCAGTGTTTTATCAGGCATCATGCCACCAGCTGCTTAACACATTAACACCTTTTTTCCCAGAAATGAGGTCTACCTGGCAAAAGGCTTTTCAGTTAATTATCTGCTCGCTGTCTCTTAATTACTACATGTACTTATGTTGTTGCTTCCTGTACATGTTTCCCGTTTCGTGTCAAGGGTTGGATGTGGAATTTGACAGCATCAAATCCTAATTATTTAGAGGACAACTGTATTCCAAATTGCCATTTGGGAAGGTAAATCGTCAGTGTTATGGTCGAAAATTTCTTATATGTCGACGCTTCAGCGGAGCCGTAAACCGCAATCTGCGACCATAAAACCGACGATTTACATCCCTAAATGACAATTTTCAATATGGTTATCCCTATTTTGTAACACACGTACGAATGTAATGCCACGTCTGAATCAGGATAACATTAAAAATTTGCGACAGTATATCCTCCGACATACTTTCGGAAACCCGACATCGTAATAAAAGGTCGTTTCTCATTGGCTGACATCTACTTTACATTAAGTTGAAGAAAGCGCTTGCAATGAGTGCAAAGTAGTAAAAGTATAAAAAAGAACATTAAAGTAGGGATCCATCAGAGAGGGAAAAAATGGAAGCTTTTAGCACAAAAAAATAATTGTTGTACCGTGATTGTTTGAATAATTAACAATTTGTTGTTCCAATGCTACATTGCGTTTAAACTTTGCAAATGCAATAGAAACAGTGAAGACCCTGATCAGACCGACCTTTCATTATATTTAGAAGTATACAGAAACTCACCTCCAGTGTAATGATATTGTTTCCTGCCGTAGTTATACTATATACCAGTTCCATATTGCCCGTATACGACAGAGGGTATAATGGTGTATACACCTGTTTTGGCTCTGATGTTGCTGTTAGTGACACGTTACCAGAGGCTAAAATAAATACAAACTCATTTCCATTTTAATCTTTAGAAAGTGGAAGGTTGAGTTACTGCTAACACAGATCACACTGCAAATCGAATCTAGTCAGAGTACATATGAGCCGCGACACGAGAAAACTATCAAAGTGGTTGTGCGCCCAGTGCAGACTCAGATCAGCCTGGGTATCCACCCAGTCAGATAAGAGTCTTTCTGTGGGCTTAAAATGTAGCTAAGGGGCTAAGCTAGCGGATGCCTAGGCTGATTTGAGTCTGCTCTGGGAGCATAACCACTTTTTTGGTTTTCTCGTGTTGCAGCTCATGTAAGACCGTTGCAGATTACAAGCTTGTTGAGCAGTTTGCAGGTTCTTGCATGACCCGGCATATTTATATTACGCTATTTTTTTTCTTTCTGGCATATAGCTTTGCAATGAGTTTAAAGTCATAGAAATAAGTGAGAATTAAAAAAAATAAAAAAAGAGCTTCAATCTAAAATCATCATATGCATATAATTAATTACATTTTTTTGCGATTATACAACACAATACAGTGAAATGAAAATCAAATACCGAAAAAATGCTAAGAATTTGGGCAGACAGTCCTGAGCAAACATTGCACACCCAGATCAGACCGATCCTGTAGGAGCAGTCTGATCTGGGTCTACAATTCTTGCGATTCCATCTGCATTTGTTAGACGCATTTGCAGCCAAATGAGCCGCGACACGACAAAACCAACAATAGGGTTGTGCGCCCAGCGCAGACTCAGATCAGCCTTACCATCCGTCCAGTCTGATCAGACTCTTCGTTTAGTGCTCAAAGGGTAGCTAAGGGTCTACGCTACCTCCATGCAGACAGTGAAGGCTCTGATCAGACTGGGCGGATGCCCAGGCTGATCTGAGTCTGCGCTGGGCGCACAACCACATTGTTGGATTTGTTGTGTCGCTGGCCAAATGCACAATCTTAGGAACATTATAGCAATTACTTAGGTGTCCCATTTTTTTTTTTATTTTTACAGCACAGAGATTTTCAACCTCTTAGCGTTGATTATACCTTGCAATTGTGTCTGCGGCGGACATGTTTTCATGTAGAGCGTTGCATCGTCGTCCGCTGCTAAAATCGGTATTGCTGAGAACAATTTGCAATATCTGGACCCAGAAAAGAATGTGAAGCCGTAACACGTATCCACTCTATTACAGTCGGTTTTACAGTCTTCAGCTGTTTGAAATCTTCCAAGAAGTTTTTCATCTCCCTGTATTTCAGTGTTTGAGAAAGTGAAGAAAGGTACCGTCTTGTACGTGCAAAGGTCATCTGCAAAAAATAATAGTCTACCATCAAGAGCAACGTACATGTATGCGTATATACACGACTATGATTGGGATTAAAAACTAAAGTCCATACCCTGCAAGTATACGACATTGAATCAACATTTAATCAATGATGATTCAACGTTATAACGTTGAATCAACGTTGATTCAACGTTGAATCAACATTGTGTGCCCAGTGGGTGGTAAATGTCAATTCGTAGATGCATAGTCTGACGACTTGCGATTTTATGTTCTTTTCTTTGTGTCATATCAGGACGGTGTGGGGCATAATGAAGAGCTGTGTGCAAATGGAACCCCTTTTGCGACTGAAAAGACTTCCACCTCCAGCATGAATCGAACCCAGACCGCTAGTTCACAGGCCAGCCCTTGACCCACTAACCTACCGGGGCTCCTCAATTGGTAGACAGGGGCATACAGGAAGATAGCTGCCTGTAATCAAATATGTAGGTTCGTGCTGATGACACAATTTCAATAAAATTGTGACTGCGTATTTGATAACTGAAACTTTGATCTGAATTACAGCTAAATATACATATAAGACGGGGATAATTCTGTAGAATTCCTTCCAGGGGTAGAAAACATAACTGCATGCCATGAAATGGCTTCTGAAAAAGTTAACTCTGTCAAATGAATTATGATCGCGTGTTCTGTAACATTTGCATATTTCCGAGCATCAAGTACATGTAATTATCATTAGATTTTTAGACAATACCATAAAATATCCATTGAATGCTTAAACCTTGAAATAAGGACACTATCAATATGAGCCGCGACACGACAAAACCATCAAAGTGGTTGTGCGTCCAGCGCAGACTCAGATTCGCCCAGTCTGATCAGAGTTTTCGCTGTCCGCATGGAGGTAGTTTAGACCCTTAGCTACCTTTTAAGTGCTTAGGAAAGACTCTGATTAGACTGGGCAGATGCCCATGCTGATCTTAGTCTGCGCTGGGCGCACAACCACTTTGTTGGTTTTCTCGTGTCGCGGCTCAGTTTATGCTTTTAGGACACCATCATTTTTTTTCTTTTTTCTTTTTTTTTTTTTTTTTTTTTTGAAAAGCAAAAGGATATAATGAACTGTAACGTCACTAACATGCCAAAGTTTTGAAACTGCTTGAGGTTTTCTTTTTGTGCTATAAAAAATTTCGCTAAAATTTGAATCCTAATGATTCTTTGGATTGATAATCGCGACAGTCAGAAACGTACTACACGACAGTACATGATACATTTCTTTCACGTAGAAGAGTATTGTTCTTAGTTTTCTTTCAAATAGGTAGAATGACAACACCATCCCTACAATAAAATCGGTTGGACGTAACAATCAGGTGCGCACATGAGAAAATTACCTGGGTGTCATCACGTGATCGCATGGCCTACTATCAATTTCCTTACTGGTTCTCGATTGTTTCTAATTTGCATACCGTATACACGGTAATTTTCGCGGGTTCAAATTTTTGCGGTTAAGGGACGAAAACGTCAGGGAAACAAAATTTTTCGCGATTTTTAGTTTTCGCGGTTAGCAACATGCGCGAAAAACAAAACTATTTCTTTTTCATTTGAGTCAGTTCGTTCAATAACCTGCGGCAGGGCCGCCGCAGGTTAATGAAAGAACTGGCTCAAGTGAAAAATACCAGCAACTACCGAACCAAACAGAAACAAAATATATGAACACTGTTTGTACAGAAAACTCTTTGTAAGAAACTGGAAATTATTCGCGAATTTGATATTCGCAGTTTCTAAGTGACCGCGAAATACCGCGAAAAATGTGACACTACGAAAATTACCTTGTATACGGTATACAATTAGACCTTATCTTTTTAGTTCATAATTGTCTAAAACCGAAACTCTTTATCAAATTTCGACCACGATTTAGATTATGATAATATGATATCTAACGAAATTTGGTGTTGGTGAAAACATTTGATTTGTAAATGGTGAAATAGCAAAGAAGTACGTGTATCTTTAATATCTATTTTGAATATCAAATAATATATACCTGTACTCCATGTCAACTTAAATCCTCGTTTTTCCACATTGGCATCAGACACAAAGCGGAAGATAAGTGAATTATAACTAGAGGTGAAGGTCATCTGATCATGTGTCAGTTCCCCTGACAACCGTGCGGCGATACTGCTGCTCCCTATAGTAAAACCTCCATTCCAAATTTCAAGAAAATCTGTGTTCTCCTCGGTTTCGAAATATTCAAACTGTAAAGTAAGTATATGCATTTTATTTAATTCACTGTAGTACTCTACTATAACCATCAGTTTTTATGTCTCGAAAAGATAAAAACGACAACTTAACATGAGTGGGTACTCCTCCGTGTTTTTACAAAAGGTAAAAAATTCCATGGCAGCCTCTTCTCTTCCCTGGCGGACAACACCTTTTGAAATATGGAATGCCGGTAAGTGTACCCATCTCGGTTAAAAAGCGAAATAAACAAATTTGACTGCATAACAAACTAATGCCTAGCGGTCAATAAATGTTTTTATTTTCTTTTTTCTCTTCTTTTTTTTTTTTTTTTTTTTTTTTTTTTTTGGCAAGCAGAGAAAATCAAGGGCAATGCCTTCACTGATTGTATCTAATATAGGAATTAGAAAAAGGAGCACGAAACAAAATCAAATCAGACGTCCCTTATTATTAAAAACGGAGCTGCCCAAACATTACTGTATGAGAAAATGGAGCTGCCCAAACAATACTGTACGAGAAAATGGAGCTGCCCAAACAATACTGTATGAGAAAATGGAGCTGCCCAAACAATACTGTATGAGAAGATGGAGCTGCCCAAACAATACTGTGTGAGAAAATGGAGCTGCCCAAACAATACTGTATAAGAAAATGGAGCTGCCCTAACAATACTGTATGAGAAAATGGAGCTGCCCAAACAATACAGTATAAGAAAATAGAGCTGCCCAAACAATACTGTATAAGAAAATGGAGCTGCCCTAACAATACTGTATAAGAAAATAGAGCTGCCCAAACAATACTGTATAAGAAAATAGAGCTGCTCAAACAATAATGTATAAGAAAAAATAGCTGCCCAAACAATACTGTATAAGAAAATAGAGCTGCCCAAACAATACTGTATAAGAAAATAGAGCTGCCCAAACAATAATGTATAAGAAAATGGAGCTGCTCAAACAATAATGTATACGAAAATGGAGCTGCTCAAACAATACTGTATAAGAAAATGGAGCTGCTCAAACAATAATGTATAAGCAAATGGAGCTGCCCAAACAATAATGTATATGAAAACGGAGCTGCCCAAACAATACTGTATAAGAAAATGGAGCTGCCCAAACAATAATGTATAAGAAAATGGAGCTGCTCAAACAATTCTGTATAAGAAAATGGAGCTGCCCAAACAATACTGTATAAGAAAACGGAGCTGCCCAAACAACAATGTATAAGAAAATGGAGCTGCCCAAACAATACTGTATATGAAAACGGAGCTGCCCAAACAATACTGTATAAGAAAATAGAGCTGCCCAAACAATAATGTATAAGAAAATGGAGCTGCTCATGCAATAATGTATAAGAAAATGGAGTGCCCAAACAATACTGTATAAGAAAATAGAGCTGCCCAAACAATAATGTATAAAAAATGGAGCTGCTCAAACAATAATGTATAAGAAAATGGAGCTGCTCAATCAATACTCTATATGAAAACGGAGCTGCCCAAACAATATTGTATAAGAAAATGGAGCTGCCCAAACAATACTGTATAAGAAAACAGAGCTGCCCAAACAATAATGTATAAGAAAATGGAGCTGCTCAAACAATAATGTATAAGAAAATGGAGCTGCCCAAACAATACTTTATAAGAAAATAGAGGAGCCCAAACAATACTGTATAAGAAAATAGAGCTGCCCAAACAATACTGTATAGAAAATGGAGCTGTCCAAGAATAATGTATAAGAAAATGGAGCTGCCCAAACAATACTGTTTAAGAAAAAGGAGCTGCCCAAACAATACTGTATAAGACAAGAATTCCGCGGAACGCTATGTCGCACCTGTCTTGCTCTTCCACAGTAGTAGAGTTCAAGGTGAAATCAGATATGATGAATTTTGTATAGGTAATTGAGCAAATTGGACCTACAAGCAAAGAAGAGTGCAATTCTGAAAGAAAAGTTCACTAGTCAACAGAGTATGAAATAATGGTTAAAAGTATAAAGTAGTTAAACAATCCAAGAGACCAGCTTAAGAAAACATTTTATATCATGTCTGATGATTGTAAGTGGTTTAGTTAATGTGAAATATACTTAAAGGCCAGAGCACAAGCAAATGTGTATGCCAAGTTGGCATAATAATTTCCAAAGCCAAGAGAGCATGAAATACAGGTCAAGCAAACAAATAATAGCAGCATCCCAGAAGGCCATTCTAGGTTCTGAAGATTATACTGACTGTATTAAAAAAAGAAATGGACTTAAATGCTAGGGTCAACGCAATATTAATAGTAAAATTTAACAAAGTCAGCAGCCCGTAAAATATAGGTCAAGGATAGAAATAAGTGCAACTTCCCTTGACATCCTTTTAAGACAAAACTTTATGCCAGGTTTGATTATTGTAGGTATCATACTCTGAGAGAAATGGACTTAAACAGTAGGGTCGATGTAATTTAGGGCGTGAACTTTCACGACGTCAGCAGAGCATGAACTATAGGTCAAGGGTAAGAAAAAGTGCTACATGCCTCGAGAATATTCTAAGAATCAGAATCAGAATCAGAATTGTTTACTGGTGATACGTCCACAGACAATCATTCACCAAGACCTGTGAATCAGGGAAGCTAGTCCCTAGCCCTTATGAGAGAAGTAAACTTAGTAACTGAATCCTCTGCACACTCAGCAGCAGAAATAAGTGAATCTTCCAGGGAATTCCAATCTATAATAGTCTGGGGGAAGAAACTGGACTTGTAAATGTCAGTCCCAGCCAATGGGGTTTGAAATGTCAGGGAATGATGATTCCTGGTACGCCTATTTGGGGGAACAAGGTCATTTATGGGTATACTGGCTGCACCCCTCAGACCTTTGTAAAGCATTATAAGTCTACTATCGTTCCTTCTCTTTTTTAGGGATTCCCACTTAAGTTTCTCCAGAATGCCAGTCATACTCCCAGTTTCATATGTGTAATTTCCCGTTACAAATCTAGCTGCCCTTTTCTGCACCTTCTCAAGTTCATCTTGAAGAAGCATACTTTGAGGGTCCCAAACTGAACTGCCATACTCCAGGACTGGACGCACCAGTCCCTTGTATGCTGACTCCTTAACATCTTGTGGACATGCTGCCAAAATACGTCTGAGGAAGCCGAGGGTCCTATTAGCCTTTGTGCAAATATTACTGACATGTGTGTTCCATTTCAAATCATTGGCAATGGTTATGCCGAGATACTTGATAGTTTCTACATTACTGAGGACCGTTCCCTCTAAGGTATAGGAAGCATTGATCTTCTTGATCCGTTTCCTTGTAATTTGCATTATATTGCATTTAACAGGTTGAAATCTCATGCCCCAACTCCTTGCCCAACAACCTAAAAGATCTATATCCTCCTGAAGTTTCACAGTGTCTTCAATATCTCTGATTTCACGATAGCAAACACAGTCGTCAGCAAAAAGTCTTAATTCCGAGTCAATATTTTCTGTTATATCGTTAATGTATAACGAGAACAACAATGGTCCAAGCACAGTGCCCTGGGGGACACCTGACAAAACCGGGGCCCAATCCGACTTAACTCCATTTACCACCACACGCTGCTGCCTGTAACAGAGGAAAGAATCTATCCATTTCAGAGTCTTCCCACCAATACCATAGCCGTATAGCTTACATTTAAGTAATTCATGAGGGGGAGTGTCAAAAGCTTTCTCGAAGTCCAAGATAAAAGTGTCAACCTGACCGCCCTTATCCAAGATTTTAGCCCAGTCATTTATAACCGTGATCAATTGAGTTTCACAGCTATGTTTCTTACGGAAAGCATGTTGTCTGTCTGACAAAAGTTTATGTTCATCCAAATGTGCCATAATATTAGAGCAGACAATGTGTTCGAGTAACTTGCATGGTACACAAGTTAGAGAAACCGGTCGGTAATTGCAAGCCAAAGACCTATCTCCTTTTTTGAAGAGTGGGCATATATTTGCAAGAGACCATTCCTTGGGGATTTCACCCGAGTCAATAGATTGTTGGAAGAGATGAGCGAACATTGGGCCTAATTCAGATGCTAGTTCTTTTAAGACTCTGGGATGCAATTCATCAGGTCCTAAAGCTTTCGATGGGTTCAAGCCCTTAAGAAGTTTCGTTACACCTTCTGCCGAAACATGAATGTCCTCCATGAAAGGAGCCGAGCGATTAGGAAGGGGGACTTGGGTGTGCTCACTTTTGTTAAACACATCCGAAAACTGACCGTTAAATTCATTAGCCTGTTCCAACTCTGACTCGGCAACACCACCACCATTTCTCTTCTTTAGGGATGGGATACCTTGAGTATCTTTCTTTTGACTATTAATGTACCTGTAGAAGTCTCTGGGATTAGCCTTTATGTCACCAACCAAGTTATTGACATACAAATCATGTTGCTCTTTCACATCAGCTTTAATTTCCCTTCTCAAAGATTCAAATTTTGACCTAAGTTTGCTACTGCCAGTCTTTTTGGCCTTCGCATGTGTCTTATTTCTTCTACGAATCTTTCTTCTTATCTCAGGGGTTATCCAAGGAACAGAAGAGGTTGACCTACTGGTTTTTGAGGGGATATGCTTTTCAGCAGACTCCTGAATAAAGGAGGTTATCAAGTCAAAGTTTTCCTGAACTGAGCGATTGTCCGAGTAACCATTGAAGTATCTATGTTTTGCGAAGTCTGACGCTTCTTTCCTCATTGATTCAAAATCTCCCTTTTGGTACAAAAACACTTTCCTCCGAGGTTTCTTTTTTGGGGGGACATAAATTTTCAATGTTCCTGATATCACATCATGATCACTAAGTTTGTCCGGGGAATGTAGTTCTTGAAACTGACCAGGAAGTGAAGTGAGAATTAAATCCAATGTGTTTTTCTCCCGAGTCGGGAAATTCACCAGTTGTTCTAAACCATGGTCATTCATGACATCAATCAACATTTGTCCCTCTGACTGACTTAACACTGATCCTGACTTATTAAGTCGGTCTGGCCAAGCAATATCTTTGAAGTTGAAATCCCCTAGTACGTGAACTGAGGGGAGCTTATTTCCCTTGTGCTTTGTCCTAATATGATCTAACTGGTCACGAAACAATTGAAATTCCTCACTTGAGCCACCAGGCTGACGATACCAACTTGTTACATAATGGGAAGTTTTGTTTGCCAAAATTTTAACCCAAACTGATTCTGAGTCGTTTTCTATTTCTGACAAGGGCATGTGCGGAATGTCCTTATGAATGAGAAGCATCACTCCGCCACCATGAAGGTTTCTGTCCTTCCTGAATACATTATAGGGGAATGTTTCAGGGAACAATTCCGAAGTTGCAACTGAACTGTCAATTTTTGTTTCTTGAATAGCCACAACCTGAGGTTGGTGGACATCAAGGAAAGCTAATAAATCCAATTTCTTACCCCTAATACTGTTTATGTTCAAACTAACAAGTTTCAAACCGCCAAGAGTCTTGCCATTTAAATTTGACTCATTTGAACTGCTTGATGAAAGCCTAACATTCTTATCCTTTGACAGTGGATTAAATCGATTCTCAGTCACTAGATTCAACTGATCATCGAAAAAGGAATCCGAGAAGTTGAAAAATTCACATTTTGGACAAATCCATGTGCACCCAGAAGTCAATACATTTTCATAATCAGTGTCCGAAATAAAAGAGCACTCATTGTGAAGCCACAGTTCACAACCATCGCATTGAACTGCCTTATGACCATTGAGAACCGCACGACTGCAAAGGCCGCAATCCGCCTTGCAGCTTGTGCAATACCAATCACTACTGCCAGTCTCAATCGCTAACAGCTCATCATCTCCCAGATTTGAACATTTTGCATGAAAGCGTTTTTCGCAATCAGTGCATTCAATCATTTTGTCCGATAACTTGCACATTTTTTTGCACAAACCACACTTAGACCTGGGACCTGGGTTTGTTTCGATGTCCCCAGCCAGGATAATCAAAAGAGCTAGGTTAGTGCCTTTGGATGAGGAAAAGCATCTTAACCTCTCTGAAGTTCTACAATTTCCAATTTTCCTTATGATAGTGAAACACTGCGTAGATCTGTCCGCAGACACATTGCTGCCAATCCTGCATTCCAAGTTTGGGTCCGGAGAGTCTGAACCTTGAATTTACCATTTCCATAGAATAAAACCAATAACTACCACCACTGGAAACATGAATGGGGGCCTTCTAACATGCAATTTAGACATTTCCTACTGTTGGTTGATCCTACTTGGCAAGAGGAGAGTTTGCAAAATGAGAATATCAAACACCGAACTGGACGGCAGTGCTTCACAAGTGGCAGCTCAATTACTAAACATCAAGTTCCACTCTACAGTACAGTCGGTGTGAAAAAACTCTACCCCTTCCAAGTATTAGATACTAATTTCAAAAAAAGACCAGCAACAATCCTGATTCTGAACTTGCGAGACAACAGAGCACTGACAGTTACAAAGAGCTAGTCAGATACTCTGCCCTAATTTTTGTTAAACAAAGGATTCTGAACTTTACCCCACCCACTGGATGTAGTGAATGGCGGGAACAAGTGTCAACAAAGTTTTACAGAAAACGAAAGCAAAATACACAAAATAACAAAAACCAACAACTACAGGATGTTGGTTTGATCTTGTCTGATTAGAAATTCAGGCAAGATCACAAGGGAAAAGTATGAAAAAAGACTTCTCTTTTAAGGTCTTTTTGAGAGGCATCCGTCCAGGTCCAACGAAGAAGAAACTTTATACCAGGTTTGATGATTGTAGGTATCATGGTTTGCGAGAAATGGACTTAAACAGTAGGGTCGATGTAATTTTAGACATGAAGTTTCACGAAGTCAGCAGTGCATGAAATATAGATCAAGGGTAAAAAAGTGCTACACGCCTCGAGAACATTCTAAGAAGAAACTTTATACCAGGTTTGATAATTGTAGGTATCATGGTTTGAGAGAAATGGACTTAAACGCTAGGGTCGATGTAATTGTGGACGGACAGACGGAAATAAAGATGGAATGACTGACAGATGGCAAAGTGAACTCCTATATCGCACTTTGCTAAAGCAGGTGCGACAAAAATGGAACTGCCCAAACAGTACTGTATATGAAAAGGGAGCTACCCAAACAATACTGTATATGAAAAAGGAGCTGCCCAAATGAAAAGGGAGCTACCCAAACAATACTGTATATGAAAAAGGAGCTGCCCAAATGAAAAGGGAGCTACCCAAACAATACTGTATATGAAAAAGGAGCTGCCCAAATGAAAAGGGAGCTACCCAAACAATACTGTATATGAAAAAGGAGCTGCCCAAATGAAAATGGAGCTGCCCAAACAATACTGTAGACTTAGACTTCATTATAAGGGATTCTCGGACGAAAGGAATTAAAAGTAAAGGCTTATCTTAGCCTAGTGGCTGTAGGGGCAGTTGATGTTCGAGATCCACCTTCCTTAGGCATAGTATACATGTATAAAAGGCGGTGTTCATCACTTCCGCTGCCCTTAACCTTCTCTCATTAAAATATGTACCCATTTACTGCTTGATTAACAGAAAGAGTTCATAGTCGTCGGCAGCCCAGTGGGGATTCGAACCTGCTGCGCCATCTGCACCATAGCCGAGTGCCTCTAACCATGAAGCCATGCGACTTTCCGAACGAGCTAATGTATGCAAATGAAGTTCAGCTAGTATTAAAATAAGTAACTGAAAGTTTAATCAACAATAGTGTTCTAACTAAAGAAACTACATCTCCCAAGGTTTTCAGTTCCGATTAAATCTTCATGCCATGGAAAAGTTTCCAGAATCTGGACTCAGTTATTCAAAATAACGCTGTCGTTAATTAGCACGACTTTGCAGTTCCAACTGTATTGCATGCAAAACATTGTCATTTTTGTCATTTTCTGCTAAAAAATATGAGGAGCTTTTGCAATGCAGAAGCTTTTCACATCGTTTTTAGCAATAAAATGTTAGCACACTTAATTTGAGCCGCGACATGAGAAAACCAACAAAGTGGTTGTGCGCCCAGCACAGACTCAGATCAGCCTAGGCATCCGCCCAGTCTGATCAGAGTCTTCGCTGACCGCATGTAGGTAGCTTAGACCCTTAGCTACCCTTTAAGCGCAAAGCGAAGACTCTGATAAAATTGTCCGGATGCCCAGGCTGATTTGAGTCAGCGCTGGGCGCACAACCACTTTGTTGGTTTTCTCGTGTCGTGGCTCATTTAATCTGTACGTCTAGAATACAATGAATCCTCGACTAACGACTTCGTCAAGCTAATGACGCTTTGAACAACTGGGCCTAGAAGTGTCAGCTTACCTGGGCATTGACTCTTGTGCCGGGTTGAGTTTCGATAGTCCACTGACAACTGGCCATCGACGAGTATTTACCACTACTTGTGTCTAGCGTTATTGTGCCTTCTTCTGCGCGGTAGGTGTATGCACACTGGTCAGCTGGCAAAATAACAATCATGACGATTGTTGAGTAGACGTACATGTAAACATGAATCTTAAGGTGGTGATTTGCGGTAAATACAAAGAGCTGAATAAAACCATAAAAGGTCATGATACAATATGTAATTTTGATAAGTATTTGGACAAAGACTACAGCTTTTTATATCTGCGCAGCCTGATAATGTGTGAAAAATTTAGCGAACAATAATTGCTAGAACGCTCTTCTTTATGCACTAAAGTATGTTCAGACCTAATTACATTTTTAATAAAGATGGTATTTTTTGGATTTTTGCGCACAAAATTACCCTTTGATCTTTTTTTATATAAACCATTTTTAACATCAACAAGTCCAGTATTCAGGGATTCTAGATTGTTAAAAACAGCATAAAGAGGGCATCTGCTAAGTTTTTGGAAGATCTGATGGGATGTCTGGTGCCTGTGCGACAGAACAAAACAAATTCATAGGTAACGTCTTAACATGACTGAAATACTGGGACGTTTACTCACTCACTCACTCTTCTTAACTTACGACAATTCAACTCGTCCCTGTTATCACCGCAGTCGTTTATTTCATCACAGAGTTTTGTGCTGCTAATACACCTCCCCGAACACTGGAACATTCCTGAAATAATTGATCAGCTGATCACACGAAAACTGAAACAATTCTGCAACAACAGCTTTTCGGTCAGACTGCCTAGAAAGTGCCACCAATGGCACTTAACCTTCTTAAGTGTTCACCTCTATCACAGGGCCAGCTGTCTATTTAACAGCCCCGTAATCATAATACAGGGTCACTTGCACTGTATTTTGATTACGGGGATCCCCGTAATCAAAATACAGTGCAAGACAGCCTGTATTATGTGGATACCTGTCTTAAACAACGAACTTTTATAACCTTTCTCTGTGACCCTTTAGGGTAGGTTGACTGAATTGTAAATACAATAACTCAAGATGATTTCAAATAGGAAAAGAAAACGGCAGTTGTATACATTTTTGGGGAGTATTTAAACTGGTCCATACATGTACGGACCAGTTTATTTAAAATATTCCTCCAAAAATGTATAACAGTGCCTAAGGTGTATTTGAACTTTAACTTAATAAAGATATTTCAGGATCGTGTGGACAACAGAAAGGGATCTTGTGAAAAACAGGAGAGGCTCAGGTAAGTTGTGTATTAGATCAGCCTCCGCTGTTTACACCCATCAACAATCTACATTTAAACTAGATTTAAACTTGATTTAAAGATATTTCCAAATTCTTTGTCTGAATTATTTTTAGAAAGCAGCAAATAAACTGATGTCTACAGACGTAAAACTTACCCTCAGGACAAGGGACCATCTCACATACAAAGGGCATAACTCGGTCACAACCAACTGTGTACCACTGGTTACCACCTCCAGAGGTTTTAACATAGGTACATTCCCCACCATCGGGGTCCGGTTGGTTCTGACCCCAGTCACCTACTTTAACAAATGTAGGGCGGCCATTACTCCAGAAACCTTCATATGACTGAGCTCTGTTTATGCCTTTGATATTGTAACCTGTATAATAAACATCAATACTAATAGACATAACGTATAAATCCTATTGAACGTCCGGGGCGTTCCTTTTTACAAAAGGGGGCGTTATTTAGAGCATTAGATTTAGTAAATCAGCTACTGCCAACATACCTCTAATAAAGAGTATCAAGGTGAATTGGTATAAATTCAA
This sequence comes from Ctena decussata, assembly GCA_963989385.1. NCBI lineage: Eukaryota > Metazoa > Mollusca > Bivalvia > Lucinida > Lucinidae > Ctena > Ctena decussata. The sequence continues at coordinate 55,022,593 of OZ022504.1, forward strand.
GTTTCAAGTTTATATATTGGTATAAATAAGAGGAATAAACTCTTCTTCTTTTGCTTCCCTTATCAGTAGAGTCAGTTCGTAAGGGCAAGAACTTGCTCCTCTAGGAGCAAATTCTTTCCTTTAAGAGCAGACCCCATTTCAAGACCTACCTCATCCAGAGAAGCAGACAGGAATTCATGCAAGTTAATATAACATTATTTTCGGAAAGGAGGCAGGGAGCGTTTATTACAGCAGGGACATTTATTAGGATTACTACGTTATATTTCATTTCATAAACTACATCATATATGCGGATATGCACTAAAAGTACCTATCCAGATAAGAACCAGGCAGGGGGTTGTACATCATAGTCATTGATTTTAACAGTTTTATTTGCCATCTACACCTTTTCAAGAAAAAGACTGAAACATGAAGTCAGACTGTTCTGCGAATTTGGTTCCATGGCAACAGCAGTTTGAAATTTTTGCCACTTTTAGTCTTTTTCTATCTTTGAAAATCAGTAAATCTGGCAATATTATCGATGCTGTCAGTGGTGTCTTGTGCATAACAGGCAGATGCAGAGTATTTTATGATCTCTGGTCACATAATACCTCTCCAAATTAAGAATTGAAAAAAAACATTACAGTAGGAATTCTGTTTCCGCAACAATTTAAGTATAGTATACAACATTTTACAATGGGATGAGATTAGCAAAATATAAAACAAGAGTTGTCGCCTGACAGCATAGCTCGCCTCAACTGGTGCATGCCAATCTTACAGGCATTTGTTGCTATGGATTGCACTACATAAAACTTCATGCAAGCATGTCCATGTATTGTCAACATATTTATAAACAAAAGGTTCAGTGTCACCCAGTGGGGTGGGGGTAGTATTTCGTGAAAATTCAAGTCAGTATCTAACATCGATTCAAGTATAAACTAAATTCATCTTAAGCACAATGTAACAGTATGCTATCAGATTCTTTAACAAAGCCCCAATTTTTTAAGTCCATGACCTTTACCTTAAGGTCACTGAGTGGCGTGTGGGTTGTACTCTGTAAAACCTTGGATCAATATTTAAGCACAGTGCAAATATAAAAGGAATCCATTCATGAAAATAGGAGATATACTTAATTGTAAAACTTTAAAGTGAGTGTGATCTGTGAGTAAGTGAGTGTGTAATTTTTAAATCCTTAAACCCCATCAAGGGTCTCACCCTATGGAATAGTGTTATGCAATAAGATGTTATGCTATGATACGACTATGTTACAAATATGAAAGGGTTCTTGCCAGTGGTTGATGAGATATGAATATCTAAAACACTTTATCGTAAAACTTTTAAGTGAGTGTGACCTAATTTTTTACCTATAAGCCCACCCTAGGGTTTGACCATGGAGTATAGTGTAATATAATGACAGGTTATGCTATAATATGATTATGTTCCAATTTCCAAATATGGAATGGTTCTTGCTAGTGGCTGCTAAGAAATGAGTGTTTAAAAGTCAAACATTTGTCTTAAACTTTAAAGTGAGTGTGATCTAATTGTTTACACTTTAGCCCCACCCCAGGGATTGACCTTTAGGTATAGTGTTACGTAATGAAAGTTATGCTAAGATATGATTACGTTCCAAATATGGAAAGGTTCTTGTCAGTGGTTGCTGATATATGAATGTTTAAAAGCTTTAGTAAAACTTTAAAGTGAGTGTAACCTAATTTTTCACCCCTTTGCTCCACCCAAGGCCTCACCAAGGGGCAAGATGCTACAAAACTGAAGGATATGCTATGATACGATTTTGTTCGAAATATCAAAGGGTTCTGATTAGAGATTGTTGAAATATGAAAGTTTAAAAAACATTTGGTAAAACATTAAACTTTGGTGTGACGCCCACTCCAACTCCGACGTCAGGGTGACAACAATAGCTCATGTTCGTATAGGCAAACTGAAATTCTCACAGTGGCATCAGCGTACAACAATTCTTAGGGTTTTTTTGTTTTGTTTTTTTTAATATGTTCATTTACAGGCGCCTGTGTTCGAAACTGGAAAAATAAGAAGTTCTGACAGTTTCCATGGAAACCGCAACTGGCCACTCTTTCAGGTTTCGCAAATACTTTTACATTGCATTTATTGACTGCATAGATCTAGCCCTTGTAAATAATAATTATGATAATATTTATAATAGATCAAATGATAAAAAATAGCGCCAATTAGCTTAGTAACATCAGCAACAAGACTTCTGAAAAAACATATTACATGTATCTCCTCGGAGGCTCGGACCATTTTCGAACAGAGCTAACGAAAAACTGATGCCATTGGCAACACATCGGCAAAGCAGTGCAGGTATGCCTCTCTTTCTGTTAATTTCAGGCAAGGCAATACACCCAACTGTATGAATCCGAGACTGACACAAGATAACTCAAGATAATAATGTATATCTGCAACTGCATATTTATGCGCAACATGATTGCTATGTGACTTGCGATTTTACATCCTTTTCAAAAGTATTTCAGTCATTTAAGGATGATATGAAGGTGATAATGAAAGTCTATGTGCAACAGAATCCTGTTGTCAGTTAAATGGCTGTCTGCCTCCAACAGTAATCAAACTCGGGACCTGTAGTTCAGCAGGCCAGAGCTCCGTACCCAGAGCTTCTGGTAACATCCATACTAGTGCAGAACTATTGGTGATTGCCACTTACTTTAGACTGTTATCTCTTGTAATGCGCTGTTTTTGGTTGGTATGGAAGGGGAATGGTCGTGGGGTAGGGGCAGTAGTTACATTTTGAAACATATTCATTGTCAGCTGACAGCAGAATAGAAACCAGGCAGTAAATTGTTTTCTCTCTATCTCTCTCTCTCTCTCTCTCTCTCTCTCTCTCTCTCTCTCTCTCTCTCTCCTATGAAACTTGTGAGCATTCGGAACAAGAGAGCCATGAAGCTCTGAATCGGTAACTCGGGTAATAAAAACGCTGCAGGTATTGCATCATGCCCCGCCACTCCACTTAATCAATAAAGTGCCATAACTCTGTCAAAAGTGAAATCAAAAGAAAGGAGCATTAGTCATTTCCTTAAATTTTATCACTATTGAGGCATGAACATGTATTTGTTTTGATAAAAATGATCAAAGTTCAATCCATTAAATCATATGATATTAAGCACGAACAAACTTAAGGGCCATAACTAAGTTGAAAAGTAACGAAAATTAAAATGTAAATATCGAAACCTATATCTCAAATAAACCGAAGCATATTCATTTTTTTGAAATTCCGAATGATCCAGTTAGCCACAGAATATGAAGATAATAGAATTTGTCCATTTAGTCAGAAGATGGTAGGAAAACGCATTCATAGATAAAACAAGGGCAGCAACGCAGTTGAAAAGGAAATTAAAAAAAAAACTAATTAAAAAAACTTATTAGCTGTTGATGCTGTTGTTGTTGTTGCGATCCTCGTAACGACGTTCCTCAAGTGGTTCAAATAGCCCTAACCAAGACCGCATAAATGATAATAATATCAATGGAGATACAAACTTTTATCGAAATTCAATCAATTACTTTGAAGATACTTCAGAAAACACATATTTTACCTAGATCAAGGGCCATAACTCAGCTGACAATTAGCGATATACGAAATGTAATTAATCAAACATAAACCTTATAGACACATCAATGCACATACAAACTTTTATTGAAAAGCTTCCATCTATTTTGAAGATATGGGGGGAAACATATTTTCAGACAAATCAAGGGCCGTAACTCTGTTAAAATATTAACGAAAAATTAAATTAAAAGGCAAAACTGATTTCGCATATTTATCAATAGATACACAAAATTGTATCGAAATATGACAATTTATTCACGGTAACCGTCAAAATTTGAACATTACTATGTTATAGTTTTACGATTAAAAATTTAATTTTCTGTGTGTGTGTGTTTGGGGGGGGGGGGGGGGGGGGGAGTGCAAAAATGGGTCTCATACCAAATCCAGCACTTATAAAACTTTTACTCAACTAAGATGGTGTTCACATTTTAATATTGAATAGAAAGCACTTTACTTAGCAAGGATTATTTTCGACATTCAAATCTGAGAAATTATGTGACAATCAAATTTCAGAAACAATAATAATTTCTGCAAATTGCTATTTATTTTGTAGGGGTATAAATATTCATGCTCAGCTGAGTTAAGCATGAACATAATTTCATAACCTCGGGGCCAAGTCCTTTTGCAATTTAGGCAGGGCAAAATATTATTTTCGGACGAAGAAGGCGGGAGTATTTATAAAAGCCGGAGCATTTATTAGGAATAAAGCGGTACCGGACCAATACAGGTATCATAGTAACAAAAGACTTACCGATCCAAAAATCTTCAAGTTCAGCACTTTTGACTAGTTTAGATATTTCTTCATTTACAGTATGTCCAGCAGGCTCCACGAGCCGAGCACCATATCTAGAAAATCACAGAAAAAAAATATACACATGCCAACTGAACTCCGGTACTTTATCTGGAGAGAACAAGAACAAGGGGCTGCCTTGAGGACATTGTCTTCAGGATAAAATATATATTAATGAGAACACAAGATACTGATTTTACCTTCAAGAAACGAAATATTATCCTGATAAAACATAAAACTGTCCTAGGGATATTACCTTTAGGAAACAAGATATTATTGCCTTCTGGAAAAAATGATACTATCTTGAGCAATATGGTACTGTCTTAAGGATATTGTCTGAAGGAAATAGGCATTATCTTGACAGAAAAATATTTCGAGCACATTATCTTCAGAAAAGCTATTTTCTTGAGGCAATAAGATGCTGTCTTGAGGATTTGTCTTCACAAAACAATTTATTATCTTGAGAGCACATGAGACTGTCTTGAGAATTTTAACCATAAAAAACATGATATAATTGTCTTCTGGAAATGATATATTTTGAAGGATTAGGAAACTGTCTTCAGAATACTATTTCATGAAACAGGCTTAGTTGTCTTCAGGAAATAAGATATTATCATTAGAGATACTGGCTGAAGGATACACTTTCCAAGAACCAATATATTATATCTTATGGAGAAAAGATCTTGAGAAAACAATTAACTGTCTTGAGGACATTATCTACAGAAACCAGTTACACTGACCAGTTATTGTCGTAAGAAAATAAGATTCTGTGTTCTGGATATGATCTTTATAGACAAGAAGATTTAAACCAACTTTTGAAAATCAATTTCTAAAGATTGCACATATGCGTAGCTCTACTCATTAATATGAAAACTGTTAAAACTGGCTTCCCTGGAAATCTGCCAATGTGAAATGTATCTGTAGGAGGTCCTAATGAAATCTTCTAATCTACGAGAGAAATCTTTATTTCTGCGTTAATCCTTACAGCGCCAAAAAGCAGACGACAAAAGTTACGTCTTAAAAGTTTTCGAAAATGGTTTCACCCAACCTATGTCCTATTGAGAATTCAATGACTAGAGGAGAATTAGTGTGGATCCAGATGAGAAGGCTCATTATGAGCCAGCTCATCTGGATCTGCGCTGTTTACAAATTAAAATGTTTTCATATTTGGCGCTTTTGAGTGTAACAGAACTGTTTTAAGAGCAAATGATTCCAGCCAGCCAATTACAGATATCACGAACAGATACAGTCTTGGTATTTGGGGTAAAATATGACTAAACTCTTAACTTCAGTTTTTCTAAACAAAATTCCGTCACACCAGCTATAATACTTACTTTGCACAATACTCGTTTGCTTTGGTCCAGCTATGTTGATATGGTACAACTAGATAACATTTCTCTAAATATTTAACCCAATCTGAAAAAGGGAAGAAAAACAGAAAAAACAGAAAGTAAAAGTGCCATATGTTGAATTAACCCATTTACCGTACATGATACACATACTTCCAATAAAGCATGCGTGTACGCTCTTTGACGTCATAGACATATGTACATCACATGCAGTAGTACAACACTTACATTGAAATTAAAATCTTGACTCTTAATGCGCCAAAAAGCAGATGACAAAATTTACTTCTGCAGAATTTCAAAAAAAGTTTCGTCCCAGCAATATCATATTGAGAATTCGAACACTAGAGGGCAAACAGTGTAGATTCAGATGAGGTGGCTCATTATGAGCCACCTCATCTGGATCTACACTGTTTGCCAATTCAACAATTTTAATTTTTGGCGCTTTAAGGGCTTAAAAAGTTCCTTCAACAGCAGAGAATACATACAGAAGTAGGAACATGGGCCAGACTACGCAGTTTTGGCTAATAAAGCAAAGCCTCAGAATTCATCAGAAATGCTTAAGGTCAAGAATACGTAAATGGCACGTACATAGAATTTTTCCTAATTTTGCGCAGGAGTGCATTTTCATGTGTTGCATCGAAATGTGCAATAAAAAAGATAGGTCACCGAGTTCGTTTAGTCGCTAGATCAGATTGAAAAGCGTGGAATTTTGAGGCCGTTTCCATTGACGGCAATAGAAATGCGATGAAAATACTGAGATTTTAAACTTTGATCGTACACAGCTTGTTTACCACTACATAGATATTTTTCAAAAACTGATATTTTATGTCACAGGGTCTGTCGATTAAAGTGAGGTGAAATAAGTCCTTGACTACCGAGTTTGTTTTTCAAGTAGCACTTGATAAGCAAGCCTAGGTATGTATAAATTTACGCCATTCGTTGACGTCATTTATAAGCGACGTTGCAGTAGTCGTTCACATGGGCGACGTTATCAGACATGCTTAGTCCGTTATGAGAATACGGAAAATTACGACTAATAGGTTTTCTCATGATGAATGCTTTAGTGAAAAAAATCTATTTTTCAGACTCTCGTTAACAAACATTTATAAAACTTGAAAACAATTTTCTAACAGAAATATGGGTATTACCAAAGGAACCGCACAACGAAAAGGGAAAAGCCCTTTGAGTAACCCCAAATTCCCTTTAAAAAACTGCGTTACCCTAATATGGTAACACCAAATCACAAAATGCGCCGTGCCATAATAAAATGGGTCTTTGGCGCATGTACGGTCAGCGGAAGCTCAGATCAGCCTGCACACCCGCATAAACTGACCAGAGGCTTTGTTGTCCTCTGGTACAAGGATTCCGTGAGGAACAGCGAAGAGATTTATCAGACTATGCGTATGCGCAGGCTGATCTGTGTGCATGTATATTTACTGACGACTCGCGTTCTTCCGATGTGGCTCATGGTAGTCAGATAAAATTGACTTTTATGCCCTTTTGGACAGCACTTCAGTCACATTGATATGATGGTAGGATGATATTGAAAAGTTACAAGGCCAAGTTCCACCGTCGGCAGGATATGTAAAGGTAAAGGCTTCTAGTAGCCAATTGGTCGTAGGGTCGGTGTGGGCCAGGGCCCGCTGTATCTTTGGCAAAGCCATACAACAAGTGATAGGAATATTGTATCATTCGTATTTGTGATCAAAACGAAATTTTCGATGTCCAAAAGGAGTATGTAGGCTATATTAAAATTGAAAAAAAGCGGCATTAGGATATGGTAGCCTAAATATTTCAGTCCGATCCCATTAAGCTCTAAAAATCAGCTGGCATACATTTACTTGGTTTATTATTTCGGATGCGCAATCCCACCGGCGCCGTGGAAGAGTGATCAGAGATGTTCGGTTATGACGCAGACGGTTGCGGGTTCGAATTCGGGTTCGGCCAGCCAGCGACTTTCATACGCGTGTTTGAAAAGTCTTGTGAGCCCTGAAGTAGGGAGGGAACATGTATTGAGGCCTGCCTTAAATTATTACACACACGAAACTGTCTATCTGTCTGTCTGTCTAATTGTCTGTCTGTCTGTGTCAGTCTCTTTTTCTCTCTCATTCTCTCTCTCTCTCTCTTAATAATTTTGTATGAATACATTTATGTTGATGAAACAACTTCATAAATACAAGGGGAAAAAAGAACATTGCAATATCAGCCGAGGGCTTTAATAAACAAAGACAACACCTCCGTTTTTTTCATACTTGACGTTATTATTGAATGTCCGATGGGGGCCGCCATATTGAAAATAACATTGACTAGGCAGTATTTCGTGACGTAACGTCCTTCGCGACGCACGTAATTAATTGCGCCAGTCATTTACGTATTCTTGACCTTAAAAGACATTCCTTACGATAGAGGTCATACAAGTTTCCCATAGTTTGTGAGGTGTATGCCTTTGCATCCATCCTCCTCACGCTTGACTTTTTAATTCAATTGAATAAAATTGAATGTATGTCATTGAAGGATTCAGTTATTATACCTCAAACCTGTGTATTCGTTGCTCATTTAAACAACAGGGCCCAGGACTACAATAACTCTTGAAAGTTGAGGTCATTTTGTGTTATGAAGACAAGCTTCTATAAGAAGTTTTGCGAATTGATTTTGCGCTTAATCGACTGAGCAGATCCGAAATGGACTTACCTTAATACATGTAATTTTTCATATTATATTAGCGTGCAAGTAGATAAAGGACCTCGAAATTTCGAATCTTGAAGTTGGCCTTAACTTTAAGGAAGGATTCTAATTCTGTGCCCAGGTTTCAGATTTTGAAGTTTGAACTATAAGTCGTACGTTATTTCTGAGGGTCAGTATAAAATGATAACTTTAGTTACTGTCACGTTCAAATACATTCCTACTTTCATAATAAGTTACAGTAACTTGCTGAAGGCAGTAAAAGTACAAGCCTGAATTTCCCATTAAATGGGAATTAAATTAAATTCCCATTAAATGGGAATTAAATTAAACTTACAGTTACTTGCTGAAGGCAGTAAAAGTACAAGCCTGAATTTCCCGTTAAATGGGAAATTCAGGCTTGTACTTTTACTGCCTTCAGCGAGTTACTGTAAGTTATTGTGAAAGTAGGAATGTATTTGAACGTGACAGTCAAATCCTAATGCAGCGTCTGGTCTTTCTGACAGAAGATGGGCGCTTTTAACTGATAACCCGAAGGCTAGAGGTCGTACGTTCGAGAACGACTGTATTTATCTTCTTTTCTACGATGCCATTCATCTGGACTTCACTTAAAGCCTTGTCTAGGAGGCGCTCCATATGGCACAAACTAGATTTGTATTCTGTTGTACTTTTGCATGATGGCCCATATGCTGCATAATGTCATGTCTGTCAAAGTTGTGTTTTTATTGTCTTTATTTATTTTGAAATCAGTGAAGATATGGTATAGAGTTTGCTGCTGTGGTGTTACTTTTCACAGTAATAGTAAATTTTCATTTTTTTTTTGTTTTGCCACTGATACAATACAATACAAATCTCTTTATTGTCATCTCAGTCCATACAATGGCAACATGAGGAATACTGTGATACATGTTATAACGGAGGCATAAATGTGTATGATATATGAAAGTAACAAATAGTAAACTTTTGCAATGATTTCACTTTTGCAACTGAAAGATAATGGCAGCTTTAGTTTACCACAGCAATGCATCCTATAGAGGCAACATATGAAATCTGGCTATAAAGGGCTTTAAAATTAAAGGAGATATTGTTTAAAAATACTGAGGACAGGCGGATTGACGGACAACGGACAAACGCCGGACTACGGCCTATATGACTTGTATTAATTTCCCCAGTACTTTCGGTGGAGGAAGTTAAAGTAGACAAGGCATGTACTAATAAATTAATTTTATTCAAAATATAATTGAGCCGCGACACGACAAAACCAACGAATAGCATGAACTCAGATCAGCCTGGGCATCCGCCCAGTCTGATCAGAGTCTTTGCTGTGCGCTTAAAAAGTAGCTAAGGTTCTAAGCTACCTTCATACCGACAGCAAAGACTCTCTTCAGGCTGGGCGGATGCCACTATGTTGGTTTTGTCGTGTCGCGGCTCAAATTATTATATATTCATTTGTATTAAAACAGAAAGATCTGTATATCAGATTGTGGTGATCTACGTGAAAGGCAGGGTCATTTGCCACTGAGCTGCGTCAAGCAATATTTGTGACAATCGAAGACTCAAACCAGTCTCTGAGTTCGTTCAGCCTTGCTAGAGCTTTTGATATTTTTTTTTGTAAAAGTCCATAGAAACTGTACATGCAAAGACTGTGATCAGACTGCGCGGATGTGTAGGCTGGACTGAGCCTTCGCAAGTTGCATATATGCATCCAGTAGCCTATCATTATTGCGTATCGCAGTTCAGTTATATACGTATTTTTTTATAGTAAATGAATATGGAAATGAAAGTAAAAACGCAAATGATAAAATGATAATCACAATAATAATAATAATAAAAATATCAATATAAGTGATAATAATAGCGTCTCATTTTAGAGACGTAATTCTTATTATTATTAATTTGAAATAATATTTCAATTTTGAAGGGGTCAGTGCAACAAGGTACCAATCTCCATTTTTCATAATTTCGAGAAAAACGCAAAAAAAATTTTTTTCTTGAAACTCGAAATAATTGATTTTCCTTGCACAGATAGTCAACGTATGTTGAGAAACATTGATTTCAAGCAATGTTGTGAGTTTTCCACTAGTTTGAATGTGAAAAACTGGATATAAGCGATTCTGTGCATGCAATAAAGAGCCTAACTCCATAATTCATAAAACTGAAAATCACCTTTTAAAAATTAAAATTTTAAAAATTAATGTTGCCACATCAGTTATGTAACATTGTGAGGATAACTTATTTCAAGCTAATATATTTGTCAAAATATGAAACGGTCCTATATTAAGCCAGATTATCGTAAAAATATGAAGACGTTTATGCAACAAAGGTCCTAACTCCATCATGAAATCTTGAGATCATTTTTTAACAATTGAAAAAGGTTAGATTTAGATCAAAATGAACTTTGTCACAAAAAAGTTCTAAATATGCAATATTGTGAAGAAAAAAAATCAATGGATTTAGGTCTTTTGTTGCATAATATGCCCAAAATGGAGATAGGCCCTTTGTAAAATAGTTGTAACCACTTAAAAAACATTTCTTGGCTTATTCTATGGTCAGAGGGGAGCTTATTAGGTGAGGAAACATGTTTTCTGCATTAGAGAGTGGTTAACTCATTTTGACAAGATGTGGAGCTAGGTCCCTTGTTGCACTGACCCCTTTAATTATTACTATTATTATTATTATTATTATTATTATTATTATTATTATTGCTTCTGTTATGGTAAAGAGTACATACCAGAGCTCCAACACTCTGTTATAAGGTCTTGAGCGATCTGAAAAGAAAAACAAAAAAGACAAGATAATTTAGTTTAAGATATGCGCAGGGGAATAACTACATGTACCTAAAACAGGATGCAATTAATATGTAATAGTTACACCATGATTTGTCCGCCTATACGAGGAGATAATCCACGAGCTTTATCTCCCGTACAGGCGGACAAATCATGGTTTAACTATTTTGTACCACCCTTATCAGTGAAGATCTTGCTCATAGCTTAATATTTCGTGTTAAAGTTGGCGTTTTCTGGTAAGGGTGGTATAATAACGAGCACTGCGAGATGGCTGCGAAGCAGCCATCGAGCAGAGCTCGTATCTGGGTATCGCAAATACCATAAAGTATAAATCTATGGAATCGAATTTGCGACGACCACCTTACTGGGTTCTGAGTTTTGCAGTCGTGTAATCGAAATTAGTGCAAAAATGGGGAACCAGTGTCTTCTCCACAGGATTTAAATTCAAATTCAAATTTATTTTATTTTGAAAACCTCTGTTAACAAGGTATAATTCGAAACGACAGAAACAGGAAGAATTATATATATAAAAAAAAAAAAAACTATTCTAATCTATTCTAAGGGAGACAACCTAAGCAACGCCATTTTCCATTTACTGTTCCAGTTAATGCCCATAAAGCCAGACAATAAGAAGCGCATTCGCCTTTTTTCACTCGGATAAGCATGAGCAATACCTACACTGCTCCAGATAAGGAGGAGTAACAGGGACAACTCTGTGACAAACCTCAACACCGTGGAACCTAAACACATAGATTGCGACCCCTCACCAGAACCACCTTGTGAAGAGGGTTCAAATGAGGGACCACAACAAGTTTCCACACATATCGTGACCCCTCATCGGAACCGTCTTGTTGAGACGGTTCCAATGAGGGACCACAACATATGTTTATGAAAAAAAAAAAAAAAAAAAAAAAAAAACGCAATCATCCCTGTCACTCCTCACACCTGCAGCCCTGGTATAGATATCCATGTATGCATACATATCCCTGAGTAGCCCAAGCCACCATAACGAAAATGCCCAAAGTTAATTCATATAAGAGTTTATAAGAATACCATATTACTGCACATAAGACAATCTTAACCGTCTACCATATCAATCCCAACAAATGCCCTGACTATCTTTTAAGGAAAAAAAAAAAAAAAAAAATTATATTGACTGATATGTATTCCTGTTTACTTCCCTGGATGAGGTACCTCTCTGAGTTTGGGTTTACTCTCAAAGGAGAGAATCCCGCTCCCGCAGGAGCAAACTTTGAAGGGAATTTGCTTCCGCAGGAGCAAACTCTCTCCAAGGAAAGAATCTGCCCTCAAGGGAGCAAATTCTTTCCTCCAAAAGATCAACCCAAGAAAGGAGGAAAAAAAAAAAAATTACTAATAATAAAAAGGCACTCAGTTAGATCAACACGGTACTCTACAAACTAATTCCTAATCTCAGCACCCCAAATAGGAGGGAGTATCTGTTGCAAACAAATGCAACCAAAAAAAAAAAACAAAAAAAAACAAAAAAAAAAAACAAATGTTGGAACCCCTCACCATGTCAGTAAGACTGTTCAAATGAGGGGTCACAACATATGTGAAAGAAAAACAAAAAAATTGTCCCTGCCACCTCCTCCCATCTAGGGCACTGCAATCTGCATGAATACTTGCCAAGTAGCATGATAGTGCCATACAATATGGATAGGCAATAAGCACACACTAACCAAACATATATAGACATTGGGCCAATTCATATTTGTCATGTGAAGCAATTACAAAATACTAAATAGCTGAATGTGCATAGTGACACTGGATCAACGATGTCTCAACGTCTCAACACTGAGTCAACGCCAACCCAGTATCACTCCAAGGCGGCGTGCCCACTGAGTTATTACCTGTTTCTAAGTGACAGGCATGATGTAACGAATCTAGCTATATCTTTTAACAGATGCTCATCCTCATTACTCATTAGCCACAAAAATTTTGATGAAATAGAGTAGTTATTTATGTTTACATTATTGCTTAGATGTTTACAAATGAGGAAATTTCTATGATCTGTGTATTTTGGACATACCATAAGAAAATGTGTCTCATCCTCCACATTATTCATTGAGCACTGATTGCACAGCCTATCTGTAACTGGTGTCTTTGGAATAGTATACCACCAACTTCGATATGTAATTTATGGGAACTAGTTCTAAACCGAGACAAATTTCGACGGTCAGAATCATTACCTACACACGATAAATATTTCTCATACATAAAAACTGACTTAAACTGTCTGTATGTTCTTAATTTTTCACTCTTCTTAAGTTCTAAGGTCCAATCATTTACAAACTTTCCTTGGAGTGATCTTTTTAAGATTACTAGATGCTTATTAGTGAATTCAAGTGGCTGATGAAAAAGATGAACCAAATTGAATTCTTTAAGAACATCGTAGACGCATGTAAGCCAGCAATCCTTACCACTGCTCATCATATTAATGTTGTCCTGTAATGCATCTTTTAACAACTTATCGTTTAGAGACTCTTTATAAAGACGGATCCAATACTTTATCATGGTGATAATAATATCTATATATATAGGAAATCTACCTAGTTCTCCATAAACGGCAATATTAGAAGTCTTTTTGTTAACGCCAAGTAAATATTTACACATATGAACATTCAGCTTCTCAAGAGGTGATTTAACATACATATCACTCACAGACTTTCCTTTTGACTTACTGAGTTTGCTACTGCTAAACATACCGACAACCTCTGCTCCATACATCAAAACAGGTTTCACAGTGTGATCAAAAAGATAGAGAAATTTATCAGCCCTACATGCAACATGCTTAAAAAGACCTGTAAGCTTGAAGAATGCTTTTTGACCTCTTTGATAAAGGTCGTTTAAGGCTTTGGTAAATGAGCCATTTAAGCTAAAAACAATACCAAGGTACTTCCACTCCCGTACACATTCAAGCTGAATGTTATTTATGCTGAGGGTCAAGTTATAAACTTTACTAGATTTGTTAAAGACCATCACTTTTGATTTACTGTAATTAATGTTCAATCCCCATTTGGAGCAAAAGCAGCCAGTAGCACTCAAGCAGTTTTGCAAACCTGTTGCTGTCTCAGATAGTAACACTAAGTCATCGGCATACATTAAACAATTCAGTTTACTGGTACCCAAAGACACAGGCATACATAAGTTATCAAAACATTTAGGTATGTCATTTATGAACAAATTAAATAGGCTAGGGCTTAAGTTATCTCCCTGAAACACCCCAAGCTGGGACGAGAATCCTTCTGACAAGCCACGAGACCCAATTTTTACTTGAAGGTCTATATTAGAGTACATTTCACGTAGAACGGAAAGGAATTTACCACCAAGACCACAAGCTATTAACTTAATAAACAGAGCTGGATGTAAGACACTGTCAAATGCCTTGTGAAGATCTATAAAGCTCACATAAAGCTTTCTGGAGTTATGCATATACTTACTTATTATAGATTTCAATTTGAATATATGGTCAGTTGTTCTACACCCTTGTCGGAAACCTATTTGTTCGTCACATATAATATTATTGTCTTTTAAGAATGTGGAAAGTCTTTTATTCATAACTCTATTAAATAACTTAGCAAGGCAACTAGTGATAGCAATGCCCCTGTAATTACCAGGATCATCAGCATTACCAGCCTTGAAAATAGGGAGTATAAGACCCTTTGACCACATTCGAGGGTACCCTCCAGACAACAGGATATGATTGAAAAGTTTTTTGAGACAAGGTAGTAGACAAAATTGGCCATATTTAAGCATTTCATTTAGAATACCATCAAGACCTCCACTTTTCTTATTTTTCAGTTCACCACAAGCAGCACTTATCTCTTTAATAGAAAACTCATAGTCTAGTATAGAGCTATCTGGGATAGTTGTTGTTTTTAATTGTTGTAGGAATGAGTTGAATAATGGAATTTTGTCAGAAGTGACTTTATTCAAAGTCTCAAAATAATTTTTCCACGTAGATGAGTCAATAGATCCTTCAGAATCATTAGTATTATCTTTGAACTTATTTATAAGATCCCAAAAAGCTCGCGGATTACTATCCGAAATAGACTCAAGCTGTTTCATTAAATTGCTGAAGTAATTTTTACGTTTGGCTCGTCTCATCTTTATGTATTTCTTATGAAGCCAGAAGCATTTCCGTCTCAGCTCTTTATCAAAAGGTTTAAAAGCAAGTTCCCTACTACATATAACAAGTGAACTTCTCAGCTCTTTTAAAGGCCAGTCGTACCATTTTTTATGCCTTACATATTTATTTCTCCTGTTACTTGTTTTACATTTTAAGGACATACTTGCTGCATCACAAATTAAAGTACTCAAATCATTAACAGCGCAATCTAAACCAACAAAACTAGAACTATTTTCAGCTAAATAGTTTGATATCTTGGTTGCAACGGGGTCTGACTGCAGGGCACACTGATATTTCTCAACAGAACTAGAATTCCAGAGATATTTATTTGGAAGGGGAAGCAAATATTCTTTTTGTGGTGCTATTTCATAGAAGTTGATCAAAAATATGCATGAAAGCATACAATGATTAGATAAAGATCTGTTAAAATCATGCACTTTCATACTAAGAATTCTGCTTAGTATGTCATCACTTGTAATGCAATAATCAATAACACTACTACCTAAACTACAGTGAGCAGTAAACCTTCCACACAGGTCTCCTAAGGTTCTGCCATTGGCAATTCTCATTCTACTCTGAATACAGAGATCTAGCAAGTCTTTACCCCGGCTGCAAACAACAGTATCTTCACTATTTCTAATAATACAGTCAGTATCTGGCAGATACTGACTGTCATATGTTGCATATTCAGCATCGCTATCATCACAGATAAAATCAGCATTACGACCTGTACGAGCATTAAAGTCCCCCAAGAGAACTATGTCACCTACTTGTGAGAATTTCCTAGTATCACTAACCAAGCTATCAAAGTCATCCCCATTTTTTCTGGTATAAGTTGAATTAATTGGGGGTATATGTAAAAATGCAATATATAAGTCTTTTTGCAAACTGAAATAAGACTTAGACAGCTTAATCCACATGAAACTGGAATTCTCACCTGGTAAAACATTAATGCCATTTATTACTGATTTCTTTATCAATATGCTTATACCTCCAAAAGTACGCTTAGATCTAGGGTCTTGTATTCTGTGACTATGATATATCTTATGCGAGGCTAATGGAGATTTCAGGGGTTTGACATTATGGGTTTCAACTAAACCAATAATGTCATATCCCTGTATCTTATTTAAAAATTCTGAGTCCAACAATTTATCATGATCTTTGGTAATCAGTCCATCAATGTTCCAACAGCAAACTGACAAAGTTAGTCTTTTCGACTGTTGTTTTGGGGCCGCTTTTGCCATCTCGGTTTACCTGAGGACCTCCTTTGACCGTTTCTGGGTACCTCAATATTTAGTACCTGTTCCATACATTTACGCAAGTTAGAAGCAAGAACCTTAACTCCATCATCTGAAAGGTGATAACCATCGTCAGCAACAAATTTAGCTCTAACTAACCCATTATTACCTAGATTACTGTTATCAGAAATATGGAAATTACAGTTCTCCTCATGACCTAATTCGTTAATGAGTGAATTGACTGTATTCACCTTAAGATTGAGTTTCTGTTCATCACTTCGATTTGTTGCTAGTGATATGACAATTTTACTGGTGGGATTCTTGACCTTAGTGACTTGGATAAGTTCTCGCAGTTTAATTACTGACACACTCAGTGGAGCTATTAGCTTTAAGCTCATTAGTCAAAATATGAAACGCTATAGCGTCAGGGTTGCTATCACACTCATTTATTACCTTCTTTGCATCTTCAAATGTGTATGAAACATGCTTTACGGTATCAAAGTGGGAGCTTAGTCTCGAAGGTTCAATATTTTTAATATTGGAAGTTCCTACCAGCATGACTGAAGGTTTTTGCTTCCTCACTCGACTTGGAACTAAAGACCAGTCAGAACTGTCTATGTTCATATTATTATTCTTATCACTGCTAGTGTTGCAGGCCAAATTTGACTTCAAGGAAAGTAGTTCCCCCTTAATGTCATCAAGAGTTTTGTCATTACAATCAAGTCTTTCTGTTAAGGCAGCCTTATCGTCAAACAGCTTGTCTATTAGCGTGGATTTGTATTTTAATTCATCCTGCAGCTGCTTTAAATGAATATCTTTCACTTGAACTGACTGGTTTACATTTAAACATTTGGGATATGCTTTTAGTTCGCAATAACTCGCGATGCAGTCTGTCATTTGCGAACGCTGATTGTCACATGAGTGATACAGCCAATCAGAGCCCTCTCAAGAAGTCGCTGGCGTGAATTGTAAACAAGGCGGCAGAAAGTTTTATTTTGAAACCAACCAACAAACCGCCTCGGAATCAAGGTATAAACCTGTATATTATATGCCCACGTTCAAGACTTGAAACGGCCACCAAATCGACCAATATCATGACACAACTAGGCCAGTTCAGTGGTTTATTGAGCGTCTGGAAACCTCAATCTTCACAACATCATGAGATTTCGCGCACAAGCGGTCCGGGTCATGGCTCATGCCATATTGCAGCTCTCCGTTCCACAATGGTCACAACCTGGCTAAAGAGCAAGGTACAGCAAAATAGACGGTGAAAAAAGAAACGCAATGCATTGGTCTCTCGAAAAGAGAGAAAAAGAATCAAAGTTCTGTTAAAATTAACAGTGGCAACCCACTGGCGCTTGAGTTTCTAAGTGTGCATCACTGTCATTACATTCATAACATGGTACTAGACTACCCCTGCTCTTTCCAAGCGAATGGTCTCTGGTAAAATTAAAATCACTAATCCGATAAACCTGGTATTTTCTGATATGCGGTGAACCTTGAAAAGAGGGTGCAACTAGTCCTGTAACGATGACAGTGCAAATAGAAACAGAAAAATGTTGACCTGAAGTTGAACACATGTTGCTGCTGAATAGTTTCTATCCGTATCAGCCTTCGATGTTGGGCCTTCCAGTGCCCAGAGCAACAAAGAAAGGTAAAATCCAGCTATTCTACATACGCGCTGTGACAAAACAACGCCAATCGTTGAAAATCAGGGAAATTTGCCATTGTCACTAGTTTTCACGACCTGCAAAGTTTGGGTTCCCCAGTCCCTTAAAATCAGTGTCGAGGTATTATCATTATGGCTGCCACATCGCCGTCTCTTCGCTAAAAGGAGCGGCTGTAGTGTAGTGGATAACACGCCAGACTACCAATATAGGGGCTGACAAATTGATCCCCTGCTTCTCTGGTCTTTCGGATGAGACTTTAAACCAAGGTCCAGTCTCCATATGACCCTGTTGGTGGGATGTTAAATCCGAGCTCACTCGCTCACTTTCCGCTAAAAATGGACGTGGTAAACCAAAAGCCGACCGTGAATCCAAGCGGCTTAAACTTGGTTTTCCTGTGATGACCAAGGAAATTACTAAACACTGACAGCATTTAAAAAGTCATACAAAAATGTGTTAACCACCATCATTTGACTGACAAAAAGTTCTAAAAACCTTTCTAAATCTCACTTTTTTTTTCATATTCGTTGGCAACAGCCCGTTGCAGGTACTTAACAAGTGCTAAAGTGATCCGAATGGAATATTGGGAAACCAATTTGATGACGACACATACCAGGTGAATGTAAAATACAGATTTATTTTTGCAACTAGGCCGTATGTATTCTGGGCTAGCCGTCATACTGTTACAATGGAAAAAAAGTTTGTGTACATGTGCGTCTGTGTGTCATTTTCTTTTCTCATCTATTCTCGCCTCCTCTATCTACGCACACGACATCAAATTCTAAACAATGTCATATCGACATTGATGCATGTCATATCGACATTGATGCACCGCCCTACTGTTGCATCAAAATCAGTCAGAAGACTTGTTTTTTCATTTTTTTCTGGTCCCACCATACCCCCTCCACCCCAGTTCAATCATATAATCATTGGGCTGCGACACATGAAAACGTGCATATTGACCAATGCAACCAGTAAAGCTTCAGTCTTGCTGCACCTGCATGCAGTCTCTTTGCCCAGGCTCCATAGATCCATATTCACGGAAAACATGCCGATTAGACTTGATGGATGTGCAGGCTGATCTGAGTCTTCAGTAAATTTTATGCAATTGTCTGACAGGGCATTTTCTTATGACTCGGTAGTTTTGAAAAATGAAAGTAAATAATTTTCTCAAGAAATTCTCTTTTTCATTTCATGAACTAAAGAAATATGTATCGTTCAGATACAGCGAAAGTCCAAAAATATCACATTTTCATTGAAAGTATCATTGAGCTGTCAAAAAAGATAGAAAAAAGAAAACAGGCAATAATATTAAATAACTAAATATGTTTGACTAATCAACGGTTACAATGGGGATTGACTAATCAACAGTTACGATGGGGATTGCGTATACCTTACTCTACAATTCAACGCTCATGTGCTTTCAAGATCAACAGGATGGCAGTAATGAAACTTCTGGATGAGTGCTTTGTTTTCACTGACTATACAGATGTGAACGGAACAATATAAATAGTCTGAATGCTGGTAGTAATTGCTGAATCGCAGTGGTAAGCATAACAGTGTAACTCCATTGTAACCCCATGTAATTGATTTGCTATGCTTGATATTTTGGCATCGGTAGAACGTAATACAGCCAACTTAAAAGAAAAAAGATGTCCAATAACAACGAAAAATATGAATAGGGCCCATTATGTTCTTCATTGTAGAACTATGGGTTCCATTGATAGACCGATCCCTTCAGTGTATTGATGTCAGAAGTCTGCAGGAATTGGACTGTGATATTAAGGTGCATTACCAGAGCAGGACATAGTGTAAATGTGTTTTGGTACAGTGATTTTTTCACTATTTTGGGAATGGTGCTGGTGCCCACGGAATTGGGAAAAAGCTCATCGTATTTTCCTATAATTTGGAATTTTGGAAACCTTTTATTAAGTCTCAAGTGGTGGGATAGGGGACATGATACTGAATCTATAGTATTTAGCTACTACACTTGTGAGTTACTATTTATGTTCAATTATTGCTATATATCTGCTATTTCTCTAAGCAAGCAAGTAAATGTATGTTGTAAGATGGTCCCTAGAACAATTTTTTCTGCAATTGGGAATTTTTATCCCCTCACACCACGAAGTGGTGAGGGGATATAGGTTTTGTCCCATACGTAAGTACGTTCGTACGTACGTATGTTCACCTTTTGTCATCGCTCTAGCACTTACATTTCTCAACGGATTTTGAAATAACTTCACACAATTGTAGGGCATGACAATATCTAGAGCAAGTTCGTCTTTTAGGGTGCTGCGCCCAAGGTCAATGTCACTGTGGCTATTTTTAGAAAAACTTTGTCAGCGCTCTAGCGCCTACATTTCTCAATGGATTTTGAAATAACTTTACACAAATGTAGGGCATGACAATATCTCAAGCAAGTTCGACTTTCAGGGTGCTGCGCCCGAGGTCAAGGTCACTGTGGCTATTTTTAGAAAAACTTTGTCATCGCTCTAGCACCTACATTTCTAAACGGAATTTTGAAATAACTTTACACAAATGCAGGGCATGACAATATCTCGAGCAAGTTCCACTTTCAGGGTGCTGCGCCCAAGGTCAGGGTCACTGTGGCTATTTTTAGAAAAACTTTGTCATCGCTCTAGCGCCTACATTTCTCAAAGGATTTTGAAATAACTTTACACAAATGTAGGGCATGACAATATCTCGAGCAAGTTCGACTTTCAGGGTGCTTCGCCCAAGGTCAAGGTCACTGTGGCTATTTTTAGAAAAACTTTGTCATCACTCTAGCACCTACATTTCTCAACGGATTTTAAAGTAACTTCACGCAAATGTAGGGCATGACATTATCTCGAGCAAGTTCGACTTTAAGGGTTCTGCGCCCAAGGTCAAGGTCACTGTGGCTATTTTTAGAAAAATTTTTGTCATCGCTCTGGCGCCTACATTTCTCAACGGATTTTAAAATAACTTTACACAAATGTAGGGCATGACAATATCTCGAGCAAGTTTGACTTTCAGGGTGCTTCGCCCAAGGTCAAGGTCACTGTGGCTATTTTTAGAAAAACTGTCGGCGATCTAGTGCCTATATTTCTCAATGGATTTTAAAATAACTTCACACAAATGTAGGGCAAGACAATATCTCGAGCAAGTTCGACTTTCAGGATGCTGCGCTTAAAAGGTCAAGGTCACTGTAGCTATTTTTAGAAAAACTTTGTCATCGCTCTAGCGCCTACATTTCTCCATTGATTTTAAAATAACTTCACACAAATGTAGGGCATGACAATATCTCGAGCAAGTAGTCTTGTGTGAGGGGATTTGTATCGCCTGCGATGCCTTGTTCAACTTGCAGTTGGGAAAAAAAATACATTTTGAATTGGGACTGGTACTTTTTATGGGCACCACTTATGTAGAGAAAAAAATCAGTGTGGGATATATATATATTTTCAACTTTTACAGCCTAGCTGTAGAAGCTGGCAGCATCTTTATGGAGATTCAGGTAGAGTGGTTGGCTCTTTCAAGAAATTAAGCAAAGGAGATAGTGGTTAGTACCAGAATGGGTGACCCTCTTGACTTCGAGGACAGCTGAGCAAATGCTACAATCTAAAAAATTAATTTGTCTGTATTTTCACAATTTGTAAGATGTCATTTCTGGGTCATGAAGAAGAGACATACAGAAGGGTGACGACAGGTTAGAAGCAAGGGCGTTTATTAGAGCAGGGCATTTATTAGGATTCACACGGTACAAAAAATGTCAGGAATGTCCAGAGGATACTCAAAATTGTTTGTCAGCTGGAATGTCACATACTCAAAATTAGTTGTCAGATACCACCCCCCCAACCCCTCAAACTAGCTAGGAAACTTAAGGATAGTGTTTTGTAACAGAGAGACCTACTGTAGTTTAATTTGAAGTTTTATGTATTATTTATCCGGACCCAGTAATCTTATATCTTATAATTTGCTCGGATTTTAATATGTTCTGCTGATGAAAAAGTGAATCACCGGCAGGAGATGGCCATGTAGTACAAGAGTTATGTAGTACAAGAGTTCTAAGGAATTACACAAAGCCATTTCAAACAGTTCTACGTACCAATATACCATATTTATCCTAGTAAATGCCCTTGCTATAATAAACTTCAAAACTGTTACAAGCATTTCTTGAATATGCATTAGATTCGGTAAAACTTTGATTCCTATTTAAAACATTGAAGGTAGGATTGTCCATGAGAGTCACTTCTGAAACAAATTTCTCTGATGTCTGGAACAAGTTCATTCTTTATGACACTCAATGACAGTATTTATTATTATATTAGTTCTATTGTGATGCAACATGAAAGTGCCATAGATAAACCTGGAGTGGAATGGTTTAGATAATCTACATTCTATTGGTTACAATTTCATCCCAGTGCCTGAAATGGTTGTCTTACAGGAAAGAATTTGCTCCCTCAGAGGAAGCAAATTCTTTCCTGTAAGAGGTCATCACAAAGCCATGGAATGGAGTGGAGATCACGCCTGCATGTTCATTCATTAAAATGTTTTCAACTGTGCCCATGAAACTAAGTTTTCATTATTGCAAATAAGTCAGTAATATATTCATAATTCTGCAATACTTCTTTTGCAGACAAGACAACACAGCTCATGTCGATTTTCTTTGGTTTCAAATTTAAACACCGGTGCCCCTACAGTGTTTCTTGTTCCCTGGAGTATAGCAGATAAGTTAGATTAAGGGACTGTTGCTTGACGTATGAGATTCTTTGGCTTACTACTTTGGCTGATGGGGGGTTGTGGTTGTGGAGATTCTGGATATAGATATATGAGCATCATGGAGGTGAGCTTTTATTTGCAATTTGTTTTGTCATTGATAAGACCTATTGCTTGTCTTAAGCACTTGCAAGTCTCCAATCTACAGGGGTGAGATGACAACTATCAAATCAGACTTTACATTATATAATTATATTAGCAAGGCCATAATTATACCCCCAGCAAACGAAGTATGAGGAGGGGTATATATCTTTTGTCCGATGTCCGTTTGTCTGTCCGTCTCTTCGTAAGTTAACGTTTGCTTGAAAGTTTTTGAGATCTTATATTTGCAGGTGATCATGTGATTTTCTAGGGGATCACACATTTTGGCAACAAATTTGTACAACTGATTTAGTTGAAAATGACTGAAATAATCTTGACTGGCTGTACAATCCATATGAAAAACAAGCCTATCAGTTGATTGTCGAATTTCTGACAAAAGAAAGCTAAACATACAATTTCCATCTTTAAATGATATCAAGTACATTTACAACAGTACATATACTTCGAGGATTTGGTGTCACTTAGAAGGCAATGCCTTAATTTCATATCAAGTCAGAAAAACATACATACTAATACTTTTTGCCCAGTTCATGCTCAGTAAAGTTGCAACATGATGGTTCACGATCAGTCTCAATGAAAAATGCAGTTAAAGTCTGATTAAGTGGCCCAGTGTTCATACAAATGTAGTCAAATCTGTCTTGAGGAGTCATGAAGGGGCCTCACAAAAACTGGCTGCAGAGTCATGGCAGACAGGTGTACACTTAATAGAGGTTCATTGTCCCCTGGGGCACAAAAAAAGTAGCTACATGTGATAGGTGACCCTTAACAGAGTTACCCTTGAGACAGGTTAGACAGCATTATTTTTTTATACAATTTCATTACAACAGCAGATATTAACAGTTACTTAAAAATTTGGAGAGGTAGGCACTGATTAAATTTGATATTCACATTTGATAATCAGGCAATCAGTCACTATCTGGGGTTTGTGTCAGTCTTATGTAACAGTCCTGCAGTTGGTGCTGTCTGTTTTTAAGATACTAGGTTCAAGTCCTAGAGGACTGCATGTTAGTACTGGCACATATAACACTAAACAGCAATATCCATTTACAGAATGCATTCTAAGATAAGAATGAAATAGGTTTAGAATATTCCAATCTTTAGCCATATGGTAAGATGTCTCATAGGAAAGAACATGAGAAGTAAATACTTAAGGGCTGTAAGGGAAATTACTTTTGATTTTTGATTTTGTACTAACAGTGTATCCCACTTGAAGATATTACATAAATATTTTTTTCTTCAGTTTGGTGGTTTCAAAACGTCGAAAATTGCAAGACCGCTAACATTTCTGCACTATCTGAATCGACATACCTGTAATTGCCTACATGTTAGTTATGAGAAAAAGTTGCCAGCAGTGCTCGTTTTATAGGTAGCGCCTATTTATTTCATATTAATTTATACTTGTACTGCTGGGAGAGCAATGGGGCCTTTTAAGTGTGGTGCCTGATTCAGTCGTCCGAGAGATAAAATGTTTGGCAACCGACATATGGTCAGTGTATGCCGAAACTGACAAAAATCTAACTCTATTTCCAAAATGCGACTCCAAAACGCTCTTCAGTTTCTAGCTTTGCTGATAAGGGCCACAGCTTTGAACTCATTTTTAATTCGTGATTTGTAACGCTTCATTTAAATTTTGCTATGGTGTTCAACAGCTAGTCAGATTTTCTTTTTCTCACAAAACTGTCATCTCCACCATATACTGTAGTCAGCTTTACTGACGTAACACAGAATTCAAAGCAAACACTTCCGGCTTTTGACTTCATCAGAGTTTTAGAGTGTACAAAAAAAGCAAATGTACTGACTACGAAAAAAAACATATAAAATGTACAGGATTTTACAGATTACAAAATACGCCAGGCCCGGATCCAGATCATCACGTACTGGTGGGGCTCTGGATAACTGGTTGGACAGGGAGGTGCCGAAATGACGATTGTTAAGTTAGTTCCTTTTTCCTTTTTCCTTATTCCTTTTTCCTTATTCCTTATTCCTTTTTCCTTATTCCTTTTTCCTTTTTCCTTATTCCTTTTTCCTTATTCGATTTTCAGGCTCATAGAACTTTGCAGACCTGTGCAATAGAAGATTCGCATATAGCACATTCATGATCATTTTTACTTCTAAGAATAATAGTATTGATTTCCAAAGCTCAACGCTACAAACTGCGAATAAGGAAAAAGGAAATGAACGAACAATTCCTTTTTCCTTATTCGATTTTCAGTCTCATAGAACTTTGCAGACCTGTGCAATAGAAGATTCGCATATAGCACATTCATGATCATTTTTACTTCTAAGAATGATGGTATAGATTTCCGAAGCTCAGCGGTTCGAACTGCGAATAAGGAAAAAGGAAATGAACGAAAAATTCCTTTTTCCTTATTCGATTTTCAAACATATAGAACTTTGCAGACCTGTGCAATAGAAGATTCCCATATAGCACATTCATGATCATTTTTACTTCTAAGAATAATAGTATAGATTTCCAAAGCTCAACGCTACAAAATGCGAATAAGGAAAAAGGAAATGAACGAACAATTCCTTTTTCCTTATTCGATTTTCAGTCTCATAGAACTTTGCAGACCTGTGCAATAGAAGATTCGCATATAGCACATTCATGATCAGTTTTACTTCTAAGAAAAATAGTATAGATTTCCAAAGCTCAACGGTTCGAACTGCGAATAAGGAAAAAGGAAATGAACAAACAATTCCTTTTTCCTTATTCGATTTTCAAACTCATAGAACTTTGCAGACCTCTGCAATAGAAGATTCGCATATAGCACATTCATGATCATTTTTACTTCTAAGAATAATAGTATAGGTTTCCAAAGCTCAACGCTACAAACTGCGAATAAGGAAAAAGGAAATGAACAAACAATTCCTTTTTCCTTATTCGATTTTCAGTCTCATAGAACTTTGCAGACCTGTGCAATAGAAGATTCGCATATAGCACATTCATGATCATTTTTACTTCTAAGAATAATGGTATAGATTTCCAAAGCTCAACGCTACAAACTGCGAATAAGGAAAAAGGAAATGAACGAACAATTCCTTTTTCCTTATTGGATTTTCAGGCTCATAGAACTTTGCGAAACTGTGCAATAGAAGATTGCATATAGCACATTCATGATCATTTTTACTTCTAAGAATGATGGTATAGATTTCCAAAGCTCAGCGGTTCAAACTGCGAATAAGGAAAAAGGAAATGAACAAACAATTCCTTTTTCCTCATTCGATTTTCAAACACATAGAACTTTACAGACCTCTGCAATAGAAGATTCGCATATAGCACATTCATGATCATTTTTACTTCTAAGAATAATAGTATAGGTTTCCAAAGCTCAACGCTACAAACTGCGAATAAGGAAAAAGGAAATGAACGAAGAATTCCTTTTTCCTTATTCGATTTTCAGTCTCATAGAACTTTGCAGACCTGTGCAATAGAAGATTCGCATATAGCACATTCATGATCATTTTTACTTCTAAGAATAATAGTATAGATTTCCAAAGCTCAACGCTACAAACTGCGAATAAGGAAAAAGGAAATGAACGAACAATTCCTTTTTCCTTATTGGATTTTCAGGCTCATAGAACTTTGCGAAACTGTGCAATAGAAGATTCGCATATAGCACATTCATGATCATTTTTACTTCTAAGAATGATGGTATAGATTTCCAAAGCTCAGCGGTTCAAACTGCGAATAAGGAAAAAGGAAATGAACGAAAAATTCCCTTTTCCTTATTCGATTTTCAAACTCATAGAACTTTGCAGACCTGTGCAATAGAAGATTCGCATATAGCACATTCATGATCATTTTTACTTCTAAGAAAAATAGTATAGATTTCCAAAGCTCAACGCTACAAACTGCGAATAAGGAAAAAGGAAATGAACGAACAATTCCTTTTTCCTTATTAGATTTTCATTCTCATAGAACTTTGCGGATCTGTGCAATAGAAGATTCGCATATAGCACATTCATGATCATTTTTACTTCTAAGAATAATGGTATAGATTTCCAAAGCTCAACGCTACAAACTGCGAATAAGGAAAAAGGAAATGATCGAATAATTCCTTTTTCCTTATTCGATTTTCAGTCTTATAGAATTTTTGGATCTGTGCAATAGAAGATTCGCATATAGCACATTCATGATCATTTTTACTTCTAAGAATAATGGCATAGATTTCCAAAGCTCGACGGTACAAACTGCGAATAAGGAAAAAGGAAATGAACGAACAATTCCTTTTTCCTTATTCGATTTTCAGTCTCATAGAACTTTGCGGATCTGTGCAATAGAAGATTCACATATAGCACATTCATGATCATTTTTACTTCTAAGAATGATGGTATAGATTTCCAAAGCTCAACGGTACAAACTGCAAATAAGGAAAAAGGAAATGAACAAACAATTCCTTTTTCCTTATTCGATTTTCAAACTCATAGAACTTTGCAGATCTTTGCAATAGAAGATTCGCATATAGCACATTCATGATCATTTTTACTTCTATGAATAATTGTACAGACTTCCAAAGCTCGACGGTACAAACTGCGAATAAGGAAAAAGGAAATGAACGAACAATTCCTTTTTCCTTATTCGATTTTCAGTCTTATAGAACTTTGCGGATCTGTGCAATAGAAGATTTGCATAAAGCACATTCATGATCATTTTTACTTCTAAGAATAATGGTATAGATTTCCAAAGCTCAACGGTTCAAACTGCGAATAAGGAAAAAGGAAATGATCGAATAATTCCTTTTTCCTTATTCGATTTTCAGTCTCATAGAACTTTGCAGATCTGTGCAATAGAAGATTTGCATATAGCACATTCATGATCATTTTTACTTCTAAGAATAATGGTATAGATTTCCAAAGCTCAACGGTTCAAACTGCGAATAAGGAAAAAGGAAATGAACGAAAAATTCCTTTTTCCTTATTCAATTTTGAGACTCATATATCTTTGCGGACCTGTGCAATAGGAGATTCGCATATAGCACATTCATGATCATTTTTACTTCTATGAATAATGGTATAGATTTCCGAAGCTCAACCCTACAAACTGCGAATAAGGAAAAAGGAAATGAACGAAAAATTTATTTTTCCTTATTCGATTTTCAGTCTCATAGAACTTTGCGGATCTATGCAATAGAAGATTCGCATATAGCACATTCATGATCATTTTTACTTCTAAGAATAATGGCATAGATTTCCAAAGCTCAACGCTACAAACTGCGAATAAGGAAAAAGGAAATGAACAAATAATTCCTTTTTCCTTATTCGATTTTCAAACTCATAGAACTTTGCAGATCTTTGGAATAGAAGATTCACATATAGCACATTCATGATCATTTTTACTTCTAAGAATAATAGTATAGATTTCCAAAGCTCAACGCTACAAACTGCGAATAAGGAAAAAGGAAATGAACGAACAATTCCTTTTTCCTTATTCGATTTTCAGTCTTATAGAACTTTGCGGATCTGTGCAATAGAAGATTCGCATATAGCACATTCATGATCATTTTTACTTCTAAGAATAATGGCATAGATTTCCAAAGCTGGACGGTACAAACTGCGAATAAGGAAAAAGGAAATGAACGAACAATTCCTTTTTCCTTATTCGATTTTCAAACTCATAGAACTTTGCAGATCTTTGCAATAGAAGATTCACATATAGCACATTCATGACCATTTTTACTTCTTAGAATAATTGTACAGACTTCCAAAGCTCAACGCTACAAACTGCGAATAAGGAAAAGGAATGAACGAACAATTCCTTTTTCCTTATTCGATTTTGAGACTCATAGAACTTTGCGGATCTGTGCAATAGAAGATTTGCATATAGCATATTCATGATCATTTTTACTTCTAAGAATAATGGTATAGATTTCCAAAGCTCAACGGTTCAAACTGCGAATAAGGAAAAAGGAAATGATCGAATAATTCCTTTTTCCTTATTCGATTTTCTGTCTTATAGAACTTTGCGGATCTGTGCAATAGAAGATTCGCATATAGCACATTCATGATCATTTTTACTTCTAAGAATAATGGTATAGATTTCCAAAGCTCAACGGTACAAACTGCGAATAAGGAAAAAGGAAATGAACGAACAATTCCTTTTTCCTTATTCGATTTTCAGTCTCATAGAACTTTGCGGATCTGTGCAATAGGAGATTCGCATATAGCACATTCATGATCATTTTTACTTCTATGAATAATGGTATAGATTTCCAAAGCTCAACGCTACAAACTGCGAATAAGGAAAAAGGAAATGAACGAAAAATTCCTTTTTCCTTATTCGATTTTCAGTCTTATAGAACTTTGCGGATCTCTGCAATAGAAGATTCGCATATAGCACATTCATGATCATTTTTACTTCTAAGAATAATGGCATAGATTTCCAAAGCTCAACGCTACAAACTGCGAATAAGGAAAAAGGAAATGAACAAACAATTCCTTTTTCCTTATTCGATTTTCAGTCTCATAGAACTTTGCAGATCTTTGCAATAGAAGATTCGCATATAGCACATTCATGATCATTTTTACTTCTAAGAATAATTGTACAGACTTCCAAAGCTCAACGGTACAAACTGCGAATAAGGAAAAAGGAAATGAACGAACAATTCCTTTTTCCTTATTCGATATTGAGACTCATAGAACTTTGCGGATCTGTGCAATAGAAGATTTGCATATAGCACATTCATGGTCATTTTTACTTCTAAGAATGATGGTATAGATTTTCAAAGCTCAACGCTACAAACTGCGAATAAGGAAAAAGGAAATGAACGAAAAATTCCTTTTTCCTTATTCGATTTTCAAACTCATAGAACTTTGCAGACCTGTGCAATAGAAGATTCGCATATAGCACATTCATGATCATTTTTACTTCAAAGAATAATGGTATAGATTTCCAAAGCTCAACGCTACAAACTGCGAATAAGGAAAAAGGAAATGAACAAACAATTCCTTTTTCCTTATTCGATTTTCAGTCTCATAGAACTTTGCGGATCTGTGCAATAGAAGATTCGCATATAGCACATTCATGATCACTTTTATTTCTAAGAATAATGGTATAGATTTCCAAAGCTCAACGCTACAAACTGCGAATAAGGAAAAAGGAAATTATCGAATAATTCCTTTTTCCTTATTCGATTTTCTGTCTAATAGAACTTTGCGGATCTGTGCAATAGAAGATTTGCAAATAGCACATTCATGATCATTTTTACTTCTAAGAATAATGGCATAGATTTCCAAAGCTCAACGCTACAAACTGAGAATAAGGAAAAAGGAAATGAACGAACAATTCCTTTTTCCTTATTCGATTTTCAAACTCATAGAACTTTGCAGATCTTTGCAATAGAAGATTCGCATATAGCACATTCATGATCATTTTTACTTCTTAGAATAATTGTACAGACTTCCAAAGCTCAACGCTACAAACTGCGAATAAGGAAAAAGGAAATGAACGAACAATTCCTTTTTCCTTATTCAATTTTGAGACTCATAGAACTTTGCGGATCTGTGCAATAGAAGATTTGCATATAGCACATTCATGATCATGTTTACTTTTAAAAATAATAGTATAGATTTCCAAAGCTCAACGCTACAAACTGCGAATAAGGAAAAAGGAAATGAACGAACAATTCCTTTTTCCTTATTCGATTTTCAGTCTCATAGAACTTTGCGGATCTGTGCAATAGAAGATTCACATATAGCACATTCATGATCATTTTTACTTCTAAGAATGACGGTATAGATTTCCAAAGCTCAGCGGTTCGAACTGCGAATAAGGAAAAAGGAAATGAACGAAAAATTCCTTTTTCCTTATTCGATTTTCAAACATATAGAACTTTGCAGACCTGTGCAATAGAAGATTCGCATATAGCACATTCATGATCATTTTTACTTCTAAGAATAATAGTATAGATTTCCAAAGCTCAACGGTACAAACTGCGAATAAGGAAAAAGGAAATGAACGAACAATTCGTTTTTCCTTATTCGATATTGAGACTCATAGAACTTTGCGGATCTGTGCAATAGAAGATTTGCATATAGCACATTCATGGTCATTTTTACTTCTAAGAATGATGGTATAGATTTTCAAAGCTCAGCGGTTCAAACTGCGAATAAGGAAAAAGGAAATGAACGAAAAATTCCTTTTTCCTTATTCGATTTTGAGACTCATATAACTTTGCGGACCTGTGCAATAGGAGATTCGCATATAGCACATTCATGATCATTTTTACTTCCATGAATAATGGCATAGATTTCCAAAGCTCAACGCTACAAACTGCGAATAAAGAAAAAGGAAATGAACGAAAAATTCCTTTTTCCTTATTCGATTTTCAAACTCATAGAACTTTGCAGATCTTTGCAATAGAAGATTCGCATATAGCACATTCATGATCATTTTTACTTCTAAGAATAATTGTACAGACTTCCAAAGCTCAACGCTACAAACTGCGAATAAGGAAAAAGGAAATGAACGAACAATTCCTTTTTCCTTATTCGATTTTGAGACTCATAGAACTTTGCGGATCTGTGCAATAGATGATTTGCATATAGCACATTCATGATCATTTTTACTTCTAAGAATAATGGTATAGATTTCCAAAGCTCAACGCTACAAACTGCGAATAAGGAAAAAGGAAATGAACGAACAATTCCTTTTTCCTTATTCGATTTTCAGTCTCTTAGAACTTTGCGGACCTGTGCAATAGAAGATTCGCATATAGCACATTCACGATCATTTTTACTTCTAAGAATAATGGTATAGATTTCCAAACCTCAACGGCACAACATGCGAATAAGGAAAAAGGAAATGAATCAAAATTTCTTTTTTCCTTAGTCGATTTTGATTTTGGGTTCCATAGATTTTAGCGAAGCTATGCAGTAGAATAAAGCGCATTCATGATTATTTTTACTTCAAAGCATAGTGGTACATGTATAGTTCTCGCATCACGCGTTATCAAACTCCTGCAGCATGTCTTCATGAGCATAGAGTAAAACCAATCCGCCAATTATCGCTTCCTGCTGAGGCTGTCCATCATTTTCTGTTTTCCCTAAGACTGTCCGCGACTTCTTGCTTCCTACCGAGACCACTTTCCAGGATAAATGGCTTCCAACCGAGACTGAACGCCTGATTCTGCTTCCTGCCGAGAGTCTCGACCGGAAGCAGAATCACTCGTACAGTCTCATTAAGAAGCCATTTTCTCGGAGGAAGCAGAATCACGCGGTCAGAATCAACAGAAGCACGAATGACGAGCGTCTCGGCAGGCAGCGAAAATTGGCAGACTAGTTAATAGCCTGTGATGAGATTTTACGAACTCTCAGTCTGTGTTATCGGCCTGGCAAATCTTTCATTCTGCAGTATTGTATTTTCGTAGAAGAGATAATTGCTGAAGAACAGGCTGGTGTCAGAGCCGGAAGGAGCACCACAGAACAGATTTTTAACCTCAGAATACTGTGTGAAAAGTACCTTCAGCACCAGCAAAATCATAGCTTTAAAAATAAACTACCATGCGAAAGTATACTAATTCTGGCCATTGAGTACCTGTTCAACAAGGTTTCAAGGTCAGTTCAGATGGATGGCAGCACAGGAGAATGGTTCAGAACTACAGTTAAAGTTATTAGGCAGGGTTACCTTATTTCACTCACCCTCTCGAAAGGATCATGTCTGATGCTCTTGAAGAACATGATGGAAAGGTTAGCATAGGTGGCATACTATTACCAATCTGCAGTTTGCCGTTGACATTAATGTTCTTGCTGAGGACGAGCAGGAACTAGAAGCTTTAGAGGAAGGTCTCGACAAAACCTGCACAAGGTACAAAGTGGAGATAGGTGCTGAAAAGCCCAAACTGATGACAAATAACACCGATAGCATCCAAAGAGAGATCAAGTTAAAAGGACAGAAGTTGGGAACCGTGACAGGTGGCAGAAAGATCCAAGCAGCTATCGGCAAACATGAACTCATGACTTTGGTCAAGAAACGAAATCTAAGGTGGTTGACCACATCTCAAGGTCTTCTAGCTTAGCAAAGGCGATCCTACAGGGCACAGTGAAAGTAAAAAAAGAAGAGGCAGGCAGAAGAAGCGAAGGGAGGACAATATTAAAGAGCGGACAGGGATGGAGTTTACTAACACAACAAGGACAGCTGAAAACAGAACCAGGTGGAGAGAGATTGTTGCAGAGTCATCTGTGGTGCCCCAACGACCTCACAAGGTTATGGGATGGACTAGACTGGATAGGGAATAATCCGGTAAACATGTAAAAGACGTTGAACTGTTTTTTATTATTAATTTTTTATTATTTTCTTGTATCCACATTCTCTATATTTTAAATAACGAAGGGAAGTTATGATATTTCAATATACCAGGAAGGTAAACATGTGCTTCTAGCTAAGGTTAGAAAGGATTGATTGATTGATTTGATGCTTAACGTCCTCGGTAAACAGCTACGGTCATGTCGGGACGGTCAGTTAACCTAACCACACTATTCTTGGGCACCTCCTACGCGGTTAACCAGTACTAAGTGCACATACTTTCGCCAGTAACTGACAACTGCCCTTCTTGTATCAGCGGAAGGAGAAATGAAAGTATGCGGCCAGACCGGGTTGTGAACCCAGGACCTCTGATTTATGAGTCAGGTGCCCTACCGATTGCGCTACACGGCCCGGCTGGTTAGAAAGGAAGCAGACCATGAACGACAATGTACGTCACGCTGGTAAATTCACTTAGTACTGGTTAAGGCTTAGGAGGTCTTAGCCTGCCCAGGAATAGTGTGGTTAGGTTAACTGACCGCCCCGACATGACCATAGTTGTTTACCGTGGAGGTTAAGCAACAAAACAATCACGCTGGTAAATTACATGTACAGTTCGAAATATGGGTAAGAAAATATACATCTAATCTTATAGGGTCTATTTCTATATTCATAAAGTGCCGGTACTCCGTCCAGTTGTCCGTCGAAAGGGACGTCTTTTTATGAAATTAAGCCATGAAACAATGAAGGCAATCTTATCTACCGTAACAGATAACTAATTTCAAGTATATATTGGTAACTGGTTTAATTTCATAAAAAGTGACATCTGCAGAAGACAAAGGAATCTATGGGTACGTACACTTCACGACACTGAGAAGATTCATAATAAACTTTCTTTCTTTCCATTGAAGAGATCATAATAAACTTTCTTTCTTTCCAAGTCTAGGTTACCAACTGTTAGAATCACGTTATGGTGACGTATTTTGTCCATCTCTGAATTTGTAGACAGAGCTTGTTAAGAATTTGTGCAGTAGCTGACTTTTTGCAAAAGGTACAATTGTACGTTTAAAAGGTGTATAAGCCTATTCCAGAACATCATATAGGCAAATGGAGTTCACGATAAGTTGATAAGCTTGATTTTGGAAGATCTAAATCTGACGTGACAAATAAGAGGCCACATGACTGTTGCCAGGTGATCACTTGTCATTATTCAGGTCTGTCACGAATGGAATATTAGCAAACACCCCACCGTAGGACAACATATATTTTTACCTTTCCATGAGGAAAATAAGACATATCTTACGAAGGAGCAATGACTCAGACGACCAACGAATTGACTCAGAGTGATTATTTTCTTGTATACCTGTGTTTTCACAGATCTGCGTAAGTGTACACATCGATCTGAGTCCTTGCTGTTTACGAATATCGTAAGACTTTTTTTTTCCTTCCTTCCTCAGCACGGCTAAATGAGATAATTTGCCTAAAAATCACTCATTCACGGTTGACAACCTACGTCAGGTCCACGTCAGGTTAATACAATTTTGTCATTAAAAATAAAATAATCTCGATACCGGTAAGAAAAGAAGTTATATCTCAGATCTTACAAGGCCGATTTTAATTTGTAAAGTGCTCGTACCCTGGGGTTATGTCAAAGTGTAAGGAACTATTTAAAGATGGTTACCAGGATACTTCAAAACACTCTTATTGTCAGGAAAGTTCTCTGTTTCGAAGTGTTATGGTAACCGACTTATTTCCTAAATGATGTCATTTGCTGCAGACAAAAACTACGAGGTACGTGCACTTTATAAAATTAAAATCAGTCTTGTAAGACCTCAGATATATCTAACTTTCTTACCGGCCTCGAGATTATTTTGTTTGTAAAATTGTATTAATTACTATTGAAATTATGTGATCGTGATGTAGGTTGTCCACCATGTTATTGTGAATCCTTAGCGTCAAGTTGAGTGTTACCTATAACATGGTCATAATGTTTTAGTACTCACAAGCACTTTCTTAATAGTACACCATGCTTAGAAACATCAGTTATTGTCGTAAGTTTTGATAGATTGTGTTTTCTAAATTCTGTGATTGAAGAAAAGAAATTAGAACAATTTATCATATGACGTCGCTGTTATTCAGTGGATAACGTCATGTCATAAAAATCGTACGGCCACACGTGTAATAACACTTTGGCGCGTATACGTAACGTCACTGACAACGTCCATGTCAACAACACCTTTTCTTATTGAAATAAAGTTCAACCAGAGGCGTTAAAATCTCATTTTAAAGGGTCATTTATGACGACAAAATATTCGTGAATATTCAAGAACGGTACGCATTGTTATATCGTCTCTGCCTCCGTAACAAAGATGTTTTAGCTGAAGATTTTTTTAACACATCTTAATTATGTTGCATACAACTAACCAGCTTTATAATTTTGTGATTATTTCGTAATGAAATACGAGGGAGTATACCTTTAAAGAAAAATGGACTGAAAACCAAAGGTCAACACAATTTTGTATGTGAAATTTTACAAAATCTGTAGCATGTGAAATAAAGGTGAAGGGTTGAAACAAGTCCATTAATCCTAGAGTCCATTCTAAGATGAAATTTTTACCAGGTTTGATGATTCTAGATATAATAGATTGAGAGAAATGAATTTAAACCATATAGTTGATGTCATTTTTAAGTAAAATTTTATAAAGTCAGCAGAGCATGAAATATGGGTCAAAGGTCAAAATAAGTACAACAAGCCTCTTGATCAACCTAAGCATAAACTTTATATCAGGTTTGATGACTGTAGGTATTATAGACTGAAAGAAATGGAGCAGTATACTAGGGTTGACGCAATTTTTGACGTAATATTTTACTAAGTCAGCAGAGCAGAAGATATAGGTCAAAAGTCAAAATAAAGGCAACAATCCTCTAGACCGTTCTAAGAAAAAAAAATTAATACCAGGTTTGATGATTGCATGTATCATAGATGGAGAGAAATGAACTTAAAAACTAGGGTAGATAAAATTTTTGACGTAAAAATTTACAAAGCCATTAGAGCATGAAAAATAGGTCAACGGTCAAAATAAGTGCAGGGTTCCTCGAGAACATGCTAAGAAGAAACTTCATACCAGGTTTGATGATTATAGGTATCATAGAT
Source organism: Ctena decussata (assembly GCA_963989385.1). NCBI lineage: Eukaryota > Metazoa > Mollusca > Bivalvia > Lucinida > Lucinidae > Ctena > Ctena decussata. Next base: position 55,059,077 of record OZ022504.1, read on the forward strand.
TGAGAATAATGGATACGAACGTTAGGGTCGACGTAATTGTGGACGGACGGATGGACTGACGGACGGACGGACGGATAGACTGACTTACGGACGGACGGCAAAGTGAACTCCTATAGCTCACATTGCTTAAGCAGAGGTGCGACAAAATGATCGTGAATGCGCTATATGTGAATGCTGTATTGCATAGCATCACTAAGTCTATCGACCTCTAAATCGAATAAGGAAAAAGGAAATTTTGATTCATTTCCTTTTTCCTTATTCGCAGTTTGTACCGTTAAGCTTTGTTAATCTATACCATAATTCTGAAAAGTAAAAGTGATCATGAATTTGCTATATGCGAATCTTCCTTTGCACAGTTTCACAAAGTCCTATGAACCCGAATAAGGAAAAAGGAATTTTCCGTTCATTTTATTTTTCCCTTATTCGCTTTCTTTTGCTTTGAAATTCGGAAATCTATATCACTATGCGTATAAGTAAAAATGATCGTGAATGCGCTATATATGAATGTTCTGTTGCATGGCTTTGCTAAGTTCTATGGACCTCAAAATCGAATAAGGAACAAAAGATTTGTTCATTCATTTCCCTTTTTCTTATTCGCAGTTTGTACCGTTTAGCTTTGGAAATCTATACCATTATTCTTAGAAGTAAGAATAATCATGAATGTGCTATATGCAAATCTTCTATTGCACAGATCCGCAAAGTTCTATGAGTCTCAAAATCGAATAAGGAAAAAGGAATTTTTCATTCATTTCCTTTCTCCTTATTCGCAGTTTGTACCGTTGAGCTTTGGAAGTCTATACAATTATTCTTAGAAGTAAAAATGATCATGAATGTGCTATATGCGAATCTTCTATTGAAAATTGAATAAGGAAAAAGGAATTTTTCGTTCATTTCCTTTTTCGTTATTCCTAGTTTGAACCGTTGAGCTTTGGAAATCTATACCATTATTCTTAGAAGTGAAAATGATCATGAATGTGCTATATGCAAATCTTCTGTTGCACAGATCCGCAAAGTGCTATGAGTCTGAAAATCGAATAAGGAAAAAGGAATTGTTCGTTCATTTCCTTTTTCCTTATTCGCAGTTTGTACCGTCGAGCTTTGGAAGTCTGTACAAATATTCTAAGAAGTAAAAATGATCATGAATGTGCTATATGCGAATCTTCTATTGCAAAGATCTGCAAAGTTCTATGAGTTTGAAAATCGAATAAGGAAAAAGGAATTGTTCGTTCATTTCCTTTTTCCTTATTTGCAGTTTGTAGCGTTGAGCTTTGGAAATCTATGCCATTATTCTTAGAAGTAAAAATGATCATGAATGTGCTATATGCGAATCTTCTATTGCACAGATCCGCAAAGATCTATAAGACTGAAAATCGAATTAGGAAAAAGGAATTTTTCGTTCATTTCCTTTTTCCTTATTCGCAGTTTGTAGCAATGGGCTTTGGAAATCTATACCATTATTCTTAGAAGTAAAAATGATCATGAATGTGCTATATGCGAATCTTCTATTGCACAGATCCGCGGAGATCTATGAGACTGAAAATCGAATAAGGAAAAAGGAATTGTTCGTTCATTTCCCTTTTCCTTATTCGCAGTTTGTAGCGTTGAGCTTTGGAAATCTATACCATTATTCGTAGAAGTAAAAATGATCATGAATGTGCTATATGCGAAGCTTCTTTTGCACAGATGCGCAAAGTTCGATGAGCCTGAAAATCGAATAAGGAAAAAGGAATTGTTCGTTCATTTCCTTTTTCCTTATTCGCAGTTTGTAGCAATGGGCTTTGGAAATCTATACCATTATTCTTAGAAGTAAAAATGATCATGAATGTGCTATATGCGAATCTTCTAGTGCACAGGTCCGCAAAGTTCTGTGAGTCTGAAAATCGAATAAGGAAAAAGGAATTTTTCGTTCATTTCCTTTTTCCTAATTCGCAGGATGTACCGTTGAGCTTTGGAAATCTATACTATTATCCTTAGAAGTAAGAATAATCATATATGTGCTATATGCGAATCTTCTATTGCACAGGTCCGCAAAGTTCTATGAGTCTGAAAATCGAATAAGGAAAAAGGAATTTTTCGTTCATTTCCTTTTTCCGTATTCGCAGTTTGTACCGTTGAGCTTTGGAAGTCTATACAATTATTCTTAGAAGCAAAAATGACCATGAATGTGCTTTATGCGAATCTTAAATTGCAAAGATCTGCAAAGTTCTATGAGTTTGAAAATCGAATAAGGAAAAAGGAATTGTTCGTTCATTTCCTTTTTCCTTATTCGCAGTTTGTAGCGTTGAGCTTAGGAAATCTTTACCATTATTCTTAGAAATAAAAATGACCATGAATGTGCTATATGTGAATCTTCTATTGCACAGATCCGCAAAGTTCTATAAGACTGAAAATCGGATAAGGAAAAAGGAATTGTTCGTTCATTTCCTTTTTCCTTATTCGCAGTTTGTAGCGTTGAGCTATGGAAATCTATACCATTATTCTTAGAAGTAAAAATGATCATGAATGAGCTATATGCGAATCTTCTATTGCACAGACCCGCAAAGTTCTATAAGACTGAAAATCGAATAAGGAAAAAGGAATTTTTCGTTCATTTCCTTTTTCCTTATTCGCAGTTTGTAGCTTTGAGCTTTGGAAATCTATACCATTATTCTTAGAAGTACAAATGATCATGACTGTGCTATATGCGAATCTTCTATTGCACAGATCCGCAAAATTCTATGAGACTGAAAATCGAATAAGGAAAAAGGAATTGTTCGTTCATTTCCTTTTTCCTTATTCGCAGTTTCTAGCGTTGAGCTTTGGAAATCTATACCATTATTCTTAGAAGTAAAAATGATCATGAATGTGCTATATGCGAATCTTCTATTGCACAGATCCGCAAAGTTCTATAAGACTGAAAATCGAATAAGGAAAAAGGAATTGTTCGTTCATTTCCTTTTTCCTTATTCGCAGTTTGAACCGTTGAGCTTTGGAAATCTATACCATTATTCTTAGAAGTAAAAATGATCCTGACTGTGCTATATGCGAATCTTCTATTGCACAGATCCGCAAAGTTCTATGAGACTGAAAATCGAATGAGGAAAAAGGAATTGTTCGTTCATTTCCTTTTTCCTTATTCGCAGGTTTTAGCGTTGAGCTTTGGAAATCTATACCATTATTCTTAGAAGTAAAAATGATCATGAATGTGCTATATGCGAATCTTCTATTGCACAGATCCGCAAAGTTCTATGAGTCTGAAAATCGAATAAGGAAAAAGGAATTTTTCGTTCATTTCCTTTTTCCTTATTCGCAGTTTTAACCGTTGAGCTTTGGAAATCTATACCATTATTCTTAGATGTAAAAATGATCATGAATGTGCTATATGCAAATCATGAATGTGCTATGCACAGATCCGCAAAGTTCTATGAGTCTCAAAATCGAATAAGGAAAAAGGAATTGTTCGTTCATTTCCTTTTTCCTTATTGGCAGTTTGTTCCGTTGAGCTTTGGAAGTCTGTACAGTTATTCTAAGAAGTAAAAATGGTCATGAATGTGCTATATGCGAATCTTCTATTGCAAAGATCTGCAAAGTTCTATGAGTTTGAAAATCGAATAAGGAAAAAGGAATTCTTCGTTCATTTCCTTTTTCCTTATTCGCAGTTTGTAGCGTTGAGCTTTGGAAATCTATGCCATTATTCTTAGAAGTAAAAATGATCATGAATGTGCTATATGCGAATCTTCTATTGCACAGATCCGCAAAGTTCTATAAGACTGAAAATCGAATAAGGAAAAAGGAATTATTCGATCATTTCCTTTTTCCTTATTCGCAGTTTGTAGCGTTGAGCTTTGGAAATCTATACTATTATTCTTAGAAGTAAGAATGATCATGGATGTGCTATATGCGAATCTTCTATTGCACAGGTCTGCAAAGTTCTATGAGTTTGAAACTCGAATAAGGAAAAAGGAATTTTTCGTTCATTTCCTTTTTCCTTATTCGCAGTTTGAACCGCTGAGCTTTGGAAATCTATACCATCATTCTTAGAAGTAAAAATGATCATGAATGTGCTATATGCGAATCTTCTATTGCACAGTTTCGCAAAGTTCTATGAGCCTGAAAATCGAATAAGGAAAAAGGAATTGTTCGTTCATTTCCTTTTTCCTTATTCGCAGTTTGTAGCGTTGAGCTTTGGAAATCTATACTATAATTCTTAGAAGTAAAAATGATCATGAATGTGCTATATGCGAATCTTCTATTGCACAGGTCTGCAAAGTTCTATGAGACTGAAAATCGAATAAGGAAAAAGGAATTGTTCGTTCATTTCCTTTTTCCTTATTCGCAGTTTGTAGCGTTGAGCTTTGGAAATCTATGCCATTATTCTTAGAAGTAAAAATGATCATGAATGTGCTATATGCGAATCTTCTATTGCACAGATTCGCAAAGTTCTATAAGACTGAAAATCGAATAAGGAAAAAGGAATTATTCGATCATTTCCTTTTTCCTTATTCGCAGTTTGTAGCGTAGAGCTTTGGAAATCTATACTATTATTCTTAGAAGTAAGAATGATCATGGATGTGCTATATGCGAATCTTCTATTGCACAGATCCGCAAAGTTCTATGAGAATGAAACTCGAATAAGGAAAAAGGAATTGTTCGATCATTTCCTTTTTCCTTATTCGCAGTTTGTAGCGTTGAGCTTTGGAAATCTATACCATTAGTCTTAGAAGTAAAAATGATCATGAATGTGCTATATGCGAATCTTCTATTGCACAGGTCTGCAAAGTTCTATGAGTTTGAAAATCGAATAAGGAAAAAGGAATTTTTCGTTCATTTCCTTTTTCCTTATTCGCAGTTTGAACCGCTGAGCTTTGGAAATCTATACCATCATTCATAGAAGTAAAAATGATCATGAATGTGCTATATGCGAATCTTCTTTGGCACAGTTTCGCAAAGTTCTATGAGCCTGAAAATCGAATAAGGAAAAAGGAAAAAGGAATAAGGAAAAAGGAAAAAGGAATAAGGAAAAAGGAATAAAGAAAAAGGAATAAGGAAAAAGGAAAAAGGAACTAACTTAACAATCGTGCCGAAATGTAGTTGTGTGGGGGAGGGGGCTTGAAAATATGACATATTTATGGTTCAATTTCAAGAGAATTTTTTTTTATATTTTTTCCTTGAAATATATGTTGTAATATCTCATTTGAATCGCCTTCCCGAGGCGATTCTAATGAGACGTCACAGCATATATTTTGAATATTTTGATCTAACCACATTGGATGATTTTTCTCAAAGTGTCATCAGATACTTCTTATTATCTGAAGGCCTACATATTATACATAACACAGAGGCCAAATGGCGTGGCTGCAGTCCCAAAGCCCACCCCTTGGATCCGGGACTGTAATATGGTGCCCTTATATTAGCGGGTTCATTCTTCTGAAGATAATGGCTATTACAATGATACAATTAACAAGACCTGTCCGCGTACTGGATGGCTCGCCTGACAGCGCCTTGACAATCACATAAAAAACTGTAACGTAAAAAGGACTTGGTATGATAAGGGCCATTTTTGGCCCCCACTCAAATTCTCTTAAAATTGCATGGTTTCTATTGCTTATCATTTTAGCGTATGGGAACAAACAGAAATAATATGTTTCAGTTTTGTTAATTCTCAGAATAACATGATTTCTGACATGCCTATGTTGGTTCAATAATATGAAGGAAAATTGCAATAAAAATTAGTTTAATTATTTTTCCTTTAAAGAAATAAGTCATTTATAATAGCCTTTGAAAGCTCTTGATAATAGGCCTTTGATGAAATGCTTAAACGTCGGGTACCACGGCTAATAACCTGTGCACTGCACAAGGCCTGTCAAGGTACCCCACCCACTCAAGTTTGCAAGTCAAGAGACGCTAACCAAAAAATTACAACAGATCAAAATGAAATGTGTACCAAATTATTCCTTGTGTTCTAACTAAGAAAATGAATACCCACAACATATGTTTATTTTGTCTATGAGCGGAGATATGGGCGTTTTTGTGATGAGAAAACAGGGAAAATGTTCCGAACGCTGCCAGTTTGGTAACAAAAAGTTGAAAATAAACATTGAGCCCGGTCTCCAGCACATTTAATATTTTCATGGCATGTAAATATATCAAAGATATGTCCCTATATAAAATATAAAATGTGCTGGAGGCCGGGCTCATATATTTTGAAAGCCGCGAAGGCTACCAAATTCGTCTTTTTCGTCAGAATCCGCTGGGGGTATGGGTAGGTTCAAGATTAAAAACACAAATCATTTATGCAAGAACTGGTTGATTTTGCATTTGCTGTTACATTCAAGGCTACAACTTTCCTATGAATGCATTTTAGTTATTGAAATAGAACTTTTGAAAAATGAGTTTTCTGGGGGCCAAATATGGGCCTTATCATACCAGGTCCTTTGACATTTTACCAACGCCAACGCCGCCGCTGACGCCGGGGTAGTATACCAGCTCTTCCTGTACATTCGTACAGGCGAGCTATAAATTATGAAATTGGTCAAGCCTAAACCATGTAAACCGCCACATTCCGTGCGCTACCTAGAACCAGCATCATAAAACTGATAAAGGAATCCAAATGCCACTGAAAAGCACGCCGCCAAAAAAAAAAAGGCTCTATGTTTAGTTTATGTATTTCTTTGTTACCAAATTTGCAGTATTTGGTACGTGTATATATATCCAGATATCACAACATAAAGATGCCCATATCTCGACACAAATGTGGGTTTGCATATTTTTAGTTAGGACACAAATAATCGTTTGGTACAAATTTCTGTTTGATCCGTTGAAGTCGTCTTCGGACAGGCAAACTCGAATGGATGAGGTAGCTTGATATACTTTTCGCAGTACACATCTAGTTAGTAGTGCTATCGCAATCAGTTGCATATAAGCAACAAACATAATATTAGCAAGTAGTTTTAAAAGCTACCGTTACTGTTGCATTTATCTAAAGGAAGAGCTCTTCTCTTGCATTTTTCTTTAAATTTACTCACACAACACAGGCAAGTCTGAAGCGTATTATTCTGAATATATACAGAATATAATATTTCTGTATGTTCTCATTTACTCAAACGATTTGCAATAGAAACCATGGTATTTCAAGTAAAGATTGGATCCATTAACGGCCCTTAACGTATCAGGTTCTTGAAATCAACACCCCTCATTTCTGAAATTGGCCTTTCCCAAATATGAAGAAGAAGGCCCCACTAGGTACTAATCGGTAAAATTTCTAGCTCTGCCTGGAAATGTCTATTTTCGCCTGACACGTATATCAAATTATATTTACATAAACCAAACAAACCAACCAGCTGACGATGCATGCATAATAAGTCATTTAGTAACAATAAAGTCAATAAAACAGAGAAAATGAACAATGATTGTGTTTACAGATCCTGCTTTTGCAAACGTTCAAGGCCAAGCATAAAAAATATTTTGTTTGCAGTTGTCGACTAAGGATAATTTCTTAGAGTAGGTAGGTCGGCTTTTCTTCCTGTAAAACGTAAAGGCGGCGAAAATAATGCATATTTATGTTTTGGTATTTTTATGTCAAAATAGAAATCTGCTGCAAATGACCAATCAGTGCAGCAACCTACAATGCATGAAGTACACTTTATTCCAATTTTATTGAAATTGTGTAAAATATTATATTAATCATTCATATTACATACGAAGATAATAGCATCCTACAAGATTAACAAACCTAATTTACCCTCAAATGGAGTACCCATGATGTGCTAGTGGTTTTTGATTGATTTGATGCTTAACGTCCACGATGTGCTACATGTAGTGGAAAGGCAACCAGTGAGCAGTCTGATCTGGATCTGCACTGTTTGCTCAGGCCTGTTTGACAAACTACTTACGTTGAGACAGTAAATTTCCCATTTTCAAAAAAGAAAAAAAAATAAGCTGCCCAAAATGGCCAAAATGTTTTGGGTAGGGAGGATTTGGGTGGATAGGTAGGCAGTTGCAAACAAACAAAATTTTATTTTTTGGCCCAAGTCACGGTCTGAAAACCCAACATCGTTAACAGAAACTAAGTGGTTTTGTTAATTATTCATCTGAATGTAACGTTCGTCCAATTGATTTTTAAAACACGACGGAAGGAAGTTTGTCGCAGCCGTGCTGTTTTAATTTGCAGTGAATTCCGATGGGAAACGACTTCACATGCGGATAATCGTCAAAGGGATACATGTTATACCAATGGCACTACCTGTGCTGTCGACCGAGCCAGTCAGTTACCAGTCAGTAAAATGACTGTCGACCGAGATAATCGACAGCAGTATCAGCTCGGTCGACTGTCATTAACAGTAGTATCATTTACCGTTGTTGGTATTGCTAACGACCGAACTCTCGGTCGATAGCCGCTTTGCACAGTCCCGGATCGGTCGTGTCCACAGGGTATAATCGATTCCGCCCATTTTCGCTTCCTGCAGAGACTGTACATCATATCTGGCTTCCGCCGAGACTGTCCGCGAACTCTTGCTTCCTGCCGAGACTACTGTCATCGAGGAATGGCTTCCTGCCGAGACTGTCCGCGTGACTCTGCTTCCTGCCGAGAGCCTCGGCAGGAAGCAGAATCACGCGGACAGTCTCTGCAGGAAGCCATTTATCATGTACAGAAGTCTCGGCAGGAAGCAAGAGTTCGCGGACAGTCTCGGCGGAAGCCAGATATGATGTACAGTCTCTGCAGGAAGCGAAAATGGGCGGAATCGATTATACCCTGTGGTGTCTGGTACTAACCCCGTGACCATGCTATATTTCATTTACACCGCGATATCCAATGTATGCTAGTCCTTGCATCTTAGGATATATTTGGGGGTCTAGGGGCTGTGGCATAACTTGTATTTGTTTATAAAAGTAGGTTCAAGTCGGGTAACTTCGGACAGCGGGTAAATTCGGGCATACCATTGCAAATAGTGAAAAGATCCGTCTCATTATGATTTTCACTGTTTGCTCAGTTAATTTTGCTTTAATTCCAAACAACTGATATATAAAGGAAACAACGTCACTGTCCGAATTTACCCGCAATCAGAATTTACCCGATTTTCCCCTAATACGAAGGACAATAACCGTACTGACAGAAATAAAAGAAAAAGTGAGAGTATTTAAATGTAACCTTGGGCTTGTTCAAATATCTTCTGTTTGCTTAATAATTTTTTTCACTTTGTTGAGGACAAATCGCAATTATAGCGTTAATTTTCTTTCTATACACTATTAACAGTGTTTGTTTGCTTTTTGCTATAGGAAAAAAAAAAAAAAAAAAAAAAAGCTCACAAGAAAATTTACCGAACTACCCAGATATATTCGTATATTTTTACCATTCCATTGGTTGACCCAGCCATCTGTGATTTTGACCAAGTGAATTCGTCCTCTCAGAAAATTATTTTTTTATTTCTAAAACTGCTGGCCAACAATGTCTACCTTGATCAGACTGGTCAGTGGAGTAGTCAAGGGCGTAGCTACCTATACGGCAAATACGCAGGTGCGTATTGAAATTTTGTCAAAATTGACAAAATTTCAAAACGCACCTGCATATTTGCATGCTGAAATTTTATAAATTAGATAAGATTTCAATACCAATTACCAAAGTGGCTGAAATACTAGCTTTCCCTTCAAGAAGTAGAGAATAAAACCTGGTTGTGCGTATTATGAAATTGCTTCTAGTTACGCCCCTGGTAGTCAGATCTGAAGGTACACTGTATATTCATGCATTATTGTCCGAATTTGGGATAAAGTAAACTGATCACATAACGTATTATGTAATTATACTAAATTTAGGAAAACCTTAACCGATTACCATAAGAGCCGCTATACGACTTAACCAACAAACTGGAATGTGCGCCCAGCGAAGACTAAAGTTATACTGTGCGTCCGCTCAGTCTGTCAGATTCTTCGCCGCGCGCTTTAAGGGTAGCATAGGGTCTAAACTAGCGCCATGTGGACAATGAAGACTCTGATTAGACTTGACAGATCCCAAGGCTGATCTGAGTCTTCGCTGGGCGCATGTTTGGTCATGTCGCGGCCAATGGTCCTGTCCCAGAGGACCAATGGTCGTGTAGTTCACCTGAGTCCATTCATCCTCCGCAAGCTTTGCTGTCACTATTAACCCAAAGGACCAATGGCTCTGAATTGCTGACTGAGCCTCACCAAATGTGACCAAGTTTATAACAATTGCTTAAAACAGTGGAAGACATAGTGTTCAAGAGGTCCAGGTCAAGTGATAATGACAGGTCTCTTGGTCAAAACATAACCAAGTTTACCTTCTTTGTAAAAAGGAAAAACACAGGGGCCGAGTGCACAAAGGAGGTGTAAACTACGCCGGCGTAGCTTACGAACGTCGGCGCAACTAAGTCTGTACTACGACTGTATTTTAATCCAAGTGCACGAGGCGATTTGTGAGTTTTGAAGCTATTTTACGATTTAGTTTACAACACGCCTCGGTTGTGCACACGGATTAAAATTCTGCGACATTTTTACGACGGACGTACGTCGGGCGCAGGCTTACGTTTGCTTTGTGCACTCGGCCCCTAATGATCAAACATACTGTAAAATATGTCCATAGATTTTACGGTAGAATAGCCCTTAGAGATCTTAAAAACTGTTCGACAGGCAGACGACCGTAACAACTAGAAACATGGTAACTAATTGGGCCCCGCCTTTATGAAACTGTTGACGACATTTAAGTCATGTGTGTCCGACCAGAAATAACAATACCAGCTTTCTATTATCATGTTGTTCCTTCATATTCAATATGAGCCGCGACACGTGAAAACCAACAATGTGGTTGTGCGCCCAGCGCAGACTCAGATCAGCCTGGGCATCCGCCCAGTCTGATCAGAGTCTTCCCTGTCCGCATGAAGGTAGCTTAGACCCTTAGCTACCCTTTAAGCACTTAGTGAAGAGTCTGACCAGACTGGGTGGATGTCCAGGCTGATCTGAGTCTGCTCAGGGTGCACAACCACATTGTTGGTTTTCTCGTGTCGCGGCTCATATGTTTTTTTGAAATTAAGCCACAGGTAATCGGTAGTGTCGGTAGTGTCATAAAGATATGGGCAAAATACAAAATCATGATTGGTCAAAACATGGACAACAATTCTGTGAAGCAGAAACTGATGTTACCATTCTTGCATTCTGCAGACCTTCAGATCGTCTGATGATGCTTTATATTTGTACCAAGTTTTATAAAATCATCTTCAAAGGCTTTAAAGTTATAAAGCGGACAGAATCTCCATACCTAAAGTAACAAAGCGTTATAATTCTATTAAAAATGAAGGTGTAGTTATGGTTCTTTTTCTCTGCACATTGTCTGATCATGTTTATATTTGTACCAAGTTTTGTGAAAATATTTTCAACAGTTTTAAAGTTAGAGAGCGAACACTTTTTCGAGTCTGTAAACTACAAAGGGGAATAATTTTGTAAACAATGTAGAAGAAGTTACAGCTCTTATCCTCTGCTCATTGTCTGATGATGCTTTATATTATGTACAAGTTTTATGAAAGTATCTTTGATGGTTTTAAAGGTATTGAGCGGACACTATTTCTATATTTAAAATTACAAAGGGGTTTAATTCAGTAACAAATGTAGACAGAGTTAAGGTTCTTATTCTCTGCAAATTGTCTGATGATGCTTTATATTTGTACCAAGTCTTGTGAAAATATCTCTAACAGTTTCAGAGTTAAAGAGCGGACACCCGTTTTGTACTCAAAACTACAAATGGGTACAATTCAGTAAAAAGTGTCACGCAGAGATATGGTTTTTGTTCTCTGCACATCGCCTAATAACGCTTTACATTTGTACCAAGTCTCATGAAAATATCTCTAACGGTTTCAGAGTTACAAAGCAGGCGCGATTTCTGTACTCAAAATTACCAAGGGGCATAATTCAGTAAATAATGTATGCAGAGTTTTGGTTTTTATTCTCTGCACATTGTCTGATGATGCTTTACGTTTGTACCAACTCTCGTGCAAATACCTCTCACAGTTTCAGAGTTATGAAGCGGACACAATTCTTGTACTCAAAATTACAAAGGGGCATAATTCAGTATAAAATGATAGCAGAGTTATGGTACTTGTTCTCTGCTTATTGCCTTATGATGCTTTACACATGTACCAAGTCTTGTGAAAATATCTCTAAAGGTTTCAGAGTTATGGAGTGGACACGATTTCTGTACTCAAAAATTCAAAGGAGCACAACTCAGTAAAATGTAGGCAGAGCTATGGTTCTTGTTCTCTGCACATCGTCTGATGATGCTTTACATTTATACCAAGTCTCGTGAAAATATCTCTAATGGTTTCAGAGTTATTGAGCGGACACAAAATGATGACGGACGGACGGACGGACAGACAGACGGACGGACGGACGAGGTGATTACTATAGGGCCTCAGTAGACTTCATCTGGCGGGGCCCTAATAACCGGAAATGGACTGGCAGCTGGTTGCCAGGTATTCTACCGTAAAATCTACGGAAATCTTTTATAGTGTAGTATCATCATTTCAAGGAAAATGAGTACTCGAGTACCTGATGCTGCATACGACTTTAAAGTTTATCTGCATTTCATTTCCAGAACCAAAGATTTCTTTATTTTTTTTTTTTTTTTTTTATCTTATATGGGCATGACAGCCATCTTGACATAAGACCATGACGATTTGAATAATGTAACATAGTGGTTCTGTATGAAAAATGGCTTCAACTGGCCCAGTGGCTTAAGAGGAGTGCATATTTTAATTTTAAAATCTCTGTGGCCTTGGGCACATTTCAAATAATGATGTTGATCTTTGGTAACCTTATACCTTCAGCCGGGCCGGGTAGCGCAATCGGTAGGGCACCTGACTCGTAAGTCAGAGGTCCTGGGTTCGAATCCCGGTCTGGCCACATACTTTCGTTTCTCCTTCCGCTGATTCAAGAAGGGCAGTTGTCAGTTACTGGCGAAAGTATGTGCACTTAGTACTGGTTAACCGCTTAGGAGGTCTAGGCCTGCCCAGGAATAGTGTGGTTAGGTTAACTGACTGTCCCGACATGACCTTAGTTGTTTACCGTGGACGTTAAGCATCAAATCAACCAACCAACTTATACCTTCATGTATTCATTTAGCTAATCGTGTATACAAATTATTATACCTAGCTTTAAAACGTTTCTGAGAAATCCACTGCTTAAGCATTTTCCCATAAAATAGCATTAGGAAACAATGTTGACCTTGTCGTAAATTAAGTCAACGTCAGCACAGGGTAATAATGTGAGGAAACTATATAGGCCCAGATCTCAAGGTTATCGGCCCTGCAGTTATGAAGAAGACTTTTAAAGGGTTTTTACCATATATGGAAACGCCCAGCAGAACTTGTTCAAGCTGGCGGGGAGACCATGATTGATGTTTTAACAGATATCTTTAACAGGATCTGGAGAACAGGAGAATGGCCTACCCCATAAACTCAGTCGCTGATTATTACGCTCCCTAAAAAGGGCAACCTACAGCTCTGCCAGAACTACAGAACCATCAGCCTCATCAGTCATTCAAGCAAAGTTATGTTGAAAGTCATCTTGAACAGGCTTAAACCACAAGCCGAAGAGATAATTGCTGAGGAACAGGCTGGGGTCCGAGCAGAAAGGAGCACCACAGAACAGATCTTCAACCTTAGAATCCTTTGTGAAAAGTATCTCCTACATCAGCAGAATCTGTACCATGTCTTCACTGATTTCAAAAATGCCTCTGACAGGGTATGGCATGCAGCCGTATGGACCACCATGCGGAAGTACAACATCAGTGCATACCTAGTTCGCACCATTGAGCAGCTATACGAAAAGGCTACAAGTGCAGTCCCGATAAATGGCAGCACAGGAGAATGGTTCAGAACAACAGTTGGAGTAAGACAAGGATGTCTTCTGTCACCCACTCTCTTCAACATTTTTCTCGAACGGATCATGTCTGATGCTCTGGAAGAACATGACGGAAAGGTTAGCATAGGCGGCAGAAACATTACCAATCTGCGGTTTGCGGATGACATAGACGCTCTAACTGAGGAAGAGCAGGAACTAGAAGCTCTGGTTGAAAGTCTCAATCAAACCTGCACAAGGTATAAGATGGAGATCAGTGCTGAGAAGACCAAACTGATGACGAACAGCGCAGATGGCATCCAGAGGGAGATCAAGGTAAAAGGACAGAAGCTGGGCACCGTAACAAGCTTCAGATACCTTGGAGCAGTTGTCTCAGATGATGGCTCAGAACAGGAGGTTCTCTCAAGTATTGCACAAGCTACTTCAGCTCTTACCAAGTTGAAACCAATTTGGAGAGATAACAACATATCTCTTTGATCAAAGGTGAAACTTATGCGCTCCCTTGTCATTTCCATATTTCTGTATGCCTCTGAATCGTGGACCTTGACAGCAGAGTTAGAGAAAATAACGCAGGCCTTTGAGATGAGATGCTACCGAAGGTTACTGAACAGTCATACAAGGACCATATAACCAATGAGGAGGTTCGCAGGAAGATCCAAGCAGCCATTGGAGAATATGATGAACTCCTGATGCTGGTCAAGAAACGGAAACTAAGGTGGTTTGGCCACGTCACAAGGTCTTCTGGTTTAGCAAAGACAATTCTACAGGGCACAGTGATAGGAAAAAGACGAAGAGGCAGACAGAAGAAGGGGTGGGAAGACAATATTAAAGAGTGGATGGGGATGGATTTTGCCAGCTCAACTAGGGCAGCTGAAGACAGGGCATGGTGGAAAGGAATTGTTTCGAAGTCATCTGTGGTGCCCCAACGACCTAGTAAGCCTTGGTTATGGGATAGAATAGATAGAATAGAATAGGACACGCCGACCATTCTAGTCATGTAATCATGAGCATGATTAAAATTGTTATGTACCGTGGAAACTGTCCCTGTAACGTGGCATATATAAAATATGCTTCAACTGGCCCAATGGCGTTTGACAACTGCATATTCTAGGGAGTAAATTCGGACATACCATTGCACACAGTGAAAATCCAGATGTGACGGCTCATAATGAGCCGTCTCATTATGAGCCGTCTCATTAGGAGTTTTACTATCTGCACATTTAATTTGTTTTAACCCCAAACAACTGACATATAAAGTAAACAATGTCACTGTCCGAATTTACCCGACTTTACCCCAATTTTGTATTCAGGATGTTTGGTTCGTTGAGTAAAAATGTTTTCAAATAGAAGGAAACTATACAAAAAATACATTTCATTGAGTGACAAAGACTCTAGTTGAAATACTTGTATTTGTTTCATGAAATTTCATTCATTGGTTACTTGTTGATGGCTCAATTTGTCAATTTTTAATCACCTTGATCAAGGACAATAACAAATACAAAACTTAGGTCAATGTGATAAAACTTGGGCATGCAGCAGAGCATTATGGTGAAACATGTAAAACTCATTACTCTTGAACAGATGTGTCAAAGTATGACTTTGACCTTTGGTAAACTAGTATCTCCATGTAATTTTAATTGCAATTATTATATATCATAAACTAAAATAGTTTCTGAGAATTTCATAGCACTGTTTAAGCATTTACCTATAAAAGCATATGAACCCAAAGTTGACCTTCCTGCGTACCAAGTTTCAAGGTCATCAGCCCGTTGGGTCTGGAGATAAAAAAATAAGATTTTTAATCATATATGGGCGTCATGCCCACATTTGGTTTTAGTACCTTTTAAAGCCTTGGTCATATGACCATAACAATTTGGTGATTATTTTTTATTTTCATGTCCTATGCAGGAAATATGACTTTAGATGTCCCAATGGTTTTAGTAGGAAAGCTTATTTCAGTACTAAAATCCGTTTTTAATTCCGCTATTAATGCTCCCCGAAGAGTGAGCATATAGTCGCCACTTTGTTCGTCCGTTCGTTCCTTCTGGCTGTCCGTCCGTCCGTACGTCACACACTGTCCGGCTGAAGCATATTTTTGAAAGTATTAGACTGAACTCAATGAAACTTCGCACACTGAAACAGGGCAATGGGGGAAAGTTCAAAGCACAAGAACCATAACTCTACGCAAGTAATCACAAACTTATCTTCCTTCTTATTTTTTACAGTATTTTGCTTGTCCTGAGCATACATGTATCTCTGGAAGTATTAAAGGGAACTTAATAAAACTTAACACATTGATAGAAGGCAATAAGGACAAGGGCAGAGTTTAAGAACCATAAGCCGATCACACGTAATTACAAAGTGACGTCCCTTCCTAGATTTGTCAGTAGTTTGCTTGTCCGGAGCATATCTATGAAAGTACACTGTAAAAAATCTCCGTTGATTTTACGGTAGAATAACTGGCAACCAGCTGCCAGTCCTTTCCCCGTTATTTTTACTGGCGTCTGCCCGTAGAACATTTTTGGAAATCACGATCTGATAGGAGAAAGCTAACTGGTCGCACTCTATAGCACCTTTATGGTGTTGAAGGGTTGCATGACCAATAAAAAACTGTTCTATTTTATTCTACTCTGCGTGATAATGCCGGCAACTTTTTACGGGAGCCCGTAAAAATAACGGTAAAATAACTGGCAGCTGGTTGCCAGTTATTCTACCGTAAAATCTACGGATTTTTTTTACAGTGTATGAAAGGGAAATCAATGAATCTGTTTGCATTGACAGAAAGCAATTAAGAGAGTGCAGTGAACAAGAGCCGTAACCCTGTCACAAATAATTACGGATTTAAGCTCCCTTCTTACATTTTCCATTATTTTGCTTGTCTGGAGCATATCTCTTTAAGTAATGGAGTGAACTAAACGAAACTTCACACATTGAAAGAGGGCACTGAGAGAAAGTGCAGAAATTATAAACCAGAACTCTACCACAAGTAATTACAAAGCTCTAGATAAGAGGGAGTTTTTGATGATATTTAGGGATATTTTTTCTTATTTCTCATTGAAACCATAAGTTGTTACCCCTCATCTGAACCGTTTTTTGGAATTTGCAGCTGTTACAGAGAAAGGCAAGGACTAAACTATTTTATCGCCGATCCTCCGATTATACAATAAGTGATTTTTCGCAAAGACAGCTATTTTAAACACAGCAAATATTTACCTAGAATGTTGCTATGTTTTAGCTTTTTGTTTAAGCTAATGGTTTGTAATAGTTATAATATTGATGCAAACACTTTAAATTGATTTTCAAATTGTTTCGTTTAATTATTGATTCAGTCTGCTATCGGATGGCTGCTATTAAGTCACTCTTTCTAGGAAACGCGAAGCCTGTTGGAGAAAAAAATAGCCGTGACATGACAAAACTGACAAAGTTCCTTGTGCGCCCAGCCAAGACTCAGATCAGCTTGGGCATCCGCCCAATGTGATCAGAGTCTTCGCTGCCCGCTTGGAGGTAGCTTAGACCCTTAGCTGTGATGAAAATGGAAAGCGAAGAATTTGATATCACTAAATCAACACTGTGATATCACAAATTTCATTTTGTGATATCACTATTCGTTCCTTTTTATTGATATCACTAAATCGATTTTTTGATATCAAATAATAATTAAATATATCAAAAAATGAATATGTGATATCACAGCTTCGAAAAAGTGATATCACAAAATCAATAACATAATGATATTACCAAGTCAATTTTGCGACATCACAAAAGAGGATTTATAGTAAAACGGCACCTCATACATGACTGAGCTCAAATAGTCGTATGGCAGTACATGTGAAATTAACTGTCTGACAAAGTTTGTGCGTTAAGCGAGGTCCGATTTCAATATAAACAGTGTCTCTGATATTTGGTTCTTGAAAAATACTGCGGATTCTGATCTGGGTCTACACTTTTTGCAAACATGAAAGGCCCGTTTTATCGGACACGCTTGGGTTTGGACATACACTAGCCAGCAACGCGTACTAATTACAGGGTTAAGCTTTAAAGAATGGTAACCCTTTTGGGGGGAGTATTGCATATAGTGCAGACCCAGATCATGCTGCCGCGCATGATCAAAGTATACACCATTTGTTTACAGGAATTTCTATGCAAAATACAATGAAAATGAAAACATTCACCAGAAACCACTTAAACTAGAAATGGACCCATCCAAATGATAAGGATGGACAAGTCCACTAACCTTAGTCAAAAAATGCGCCAAAAGGCAGACGACAAAATTTACGTCTGCACAATTTCAAAAAAAGTTTCGTCCAAGCGATATCATATTGAGAATTCGAACTCTAGAGGACAAACAGTGTAGATCCAGATGAGGTGGCTCATTATCATTATGAGCCACCTCATCTGGAGCTACACTGTTTGCAAATTTAACTATTTTAATTTTTTGCGCTTTAAGGGTTAAGTGAATGACAACGCATAATAGTCGGCCCGTTGACAACCTTCCCGTATTATGCGCAGGCCTGATGATCCAACTAATGTCGTTTCGACGTCAGTATGACGTTTTTTCGACGTTGAGTGCTGGGAATGAAGCCTTTTATCTTTTAAGCGTTTCATATTGATAATTAACATGACTCAATATGAAAATTAAGGCTATGGGTTGGTCCGTGATCGATTTAAGTGTACAATATCTATTGTCCTGTGGAATGTCGTCCTTTTTTGTTGATAGTCAGTCACGTTATGTCAATACCCTACGTATTTTTTTGTCTACCTTTATTCGATTGTATAAAATATTAAATATCACAATTATACATGTCTCTTATATATATACATGATGCTGCACCAACCATTATACGAGTTATGCAAGTTCGTTTTGGTCCGCTTAAATAAAAAATCGGACTGGCACTGACAACGTTATAATGTAATATGAGCCACGGCACGAGAAAACCAACAAAGTGGTTGTGCGCCCAGCGCAGACTCAGATCAGCCTGGGCATCCGCCCAGTCTGATCAGAGTCTTCGCTTTGCGCCTACAGGGTAGCTAAGGGTCTAAGCTACCGCCATGCGGACAGCGAAGACTCTGATTAGACTTGGCGGATGCCCAGGCTGGTCTGAGTCTCGCTGGGCGCAAAACCACTTGTTGGTTTTCTTGTGTCGTGGCTAAATCATTATAGAAAATTTATCATGACTGGAACCTATAGTCTGGCTACATTCGAATCAGTGACCTAGACTCAGAGGCCTCATTGTCGCAAAATAATCGACACATTAAGAACCGATATGGCGCATTTCTCGCGGGTAGAGCTGAAAAATTTCATTCGGCGGTTCGTTCAAGCTGCGTTCGTCATCTTTACGGAAATCTGGACAATTTCCAATCGCCCATGGGCCAAATTCCAGAGGTCATATGGTTACCTCTTGCGAGAAGGGACAGGCTTGAGTTGCCCTAATATACTGAATATTACAACATTGATTTGATCTCGACATGACAAAACCAACAATGTGGTTGTACGCACAGCATAGACTCAGATCAGCCTGGTCACCCGCTCAGTTTGACCAGCATCTTCGTTAAGTGCCCAAAGGATAGCTACGGTTTTAAGCTACATTGTGTACCTCCAGGTGGACAGTGAAGACTCTGATCAGACTGGGCGGATGCCCAGGCTGATCTGAGTCTGCCTTGAGCGCACCACCACATTGTTGGTTTTGTCATGACGTGGCTCATTTTATCTCATTTAATTGCTGCGAGGCTTCGAACCCGGAAGATAAGGCGATTTGTATGATATGTTTCAACAAAAGAATACTACAAGGCTGTCTTTTCATAGGGTGTGTCGAAAAGTGATCATTAAAATGATTTGCAACGAAAAAAATTGCCTTAACACTTAAATCTTAAAGAAAAACATAATTCTATGCAAAATCAACTTTAGTAATAATAATAATAATAATAAATATATAGTAGAATTTGCAAACAGCGTAGATCTAGATTAAGCATGATTTGGTAAATTTTTTATCAATTATCCTATTTTCTAGTATGTAGTTTTTCGATTTGAGGTACGACGGACAAAGGTAGTCGGTGGATCCAGTTGAAAACTTTCTGATTACTTTGGATAGTATCGTTGCTATGACAGATCACGTGATGATATAATATCAAAAATACGAATGAGTGTGTGCCGATGCGCAAGTTGATCATAACCTTGATTACCAGTCACCCACTTCCGTGGCACAGATTCATTATGTAACATTGGCTACGTAAACGAGCTTCGTCCAAGTTTTATTTTGGTCTTCCTTGCAACTAGGTGGTCCTTGGCGGTTATTGAATTCATTTAGTCATTTTGAAACGAGCCGGTGCTATGTGTCGTTGACAGTATGGCACAAAGTCATTACTCGTCATGAACAGACTCAGTTGAAACTGTCAGAGAGTGGTTTTTCCCCCTTTCCCCCCGGAAAAATGGCTATAGGAAGGACGGCTATATAGTGGATTGTCCGGACCTCATAGAGCCACTTTTCCCCAATAGTCCCTTTTCCCCCACGGGGAAATTGACTATTAGTGAATTTTGTATGACTATTGGTATTTTGCGGAACGGAACGAAACGGACCGTAATAGAACAGAGACATTTCACGGAATTAATCGCATTAGACATGCATCGGTTTTTCGACGAAGGTAATAAACGTGATTAATTCCAAAAAATCGACATGCAAATTTAGCAACCGTATTTTCATAATAATCAATAATTACTAATTAAGAACTGAGCAAGGTGCAATTTCTTCCCATCGCAGATATTTATATAGGTACACATACGCAAGCTTACAGGAAGATGTACGAACGGGTGTTTTGTCCAGTTACGTTTGATTTAGCAGGCAGTTTATTACATTGAAAATAATAATCGGAGGTGTGTCACGATTGGACTCGATCCCACGTCTCCTGCATGAAAGGCGAACACTAGTCCAGGCACTCCGATGCGCGCACGCACATATGAACGCTTGTACAAACACAAAATTATACAAATTTATGCTCACAATCACGTACACTCATAGCCGTTTTTGGCTAACATGTAAAAGCGAAATGTATGCCTGTTTTCCCCGAAACAAAAATCAGACTGATGGACACATACATGCATGCGGTTCTAGCATCTGTTATCCATCGATGTTTTACGGACAGATACTCGTATTTTGTTTCACCTCACTATTTTGATTGGAGAAGGAGCAAATTCCACTATGTAGCGTGTTTTCCTGCAATCATATTACCAGGGGGAAAATCCACTATAGAGGGGAAAAACGGCTATGCAAAAACACCTATAGTAGATTTTCCCCGTGGAAAATTGGCTATATAGTCATATTTCCGGGGGGAAATTCTACTATATAGCCATTTTTCCGGTGGGAAATTCTACTATGGAAAAATCATAGTCATTTTTCCGGGGGGAAAAACTACTAGGGGGGAAAAGCTACTCTCTGACAGAAACCAGTCTGTTATTTTTGTGTACTGCGTTTATTTCTCGAAGATGTACCTTCTCTACGGCTGGTTTTTAGAGCCGTGTGCCTGCCGTCAAACGTCTTCCCCGTACTTCATTGCAATGGCAGTGGAGATGATATGAGCCGCGACACGACAAAACCAACAATGTGGTTGTGTGCCTAGTGCAGACTCTGATCAGCCTGGGGATCCGCCCAGTCCGATCAGACTTTTCGCTATGCGCTTAAAGGGTAGCTAAGGGTCTAACATACCTACATGCGGACAGCGAAGACTCTGATCAGACTGGGCGGATGCCCAGGCTGATCTGAGTCTGCGATGGGCTCACAACCACATTGTTGGTTTTGTCGTGTCGTGGCTATTATATTTTCTCTCTTTTGGGATAATTTGAACAAATAAATCTGGAGTGATATAGCACCCACCATCATTATTAAGTTACTGCGATAAGTCTATTCCTAGATCTTTCACAGCATGATGCTTTTTGTGTGGTAATATAAAATAAATATATAAGTTTTGCACTATTTTGTTTTCTCGAGTTCTGAATTTATAACTTATTCAAATTTAAAGAAAACCATGACTGGACATGTGTACGTCTGTCCTCGTGAAGTGAAGACTAAATTTGGGGAAAGAATACATAGCTCAAAATTGTCGTCACTATAATGAAGGGAAATATGATAGTCAACTTTGAAATATGATGATTGTTCTTTTCTTTGGAAGGCATATTAATTGTATTAATAGGCACCTTTGAAAAGTTTATATGATATGTATGTACGTGTGTTCATTGATTGAGCCCTAATAGGGGAATTTTATTTACATAATAATTGGAAATCGATCAGATTTATAAGAAAATACCTATAGACAACAAATTAAACTCTATTCACTGAGAAATAAATGCGGCACTGCGTTACTATCTACCCTTAAAGCTGTTCTGCGAATTGCGCTGTTTAACCATAACAACTTTGAGCAGCACTGTACTTTCAAGCATGATTCAATTCAATTCAATTCTTTATTACACTTAGTTTGCATAAAAATGCAACAACATAAGGCTCAAACATATACTATGCAATTCAAAACAACTCTATGGCGCACACTTGCTCACACAAAAATTCATACTCACATACTTGAGGGCAACATCGTAAATTTAACATAAGCAATTGGTTAAAGGAGCTGAGAGTAAGACTCGATTATTCAAACACTTTGACCACTTTTCATTAATAAACAAGTTTTAACAGTGCAGAATGAATAATTACGCGATGTAAACACTTTGTCTCCTGGATTACTGTGACAAAGAACTTATCACCTTTTTTCACCACGAAATTTATAGAAATCATCTTCCCGCATTGAATACGGGTTCTCTTATTTATAATAAAAAGCATATTAAACATCTGACAGCCCACAGCTCCGCCTTACATAATTAAGCCGCGACATAAGAAAACCAACAAAGTGGTTGTGCGCCCAGCGCAGATTCAGATCAGCCTGGGAATCCACCCAGTCTGATCAGAGTCTTTGCTGAGCTCTTAAAGGGTTACTAAGGGTCTAAGCTACCTACATGCGGACAGCGAAGACTCTGATCAGACTGGGTGGCTGCCCAGGCTGATCTGAGTCTGCGCTGGAAGCACAACCACTTTGTTGGTGTTCTCGTGTCGCGGCTCATATGTTGTACCCAAGATACAGAACTCCTCTAGCAGCCTTCTGTCTCTTTGGGCCCCATCTTAACTTTTACCGTATTTAGTATTTATTTGGTTAAAATCAGTCTTGTGTACTTCATTTTTCTTTGCAAAGATCTAGATCGTTCTTTAAGGGAACAGGACGAGCCATCTCCTCCCACCGTTGTTGATGTTTCAGTGCTCGTAACGATGTTCCCCGGGCGGCTCAGCGGAAACCCGACCGCTCTTCCCAACGTCCTGGTTTCTTAATAAGTATTATATTACAATAAATTTGGTTGCTAATTTTGCATATTATTTTACGCTATAAAACGCATTGATTACATCCCTTGTCAATCTTATACATTAACAATGCGATTTATTTCGTAAAATGTCTCTGTTCCGACATTCCGTACCATTCCACAAAATACCAATAGCTCTAAAAATGAGCCGCGACACGAGAAAACCAACAAAGTGGTTGTGCGCCCAGCGCAGACTCAGATCAGCCTGGGCATCCGCCCAGTCTGATCAGAGTCTTCGCTGTCCGCATGGAGGTTGCTTAGACCCTTACCTACCCATTTGAGCACATAACAAAGAGTCTGGCCAAACTGGGCGGATGCCCAGGCTGATCTGAGTCTGCACTGGGCGTACAACAACATTGTTGGTTTTGTCGTGTCGCGGCTCAAATGGAACAGACTTGCTTTACAATGCAGTAATGCGTCCAAACGATTCAGACAGAATGAGAAAGAACGTGGACCAGGGTCAGGAGCAGTCTTATCTAAGTTTGCACTGTTTACCTGTCCTATACTAAGATTTTTTTAAGATAATTATTCTAAGCTAATGTTTCTTATAACTGCGTACTGAAGCTTAGGTTATGGAATTTCATTAGAACTGGGTGGCCACAACATATGACGTATGTCCAAGTGTTTCTAATTAGGGACTACAAATTCTATTGTATGAATTTTCAGCAGAAATTGTCGAAGCAATAACATCAGGTTCCTCCTACAAAATGTTTAAGTAAGTAATACGTGTGTTACGGCATATCAGCACAAACAGGCTTTTTCATGCCGACCCCAATTCTTGAATCCGTGGTGTAAGTATTATATATGAGGATATAGACTTACCGAATTTATATATGTCAATCCAAGTAGAAAAAGAACAATTGTACTTCCAAACTTTAGCACCATCGTGCTTCTTATTTTTCAAGTTTTTATGAAATGATTCACCTAATTTCCATTTAATCCACTAAGGTATAATTTTACCACAAATTTTGAGGAAGCAAAATCCGCCTCAGAAACTTGAAATCGAGTAATCCACCCCACCCGTATATTAAGCGACCTCCAATATGAAGAGTGCCATTACTATAATGACACCGCGTAGATTAGGCTTATTCAATACACATATATTTTAAACAATGGTACCTCAACAATAGTCACCATGCTATGAAACATTAGGCTTTGACAGACAGAAACAAAAACTATTGAACAGGTATTGTGCACCCTGATCACTAGATACCGTTATATTCTTATAATTGCAATGAATAAACCCTAATTTTCTCGCGTATTCTTACAAACATGTCAACAAATACCCATTGTCATGATGGGTTTAAAAAGCTTTACAATCCGATGAATATTTTATAAGGAAATGTATATATTCCTAGCTACAAACTGGGGACATTAAAAATTGACACGAACAGGTCGTCTTTTCTATTGAACATCGATTTTTTACGTACAATGGCATTTCATAAAGAAAAAAAAATCAACAACACTTCATTTTTTAATTTTTTATTGACAATGTGTAAACTCTCAAATTACAGTTATCACACAGTCGAATGTTTGAAAGAAAGTAAAAGTCAGGAAAAAGAAAGAAAGAAAAAAAAAATAGTATTTTCTATGCGTATGATAGACTGGTCATCAAAAAATTTCAGAGCCAGACCTTGTGAATAGGCGACTTTCGGCATGAGCTGCATCATATAATAATTGAGCCGCGAGACGACAAAAACAACAAACTGGCATGTACGCCACGCGAAAACTCAGATCAGCCTGGACATCCGCCAAGTGTGATCAAAGTCTTCGGTGCCCGCAAGGAGGTAGCTTAGACCTTAGCTAGCCTTTAAGCGCACAACGAAGACTATGATCAGGCCGGGCGGATACCCAGGCTGATCTGAGTCTTTGCTGTGCGCACATGCAGCTTTGTTGGTTTTGTCGTTTTGCGGCTCACTTAACGAAAATAAGCCTACGATCTCAAGGAACCAATGCCGCCGGTATAACAAATATGAAAGGCTAATCAAACTCTCTCTCTCTCTCTCTCTCTCCTTCAGCTCAGTGGTACACTTTCCGGAGACTCTCTCTCTCTCTCTCTCTCTCTCTCTCTCTCTCTCGCTTTAAGCTCAGTGGTACACTTTCCGGAGAAGCAACTTTGCCGTTTTATTTTATGTCTCACTTCTCAGTGTTAGTCAATTTTTGAAGAAAAGAATAGCTCACTTAGGAAAATACATCTTTAAGACCAGATCTCATTTTGTAACGGTTTCTATGTCCAGGGAAGAAACAGGAACGAATAGAATTATCCCCCGCCCCCCTCGTAAAATGGCGGTCAACGTGGAGTTATAGCGATTCACCTCCTCAGTTGTTCAAACGTACTCATTTTCTTTGGGAAAAGGAGTATGAGTCATGAAACTGTAAAGACTCGGAAGCGGAAGTGCGTCTGAGCAGTCATTGTTATTCTACAAAGGTCTGACTGCCTACAGCAAGGTCTACGAGAATAATATGTGTGACATTCAATGAACAAAATCAACCAGTATTGACTTATTTTTTTCACTGTTAAATACACATTTGCAAATCGTGTACTGTATTTGCAAACAACAATGCTGTTACTCAGACAAAGGAAAAGCAAAACCTGATCTGAGACGTTTTGTCCCACGTGTTCTATTGCCTTACCAAGTTCTACTGAGGTTTATTGCATTTTTATTCAAATTTCACATTTATTCTGAGCGAAACAAGCAGCTTGACAACCCACTTATTCTTAGTTAATCATTTGTCTATCCTTACTGAATGATTTACCCATTGGGTTTACCAGAGCGCCGGCCATATTTCAAACCAACTACACTGCTCAAAATATACTCAACAGAAACATGGCGGTTGAAAGGTTGTCATTGTTTTATGAACTCCAACATTTTCGAAAATCTCAGACTCACACCAATACTTTTATGAAGAATTGATCAGATATGCCAGACCGCCTGTCATTTTCTTAATCAGCTGCCTCTCTTCTTTCAACAACAACATTTGGCATTTCAGTAAACTGACCATAAGGTATAGATCTGATAGATATAGAGGATATTTGACTTTTTCAGTGTAAGATCCATTTTTATTTCACCGAATGAACACCAAAAGCAGTATTTTTTTACGAGTGGCGAAGCCACGAGTGAAAATACCACTTTTGGTGTTCATGAGTGAAATAAAAATTCATCTTACACTGAAAAAGTCAAATTTTCTATTTCTTTTATGCTTGAAAATTGCAATAATTCTGTTTATTCAAGAGCGTCAGCCATCACGACAGAAACACAACTTTTTTTCTAGCCGTTTTGCGTCAAATTCGATGCTTCCTGCGTGTTTATTGGGTAGGATATTGGTTGTAAACAGAGTTTGCAACTGAAAAATAGCTTTAAATATCATTTTGATGAACAGATCTCATAAAAATTGCCAAGAAAGAATGCCTACAGGAGACTTAGGCGCCCTGACGTCGCGTGCAGTAACAATGTTACGTTGGCGCCTTAAGTGACGTCATTAACGTCGTAATGACGTGCAAACATGCGTGACGTAATTTTTGTCAACCCAGATAAGATTTAAAGAATTAATCAACAAAAAATTTGAGCCTATTTCACAAAAATCCGATTTCTGAAACAGTGAAATCGAAAGTGATAATTTCACTGTTTGAAACAGTGAGATTATCAGTTTCGATTTCACCGAGAAATCTCTATAATTCATTGAAAAGTATAAAAGAAACCTTTCACTTTCGTTCCTTTGGGTGGACTTAATGGAGTGACTGTTTTTTTTGTTTTGTTTTTTTTGTTTTGTTTTTTTTTGTTTTGTTTTTTTTTTGTTGTTTTCTGATGTTCTGGAGGTCCTCGCACATAAAACAGTTGAAAATGGAACGGAAATCGGATAAAAGGCTATTGAACAGTTTGTATTTCTGATTTAAGAGATCTTTGATTTAACTTTCTTTATTCATTTTCATTTTTTTGTTTTTGTAGAAATTCCTGTGCCTAATGAGAACATTATTGGCCCAGGTGAGTCCCAACGTTCTAGGCTGGATCTATACAATTTGTAACGGTTCCTTTTATGGGACGATGATAGCTAACAAAAGGCCATAGGTCATGCGTAATCAAGCGGCTGATAAGTGACACAATTTGTTGCCCTTTATTCAGTGGATGCATATAATTTAACTGTTTGGTCGTAATACTCAGTATTATTGCACTTGTAAGATTCTTTTTGATGACAAAGCAATAAGAGATTAAGCATACCATAATCAATTACAGCTAATAAAATGCATACTAACTCCCTATATCTAACAGCACAGAAGTTGTAAAGCAAAAGGTTTAGAACGGGGGTTGTTGTTAAGTCATCTGTGGTGCCCCATCAACCGCGCAATGTTATGAGATTGAATAGAGTAGACTTGCAGGAACTTCTAAACAGAAACAAAATAAAGATTGACGCCGTTATATTGAGAATGGGTCTGTCTGATGTGTGAAGCAGAAATGACCACTACGCATTGAAAGGTTATTTTCTTGAAACATCAAGTGCACTGAAGCACGTGGAAATTGAATAGAGCTCGTTTTAATTAACTCTCAATCCTGCCAGATAAACCTACATTCTAAGATTTAATTTTGCTTCTTACTGTTATGTAGTCAAGATTAAGACTTAAGTAATAAAAGGATCATGCAAAAGGGAAGAATTCAACTACTATAATTACTCATTTACAAAGAGGCAAATAATGTCTGACATAGTTCTGAATGGAAAGAATGTTGTCACTACACTGACCAGAGATTGTTATATTACTTGCTTGAGCCCATGGTATGTGGTGTGTTAAACTGCATGTGCAGTTTGGCAATAGATTATTCAGGATTAATGACTTTAGTTCTGGTAATGACAGAACGGCTTTTGGAATGGATTTAAAGCCAGTGGACTCCAGATTGAGTTCTTGAAGAGAGATCAAGCCAGAAAAGGCAGAGTCTTCAATGTACACAATGGGATTGTTTTTCAGAGTTAGGGATGTCAACTGATTCAGATCGTCAAAAACATCGCCATCAACCACTCTGAGAACATTATTTCGAAGGTTGAGATTTCTTAGATTGTAAAGTTTTCCTATACCATGTGGGATTGAATTAAGATTGTTTCTTTCAAGATTCAGCTCGGATAAATTGTGGGCTGACATAACCAACTCTGAAGGAACATAGAACAAATTGGGGTTGTCAATAACAGTTATAGAGCTTGCGTTTGGGAAATCAAAAAATAGATTAGGGAAATATCTGAAATCATTACTGGAAAACCTAATGGTCTTGACACTTGTCATCGGCTGTAGGCATAGACTCGCTGGAGAGTCGGGCATTGCGTCTTTCAAATGAGTGTTTCTGCCAAATGTAAACGATTGCAGTGCTCGTAATGTGCAAATGGCGTCAGGAAGAGAATCAAGGTTTGAACTGT
This sequence comes from Ctena decussata, assembly GCA_963989385.1. NCBI lineage: Eukaryota > Metazoa > Mollusca > Bivalvia > Lucinida > Lucinidae > Ctena > Ctena decussata. The sequence goes on from OZ022504.1 coordinate 55,087,701, forward strand.
ATATAGTTAAATCTGTAAGAGTGTGATCCAAACCATTAAATGTGTTATTAGGCAGTGTCTTGGAAGGTATTTTGTCAATCTGTAAATCCGTTAATCGTCTCAGTATGGACCAACTCGATGGCCATTGAGAAATATAGTCAGCACTGAAACGCAGATTTGTAAGCGAGTTTCCAATGTTCTGTAAAACTGTAACGTCTAAAGTCCTTAAATAGTTATCCTGGATTTTTAGCACTTTCAGATTTCGCAACTTGCCAATGGCAGCAGGCAAAGTTGTCAGTCTATTGTCTTCAATATCCAGCTCATTAACCAGGTTTTCAATCCCGGAGAATGCGTTGTCTCTAACTTCGTAGATCGCATTTTTGTATAGGTAAATGTTAATAACCGTTGCTCCCGCTAGCCTCAGTGCGTTAAATCCGTGATCAGGTATAACCGACAGATTGTTGCTGAAAAGGTATATGTACAGCACATGGGACTGCATGGAAGCTCCTGTATTGCCTTTGAAAGACGGAAGTTGGTTTAGGTTTTTAGATGAACAGTCGACGAACTCACTCAAACAGAAGCATGGGCTCGGTGCCAGACAGGTCGTGTCGTCCAGAAGAATCGCCGTCACGACAGCAGAATAACCCAATATGACTACCTAATTGAATAAAAGGAAGAAAAGAGAATGATCATTATAAAAAGGTAAAGGTAAAGGTTTCCCATAGCCTAATAGCCGTAGGGGCAGTGGGGGTTAGAGACCCACTGTATCTTGGGCACAGCTGATGAAAGGCGGAGCCCATCCCTCTCCTTTTGCTGCCTTAGCCTTCCCTGATTCGAAAAAGGTACCCATTTACTGCTGGGTCGACAGAGAGAGTTTTCCAGTCATCGCAAGGCGACAGTGAGCCGCGAACTCACGACCTTACGGTGACTTTCTGCACAATAGCCGAGCCACTCTAACCACTCGACTACGGCGCCTCTCAATAATGATCATTATAAGAAACGATAAAAATACAAATGTAACTCTGCCATCTTCATATGTGTCCTCCTTTCTCTTACAGGAAAAAAGCTGCTGCGTTTCACCAGTTACATTTTAACTAAACCCATAAGTGCCTAGCTTCCAACGAATACAGAATACCATGTCAGTGCCTTTTATTACAAGTTTATCAGGCGAGACCAGAAACAGCGTAGGAATGGCGAGACTTGCCGAGCCAATCTGACGTGTTTCTAGTCGAGCCTGATAAACTTAATATCAAAAGACACTTACATGTACATTGTTTTCTATTTATCATGCACCATCAGAATATCACAGGCATAAAGAGCGTCAAGCAAATGAAAAGCAAACGTAATTTCGTTTGAAATTTTTGACATCGCAAATATGTTATGAAATAATTTGAGCCGCGACGCGTGAAAACCAACAATGTGGTTATGCGCCCAGCGCAGACTAAGATCAGCCTGGGCATCCGCCCAGTCAGATCAGAGTCTGCGCTGTCCGCATGAAGGTCGCTTATACCCTTAGCTACCCTATAAGCGCAAAGCGTAGAGTCTGATCAGACTGGGCGGATGCCCGGGCTGATCTGAATCTGCGCTGGGCGCATAACCACATTGTTGGTTTTCTCGTGTCGCGGCTCATTTGATGAAGTCATTTAACTAATCCGATGTTGTTATCACGGCCAACATCAGTATGTGACTTATCTTCTTCAGAGATCGTTTCCAAAGACTCTGCCTGATATTCGCGCAAGCGCAGTTCTAAAGTGGCATGATATCACATTATGTGAGCCGCGACAAGAGAAAACCAACAATGTGGTTATGCGCCCAGCGCAGACACAGATCAGCTTGGGCATCCACCCAGTCTGATTAGACTCTTTATTAAACGCTTAAAGGGTAGCTAAGGGTCTTAGCTACCTCTATGCGGACAGCGAAGACTCTGATCAGACTGGACGGATGCCCAGGCTGATCTGAGTCTTCGCTGGGCGCACAACCACATTGTTGGTTTTGTCGCGTCGCTGCTCAATAATGTTATCATACCACTGTTACTTGCAGCGGATGCATAAGTAGGATATAGGAAACAGTGCAGACCCAGATCAGACGCGGCATCTGATCAGGGTATCTTTGTAAAACAAATAGGTATTTCTCCTCAAAAAGAAGATTATCAAAATAAACAAAACCAGGCATCCCGTATTGAGAAATGGAGTTATCCATTTAATAAAATTGCTATAATAATCACAGTGACCTACCGTAACGACGGAAAAGCTGTCGAAACGCAGGATTTACGGTGTTTTTCGCTGCCTTTTTGTTTAAAGTTTCCGAGGTGGGTTGTAAAAGCTATGTATTTACATGTATATATAACATAAGGAGATTTAGTGCGACTTTTAGAGCTAGCTTATCCGAATCGAAATACATGTCTTTAATCGCCACTGAATCTTCTGTTGGTATATAAACATTGTTGAAATCTGCAATCAGTCAAGAAGAAAATTGGTTTGCCTGTTCGGCCATACGGTCAGACAGCATTTGAACCAAGAGGATGAGTACTTTCTTCATTTATTCTATATCCTTAACCAACTGGGGCCGTATTTATAAAACAACTTAAGTGGTTGCTATGCTGTTGCTAAGGCGACATTTCTATGAAGGAGATTCCCTACAACTACGAAATTTGCTCTGGAGGAACAGTCTTTATAGACTGTTCCTCCAGAGCAAATTTCATAGTTGTAGGTAATCTCCTTCAAAGAAATTTAGCCTTAGCAACAGCATAGCAACCACTTAAGTCGTTTTATGAGTACGGCCCCTGGTGGAGGAATTTGCAGTTTTGAATAACACTACATCGTAAACAGCCGATTGCTCATGAGTTCTGCATGAGGAAGCTAAGATTGAAACAGATATTCGAACTTCAGAGAAACGCAGGATAAAATTGCATCTTTTGGCTTCTCATCTGGCCGGTATTTCTCAAATAAAACACATTTAACAGGGTAAAGCACAAGTGAAATTGTCATGTTAATGCAGTTTTGGCTAAAGATTGTTCTCCTGAAACATGCTGTGCGGTGTTAGGCCAGATTTTATTTTTCATCATTCTTCTTTTATTTTTCATTTTTTTTTTTTTTTTTTTTTTTTTTTACTCTGATATGTCCTCTTCTGGCATGTTTCATATTCCTTTTATTTAGGTTGAAAGGCCTAGTGGGTGAAACATACTTACCAAGATGGGAATAAATACAAATATCTGGTTCACCCTAGGGTTTAATCCTGGGCCTGTTTCCGTTTTTATTATACCCTCAACTGCGAAAAAGTTGAGGGGCCATATTGCTTTCGCCATGTCTGTTCGTTAGTCCGTCTGTTTGTCCCAAACGCACGAGACAGCTACTGGGCTTAAGAACCACAGGGCATAGGGTTATGATTTTTATATATAGATGCATCATGAAAAGTTTTTTTTACTGTTAGACTCGTACTTTAAAGTATCTCCCCTTTGTGAAAAATAAAACGAAGTCGTGCTACCTCGATATCTCAAGAAGCCTGTTAAGCTAGGATGCTGATATTTGCTATACTTGTAAGAACTTAGATGTGTAAGAACCGATGCTTTTTTGGCAAATTCGGTTGAAAAATGCCCCGTTATCTCCCACGTTTGAGTTTAGCATTTTGCTTTAACTTCTGAACCGCTTGACCTATGAAGTTGATTATTTTTAAACATTAGTAATCCCTGGTATGTTTTATAATTTAGTAAAGGCCAGGTAACTCTGTGATCAAAAATTGCGGAGTTACTCCCATGACAGTCATAACTGATGCAGCTACTAGGGTCAAGTACCATGGCACCTAGGGTTTTGAACTTCCATATACCAATAGGTCATGAAAAATAAGAGGACCAATGTTTTTTCCCTCCGTCAGATTTGTACTTTTAGAGTTAACCTCCCCTTTATCAAACTTAAAAATTAGGTCATGCTACCATAATATCTAAAGAAATATTCAAAGTGAGCTAAGATAATGATAGTAAGTGTACAGCTTTTGGGTGAGGTGTACAAGATCTGATTAACTTTTGTACAAATCGGGTTGAAAAATGACTGAGTTATGCCCCTTATTCAAAATTGTCATTTTCCAACTTCTAAACCAGTTTACCTGGGAAGCTTTTTTGGTATACAAGTAGCTTGATGTATTAAATATTTTGGTAAACGTTATGTAGCTGTGTTCATAGATTACGAAGTTTTACCCTGATGGTTACTTATACAAATACTGTAAAACACTTAATATCTGCTGTATCAAAATTTGGCGGTTTAAAGGAAATGACATATTGGCACATGTTAATTTTGACGGTCTTGAGGTACCATGGCTCCAGGTAAGAAAGTAAATCTGATGTAAATTTGTGACATTTTTTTTAACTTTTCTTTTTAACTATGCATTGTAACATCTATTAGAATCGCCTCGTCGAGGCGATTCTAATAGGATGTCGCAATGTTTCGTCTAATGGAAAGGTATAAAAAAATCTAAAACAGTCATCAAATGCTCCTTTTTATCTGAATCTCCGTTGTTTTTTGTTGCTATTTGTATGCATTAAATCTATGTAATATTGGCGGACTTATATTTCAGCGCTCTTTTTATTAACCGCCAATATCGCCAAAATTCAGTAACCGCCAAAAATAAGTGTTTTACAGTACTGGGTTCAAGAACCACTAGCTAGAAGATTCTGAAATTCATATATGTTTAGATCATGAATAAAGAGCTAGCCTTTTTTATCAGCCGTCCGACTTGTTCTTTTTTTCTTTATGATAATTAAAATGAAATCTTATTATCACAATATCTCAAAAAGTATTTGGGAAATTATGATGATAGTATGTAGTACACAGCTTTAATATGAGATGTACAGGAATGTATTCACATTTTGGCAAATTTTGTTTGAAAATTATCGCGGGATGTCCCTTGTTTGCATTTGATATTTCCCAACTTCTGAACCACTTGATCTAGGAAGCTGGTTTTCTTGTACATTTGTAGTCCTTGGTGTGCTAAATACTTTGGTAAAGTTAAGGAAGTTAATTTTACGTTTTTAGACTTCTGGACCAAGACATTTGGCTGAAACAAAATTCCAATAATATATCTAGAGAATCATTTGAAATAGGATTCGGATATGTGGCATACAGCTTGGAATCAGTTTCCGTGAAAATAACAGAACTGTGTCCCTTTAGGCTTAGACATTATAAAGTTTGTCACCTTCATTAGCAAGCATACTGTTGAAGGCATGGTCTTTCGCAAACACAGTTTTAAGATAAACAAGACATGCCAGAAATTATAAATTGCTGTATAAAACTGTATGATTCTATAGTTAAACCTATACGGCAGAGTTAGCTGAAGCTGTGTCTTTTGGCTGCCAAGTAGCTTTCTCAGTTTCATCCAAGAAGAAGCGCAAATCCCTTGTAAAAGACATGCCAAGAAGAACCACAGGCCTGGGATAATCCATGTCCTTCCAATGGCACCTCGGCGCAACATAGCCTCTTCTGGTTGCCGTGGCATTAGACAAGAATCAATCAATCAATCAATGAATCAATCAATCCAATTGCCTCGACAGGAAACGTATCATTTAAAATGAAGTACGAGAGTCACAAAACACAAGAATGCAAGGCAATCAAGGGCGTAGCTACCTATACGGCAAATACGCAAGTGCGTATTGAAATTTTGTCAAAATTGACAAAATTTCAAAACGCACCTGCATATTTGCATGCTGAATATTTATAAATTAGACAAGATTTCAATACCAATTACCAAAGTGGCTGAAATACTAGCTTTCCCTTCAAGAAGTAGAGAATAAAACATGGTTGTGCGTATCATGAAATTGCCCCTAGTTACGCCCCTGGCAATCAGCTCTTTCTTCGCCTTATAAGGTCATTACAATGTTAAAACATCAGTTCAGCACATCATTGAAACGGGAAGACATGTAAATACTAGATACCCATAAGTAATAAAGCTTCAGACCCTTCTTTCCTGCTTAGTGCCTGGTTCGGTTTCTGTTCTGCTACTAACTATTTGTGACCCAAAACGTTTGTTTGTTTTTGAGGTAGGTATTTACTAGGAATGATAACATGTTTCTCACACTCATGTTTTATGACCCCTTGAGGGTAAGAATAAGGGTTGAGCCCTAAAGATATTTCATGTAATCGCGTATATTTGCAGTAACTATTGTCCAATTTACAAAAATTCAGGACCATCAAATATACAGTTGCGTGCTGAAATTTTGTCAATTTGACAAAAGTTCATTACGCACTTGCGTGTGTGCGTATAGACAGTTACGCCCCCGGTAAAGGTCCTGCGGAGCCTGTCAGTTACCCTTTAACACCGTTCCTGGGCGGGCTTAACTATCTAAGCGGTTAACCAGTACCAAGCGAGCTCGCGCGAGTAGTATCTGACAACTATCATGGGGTTATAAGGACCGAAACCACAATATTTCAGTCAAGAAAAGTCGTCTCTCAAGAGATTATGCATTAGAAAAAGGAAAGATAGGGGAAAAATGGGAGGAAAAAATAACCACACACATACAAAAAAGCCCACCTTTCCCACATCTGCTGCAAGCTCAGCAGGCCCTTGTCCTACTGTATTTAATGAAGTAGGACGGCCCTGCACTAGAAGCTATCCAACACCATCTTGCCAACCTACCATCATGACCCAAAACGTAACTTCAGAGAAAAATGTTGACAAAAAAAGCTACTATGAAGACACGGTTGCAAAAGGCTGCAAAAGGGATTTTGGGCTTTAGAAATGACAAAATATAACATTTTTCTGTATAAAAACTCAAAATTATTACAGAAATACGGTTGAACATGAAGGGCATAGTTTCCATGAAAACGTTCAAAAGTGTGCAACTCGATTATCAAGTCAGAGACATTGGCCATTTGAATTATTCAGAAGCATAATGCTACCACTATCGTAAGGCCTCCGGAAGGAGTTGTGGAACAAGGATATTTTAGAGAAGCATAGGAGTACAACTAGGTACATGTATATCGGACATGGGCATCTTTGAACAACAACGCACATGAGAAATTGAGACATTTAATGTGGTACAACAGAAAATAATAATTACGTTTTAGCTTATCAGGAAACATAGGGGAAGGGGTATCTACTTGGAAGCCCACAGCAGTATATCACAGCTTACTCTAGCCCATTTTCCAATTAATAATCAAAGTAAAATGGAATTTATTAGAAACCGACATAATCACTTTTAATATCTGTCTTATAGCACTCAGAAAAGGAATAATGACTCAAAAATAATACTTAATGCCTCACAGCAAATGTGGCAAGCAAATAAACAGATTTTTCTTAAACAGCTGATCAACTTAGCTGACCTCGCTGACACTTAAATCAATTTATGGCGGCCTCATTGGCCGAGTGGTAAAATGGTAATCTCACCGCAAGCTCGGGTCACATGTGGACAATCTAAGTTCTGCTTGTGGTTGGTCAGGAGCCGTTTTAAGTCTAAATTGCATTAAAATAGGATTTTTACCTGTGTTTTCCCCCCTTCTAAATGTGTTTATCTGTGAAAACAATGGCCAAACGAGAAACCAAAAGTTGCCATTTTATCCTACGTTACTTTGAATTAGTTAGCTAACGCTTTGGTCAGTGATACGAATAGGGATAACTCGGACCCCAAAATATCCACATCTGAAAACATTGAAAGTGCACAGGTAGTGGACAATAGCGAAATTATAGACATTTCACAGTCACAACCGGGAGATAAAAGCGTTTCTGAATCGGTTTCTGTGATACTTCAGGAAACGCGTGAAAATACGGACAGAATGGCTCTCCATGAAAATATGGACAGCCAGTGTGCCAGTGCAGAAAATGTTTAGGGGAGCCCTGAAGGGCAGAATTTAATTCCTGGTCACAACCAGCTGAAAGCAAATAACAGACTAAAGTGTTGTTCAGAAATTGGTGATACGAACATCAAAAACCACCTGAAAATCGCTTCATTAAATGTTTGTGGTCTACGATCAAAATTGCTATTTCCGGAACTTACTAACTTTATTAGTTCAAATGACATTGTAGGATTCCAAGAAACTAAAACGGACAAAATCGATGATATCGTTTTACATGATTACATTTTATACTTTAAACATAGAAAAAATGTTTCTAGACATAGATCAGGCGGCATCGCACTTGCATACAAGAAAACTTTACAACAATACATTAACCCCATTGACTCCCAATCAAAATTGGTACTTTGGTTTGTTATTTCTAAGCGTTTGACAAAAACAGATGATATTCTGTGCGGTATAGTCTACATACCACCAGAGAGCTCCGATTACTCTGTTATCTACCCATATCAAGAAATTGAATCTGAATTAAACTCATTTACAGACAGATACTCACATTTCCTATTATTTGGCGACTATAACTCTAGAACGAAAAATCTTCCAGACTTTATCGAAATCGACCCATACATTTGTAGGCAATTTAATTCAGAAGAATTACTAACAGAATACGACCAGGAAATGACCGTTTTCAGAGAATCTAACAATAACATTGGTATTTGTCGAACTAACAGAGACAAAAGTATCAATAATTATGGTTACAGAATGCTAGACTTCTGCAAATGTAATAGCCTTTATATTTTAAACGGTAGAACATATAGAGACAAGGATGAGGGTCATTTCACATGTAAGGGCAGTAGTACTGTCGACTATTTTATTTGTTCGTCTAACCTTATACCGTCAATAAGCGACTTTTGCGTCGAAGAATTTTCAGATATCATATCGGATGTTCACTGCCCTGTACATTTAGAATTACGATTGGGGCGAGCACATGAGTTTTTGCATGAAAGTACCCAAAACAGTAAAACGGAGAAATTATGGGATGAGACAAATAAGGAAAATTTCATACAAAATTTTGACCTTGAAACGTTAAACGATATTAACGAATGTATTTCGACGATAAATACCAAAGAAGACGTTACACAACACGATTTAGATAACATTATACAACGTTTTAACAACCTAGTCATTTCGAGCGCGAAGAAAAGTTTTAATAAGCCGAAAGAACAAAAATATAATCGGTTAAAGCGTCCGTCGTGGTTTGGCTATCAGTGTCAGAAAGCAAGGAAGCTTATGAACAGTGCACGTTACCAATATAAACAGAGAAAAAAATCTCGAACGAAAAACACAACTTAAAACAGCTAGTAAGATATATAAACAAACAGTGAAACGATTCCACACAAAATTCAGACAAGATAACATATTAAAACTGAAAAAACTTAAACGGGAAAACCCGAAAAAATATTGGAAAATATTGAACGGCAAACAGACAGATAAAGTCGAAGCTAGCCAAGAATCACTTTTTAATCATTTTAAAAACGTAAACTTTGATAAAGATGCCGTAAATACTGAAGATTCCTCTGATTTATCCACGAATGAAACATCTAATTCCGAAATAAATCAACCGTTTACAGAAGCAGACGTTACTAAGGCCATCCGTTCTCTCAAAAATAACAAAGCGTGCGGCATTGACTTGATTTTAAACGAACACTTAAAATCGCTGTCCCCTATTATAATTCCAACTTTGCTTAACATATTTAATTTAATTTTCGACACGGGAATCGTCCCAGAAGTTTGGACCTTAGGGATGATTAAGTCCATATATAAAAACAAAGGTAACAGAGAAGATCCCTCAAATTATCGTCCCATCACTTTAATTAGTTGTCTTGGAAAAGTTTTTACTGTTATGTTAAATAATCGAATTCTAACATTTGCCGAAAAACATAACTTAATAAATGAATGCCAGTCGGGCTTTAGAAAAGGTCGCAGTACAACCGACAATATTTTCATCTTGCACAATCTTATTGAGCTTGTTTGTAAAAGCAAACACACGTTATTCTGTGCCTTTATCGATCTAAAACAGGCCTTTGATAGAGTTTGGAGACAAGGTTTATGGGAAAAACTAACGCAGGTTCACATAAATGGCAAATGCCTACGAGTAATAAAAAGCATATATGCCAATATTAAATCATGTATATTAGTCAATAACACAAAGACCGATTTCTTTATAAGCAACATAGGCGTTCGGCAAGGTGAAAACCTCTCTCCATTTTTATTTAACATTTTCCTAAATGACTTGGAAGAGTTTTTTAGAGATAAGCATGTAAATGGTATACAATGCACAGAACATCACTTAGATGATTCGTTGGTATTGTATCTAAAAATATTCATATTACTGTATGCAGACGATACGGCAATTTTAAGTGAGTCAGCAGAAGATTTACAAAAATCATTGTCCGTTTATGCAGAGTATTGTTCCACGTGGAAATTGAAGGTGAATCATTCAAAATAAAAAATAATAGTTTTTTCGAAGTGTAAACCGATGACCTACGAATTCACTCTAAACAATATATCGCTTGAAATCGTAACAGAATATAAGTACCTTGGCATCCTATTTTGTAAGAACAACTCATTTTTTGCTACGAAAAAACATATCGCTGAACAGGGTACTAGAGCAGTGTATAGCTTACTTAGTAAAGCAAGAAATATGCATCTTCCAATAGATCTTCAAATTGAATTGTTTAATAAGTTAGTAAAACCAGTACTTCTTTACGGGTGTGAGGTATGGGGCTTCGGGAATATCAATATGATTGAAAGGGTCCAGTTAAATTTTTTAAAACACATACTGAACGTTAAAAATTGCACGCCCAATTATATAATCTATGGAGAAGTAGGAGTATATCCATTAAAAATAGACATTAAAACACGGATGATCTCTTACTGGGCAAAGCTGAATAGCCCTGATAATCTCGAATCTCTTCCGTCCTATATATACATCGCAACAAAAAGTTTCTATTCGAATAATAATATTACAAACAAATCACGATACTTTCAATGGATTCATAATATCAAAACAACCCTCTCAGATAATGGTTATAGTGGTATCTGGGACACACATGTATTTTTCAATAAAATGTGGCTATCGAAAGCCCTGAAACTTCGGCTAACGGATCTATTCCTTGGTGAATGGTATACCAGTGTACAGTCAAATCTAAATTATAGGATCTTTAAACATAAATTCGAATTTGAAACCTACCTAAGCATTGTCCCACGAAATCTGCTTTATTACCTCATTAGTTTTAGAACAAGGAATCACAGACTCCCCGTTGAAGTCGGACGTTGGTCAAGAATTGAATATACTGAGCGAAAATGTAACCTATGTCAAACAGAAGTCGGTGATGAATTTCATTACTTGCTCATATGCGAAAGACTTAAAAACGTTAGAAAAGAATACATTCAGTCATTTTACTATAGACGGCCAAATATTATCAAATATGATAGTCTAATGAATAGCAAAAACAAAAAGTCTTATCCGCATTGTCAAAGTTTATCAAAATTATATATGATGTTGCAAAATAAATGTATAGTGCGTCTCTTTTTATGCTAGAAGAAGCACTAAAAATACTTAAACAATGGAGTAGTACGGACTTACGGCACGCACATACATGCACTTACACAAACATTTCAGGCTACATTGTCACTTTACTATGACAAAAATATATATAGACAAATGTCAAAATAAGATTCATATTGATAACGAAATATGAAAATGTAATCATGTAATGACATTATTTCCCCGTGGCCATACGGAGCAGCGTTGGTTGGGCGTTCATTCAACAGACGATGAATCAGCGTTAAAATAGCACTGTTCCGACGTTGGATGGCCCATCGGGATATTTCTGCATTTTGAATAAAATGCTCTGATTCATAGCATGCTAGCTTCAGTGCATAGGAGCATCCAGGTTCGATTCCATAGGATATCCCCAATCAATTTAGCTTTCTCTTTATATTGCTTGTAGACAGATCCTATTGTCGAGACGTCTGTTCAACGTCATACCAATATCCCACTGGGCGCACACGGTAGGGTCTGTGTTGGGTCAACCTTGATTCAACGTTGAATCAGGTATGAATCAATATTGATTCGGCGTTGTGTGCCTGCTGGGATTGATTAAGCGCCATGAGGTTGAACCAACGTTGATATGTTTTGTTGTTGTTTTTTTGTTGTTTTTTTTTTTTGTCAGCGTCTTCGGACACTGATGTGATGTTTGTTCTTGTGTTGTCGGGTACCGTGGTCATTAATTAAGGAATAAAGCTTAGTTATATTGCAGAGAGAGAGAGTGACTGGTAGTAAATTCGGCACATTCTATCTCAAAATCTACCCTTTAAACTTTATTTGGAAAAGGTAACGCGCTTATGTTTAACCCTTAGTGCGCCAAAAAGCAGATGGCAGAATTTACGTCTGCAGAATTTCAAAACGTGTTTCCTCTAAGTGATATCATATTGGGAATTCGAGCACTAGAGGGCAAACAGTATAGATTCGGATGAGGTGGCTCATTATGAGCACCTCATCTGGATCTACACTGTTTGCCAATTCAACAGTCTTTAATGTTTGGCGCTTTGAGGGTTAATCACTGATGTATGCAGATAAACAGATTGGGAGCCGTATTGCTATGGTACATGTACGCACCTACAATATAAGAGAGAGAGAGAGAGAGAGAGTTATACCTTGCATTCTTCAGCATAATTCCATGTTTAGTAATGCACTTCTATTCTATATTATATATAGTTTGATCTTGTAGTACAAATCTCACACGTAAATACTGACTGTATTATATTACGCCAGACAAGCACGTTTCTCGCACGGAAATCATGCACTTGACCGATTAGTCTTATTATAAAAGCGTGCGCCAGCCCTTCAGGGTAATCAAAGGATAGTTAAAGCGAGTGAACCCATCGATGTGTATTATGGTATACCCTGATCCAAAAGAAATGTCAGGGCGGAGTTATCTTTGTACCTTCTCCTAGACTTTTCTATTGTACAAAAAGGGGCACAGGACAAACACGCTGCTCACTCACCGGTAACAAAAATTATTTAGCTGTAACAAAACTTGCAAATACAGTGTAAAGTTATGCAACAACTGGACAACAATAGACGCACGAGCCTACCGTATTACCTGTCCTTATACAATGTCGATAAAAAAGACTTGCGATTTTACGTCCATTTCAGCAGTTTTTTAATCATATCAGGACGATGGGCGGGTAATAAAGAAAGGCTCTGTGCAATGGAATCCGGTTTACGATTGAGAACGCCACTGAGAATCGAGCTCGGGGCCGCTAGATCAGCAAGCCGGCGCTTCACCCACGACTGATCAGATATATTTTCAGGCAACGCCAATCATTTACTATTTAAATTTACCAGAGCAACTGCGAGGATGCACAGACTGACCTGAGTCATGTTTGATCTTACTTTCAACATTTTCAATAGGTTTTGCTTTTTCAGTAACGAAATAAAGAACATAGCGTAGTGGTTTGCCATAAACATAGACAGGGATGAAATGAATGCACATGCTTATCTGAGTCTTCGCTATTCGCACATGCTAAATGTATCTTAGTACATCTACAGCCCAACTCCTGATCTTCATGTATGGTCATACGGCCTGTCATCTTCGCAAGCCAAGTGTACTAAGTCCACTTCGTTCCTTACGTAATTACGAAGTTTACAGCCTGTGTGACCAAATTCACTTTGTTAATTCCTTATGATCTAAATATCGTCTATGTGACAGCATGCCTTCGTTCATGATCCAAATATTTTCTTTTCGAACGTTCAGAATGTTTCTTCCCATTTCAAGTAACAATGTGCCATGTCTGAATCCATCACGTACAAAATAGGAAAGAAGCTGATTGTTAAACAGGGAGGATGCACAGGCTGATCTGATGCTTTGCTTTCACCGATAATCTGCACATTGTATAAATACATGTAGCATTATTTTGGCATGTCTCAAGTATTGCAGTTGCGGCATAACATCCAATGGGCACAAACCCGCTGAAAGAACGGATGTATTAATGTCAATGTTGCCACGGTGTTGTTTTTAGATTTAGAGTGCATCACCGTTGATACGACGTTTTTTTAACATTGCACTTGACAGTTTACACCCTAAAATTTAAGCGTTCCAATATTCGTGAAATGCTTCATTTTGCGAGCCAAGAAGCGTAAATAAATTGTCGCGAGCATTTATATGTAGGGTGTGGCTCGAAATAGGCACAATGCTGACTCTTATTCTAAGGTTTTGCATACAGGGATGATGGTACAAGTATATAAACGTCGGAAGCGCAGTCTGCTAAGACCTGGCCTACCTAGTTCGAATCCCGCGGCAGCGGAATTTGTCACACCGTAAACGGCGCTTCCTTGAGCGCAGAATATCATTATCATCTTAATAAAATGCACCTTCTTTCTTACTTTTTCGTATCAACATAGATACATCTTTCATACACGACAGTAAATGTGGTAACAAGAGGTACAATATAACAATGCGTTATGCTTAGTGAACTTGAACAAGCATGCAAAGTTTATTCTACCGAATCTTCCAGTGGACTGATCGAATTTGATAGTGATTGCCAGCGCATATTTGTTACCGCCCTGACATTTCTTTTGAATCAAGGTATATTTATCTCCTGTTAAACAGAAAAGTGACTGCTTCCCAGCAGGCGCGAAGCGCTAGGGCGACATTGAGTCAACGTTGATTCAATGTCGACCCAGCGTTGTGTACCTGCTGGGTATCTACATGTAGCATACATTTACACTCATGGTCCAGCAATATACAGTTATCAGTATAGTTACTTTACTATTTATATTTTGCTCTGAACATTCGAGTACAGACGATCCAGCCGGCTCTATTCATGAAGAAAGCGTTTTTGGTTTGGAGCGATCCTCTACACGTTCAATGTCAACCCAATTCTAGGGTTGACATTGAGCGTTTGGCGGATACTCTCTGAACGCCTGGTGTGATCGATCCGTCTGCATTCGAGCGGGAAGGGTAATAAAATTATATGCAAAACTTGTTATTTTCAAAGATCGTACACATGTATGCCTCTGTTATAACCTGTATCATTATGCTTCATGTTGCCATTGTATGGACTGAGATGATAATAAAGAGATTTGTATTTGTATTTGTATTTGTATTTGTAATTTCGCATAGTCTGTTTCAATTTGTACTTTCACTAGCAATCGGCTGTTTACGATATAGTGCTATTCAAAACTGCAATTTTGTCCACCATTTGGTTAAAAATCAAGGAAAAGAGAAAAAATACGAACCGTCTTGGTTCAAATGCTGTCTGACCATATGTCCGAACAGGCAAAACAATTTTCTCCTTGACTGATTGCATATTTCAACAATGTTTATGTACCAACAGAAGATTTAGCGTTTAAGACATGTATGTAGATTCGGAGAAGCAAGTTCTAATGCTCGCGAAAAATCTCCTTACATTATAATAAATAGTTTTTACAACCTACCTCGGAGACTTTCAACAAACCGGGGGAATACTACGAAAAAATGCCCTAACATGGCGTGAAAACGCCCGCAAATCCTGCGTTTCGACTCTTTTTTTCCGTCGTTACGGTTGGTCATTGGGATAATGGAAATGATAAGTTAACTGACTTACACACAAAGACCAGGAAAACATCATTAAGATATAGCAGCGTACGCGTTTAACTTCTTTGTCCCTAATCTGAAATGAAGAGATATTACAAAAACAGAGATAGGAAAAATGTAGCACCTTCATCTCTCGATATCTCAAAGTTGAAGTTAATCTCAAACTACTGATATTATAAATTTTCCAAAACATTACTTTGAGAAACCATTAGTTTGAGATATTAGGTATGGAGATGTAAATAAAAATAGGTAACGTATCAAAACGATATTCTTTGACAAAAGAGGGCAATTTGAAATAAACGGGAGGGTCAACTCAGAGTGAATGAATGTACACTTAATACGGCGCTTACATATTTCTCGTAGCCAAGTGGCTATCGGCAGTAGGGGCTAGAGGCTTACTCTATCTTTGGCATAGCATGTGAAAGGCGAAGCCTATTCAAATCCTTCCGCTGGCTTATCTTTCCCTGATTCGAAAAAGGAACCTATATACTGCATGGATGACAGAGAGTGTCGGGTAGCTTGCCTTCCGAACCATGATTCGAACCCACGACCTTTTGCACCATACGCGAGCGACTCAAACCACTCGACCACGACGCCTCTCTTATAGTACATGTATACATAAATAAACTATGGGGGGACATGGCATAACAAGCATATTTATGTGCAGATGTATAGCCAGTTCCACCAAAAGAGTATATCGCAAAATGTCCTTTACGTTGTTCCGAGGACAGAAACATTATTGTTTCTCGGGCAACGACATTGAATAAGACCAATTTCGGCTCACACTCACACTCGCATTCGCTGATTCCGTTTCAAATGCCTTTAGTCTACTATACAGTGGCTGTATTGGTGTTTTTTTCATACTACAATGACTCTGGTTCAGTCGATGAAAGAGGGCCAAACTCCATTGCTAAAGCACTGATTTTTTTTCTTCTAGAAATATTCACTTGACAGTTATGAAATAGTCCAAATTGACAGCTAGCCATTAGTCGTGTTAGTTCAGGATGTAAAATTGCGGTGAAATACTTGTATATACAAAAATCATATGATTAGTCGAAGAATTGAGATTGACGTACAGAAACAATCAGGTGGGCGAATGAGAAGAAAACAAATACCAGGATCTCATCAACTGATTGCAAGAGCTACTATTGATATTCTTCTGGCTCACATTTGCATATATCTTTTTAATTCATATCCCACTGGGCACACAAGATTGAATCAACATTGGAGTCGATCTTGATTCAACGTCACGACGTTGAATCAAGGCTGATTCAAGGTTGATTCAATCATGTGTGCCTGCTGAGATAATTGACCTTAACCAGAACATGTCTACATGTATGAAGTTTCACTCAGGATTTAGACACGATAATACAATATCAAAAGAAAATGGTAGAAAAAATTGAAATGGTGAAATGGCGAGGTATCTTTAATGCTTAAATATTTGGTTTATCGAAAACAGATATACGATAATAATAACAATAAAGGTAATCTTATAAGTTTTTAAGATGAAAAATAAAAATAATTATGATGATGAAATATAAAGTATTCAAAACATACCTGTTTCTGACCTGAGGTTTATTTCTTTGTCTTCTTATCTTACAATTTACTGCACTTTTCATGAATATTTGGGCAGAAATTCCGAGGCAAACCATGTTGACCAAGATCTGATTGTAAAGGAACAATCTGATCAGGGACTGCAATGTTCGATGTTTTTTTTTTTGTTTTTTTTTTCAAAATAACCCTTCTTGCAAAAAAAAGGAAAAAATACCAAAAGTCAAATATGAAAGAAATAATTACAGAAAATACTTAAATGCCCGAATGTTTGCAGCAATTGTCAAAATGAGCCATGACACGAGAAAATCAACAAAGTGCTTGTGTGCCCAGTGCCGACTCATAACAACCTGGGCATTCCACCCCCCCCCTCCCCTCACAGTCTGATCAGACTCTTCGCTTAACGCTAAAGGGAAGCTAAGTGTCTATGCTAGCTCCATGCGGAAAGCGAAGACCCTGATCAAACTGGGCGGATGCCTAGGCTGATCTGAGTCTGGGCTGGGCGCACAACCATTTTGTTGGTTTTCTCGTGTCGCTGCTCAAATCATCCTGTTTTTTATACGCCCGTTTGAAAAACGGGACGTATATTGTTATGGCGCTGGCGTCCGTTCGTTCGTCCGTCTGTCCGTCCGTCCGTCGTAAACTTTTCGTTTCCGGACAACTCCTCCTACAGTTTACATTCGATCCAGCTGAAACTCGGTATGTAGTAAAACTATGAGGTGGACCAGCACATATCGTTTCGAAGTTACGCTCCAATGATTTTTAGCGGATTATGATTTTTAGCGGATTTACAGCCCTTTACTTAGAATTTTCGGAGTGTTCGTTTCCGGATAACTCCTGCTACAGTTTTCATCCAATCAAGCTGAAACTAGTAAGACTACGATGTGGAGTAGTGCATATTGTTTGGAGGTTACGCTCCGATGATTTTTAGCGGATTTACAGCCCTTTACTTAGAATTTTCGGAGTGTTCGTTTCTGGATAACTCCTGCTACAGTTTTCATCCAATCAAGCTGAAACTAGTAAGACTACGATGTGGAGTAGTGCATATTGTTTGGAGGTTACGCTCCCATGATTTTTAGCGGAGTTACAGCCCTTTGAAAAAACTCGACTATGGCAGTTTGTATGGCAATTCTTTAGCATTCCATAACTTGGTTATTCTTTGGAATATCATGATGAAACTTAATAGCAATGTATATATGAGGTTAAGACAACGTGTCTCCTACAAGAATGGTTACTCCCCTTTACTTAGTTTTTGAGTTACCTCCCTTTGATTATTTTGTCAGACTATATTTGTACACCTCCTATCTAACTAATCCTTTGGAATATTGTGATGAAACTTAATAGTAATGTATACTAGGTTGACACGATATGCCACATATAAGAACGATTGCCTCCCCTTACTTATTTTTGGAGAAGCCTACCTTTGAATATTTTCTAAGGCTTTTCTTTTGCAAGTGATAAGTAGGCAACCATACGGAATAGGTTGAGGCGGTGTGTCTTACATACGAGAATAATTGCTCCCCCTTCCTTATTTATGGAGTTACATCCCTTTGATTAATTTCTGAGGCTATTTTGGGCAAGTCATTACAAGGTAACCGTATGGAATATCTTGACGAAACTGTTTAAGGCTTTTCTTTTGAGAAACCTTATGTTTGAAATATCTTTAATAAATTTGATAGCAATGTAGACAAGGATGAAACGGTGTGTGTCATATTAGAATGGTTGCTCCCCATTACTTACTTTCAGAGTTACGGCCCTTTTATTATATCTTATATCTTAGACTATTTTTGTGGGCACCATTACTGGGTAATTGTTTTGGATATCTTGGTGACTTTCTATATGCAATATGCATTAGCTTGATACTGTGTGTTTAGTATGGGAATGGTTGCTTCCCCTTACTTAATCTACAGACCGTTCTTGTGCACATATTAGTATCTGTTTGTGGCTGAGTGTCAGGGATATAAATCTGTCCAAGATTATGACTGGGCCCAAACTCACTCCAAAACGGGCATATATTGCCCCGCTTGCGGAGCTCTTGTCAGTCTTGTCTTGGACAGTTAAGTTGTATGGGGAGACCGCCGTGTTTTTTCCGTAATTTTTTTCCAAAGGCAAACAATTTTTGTTCTTTCCTGTTTGCTTCTCAGTGCTTTCAAAATAGTCTACTCTTAAAGAAAAGATTTTGCTCCTATAGAAGTATTTCTCCTTTAAGAGTTAAAGATTTACTCCCTTTATAATAATAATGTCTTCTGAAAAACATTAAATAAACGAGGGAGACAATCTTTAAAGCCACATTGAAAAATGAGGCAAAAATGGGGAAAAAATCGCATTTGTTTTCCCTGAAATGTACTCATACTCCGGAGATACTAAGTGCAAAACACGAAGTTGTCTGCTCATACGTCCTGTGATTAAGGGATTTCCTGGTTTGTACTTATCAGCCGCAACAAAGTGGCATGAGGCCCAGCGAACACTCAGATCAGCCTGGGCATCTGCCCAGTCTGACCAGAGTCTTCGCTGTCGGCATGAAAAAAGCTCAGATCCTTAGCTACCCTTTAAGCGTAGAGAAAAGACGCTGAACAGACTGGGCATATGCCTAGGCTGATCTGAGTCTGTTCCAGGATCATCCAAAATGTTCTGTTACTGGCTTTATATCTCGAAAACGAAAGGTGATATTCACCTAAAATAAAACCCATTCAGAAACCCTGTTGTTTTGTTTTAATCACAAAGCTGTAAAAACTGATCCTTGTATCAATGACATATCATTCTCAATCTGCTTTAAAAGAAGGGTATCCTCACCCTCCTGGCAAATTAGCAGATGCAATTCAAGCGATGTCCAGTTAAGAGATGTCTATTATCATTGTCTGGTGTCTACGATATCTCAGATACTAATAAATACTGTGAAAAATTCCCCCAGGTCATTCTGTGCATTTTATAGAGTTTACAGCATTTGGTAATCTCAACACCATGCAAACAACCCCATACAAAAATTGCCTAGGTCATGTTCTAAGTACTAAGACTTCATAAATGTAAAATATTTCAACTTCTGAAGCATATATTTACTGAAGTAGATTATGACAATGTGATCTAATCGAAATTTAAAGAAACGTTTCCCAAAATGAAGGCACAGCGGGTTCTCGAAAATCGTGTGACTGTGTATTTCAACATATTTCTGACACCATTGATATCAATTGTTTGCATCGCATATAATAAACAGAAGTCGCTGATTTTTATGTAGCGCCCCGCAGCATGCAACAGACAGCAACTCTTAAAATTTCAGAATCCTGCAATATTTATTTGACGAGATATCCAGCATGAATCACAAGCCAGCGGAAAAACAAAAATCATGAAAATAGGCCAGTGTCAAATACTAGGTCTGTATTTAGGCTTATAAA
Source organism: Ctena decussata (assembly GCA_963989385.1). Lineage (NCBI taxonomy): Eukaryota > Metazoa > Mollusca > Bivalvia > Lucinida > Lucinidae > Ctena > Ctena decussata. Next base: position 55,108,041 of record OZ022504.1, read on the forward strand.
TCAACCAAAGTCGTTTGACTTTCTTCTGGATCCTTTTTGTATATTCTTCTGTATATGCCTTGTCACGTGTATTGTACTAAAACTGCCCGTTTATACTAACAAAATAATGTTTATGCTACCTCAACCAAATGGCATATTACCATGTACCTCGTATCAAGTTCTTTCGATTCTTGCAAACCGTGGTAAGCTATCATGTTACGAGTCCAGTGACAGAAAGTTTTGGACGATCCTCGTACAAATAAAATCCTGAATAGTGGTTGGGGTTGACGTGCCGAATAGTAGTTGGTATTGCCTTTTTTGTCGTTGTACTTTACCTAAGATATCTTCGCTGTGGCTAACGGCTGACGAAAGCGAAATCTATGACACTTTAAACATCTTTATCTCTGTCGTACATGTATGTACTTGTACATTCGGAAATAGGTCATTATAATTCCAATACTGAGCCGCGACACGAGAAAACCAACAAAGTGGTTGTGCGCCCAGCGCAGACTCAGATCAGCCTGGGCATCCCCCAAGTCTATACTGCTTGCTCAGTCTGCTGATAAGGGTCTATACGGCTTGGTCAGTATGCTGATTAGGGTCTATACTTCTTGCTCAGTCTGCTGATTAGGGTCTATACTGCTTGCTTAGTCTGCTGATAAGGGTCTATACTGCTTGCTCAGTATGCTGATTGGGGTCTATACTGCTTGCTTAGTCTGCTGATTAGGGTCTATACTGCTTAATCAGTCTGCTGATAAGGGTCTATACTGCTTGCTCAGTATGCTGATTAGGGTCTATACTTCTTGCTTAGTCTGCTGATTAGGGTCTATACTGCTTGTTTAGTCTGCTGATTAGGATCTATACTTCTCGCTCAGTCTGCTGATTAGGGTCTATACTGCTTGCTTAGTCTGCTGATTAGGGTCTATACTGCTTGCTCAGTATGCTGATTAGGGTCTTTACTGCTTGCTACGTCTGCTGATAATGGTCTATACTGCTTGTTCAGTCTGCTGATTAGGGTATATACTGCTTGCTCGGTATGCTGATTAGGGTCTTTACTGCTTGATTTGTCTGCTGATTAGGCTCTATACTTCTTGCTTAGTCTACTGATAAGGATCTATACTGCTTGCTCAGTCTGCTGATTAGTGTCTATACTGCTTGCTCAGTCTGCTGATTAGAGTCTATACTGCTTGCTCAGTCTGCTGATTAGGGTCTAGTTTGCTTGCTCAGACCTCTTGGATTTTGTTCGGTATTCGTAGTCAGAGACCACTTGAAATCCGAGCAGGCAAGATTATGTACATCTGATGGCCAGTAAGGGCTATAATGGGCTTCCTCACATATAGATAAACCTAGGCAGAAGTAAAAATCACACAGGAAAGTCTTCACATCTTAGATACGCCCCTACCAACGGAAAGGCGACGCACGTGCGTAGGCCTCTGACATACCTGGCACGCGCCATGAAAACGTCTGTCTTTAAGCATATACAAGCTGCACATGCTAATTTCAGTCTGCACATAAACGTTTAAACAGTCTGGTCAGAACAAAAAAAACTAGAAGACCCAAATGTCATATAAGCGAAAACATATTGGGCCGGGTCATGCAAGAAGAGAGCTAAACGTGTTTGCGGTCAGTGATTACTCAAACTGTCTGAGAACCCGTGTCTTCATTTTGTGCCTGTAGATTTCTTAGGGTCCCAACTTAACCCATTTATGGCTAGCATCCCATTCAAAGGACATAGACAAACAGTGCATGCATGTAGAATGGGTTCTGTGGCGTTTGATGAGGGTCTTTACCTTTTGCATAAAATTTACAGATTTTTTATATACATGAGAAAAAAATAAAAATAACAGACACCCATAAAGTTACGAATGGCCTCGTCCAATTAAAAGGATAGACGAGTCCACCGGGCATACGTCTGCAATCACGCTGAGCGGATGCGCAGGTGGTCTTTGTCTTTGCAGTTCGTAATTTTTCATTATCTCCCTTTTCTTGCGTATTACGGCTCAAGTTCTCAATGATCATAGGTGCTCTTGCTCGTCTGAGTGGTTTGAACCGTATTTATTCGGCTATAAGACTGGGGGAGTGGGGATGGGGTAGGGGGGGGGAGGGGTTCATTTCTACAAAACCAAAATATGTCAATAAGTTTTGTGTTACTTCGGCAAAAGATGGGTTTTGTTCTTCCAAAATAATCCAAGAATCTAGATCCGTCTTATAAGACGGATCTAGATTTTTGAGAGTTTTTTGGAAGGGAAAACTCCCCATCTTATAGCAGAGGCCTTTCTACAGTTTCCCCTCATCTTCGCAAATGAAGTCAGAACATGCCAACCACATGAAAACTCATGGCCACTCATTGCAAACTTCCTAAAAGTTTATCATCCGTTTACAGTACACTGTAAACGGATGATAAACATTTGGAAAATTTGAAATTAGATGATAAGTGTTGGCTAATATGCTGTTTCCTGTAGACAGTACTTAAGTGGATGGGTAACAGGGAAGTTGGCATGGGACAACAGGAAAGATGACGAACAACTGGATGAGCTGTTCTAGCTTCCTTGATCTATCATCAGCAGCTAACAGCTAAGAGCTCTGCGTCCTGTTGATATTACTGGAGTAACCAATCCAAATCCTCGTAGCTGCCGGAACGAGAACAAGGAAAATAATTCGAACAACTGTTTGCTGCAAATTGCTATTTTTTTTGGAAGTTTTTAACCCAATACTGAATGATGTCACCCAGATATCCTTAGAGAAACTAAATTGCATGTATTCAAGATGGCGGACACGATGATCGCCAAGGAATAAAATGAGCCGCGACACGAGAAAACCAACAATGTGGTTGTGCGCCCAGCGCAGACTCAGATCAGCCTGGGCATCCGCCCAGTCTGATCAGAGTCTTCGCTGTCCGCATGGAGGTAGCTTAGACCCTTAGCTACCCATTAAGTGCTTAGCGAAGAGTCTGATCAGACTGGGTGGATGCCCAGGTTGATCTGAGTCTGCGCTGGGCGCATAACCACATTGTTGGTTTTCTCACCTCACGGCACAAATATTCATTTCTGCTTCAGGATATGGACTAGAAACTGTCAGAGAGTAGCTTTTCCCCCCTAGTAGTTTTTCCCCCCGGAAAAAAGACTACCGGTATGATTTTTCCATAGTAGAATTTCCCACCGGAAAAATGGCTATATAGTAGAATTTCCCCACGGAAATATGACTATATAGCCAATTTTCCCCGGGGAAAATCTACTATAGGTTTTTTTGTATAGCCGTTTTTCCCCTCCATAGTGGATTTTCCCCCTGGTAATAAGATTGCGGGAAAACACGCTACATATTGGAATTTGCTCCTACTCCGATTATAATAATGCGGTTCATAGCTGAAGCAGAAATATGAGTACCTGTCCGTAAAATATTGATAGATAACAGATGCTAGAACCACATGCATGTTTCCATCAGTCTGTCTTATTTTGTTTTGGGGGAAAACAGGTCAGCATTTTGCTTTTCCGTGTTAGTCAAAAAAGGATATGAGTGTACGTGGTTGTGTGCATAAATTTGTATAATTTTGTGTTTGTACAAGCGTTCATCTGTGCGTGCGTGCAGCAGAGTGTGCCTGGACTAGTGTTCGCCTTTCATGCAGAAGTCGTGGGCTCGACTCCCATTAGGACACATGTCCGATTATGGTTTTCAATGTAATAAACTCCCTACTAAATCAAACATGACTAGACAAAGCACCCATTCGTACATCTTCCTGTAGCTTACATGCGTATGTTTATGTATAAAAAATTCTGCGATGAGAAAAAATCCGATCGCTCTCGTTCCTTAAATTAGTAATTATTGACTATTATAAAAATAAGGTTGCTAAATTTGCATATTGATTTTTTGGAATTAATCACGTTTATTACCTCCCTTGAAGTACCTACACATTTCTTATGCAATTAATTCCGTAGAATGTGTCTGTTACATTCCGTTCCGGTCCGCAAAATACCAATAACCATACCAAGTTCGCTAATAGCCAATTTCCCGGTGGGGGAAAAACTACTATGGGGGAAAAGTGGCTCTATGAGGTCCGGACAATCCACTATATAGCCGTCCTTCCTATAGCCATTTTTCCGGGGGGAAAGGGGGAAAAACCACTCTCTGACAGAAACATCCCACTGGGCACACAGCGTTGAATCGACATTGAATCTACGTAGATATAATGCTGATTAAACGTGTGCCTGCTGTCAACGTTACAGGAGCACGCCACGACAAAACCAACAAAGTGGCATATGCGCCACGCGAAAATCAAATCAGCCTCAGCATTCACCCAGTCTGATCAGAGTCTTTGCCGTCTGCATGGAGCTAGATTAGACTCTTAGGTACCCTTTAAGCACATAGCAACGACTCTAATCAGACTTGGCGGCTGTCCATGCAGATCTGAGTCTTCGCTGGGCGCACATATCACTTTGTTAGTTTTGTCAAAGTTACATGGTGTGTCAGTCTGTGTGCGAACAATAAAGGTCCGGACCAGAGACCACGGGGGTACGGACGCTGTCTTGGGTATTTTTCTTTCACATACATCAAATAATGTTGTTGTTGATTTATCGTTGTTGTGTTGATTTATGTCCACGACAAACAGCTATGGTCATGTCTGAACGGCCAGTTAACCTAACCACACTATTCCTGGACAGGCTTAGACCTCAGTCCTAAGTGGTTAACCAGGACTATGGACATACTTTCGCCAGTAACTGACAACTGCCCTTCTTGAATCAGCGGAAGGAGGAGAACCAATCTCCACGAAAGTAAGTGGCCGGACCGAGTATCGAACCCGGGACCAGTTACTCTTGAGTCAGATGCGCTACCGACTGTGCTCTGCGGCCCGGCCGAGTGCGTCACATATACGATTTCAGTTTCTTAGTTAAATAAAGTACTTTTTCATGGGATACAACTCTGCCATTATATTAATGCGGGTCAACTTTTATCGGAAAACATTTTTAAAAGATATACTATACCCTATTTTTAACCCATTCTATTCGGGATACCCCTTAAGGGTAGCTGGGCAAACAGTTTGGATCCAGATCAGGCCCCACAAATGTTGGGCCTGATCTGAGATCCAAACTGTTTGCTGCCTAGACATCATTCCTACAAGAGTTGGTTAGACCAATGTTGTCAAAATATTCTTAATTTTTGATGCAGACAACAATTTTAGCAGACGACAAAAATACCCAGAGTGCAATGGGTTAAATGTCATTCTCGTCATGGGAAGCAAACAGGAAGTCACAAAAACTTAATCCCCTTTGTGAAAAATGGCGGACTAACATGACGGGGTACATCCGAAAAGATAATTTCACTCAATCCATGCGCCAAGAAAGAAAATATTAAACAAGGTTGTCATTGTAACAGTAAGTGTTTCAATTATGCAACGTGTTTTCATGACATGTGTTACTAAGCGGTTCTTATAATATGCACCTCAAAAAGAAAAGGTCCCGCCAATGCTTGACATTTGAAACAATGCAATAAATGTCCTATTCAACTTGCGATCGCGCAATCTTTACCGTAAACATTCTAAAATTTGAGACACTTAAAATAATCACCGTAATTTTCCTGACAATGGAACAGTTTGGAATCACAATACAATGATAAAGATGCAATGGCAAACAGCGCAGGCACAGGCCAGACTGTTACTTCAGGAGCAGTCTGGCCCGTGTCTGCAATGTTTGCTCATATTCCTGGGTCCCAATTATTAGATTTCTTTTACCTCCATACAATTATTTCTATACATTTAAATTGAACACGATTATTTCATGGCGATATATCACACTGCAGTCTCTGACTGCTCTCAAGCTAACTGTCTGTCATATTCATTTTCAGCTAATTTGTATATGAGCCGCGACACGAGAAAACCAACAATGTGGTCGTGCGTCCAGCGCAGACTCAGATCAGCCTGGGCATCCGCCCAGTCTGATCAGAGTCTTCGCTTTCTGCATGAACGTAGCTTAGTCCCTTGGCTACCCTTTAAGCGCTAAGCAAAGAGTCTGTTCAGACTGGGCGAATGCCCACGCTGATCTGAGTCTGCGCTAGGCGCACGACCACATTGTTGGTTTTCTCGTGTCGCGGCTCATAGGTTTCATTGCCAATACTCCTTTCAGTTTTGTCAACTACTGTATCTCACTATACTCGGTTTCATTCTTTGCATCGAATTTTGAGATTTCTGTATAAGTGATAGGATCGTCCTGAAGGGTCGTTTCTCCTGTATTATTATCATTCTTCACATCGTCCTGATAGTCTTTATCAATGATAACACACCGCGGAATTTTATCCATGTCCAAAGAGGAATCCTTTAGTCCCACGTCCTTACTGTAGCAGTAATTAACCCCAGTATCATTACCGCCGCCAACTTTCTTCTTACCCGGTACTAACAATCCACAATAATCATCTATGGCGACACCATCTTTCATATGGCTGTATGTATCATCTCTTTCACATGAACCAACAGACCGGAATGACTTTATTGCCTTTGTGGTATCATAATTGTTGTCTGTGGTATCTAAAACGTGGTTATAAACATTGGTATCTTCGTAAGCATCTTTTTGGACATTTCCTGGCCGTTTAAAGTCAATCTTATCATAGTCTTCACCTTGCATTTCTTTCTCTCTCTTCTTTCTCTTCTGTCTTGAGTCTTCTGTTTTAGCTTCCTGTGTCTGTTTAACAGATTTATTAGCCTTGGATTTCGAAATTAAACAATTAGGATCCCCATTCTGGCCTTGAATCGATGAAACAGCGGAGACAGTCTGTCCGTTTTCCAAGTTATCAGTCTCATAGATTGCGGTGTAAGTATCATCAGATATGCATTTATTTCGACTGATATGCTTTTTGCGTCTTCTGTATAACACAAAAACTACTATGATTATAACAAGAAAAACAACTATCAACATACTTGGAATAATGTAAGCAAATGGTGACACATAACCTGAGTCTTGTGGCTTTGTTGTGATTGAAATAGTCCCTGTTGTTGTCGGGACAGTAATAATAGGACTGGTGTTAGATTTTGTATCAGTAGAGATAGGACTGGTATTTGATATAATGGTAGAATAATGAATGGACTGGGTTATTGTTGTTTGTTCACATAGATAATGTTTTTCCTCAGAACAGTCGTCCGGCTCAATATACAGGGTATTATTTATTCTAACAGCAGCTAAACATATCGTTTTATTCTCGATATATTTTTCTGATATTTCAAAGGTTCTGTATACGCCAATCCAATACTTAAAGTTTGAAATCATCTTTGACCCTACCTGGGACTCTGCGCTAAGATCAGCCAGCTTTCCTCGCCTTTTCGAACAGCTTGTGTATGCCTCATGCCTGGACGACGGGGTGTCAACTACGCAAAATGCACCTTCTGTATCTTCTTTTGGACAGGCAGACGTTAATACTGATCCGGACGATGCACTGTTCATACAAATATATCCGTTAATTTTGACTGCTGGAAGCGTATGACATGAAGCTGTATGCAGTTTGAATCCGCTTTCTTCACGTTTTTTAGCATACACACACTGCCGTTTAGAAGGCTCATTCCGTGTCCAGTTTAAGCGCCAAATTTCAATAATGCGATACACGCTAACAAGGGAATGACCACCACAAGAATCAACAATATTATTTTCACAAGTTAAAGAACATAATGAATCATTAACAGCTGCACCATGAACCGCGAATGCTTGCTGTTCCTTCATACAATAACAAGACCTATCTTTAATTCCGATGTACACTGTCTTTGAGTTATTCCGCAAGCATGATTGAGAACACAGATACAAACTTTTGTTTTTAATGGTAACTGAATGTACACTGGTAACATACCTCATATGAGTCGAATTAAAACATCCATGCCATGCAAGAAATGGGGACAGCTTAGCAAATTCTTTAATCCAAGCGGAATCGCCTTCCGCGAGCTGACTAAGGTATACTTCTGCTGTAGGATGCGATTTTACACTCGCGTAGTTGACCAGTCCACCTCTTGTTTTTGCACACTCTTTCCACGCTCTTTCTCTAGACATTTGTCTGTTGGGTAGCACGCGCTTATTTCGCGTACTTTTTACATTGTATACACCAACCAGTAATATGATCCAGAAAAGTTGTGTATTCATTGTACATGTAGTCATTAAATGTTTATTGTCTATCAGGAACCATTTCAGTTTTTGAAATGTTTATTTCGGGTGCTGAGTCACTGCAATTAGTTAATACTTCGCGCAAATGTTAAAGTAAATGACTACTTTGCTAGGGGAAGCAATTCTGTTACATGTATTTTTATTTTTACTTTGCTTCTTAATAGGATGTCAACTCTTAAGAGAGGAATTTGCTCCCCTGTAGGAGCAAATTCTTTCCTTTAAGAGTTTACTCTGTTTTGGAAGGGTTCAATCGCTGATGGAATCAAACAAGAAGTCACCAAAGTTGTTTCACTTTTGTGGAAAAATGGCGATGTACCAGCACACCTAAAGGCTTCTGACACTATATACGAGTCAAGAATTTAAACCATCACAAATATTTTCTTAAATTCTAATTCGCAAAAGTTAACATAAGAGAAAATTCCACACTTTACAGCACTTCGCGTGTTCAAACAAATTTACACTCTTATATACAGTAAACAGCATATATATGCGCATGCCCGCAGGGCAACAGTATTTAACAGCTATATACCACATCATTTTGCTCCAAATACAAAAGGAAAAAGTGATTCTTTCCTGATAAATTTTCTCCGGATGAGAGTCATTTTGCGTAAGATATCGTAGACCATACAAAAGACCGATTTTCAGTGGTATAACGCCTTTTACTGAAATCAATAAATGAGCCGCGACACGACAACACCAACAATGTGGTTGTGCGCCCAGCGCAGACTCAGATCAGCCTGGGCATCCGCCCAGTCTGATCAGAGTCTTCGCTGTCCGCATGTAGGTAGCTTAGACCCTTAGCTACATTTTAAGCGCTTAGCGAAAAGTCTGAGCGGACCAGGGAGATGCTCAAACTGATCTGAGTCTTCACTGGGCGCACAACCACATTGTTGGTTTTCTCGTGTCGCGGCTCAGATAGAAGGGTCTACTGGGCATAAGTCTCCAATCACATTGCGTTGATGCGCAGGCTGATCTAAGTACTTGTTATCCGCGTTTGCATTCAGTCCCGTTTTTTTGTATTTTGTGTGTGTGTGTGTGTGTGTGTGTGTGTGTGTGTGTGTGTGTGTGTGTGTTGTTGTTGTTGTTGTGCTACGGCACAGTTTTCAAATGGTCATAGTTGACCTTGTCCCCGTCTGAGTGGTTTGAATGTTTTCCGTCATCTTCCCTACTGAAGACGGAAAATGCAATCAAATTGAAATCCACGGCAACTTATTAAACGGATGATAAAGGGGGGGGGTGCTGTCAGAGAGTGGTTTTTCCCCCTTTCCCCCCGGAAAAATGGCTATAGGAAGAACTACTATATAGTGGATTGTCCGGACCTCATAGAGCCACTTTTCCCCCATAGCCCTTTTTCCCCCACCGGGAAATTGGACATAAGTGAATTTGGTATAGCTGTATATATTTTGCAGAACGGAACGAAACGGAAAGGAATGGAACAGACACATTTTACGGAATTAATCACATAAGAAATGTATCAGTACTTCAACGGAGGTAATAAACGTGATTATTTCCAAAAAATCAATATGCAAATTTAGCAACCATATTATTATAATACTCAATTATTACTAATTAAAGGAACGAAAAAGGTGTTATTTCTTCCCATCGCAGATATTTATATTACATACACATACGCATGCAAGCTTAAAGGAATATGTACGAACGGGTGCTTTGTCCAGTCTTGTTTGATTTATTAGGGAGTTTATTACATGTACATTGAAAATAATAATCGGCCGTGTGTCCCGATGGGAGTCGAGCCCACGACTCCTGCATGAAAGGCGAACACTAGTCACCCCACTCCGCTGCGCACACGCACAGATGAACGCTTTTACAAACACAAAATTATACAAATTTATGCACACAACCACGCACACTCATAGCTGTTTATGGCTAACATGGAAAAACAAAATGCCTGCATGTTTTCCCAAACACAAAAATAAGAGAGACTGATAGACAAATGCATGCGGTTCTATCATCTGTTATCCATCGATATTTTACGGACAGATACTCGTATTTCTGTTCCAGTTATGAACCTCGCGATTATAATTGGAGAAGGAGCAAATTCCACTACGTAGCGTCTTTTCCTGCAATCATATTACCAGGGGGAAAATCCACTATAGAGGGGAAAAACGGCTATACAAAAACACATATAGTAGATTTTCCCCGGGGAAATAGTCATATTTCCGGGGGGAAATTCTGCTATATAGCCATTTTTCCGGTGGGAAATTCTACTATGGAAAAATCATAGTCATTTTTCCGGGGGGAAAAACTACTAGGGGGGAAAAGCTACTCTCTGACAGGTGCCTATAAGGCCCTTTTTCTGCCCAAGAGCAAAATGTTTTATTTTCAACTGAAGATTAGACTATAGTGTCCGCTATACTGAATCAATAGTGGTTAAGCTCCGTAAGCCCTACTTTTGGAATAATGGGGTTATTAAAGTGGGTGGGGTAAATCAGTATGAACCAGGGGTGTCATATTATAAGCTATATTTCTCCTTCAAATTTAATGGCATTCATAAATACCTTCCTTTATAAGTTGAAGTAATGTCTTTGGTGACATCTTTTCTCAAATTCTATCTTTTAAAGTAAAATCTTATGTCTGCAGAATTTCTTTTAGAGACACTGTCAATTTTCATTAATTTTGGTACTTCGAATTCAATATATTCTACCATATCTCTAGAACCAATGGATGACTTCTTACCAAACTAACATGGGTTCACTCTTGGGAGAGTGCAAACTGTTGATTAAATTTTGGTGACCTTGAACTTTGTTTCAAGGTCACAGTAAGACTTATAATGTCAATTCTAAGTCTAGTTTTGGCCATTATCTACACAGTAGCTACTAAATTGATATGGAATTGTTCCCAAATGGGCCTAAATTAAACATTATGAGGAGTTAGAGCACTAGTTATGATTAAATGGCCATGACATCATGATTAAATGGCCATGACATCATCTTCAAGGTCAAGGTCATGGTTAGACTAAACAGAGTTTAATCATAGATTTCATCAATCAGGCGACAGAAATGTACCAAATCTGAGTGGTTTCATTTGAAAATCAATGTTTAATGTGCACAGAATGACCTTGACCTTGGTCTGAAGGTCAGTATTAGCCAAACGTGATGACACAGAATTGGGTTAAACTTAAAGGTTATAGAAAAGTCTAATGTAAAATAATGAACTTCTAAATGTATTGGTGACCTTCAGATCAAGGTCAAGGTCATTATATGCACATAAGGCATTGTTTTACAAATAGAAACATACATATTTGTTAAATTTCTGCTTACTAGCTGTGTGAGATCTTTGGTCAAACTCTGTCTAGTCTAATCTTGACCTTGACCTTGAAGATGATGTCATGGCCATTTGATCATAACTAGTGCTTTAACTCCTCATAATGTTTAATTTAGGCCACTTTGGTCATGATTTCATATCAGTTTAGGAGCTACTGTGTAGACAATGGCCAAAACAAGACTTAAAATTGACATTATAAGTCTTACTGTGACCTTGAAACAAAGGTCAAGGTCACCAAAATTTAATCAACAGTTTGTACTCTCCCAAGGGTGAACCCGTATTAGTTTGGTAAGAAGTCATCCATTGGTTCTAGACATCTGGTAGAATATATTAAATTCAAAGTACCAAAATTAATGAAAATTGACAGTGTCTCTAAAAGAAATTCTGCAGACATAAGATTTTACTTTAAAAGATAGAATTTGAGAAAAGATGTCACCAAAGACATTACTTCAACTTATAAAGGAAGGTATTTATGAATGCCAATAAATTTGAAGGAGAAATATAGCTTATAACATGACACCCCTGGTTCATGCTGATTTACCCCACCCACTTTAATAACCCCATTTTTCCAAAAGTAGGGCTTACGGAGCTTAATCACTATTGATTCAGTATAGCGGACACTATAGTCTAATCATCAGCTGAAAATAAAACATTTTGCTCTCGGGCAGAAAAAGGGCCTTATAGGCACCCCCCCTTTCGGGAAAGTTCTAAATGTAGACATGGGAATCCGGGACGTTGGCATAGGATAAGACAAAAGAAATGATGAATATCTTGCTCATCGTAACTGCAGCGTATAGCGGATGATCTGTTGTTGCTTCCTTGATCTATCATTACCAGCTAAGAGTTCTGCGTCCTGTAGGAAAATCTTATGATACTGCGGCATCCAATCATAAAATTCCTCATGGTTGCCGAGACGAGAACCCCAATAAAATATTTAAGAAAATTGTTTGATACAAATTTCTATTATTTAGGATGTCTTTAAACCAGAAATTAACGATGACATCTTGGCATTCTTGGGGAAACTGAAATATGCAATTTATACTACTGAAATATGCAAGTTGGCGGACAAGATGGCCACCACGCCATAAAATATTCATATCCGCTTAAGGATATGGGCTACAAACTTGCCCCTGGGTACACAGGGTTGAATCAACGTTGACTCTACGTAGATTCAAGTCATGACTGCAGGGATATATGAGGTGTCGACATTTCGGTTCTGTGTTCATTAAAGAGCTGGTTGAATATGTTAAATTAATATTCTGATACATCAATTTACATAAAAGGCGGATAAACTGGCCGCCAAGACACAGAATCCCTTATATTCATACGTAAATGTGCTAGAAATAGAGGATCTTACACTCGTGGTCATTTTCATATGAAATATATGAAAGTCGCCGAAGGCTCGTTTCATAAATTTCATACTAATTTCATACTAGAAATGTGTCCGTAGGACACGGATGCCCCCGCCTAGTGCCTTGAGTAAGATGGCACCTTGATTAAGTTACTGGCACCTGTAGGATAACTAGGTTCATAGAGGCAGACTTGTGCGATATAAACAGCAAATCAAGAGACACGAAATATCAAAACGACCTATGCAGGACTAAGTTATAGTGTTTTCACCTTAGCCTATACGTAAAGTTTACATGCGCCGTGTGACCTTGACCTTCAAGCTAGGGATTTGTCATGATGATCATTTATGCAATATAGTTTTGAATCTCACCATGCAGGATAAAGTTATGGACAGGACATAAACATGTTTCACTGCAGCCTATGCATAAAGTTTAAGTGCAAACTATGACCTTGGACTTTGGGCTATTGATATGAATCTTGCATGAGCCGCATCAACTTGTCATGATAATTATTTATGGCAGATAATTTTGAAATCCCATCATGAAGGACAAAATTTCACTACAGCCTATGCACAAAGCTTAAGTGCTGACTGTGACCTTGGCCTTCAAACTAGCAGCGTGGTTTTTGCACATGGCACACCATCTTGTCATGACAATTATTTATGCAAAATGATTTTTTGACCCCACCAGGCAGGACAAAGTTATGGACCAGTCACAAACATATTTCATTATAGCCTATGCACAAAGTTAAAGTGCGGACTGTGACCTTGACCTTTAAGATAGTGACATGGTTCATGCAAGCGACACATTGACTTGTCATGATGATCATTTGTGCCAAATTATTTTTAAATGCCACCATGCAGTCAAAAGTTATGGGTCGGACACGAATATATTTCAGTATAGCCTATGTACAAAGTTTAAGTGTGGAATGTGACCTTGACCTTTAAGATAGCTATGTGGTTCTTGCACGCGACACATCATCTTGTCATGATAATCATTTGTGCCAAATTATTTTTAAATCTCACCATGCAGTTATAAGTTATGGGTCGGACACGAACATATTTCATTATAGCCTATGTACAAAGTTCAAGTTCGGACTGTAACCTTGACCTTTGAGATAGCGACATGGTTCTTGCACGCGACACATCATCTTGTCATACTGATCATTTCTGCCAAAAAGCTTTTGAATCCCACAATACATCGGATCGGACACGATTTTGGTAACACACAAACACACATACATACGCACACACGGACAGGGTAAAATCTATATGCCCTTCCACCATTTCATGGCGGGGGCATAATGAAAATGACCACGACTGTAAGATTAATTTTATCATATGACCCTTTAGAATGGGATTTTTTTCCTTCAAAATGAGCATTATTTCAATATCAAACCGCATTATTGACACGTACGCTGTCAATGACGTTACGTATACAGTACGCGCCAAAATATTATTACACTTTTATGATACGACGTTAGCCACTGAATAACAGCGACCTCATATTATAACTATAGTAATGTTATCTACGTTGAGGATTTCGGAGTCAAACCGTTATTTTGGAATTTTGCAATTCTATACAATATACAAAATGAAGTTACGACTGGTCCAGTTTGCAAATGTTAGAGGTATTACTACGATGACATAACGACTCTGTATCGCTCCGTTAAGAACACAGCTGAAATATCCCTCCTTCGCGTGAATGTCGATTTGCAACTTGCCGTATCAGTCCGGAAACCGTGTATGGCCACTGCTTCGCTTAATGTTTGTTGAATGTGCAGAATACTGCATCGTCAGAAAATGGTGGCTCTGTTGGCACATCATGTTGAACAGTCTTGTCATGATCTCAGCTGCTCTGTTGTACTGTTTGGTCGACAATGATAGGCAAACTCTCTTCTCAAATTTCGCTGATACTTATCGGCTTTTCCAGCCCTTTGGTTTAAACTTGGTCGTAGGTTTTGGTACAAATTGCCTGTTGAGCTGACATGGAACTCCAAAATTCACTTGAATGACGACAGTTACTGATAATAGCGACTGTGACCAGTCTGAGCATCCATGCAGTTTAAATAGATCTGCCCTTCGCTCCTATAGTTTGGCAACGTTTTAAGGTGTGTGCGAAAACCAAAGCCCCAGACTGCGCGGATAGGGACGCTGCTCTTGAGTATTTCCTACCTTCATATACATCGAAGGCATTAATAAGCTGCGACACGACAAAACCAACAAAGAGGCATGTGCACCATGCAAACCCTCAAATCAACCTGGGTTCGAGGTTATAAAACTTGAGAATGATCTCAAACTCAAAATAAAGCACACTGATTGGCTGCTTCCGAGCACATGCTCGGAAGCAGCCAATCAGTGTGCTTTATTTTGAGTTTGAGAATGTACTCAAGTTTTATAACCTCTGGGCCAGGTCAGCGGCCAAGTCTAATAAGATTCTGTGCTATACGCTTAAAGGGTAGCTGAAGGTCTAAGCTACCTCCATGCCGAAGCGAAGACTCGGATCAGACTGGGCGGATGCCAAGGCTAATCTGAGTCAGCGCTAGGCGCACATGCACCTTTTTTGGTTTTGTCGTGTCGCGACTCAATTTTTATGTGCGTCACTCATGATTTCAGTTGCTTTAGGTAGATTGGTACTCTTTCAAGGGAAGCAACGCTGCCATTTTAATTTTGCCTCGGTTCACAATAGGGTCAAATTTTGTAGGAATACAATTTTTAAACAGAGACTATTTTCGAATGGCCTCCTCGTCAAGGGAAGCAAACAGGGAGTCATTAAGCTTGTTCCCCTTTGTAAAAAATGGCGGAATAACATGGCGGAGCACCCATTCTCATAAAGGATAATTTCACTAAATCCATTCGCCAAAGGAAGAAAAGGTTTGTCATTGTGGCATTAAGTGTTTCGATTATGTAAAGTGTCTACATGCTCGTACTAAGTGGTCCTTATAATGTGCGATGGAAAAAGAAAAAGTCCCGTTGAATATCTGTAACAAATGTTCTATTCAGCTTGCATTCGCGCACTCATCATCTCTTTTACCGTAAACATTCTAAAAATCGAAACACCTAAATAATCGCCGTAATTGTCCTAACAATGGTCAGGAGCAGTTTGGCACCACAATATACATGTAGTAATGCATCCAAATGATGCAGATAGGATGGCAAACTGTCCAGACCTTGATCAGACTGCCCCCTCAGTCTGATCTTTAGTTTGCACTGCTTGCTCATTCCTATCTGTCCCAATATTAATTTTTACGGTAGTTTAGCTAAACCTAGGTTTCCATGACCAACCGACGGATCCATAGGTTTTATGGACACATACATTAACTACTCAGAATCTGACAGCTGAAACATAGGATGCATTATTCACCACGCATATTCGAATTTTAACAGCTCCGCTCTTTACCATTCGTGACACAATTTATGCTAGTCCGTTTAATTCATTCGGTTTATGGAGATTACAAAAGAATTTCTTAAAAGGGGGCTTCGATTCCCGCTAGAGGCGGAAATCTTGGCAACCGTAAATGGAGTGTCAGTGCACACAGCCTTTAAATTTTCATTATATCACCCTCCCATTGTCCTGATATGACTGAAATACCGTTGAAAGGACGAAAGGGTGCAAGTTATCCTTCCATCAAATGTAAACATATTCGCTCTTTACCAGTCTTTATACGGTTTATGCAAATCCGCTTCCCTCTGTTTTCTCTACACGGAGTGTTAGAGATCCGACTATTACTGGTGAGGCTTGTATCGGTTTACATTCGATTGGAGAGCAGAGCTGACCCCATTTATCATGATAGTCTGCAGATCATAGAATGACTGATAAATGCTATGTTTTAAATTTATTCATGATAATAAATCTTTTTTGAAAAGTAGAATGTTAAAAGGAGTTAACCATAAAAGTCAAAACCCGATTCATCCCGTTTGTACTAATCCATCTATGCCTAGTGTGCACACTTCTCTTAAATAGTACCGCTACGTTTAAGGCATGTCTGGTACCTTTTACTTTTATTATTTTTATTTTAGTGTAAGGAAAAGTACTCTTATGCAAACAATTTTGTCCCTGATCAGATGCCGTGTTCTGTGGCCTCTGACATAGTTTTGCACATGTTACACATAGAAAATTATTTCTTTTAAAGAGCACCCCCCAATGCAAAGAGAGACGAACAGTCTGTCAAAGGGGTTTTTGATGGGTAAGCATACCTCTTAAGATGAATGGGTGCACTTTCAGGAGAAGCAACTCTGCATTTTTATTTCGCCTCTCTTCTCACTTTCGACGTTCTTGGAAGCAAACAGGAAATCACAAAAATTGTTTCTTTTGTGAAAATGGTAGAAACAACACAGGGGAGCACCAATGCAACTTAAAGAGTACCTCTCTATTAAGGGAGGTAAATATTCTGTCACAGTAATGGCCCTTTGGTATGTGCACATACATCTTGATACATATTTTTCTTTATCTACCATTTCGAGGAATATATTTGCATGCTGCATCTGACTGATATCCATTTAACTGCTCGTCTTATTCATCAGCAACAGACTTGTCACATATTTGAGCCACGACACGACACGACAAAACTAACGAAGTGGATGTGCGTTCAGCGCAGACTCAGATCAGCCTGGGCATCCGCCCAGTCTTATCAGAATATTCGCTGTCCGCATGAAGGAAGTTTAAACCCTTAACTGCCCTTAACTGCCCTTTAAGCGCTTAGGGAAGACTCTGACCAGACTGGGCTAATGCCCAGGCTGACCTGAGTCTGCGCTGGGCGCATAACCTCTTTGTTGGTTTTCTCGTGTTGTGGCTCAATTTCAATCAAGGTGGTCAACGTCCGTAACAATCACCTGGTTGTAACAATTAATAGCTTGTGTTTCAAAAGAAAATGATTTGGAACTAAATAAGAAAATCAGCGATATCTCAGGTCTGTAAAGTCCAATTTTAAGCCGTATTGTGCAGTTACCCCGCCAAAACGCCCTTTGTCTTTACCAGGCGCTATAATTCTATAAAATGATGCCATTTACCATGGTCGTTCGGAAAACTGACCTGATGGTCAGATTTCCAAAGTATCCTAGTAAATGCCTTCATTACATAAATCAAAGACAATTGCTTCAGATAAATGACATCAGTATGAGGAAACTGCTTTTAACGATATTGAAATTAGCCTTGTAAGACCTGGGATATAACATTTTTTCTCATGTAGAAACGTGAAAGATTCACCGTTATGAGCACGTGATCATAAAATTCATTCACGGTCCATCTGGTTTATTATTTATATTCCTATCGGTTTTGTCAACTACTGTATCTCACTATACTCAGTTTCATTCTTTGCCCCAGATTTTGAGATTTCTGTGTAAGTAACAGGTTCGGCCTGATGGGTCGTTTCTCCTATATCATTAGCATTCTTCACATCATCCACGATAACAAACTGCGCAAGTTTATCCGTATCAATAGAGGAATCCTTTTGTCCCACGTCCTTACTGAAGCAGTAATTAACCCCCGGAACATTATCACGGCCACCGTGCTTCTTACCCGGTACTAACAATCCACAATAATCACCCAGGGCGACACCATCTTTCATATGACTGTACGTGTCATCGCTTTCAGATGGAACAACAGACTGGAATGACTTTACTGCCTTCGTGGTATCATAGTCGTTGCCTGTGGTGTCTAAAACGTGGTTATAAACATTGGTTTCTTCGTATGCATCTTTCCGGACATTACCTGGCTGTGTAAAGTCAATCTTATCATAGTCTTCTTCTTGAATTTCTTTATCTTTCTTATTGTTCTTATCACTTGATTCTTCTGTTTTAGCTGTCTGTGTCTGTTTGATACATTTATTAGGTTTGGATTTCGAAATTAAACAATTAGAATCCTCATTCTGGCCTTGCATTGATGAAAGTACTGATCCACTTTGTCCGTTTTCCAAGTTATCAGTCTCATAGATTGCAGTGTATGTATCATCAGATATACAATCATGTTGTTTGATATGCTTCTTTCGCCTTCTGTATAACACAAAAACTACTATGATTATAACAAGAAAAACAACTATCAAAATAGATGGAATAATGTAAGCAAATGGTGACACATAACCTGAGTCTTGTGGCTTTGTTGTGATTGAAATAGATAATGTTGTTGTTGGTACAATGACAGGACTGGTTTTCGATTTTGTGTTAGGAATCTGATTTGAATGGGTGATTGTTTTGTGTTCACAAAGATAATGTTTTTGTTCAGAACAGTCGTCCGGCTCCAGATAAAGTGTATTATTTACTCTAACAGCAGCTAAACAAATAGTTTTATTAGCAATATACCTTTCAGATATTCCAAATGTTCTGTATACGCTAATCCAATATTTAAAATTTGCGATCATCTTTGGCCATGCCGTGGGCTCTGAGCTAAGATCAGCCAGCTTTCCTTGCCTTTCTGTACAACTTGCATATGCCTCCTGCCTCGATGATTGTATGTCAACAACGCAAAATGCACCTGCTGCATCACTAGGAAGGCAGGTAGACGTTAATACCGATCCGGACGATACACTGTTCATACAAATATATCCGTTAACATGGACTGATTGAAGCGTATTGCATGAAGCCGTATATAATTTAAATCCTGTTGTATGCTTTTTTGCATACACACACTGCCGTTTAGATGGCTCACTTCGTGCCCAGTGCATACTCCCAGGTTTAATAACGCTATACACGCTAAGAAAAGAATGTCCACCACAAGAATCAACAACATTGTTTTCACAAGATAAAGAACATAAGGAATCTGTAACAGCTGCAGGGTGTATAACCTGTCCTTGATTATAGTTTATACAATAACAAGACTTTTTGATAATACCAATGTGCACTGTCTCTTTACTCCGCGAGCATAATTGGGAACACAAATATAAACTTCTGTTTTCAATTGCAGATGTATGTATGAATGTAACATGCCTCGTATGAGTCAAATTAAAACACCCATACCATGACAGAAATGGCGACAGCTTAGCAAATCCTTTAATCCAAGCGGATTCGCCTTCCACGAGCTGACTTAGGTATACTGATGCTGTGGGATTCGCTTTAACACTCGCATAGTTGGCCATCGCAGTTCCCATTTTTGCACATGTTTCCTCCGCTTTTTCTTTAGTCATTTGCCTGTTGGGTTTCACAAGTTTATTTCCAATATTTTCCACAGTGTAAACACAGTATACACCAACCACTAAAATGGTCCAGAAGAGGTGTGTATCCATTGTACTTGTAGTTGTCAAATGTTTACTGTGATCTGGGAATATTCTTCAAAGTTTATTTCGAATGCGGGGAACTGTCCGAAAATGTTTAAGGTGAATGAATATACTGCTAGGGGAAGCAACTCTGTCATTTTCATTTTTGCCTCCCTTCTAAATGGGGGTCAACTATTAAGCGAAAGAATTTGCTCCCTTAGGAGCAAATTCCTTTCTTTAATAGTAGACTCCATTTTTGCAAGGGTTTCATCGCCCAGGGAGTTAAGCAGGAAGTCACAAAAGTTGTTTCCCTTGGTATATAAAATGACGGTGTATCGATACACCTAAAAGACTCTAACACTTTAAGCTGATCGCAAATTTAAAACATCACAAGTATTTCTCCGCAGTCTAATTCCCAAAATTAAGCATAAGCGAAAAAAGAAAATTTCACATTTTACACTACTCACATCAAGTCCACCGGGCATCAGTATTTAACAGCTATACAACATTACTTTGCTTCATACACGAATGAGTAAGTGATTATTTCCGAATACTTTTTCTCCGGAAAGAGATGATTCAGGATGCGCAACAATGATATATTATGTTTACCGTCTATTTGCACAAAGTCGTCCCTATTCGAATCAGGAATATGAAATATTTTACTTACTCGTAGATTACAAATCAAACAAGTTCTCAAAAGGGCAGATATTGGCGTTCTGCGGTTTTAAGTGATGAAGGAAGCGGGAGCAAAGACTGTTGATGAATATTACATTGTACCCTGTCGCATGTCGACATCCGAAATAATCCATTCGTCCTGGTCCTAAAGACACTTAGCTGTTCGCAAAGAAGTTTACTTTACACAAAATCTTCCGTATTCACTTCAGACAAACCAATTTTAAATGTAAATATTTTTAAACAAAATGGTTTCAACATAGTTCAGATCCGGATCAGACTTATGGTACATGTAGTCATCCCTGTTTGCTCAGATATTGTAGATGAAAATATATTTTCTAGCTAAAGTCAACTCTCAATATCTTGAACACTGATATCTCAAAATAACTCAGATCAAATAATATAGTTTAGAAACTTTCCCTATTTTTATTTACTTCAACTCCGTTTTTCTCAAACTACTGATGTCTCAAAGTAACTTTTCTGGGACCAGAAAGTTTAATTTTAAGATATCTTCCCGTTGGCTAGTATACGTGGTTAATGAAAAAATAAAGGTCACGCAATAAACTGTACTATGTATGATCCTGGGGTCGTATTTATAAAAGCACTTAAGTTGTTGCTGTCAGAGAGTAGCTTTTCCCCCCTAGTAGTTCCCCCCCGGAAAAATGGCTATGATTTTTCCATAGTAGAATTTCCCACCGGACAAATGGCTATATAGTAGAATTTCCCCCCGGAAATGTGACTATATAGCCAATTTTCCCCGGGGAAAATCTACTATACGCGTTTTTGCATAGTCGTTTTTCCCCTCCATAGTGGATTTTCCCCCTGAATACGATCACAGGAAAATACGCAACATGGAAGAATTTGCTCCCTCCCCAGTCATAATAGTTATGTTCAGAACTTAAACAGAAATGCGAGTATCTGTTCGAAAAATACCGAGGGATAAAAATAATTAAACGCATGCATGTGTCCATCAATGTGTCTTATATTTATTTTGGGGAAAAAAACATTTAAGCAGTTTGCTTTTTCGTACCAGCCAAAAAAGGCTTAAAGTGTACGTAGTTGCGCGCATAAATTTGTATAATTTTGTGCTAGTAATTTTAAGCGTTCATCTGTGCGTGCATGCGTGCAGCGGAGTGCCTGGGCTAGTTTTCGCCTTTCAGGCAGGAGTCGTGGGCTCGACTTCCATTGGGACATATGTCCGATATTTTTTTGCAATCTGATAAGTCCTCTACTAAATCAAACACGACTGATCAAGCACCCGATCATCGACGCGTTTGTACATTTTCCTGTAAGCTTGCATGCATATATATCTATATGAATATCTGCGATGGAAAGAAATAACACCCTGCTCATTTCTTAAATTAGTAATTATTGTTTTTTTATAATAAATGGGTTGCTAAATTTACATAATACTTTACGGAATAAATTGCATTTATTACCTCCCTTGAAGAACTGATACATCTCTTGCGCGATTATGTCATTAAAATGTCTTTGTTCAATGCTGTTCCGTTTCGTTCCGTTCCGCAAAATACCAATAGCCAGACTAAGTTCTTTAATAGCTCATTTTCCGGTGGGGGGAAAAAGGACTATGGGGGAAAAGTGGCTCTATGAGGTCCGGACAATCCACTGTATAGTCGTCCTTCCTATAGCCATTTTTCCGGGGGGAAAGGGGGAAAACCCACTCTATGACAGTTGCAATGCTGTTGCTAAGGCTTATTTTCCATAAAGGAGATTCCCAACAACTATGAAATTTGCTCTGGAGGAACAGTCTTTTTCAGACTGTTCCTCCAGAGCAATTTTCATAGTTGAAGAGAATCTCCTTCATAGAAAATCAGCCTTGGCAACAGCATAGCAACCACTTAAGTCGTTTTATAAATACGGCCCCAGCCCATTTCTCGTACTGTTGCTGTTTAAGACTGTGGTCTTTGTCACATATTTACAGCCTGAGTGCATTCGATATACAAACCCAAGTAATCCTACTATGTGAGGGTCAAATGTCATATTCTTTCTGGATGGCCCTCGTACAAACGTTTGCTCCTTACAAAGTTGACTTACGTCATAAAATAACATGGAAACGTCTTTATAAAATGGGCTCAGGCTGTTTTGCGTATTGGCTGTTCGCTTATTCCAACAAGACCTTCTAGGACGAACAAGCATAAACTGCTTTTAGATGATCTACTAAATATGCATACTTGAGTGGCAACATGCAGGGCATACAGCAGTCACGAAGACTAAGAACAGTTTTTGCTTCATTGACATTAACAAACAGTCCTCGTTCATTTGATCTGTTTCTGTGTGGCGACTGTTTAAATGTAACCATTCACAAATATTCAAAGGCCCTTTATGATGAAATTGTCAATGCTTAATTTTATATGTACAGATGAAGATTCGTACACAGCAAAGAATATAACAGAATGGATTAAGGCATGTATGAAGAACAATACTTACTAAATAAACTAGTAAACAGTACGTAGAAGGCTGGCTGGATGCACCTTGCGAATTTCTACTTTTATCAACTATACAAAACACATGATTCAAACTATACAAAGGGTCTATATCTGTATGAAGATATGATAAAGATAAAATGATGATGTTGAACAATATAAGAGCCGCGACACGAGAAAACCAACAATGTGGTTGTGCGCCCAGCGCAGACTCAGATCAGCCTGGGCATCCGCCCAGTCTGGTCAGACTCTTCATTTAGCGCTTAATGGGTAGCTAAGGGACTAAGCTACCTCCATGCGGACAGCGAAGACTCCGATCAGACTGGGCGGATGCCCAGGCTGATCTGAGTCTGCGCTGGGCGCACAACCACATTGTTGGTTTTGTCACGTCGCGGCTCAAAACATATTATAATAGATGAAATTGCCAATGTTTATGTTCATATATACAGGAATGAAGATTTGTACACAGCAAAGTTTACAACAGAATGGACTAAGCATTATAACGGAATGGATTAATGGTAATTACAAAAATCTTAATAAAACCATAAACAGTTAACGTATCTCCCTGAAAGTTAGCAGGCTTCTTATTTTTGTTATTCTCTACAGTTTAGAATACAAAATAGAGGGACATGCTGTTTAAAAAAAAGAGTGTTTGTACAGAAAGATCAAAGGGTAATTTTTTGCGCAAAAATCTAAACAAGAAATATCTTTAAAAAAGATAATCGGCTTAGATTAAATAGAAGTGTGTTTTGTAATATGTATGAGTCAGGTACATGTAAGATATTGAATGACATGATCAGATTGTACGGATGCGCATGTTTATATGCATATTTGTTGTTGGCGTTGTGATTTCAATTTCGGAAATACTGTTGAATTTTGATTGGGGTCTGTCTGTGTTGCACATAACAATGAGGACGGGTTGTCTGACCGCCCCACGTATAACCTTAAAAGTGTCGCATTTCCAACACCACATCAACAACTAAGCCAGCAATAAATACTTAATTTCGTCTTTGATTTCTGTGTCACGTTATCTTGTTGATTTTATATTTTACATGAGCGACAGAACAGGCGAAATGTGTTGCGATTTGGACCGGAATATCTAGTTCATCACGACACGGTTCATAGGTCAACAGAGGAGCGGCTGTAGTGTAGTGGATAACACTCCGGACTACCAATTCAGGGGTCGCATGATCGATCCCCCGCTTCTCCGGTCTTTCGGATGAGACTTTAAACCGAGGTCTCGTCTCCATATGACCTCGTTGTTGGTGGGACGTTAAACCCGAGTTCACTCACTCACTCATAGGCCAACAGTCAAATGAAACTTAAAGTAGAAAGAGAAAGAGAAAGTACTTACAACAAACTCCTCAGTGTATTTATACTGACCAATAAAATACTTAAAATACAGGTCAATACTAAGGTTATACGACTAAAGCCGAAAAATTAACTTCGTTATGAAAATTTAGTAAGCTCTGAGGGAACTTTAAGGCATTAAAAAGGGCGTCCGAGCAATTATTTGTTCCAACTCTTTCTCAAATTGTAAGGTAGACCAGATGAAAACAGTAGCTTTTTTTTCAAATGTCTGACCATGTTGATGGTGCAAGTATACCGGATGCATTCATTATATACAGATTGGGCAGTTATACCTATGTCGTGCTTACAATATAAATACCTTGTAAAATGGACTTTACTGTGTATTTTGGACAAATATTTGGACACAGTCTACATCCTTTTTTATCTGCACAGCCTGATAATGTGAGAAAAAAAATGGAAAAAATAATTGCTAGGACGCTCTTCTTAGTGCATTAAAGAACCTTCAGACCTAATTACATTTTAGACGCTGCTTATTGAATATCAGACGCTGCGTATTGACATGCATGGGCTAAAGTATCCATAATCCTACCAGTGATAAAAATGCCTAGACAGTAATCATTGTAAATAACGGTTAAATCTCCACGTTTGGTGATAAAATGTGTGTTGGCCTGCATACACTGAGTCATATAACTGGCAAAAAAAGGCAGAACAGTTTTCTGAAAATGACAAATTGCTCCATAAAATACATATTCATTTTCTGGTTTTCCGTTGAGCGATGGAATATAAACAAAAAAAGGGACAGTGAATAGGGTCCCATACTTGCACATTGTATTTTTACCATTTTAGTCAGGTTTATGTCGAAAAAAGGTCATTTTAGATGCCAACTTGAATGACACAATTCAATTTTTAAAACCGTTTTACGCAAAACTTGATGATGTTTTATTTATTTAAAGTTTGGTGGTCGCGGTCATTTACAATGACCAAACGTTAGTGAAAAGCGATATTTTTAACCGACAGAGCAAAGGGGTCTTTAAAGTCTCTATAGTCTTACCAGTGGTGAAAATGCCTTAATGGTGATAAAATGTAGGTTGATGTGCATATATTGTTGAGCTATATAACTGGCAAAAAGAGGGAGAACGTGTTTTTGAAAAATGACAAATTGCTCCACAAACAAAATACAATTTCCTTTTCTGGTTCCCGTAAAGCGATGCCATAAAAACAAAAGCTGGACAATGTAGTGGGCCCGATGCCTACAGGTACATTGTATTTTTTACCATGTTTTTCAAGTTTATGATACAGAAAGTATGCCATTTTAGTTGCCAACTAAAATGACCCCCAAAAAAATTAAAAGTTTTTTATGTGAAACTCATGGATATTTTATTCGATTAAAGTTGGCTTATCACTAAAGGCACAGTCTGCTCAGAGCAATTGCTTGTCCACAGTTCCACGTTGTTGGAAATCTCATAATGTCGCTCAGTTACAGTCTATTTCAGAATAGTTTTATTTTTAATGCCACCACTACTGCAAGCCGTGACGCGATGCCGCCTTCTGTGCGTCTGATCTAGTATTACACTGTCAAGACTACTGTTTAAGTGCACCAGATTAATGGGATTATAACTGAATGTTTCGTCTTCTGTTGCGTCTTGTATGTCATGGCTACTCAGCAGATCATCTGCGGTGGCGTTGCTATCCGTTTTTTTTTGTTCAGAATCTCTATTGGCTGTGCATAATTATGTATAATACGAGCTAAGCATTATCGCCGGTAACGAATATGACTTGCGCAGGGCAATGACGAGATACGTTGATCTTACACGAGTGGTCATTTCATGTGAAATTTATGAAACGAGCCTTCGGTGAGTTTCATAAATTTCACATGAATTGACCACTAGTGTAAAGTTCTGAAATTACCACGAGTGTAAAGTTCTGTTTATCATATGACCCTTAAAATGTTGTTGTTTTTTGTTTGCCTTCAAAATGCGCCTTCAAAGTTAACATTATTTCAATAAGAAAACGCATTGCTGACAAGGACGTTGTCAATGACGTTAAACATGAACGCGCCAAAGTGGTATTACACGTGTGGTCATACGATTTTTATGAAACGACGTTATCCACTGAATAAAAGCGACGTCATATGATAAACTCAGTTTCATTAATTAGCTATGTCTTTTCGTTCGATACTATACTTATATACAGGTCTCCTACTTACGGAAGCGTATATGTTACATTGTGTTTGTGTAAGTGTAAGGACCTTGCACAAAACACAATGCCACGTATAGGCTTCCGTACCTACTAAATGCATATTTTACTTTTCTAAATATTTAACAATCTGGAACATTCTCCAGCTATAGACTGACTCAGTGTAGCTCAAGATACTCTGGCTCGTTAATGGCTGTATTTACAAGTTCGTTGTACTCCGGGTCATTTCTCACTTCAGGTAATTCTGTATAAGTCATATTGTCACCCTGAGCCATACCTTCTACTTGTAAGGCATCATCATCAATCCTGCCCTGACTATTGATATCATTAATGATTCCATGCTGAGGAGTTAAGTAAGTATTGTCTGACTGATAAGGCAGTCGATTAGCATGTGTTTTGCGTTTCCTGTATAACACAAAAACTATTATTATTATAACAAGAAAAAGAAGTGTCAAAATACTTGGAATAACGTAAGCTAACGGCGGCACATACCCTGTGTCTGGTGTTTTTGTTGCGATAGAAACAGCTCCTGTTGTTGCCAGTACAGTAATAAAAGGATTGGTATTGGATGTTATGTTAGGATACTGACTTGAATGGGTTATTATTTTTTGTTCACATAGATAATATTTTTCCTCAGAACAGTCGTCCAGCTCAAGATACAAAGTATTATTTACTCTAACGGCAGCTAAACATATCGTTTCATTAGCAATATATCTTTCAGATATTTCAAATGTTCTGTATACACTAATCCAATACTTATGATTTGTAATCATCTTTGGTCCAACCGCGCCCTCGGATCGAATATCAGCCAGCTTTCCTCGCCTTTCGGTACAGCTTGTATATGCCTCCTGCCTGTATGATGGTATGTGCACTATGCAGGATGCACCCGCTGAATCATATTTAGGACAGGTAGACGTTAATACTGATCCGGACGATGCACTGTTCATACAAATATATCCGTTAATTTTGACTGATCGAAGCGTATGGCATGAAGCTGTATGCAGTTCAAATCTCTCTTCATGTTTTTTTGCGTACACACACTGCCGTTTGGAAGGCTCATTTAGTGCCCAGCGCATACGCCCAGGTTCAATAATGTCATACACGCTAACAACAGATTGACCACCACAAGAATCAACAATATTATTTTCACAAGGTAAAGAACATAAGGAATCGTTTACACCTGCAAAGCGTATCTCCTGTCTTTGCTCATCGTCCATGTGCTGAAAGTCTATACAATAACAAGACTTATTTTTAATTCCGATGTATATGCTCTTGGACACATACGTCCTCAAGCATGACTGGGAACACAGAAATAAACTTTCCCTTGCAATGGCAAATGAACGTATCCTGGTATTATGCCTTATATATGCTGTTGCATTAAAACAGCCATACCATGCTAGAAATGGCGACAGCTCAGCAAATCCTTTAATCCAAGCGGATTCACCATCCACGAGTTGATTTAGGTAACTTGGTGCTGCTGGATTCGCTTTAACACTTGCATAGTTGGCCAGGCTACTTCCCTTTTGTGTACATTTTGCAATCGCTTTTTCTATAGACATTTGTTTGTGTGGATGCACAATGTCAGGCTTATTAGCTGTGCATTCAACATTGTTCACAACATTACACAGAAAAATAATCCAGAAAAGCTGAATCGCCATCGCTGATTTTTAGTGTAAACTGTGAGCAAGAAAGGTCTGTGAATGCAAAAATTTCATGGGTACACTTTCAGGGAAAGCAACTCTGTCATATATATTTGTCTACCTCCTCATTGGGAATCAACTCTCAATGGAAAGACTTTGCTCCTCTAAACGCAAATTCTTTCCTTTAAGACTAGACCCCATCTTAGAACGGCCTCTTGGAAAACAAATTGGAAGACAGAAAAGCTGACCCCCTTCGTAAAAGTGGTGGATAAAAATGCGAGTGTACCCATACACCTTTATTTCGTGATTCACATGCAGTAATGAAATCTTTGCAAAATTTTCAGTTCTCATTTCTCAAAATGTTTTACGGTGCATGGGTACTTCTCTTTGTTTCTTCACCATTTTACTATGGGAAATAACTTTTGTCACTTCCTTTTATTTCTCTGGACGATAAAGCTCTTAAAAATGAAGTCTGCACTTTAAGAATACAAAGCTTTTACAGGACCAGGTCAGTTCAGTTCAGTTCTCCTATGGACGTTCCCCAAGTGGCTCAGCGGTACGTAACCATAGTTGCACGCACTTGGTGCCGTGTGTCCGTCCATTTTACAGGAGCAAAAGTTGACCCCAGTTACTGTAAAACACTTAATTTTGGCGGTTACTGAATTTTGGCGATATTGGCGGTTAAGGCAAAGATATATAAGTCCGCCAATATTACATAGATTTAATACATATACATATGCACAGCATAATAGATGTCTACATAAAAGGAGTATTTGATGAGTGTTTTATATTTCTTATACCTTTCCGTCAAGGTAAACTATACACTGTGGCATCCCATTAGAATCGCCTCGATGAGGCGATTCTAATAGATGCCACAATGTATAGTTAAAAGAATAATAAGAAAATTGACCCGCCAAAATTAACATGCGCCAATATGTCATTTTCTTTTAACCGCGAAATTTTGATACCGCAGATATTAAGTGTTTTACAGTAATGAAGGGGGCAAAAATTAAAATGGCAGACTTGCTTCACCTGGTAGTGTACCCATTCACCTTTATTTGAGCCGCGACACGACAAAACCAACAATGTGGTTGTGCGCCCAGCGCAGACTCTGATCAGCCTGGGGATCCGCCCAGTGTGATCAGACTTTTTGCTAAGCGCTTAAAGGGTAGCTGAGGGCCTGAGCTACCCTCATGCGGACAGCGAAGACTCTGATCAGACTGGGCGGATGCCCAGGCTGATCTGAGTCTGCACTGGGCGCACAACCACATTGTTGGTTTTGTCGTGTCGCGGCTCATTTGATAAACCTCATAATGTGAACAGGTACACTTTAATGGGAGCAAAACTGTCATTGTTATTGATGCCTCCCTTATCAATGGAAGTCAACTCTTTACG
Source organism: Ctena decussata (assembly GCA_963989385.1). Taxonomy (NCBI): domain Eukaryota; kingdom Metazoa; phylum Mollusca; class Bivalvia; order Lucinida; family Lucinidae; genus Ctena; species Ctena decussata. Next base: position 55,137,624 of record OZ022504.1, read on the forward strand.
AAAAGAATTGGCTCCTGATGGAGAAAATTGTTTCCTTTAAGGATGGATTCCATGACTGAAGGGCTTCTACGTTCAGAGAAGGTAACAGAAAGTCATAAAACTTGTTAGGAAGTATACCCATAAACTCATTCGCGATTCACATAATGATTCCTTTAACTGATAAGGACCATTTCACTAGTTTTAGTTCCACAACACTTCACAATCGCGTAATTTTGAAAATACATGTACAACTTTTGAGAGTATCAATTAACAGTAATACACAGTAACGTTACTGAGTGTTTTAAGAGGGATCCAGTCATACAAGCTTGCATTAACATACTGATAATGCAATCAATTTGCAACTTTACATCCGTTGTGTCATACACAGGAAATTAAGTAAAGTCTTTTAATGTGAAATTTTATCCGGAAAATGTTTTATCCGGAGCCAGTATAAGGTGCATGTATATACACTTCTGAGGTATGTTTGACGTCACTGTAAGGGAGACCACCATGTTTCCCTGGTAGGCGCATTCCTTCTCCAAGGGGAACTACCTTTAAAGGAAAGAATTAATTTTTCCTCTCGGAGTAGCCTCCTATGAGAAGGAAAACAAACAGTTTCAAATTTGAGTGATCTCCCTTGGAGGATATCCATGTGCAACGGTAATGACAGTTTTAGGCCCGTGATCTCACCGTTCTAATTAATAGCATATTACAGCAACACAATACACCACTGTGCAATACACAATGGAGATCAATGTAAACAAGCAAAAATATGCATATTAGCCTGATTAAGCGTAAGAACAAATTCAAATCTATTATATATACTAACAATTTTTCAAATTTTCAAAGCATTTCTTCTTCTTCTTCTTCTTCTTCAAAATAAATAAATAAAAAAAACAAGTATCCTGCGTTGAGCATAGTCATTATCAAGTTAATTTATTATACATTAATTGCAATATCGTCAATATACTTTTAGACCTTTAACTGGCCATAATCCCCACTCCCTGCCCCTCACGCAGTGAGTTTGCAAGACAAACAGATAAATCTTGAAGAAAATGATAAAAAAAAAAGACGCACTGGTATAGAAACTATCACAGTATATAATCACGTGACGAGCGGACAGTGACCGAAACCGGAAATTGCGACACTGTCCAACGACAGTCGCAAAGTTGGCCTCAAAATTCAAGGTAAGAAAAGCTTGTATTTTTGCAGTTTTAGGCTTGCAGTTGGCTACTTGAACAACACAGATGAATGCAGTATGAATGCCTGGATATATTCAGCAGCTGTAGTGAGAAAAGCTGCGGAAAATGCTGAAAGTTGTCGTCTTAATCAAGAAAACATATCGTGAAATCACGGGACGATGGAACAAAACTGCACCGGTCAACATAATTTGATCGTTATTTTGTTGCTGTAATTTTCCAATTCAAGGAAAGGTTTTACATTTATGTGTGCAAAAATATTTGTCCTAACATAGAAACACCAATATGTTAACCAGTTTGGCCAAAATTGGCACTTTTAAAGGCAATTTGTCATTGTACCCTCAGCACTTCAACTGTCTGCAAAATTGAAACTGTACGAGTCGAAAAGTTGCCGGGGTCAATATTTTGACTGTCCGCAAAGTTGCCTTAGTGATAGTGAAAAACAAGTATAATTGCACTACATGGGCAATCAGAATACTCCAAAGGAAAACTGGCAAATGACTATAACCGCCAACCATCCTAACTCTCTTAACCCTGTTCACGGCCCACGCGATGTAATGTATTTTTCAAGACCAGTGCATTGATCATTTGAGATGTTTTTATGCCCTCCCCCTACCCCCCCCCCCCCCCGCCATGAAATGGCGGAAGGGCATATATAGAGTTTACCCTGTCCGTGTGTGTGTGCTTGTGTGTATGTGTTACCAGAATCGTGCCCGGGCCATAACTTCCTGGCAAAAATACCGAAAAATGCTGGCGAATAATTAAGAATATGTGCAAAAATATAAATTCGTGTCTATAAGTAGAGGATGACCAAATCGATTTCTTCTCATGCTATGTCGGAATGCGTTGATGGCGAGATTGGAGTCTGCGGTGGGGGGGGGGGGGGGATTTCTCCCTTTTCTTCTCGGTATATTTGAATGATTTGCAAACCTTTCTATTTGCAAATACATGTAACTCGTACGCGGGAATCGAATGCTTAAATGATAGATGAGAGAAACATTTCTCACCTATTGAACAAGAATAAGCCTTTCTAGAGGTGTCTGAGATTTTTCTATCTCGGCCTGCTATCTCAGCCTAAACTCTGACAGCTGTCTCAAAATGCCAATCATTGCTAATTAGTACAGCTCAATAAATTACACACTTAAATTCAACAAATCTACTTGCAGGTAAATTGCATGCAAAATGAAATTGACAGCCAATGATGTGCATAAGGTATCACTGTAGATTTCTGATTAGCTGCTAGACATGAAATATGCATGCACAAGGTGAAATATACACACATGTCAGAACTATTAATAGAAAATTAGTTTGAAGTTTATAGGAAAGGCTTCAACAAGAAGTAAAGGTATTCAATGGATATTATGTTTTATAAAATAAAATGGGTGAGAAACATGATCAATGATGGGGTAGAGGCCTCGACAAGGAAATCTCAGGCTCGTTTTCAGATTATTTAAGTCTTATGCGAGGCTTAATAATCTGAAATCGAGCCAGAGATTTCCTTGTCTCGGCCTCAACCCCATCATAGATTATATTAGTCCAAACAGCCCCCACCCGCACCTACTGCAAGCACAGCAGGCCTTTGCCCTACTATAACCCAAATTAATAGGACGCCCAAGCACTAGAAATTACCCCCAGAACCATCGCCCGACCCGACAAGCCCCTCTGACTTCAGTCAGTCCATATATATCCATTTAAAGTTCTTTATATATTATATGCTGACTTTTGCGACTTTTCTAAGTAATTATAAAAGGCCATCGGCCAAGTGAAATGTGTCACAAACTTCAGCCCTTTATTCTGTTTCAGAGTGTAGTGTATGGGTATAAATACCACTACTAGCGCCTCGCTGTAGAAGCATGCTTTTATGGCGACGTGGTTAGAGTGGTGAACCTTTATTGGAAGTTAAGCAACGATCTGCTCGGTTAGTGCTTGGATGGGTGACCCGATAGGCTGGGGCCCATCAAGTCACATCAATGGTGTCAGAAGTGTTGGAACGAGCTCACAGGAGACTACTGCCCTGCCTTAGAGAGTGAAAGGGGAGCTATGTAGTGTGGCTGAGTATGTGTCACAGTGACTGAGTTGTCACAGGGTGCTCCAGGGCCTTTCAAGAAAAAGGAGGGAGAAGTGTAGTGTATGGGTATAAATACCACTACTAGCGCCTCGCTGTAGAAGCATGCTTTTATGGCGACGTGGTTAGAGTGGTGAACCTTTATTGGAAGTTAAGCAACGATCTGCTCGGTTAGTGCTTGGATGGGTGACCCGATAGGCTGGGGCCCATCAAGTCACATCAAGAGTAAATGTATGGCCAAAAACAGAAGAAAAAAAACCTGGTAAGCAAATGATAACTGAACATAAGCAAAGACATATAAAGACATATACCCAATAACTGGGCCTCTTCATAAAATACTTAAGTTCAGAACGGGGCATATATGTGTAAAATCAGGTTACTGAAACTATAGGCCCTTACAAAATGACCAAAACATCAAGACTGTATACCCAGTAACAAAATAACAAGAGCCATAATCCTGCTTATATAAATCTGATGAAAAATGAACAATGTATTTATGAAAATTCAGCCCATTAATATGAATAGTTCTTGAGCTATCCCTTTACCTTTAAGAGAATGTCTATCATCTACGAAAGGGGAATAACTCTGTCACTTATAATTTAGCACATCCTAACAATAATCAGAATAATCAATTTACCAAATGCTAATAGCATACCAAATTTCAGCTCTCTCGGTCAAACGGTTCAAAAGTTGGAAAAATGCCAAAAAAACGACAAAGGGCCACAACTTTGTAAAAAATAGGACAATTGAAATTCCAAATAACGTGCACATCTTCAGATTATGATGAAACATTCTGCACAATTTCAAGTCAATCTGATACAAGATGTTGCAGGAGTTGCGGGGACAAGGTCTAAGTCAGCAAGGGCCGTAACTCCATTAAAAATAGCCAAAACAAAAATAAAAAACCACATGCACATCTTCATATCGTAAGAATATAATCTGTAAAATTTCAAATCAATCCGATGAAAGATGTAGGAGGAGTTGCGGGGACAAGATTTCGGAAGGTCTGAGTCAGCAAGGGCTGTAACTCCATCAAAAATGGCCGAAACAAAAATCGAAAACCACATGCACATCTTCATATCATAAGAATACAATCTGTAAAATTTCAAATCAACTCGATGAAGACGTAGGAGGAGTTGCGGGGACAATATTTCGGACGGACGGAAGGCTGGACGCACACACGGACAGAAGAGGGTCATTTCTATAGTCCCCCTCCGCCTACGTCGGGTGACAATAACAAGGGCCATAATCCTCCCAATGTGAATCTGATGAAAAATGAGCAATGCATTTATGAAAATTCAGCCCATTAATATGAATAGTTCTTGAGTTATCCCTTTACCTTTAAGTGAATGTCTATTATCTATGAAAGGGGAATAACTCTGTCACTAATAAATTTAGCATATCCTAACAATAATCAGAATAATCAATTTACCAAATGCTAATAGCATACCAAATTTCAGCTCTCTCGGTCAAACGGTTCGAAAGTTGGAAAAATGCCAAAAAAGACAAAGGGCCATAACTTTGTAAAATATAGGACAATTGAAATTCCAAAATCACATGCACATCTTCAGATCATGATGAAACTTTTTGCACAATTTCAAGTCAATCTGATAAAAGATGTGGCAGGAGTTGCGGGGACAAGGTCTGAGTCAGCAAGGGTCGTAACTCCATCAAAAATGGCCGAAACAAAAATAAAAAACCACATGCACATCTTCATATCATAAGAATACAATCTGTAAAATTTCAAATCAATCCGATGAAAGACGTAGGAGGAGTTGCGGGGACAAGATTTCGGACGGACGGATGGACGGAAGGACGGACGGAAAGACGGACGGACAGACGGACGGACTGACACACGGACGGACGAGGGTCATTTCTATAGTCCCCCTCCGCCTACGTCGGGTGACAAAAATCAGCTCTTAATGCGTAAATGCGTACCGTGATAATATATCGTTAATAGTACAAATAATAATAATAATAAAAATAATAATAACAATAATTATAAAACAACATCGTAGTATTTTCAAAAAGAGGCAACCTGTGTACCTTTTTTACTTTCAATAATGAGCAGTTGGAAATAGAAAATGATACAAATATCTAGGTATACTGCCAGTTTGGTAAATTTGGGATCTGTTTCGGCAGCCAAAAATATCTGGTTAGTTAAGCAGAGAAAAAGAGGATCTCACATGAGTGATTATGCCATTTCATATGAAATATATGATTTATAAACGAGCCGTTGGCGAGTTTCCTTAATTTCGTATGAAATGACCACGGGTGTAAGATTCTGTTTATCATATGGCGCTTTTACACAGGGTTGTATCGTCTTGAAAGTTGACTTTATTTCAACACTGCTGTCAGGGACGGCGTCACACCATTACGCGCCAGTATACAAAATTGGGATATATGCCTATACCAGATCAACAGCAGTTTAAGCAATTTTAAAACTGCAGATCACTGGGCAGTTTGGATGAAGCATCTGCATGTATATATCTAAAGATTTTTATTTTAATTTTCAAAATTTATCATTTTGCCGTTGCTGAGGATCAGTGGGTTTTCGGTCTTTATTTTCTAAATTTGTGCTTTGTTTCATCGTAGAGAAAGTCCAAGTCAGACGAATTTGGATCGCAATTTTTCGGACAGTCTAACATGTCAACCGTACAATTTTGCGGACAGCCATGACGAAGAGGGTGTGTTGTTGTTTATGCCTCAAAATTCAAATACTTTGCTCACTGGGCTAAAACATGGCTAGAAAAGACTTGGAAAATGATTATTACGCAAACTTTGGTGAAAAATACAGTTCGTTTATTTGAAATATTGACTTTAAACATTATGAAACGAAGCGCGGCGGAGATGCAATTGCCAAATTGATGTGATCGACCCGAACGTTTTCTTGTCTTTCTTTATGAAAAAGAGCATTTCAACCGTATTGAGTTGTTGCTAAATACAGATTGGCATCTTATCAATTGTCCGCGTTGTTTCTAACAAGCCACTAACATGCAAAAGGAGATAAAAATGCAAAACGCGAAGGTCACTCACCTTATATTTTTGAAGTCAACTTTGCGACTGTCGTCGGACAGGGTCGCAATTTCCGTTTTCGGTCACTGTCCGCTCGTCACGTGATTATACACTGTGACTATGGCATCTGAAAAATCTCTATATGTTTAATTCAATGGAGATAATCTGAGAGTTTTGAATCTTTAAACGTTATTTTCAGGTTGTTATTACAATTAACATAAGCATTTAAAATGTTTTCTGTGTGTATTGGAACTACTGTTTATTGTGTACAAGAAAACTTTCTTCTGCGCATGCGCAAATTAAAGTTCCAGTCTGAATTATAAGCTCACCTGAGCCGAAGGCTCAGAGGTGAGCTCATAGGATGGAAGTCGAGCCGTCGTCCGTCCGTGCGTGGGTGGGTGCGTCAACACTTTCAAACATAAATGTCTCAGAGACCAGTGGACCGATTGCAATCAAATTTTATATGAAGCATCATTGGGGTGGGGGAAAGGCTGCATTAGGTTTTGGTGCAGATCAGCTTAGAACTCTGGTTTCCATGGCAACAGATAGCCCCCATAGGGTTATAATGGGGAAAATGGCGTCATCATGTTTTCTCGACTGTTTTTGATTAGATCCTTATCATATTTGCAGGTAATGATGACATACATAAGAGCTTGGATGAGTTCGAAATTTGGCCGGATTCGAGCACAGACTACGGAGTTAGCTGCCCTTGAGCGTTTGAAAAAATCCCATAGTGTTATAATGGAGAAAACAACGTCATCACATTTTCTCCCCTATTTTTCATCGGATCCTTTTCATACTTGCAGGTAATGAGGATATGCATAAAAGCTTGGATTAGTTTGAATTTCGGCTAGATCCCACCACTGACTATGGAGTTACCTGCCCTTGAGCGTCCAATAAATCAGTGTCACCACTTTTTCTTGGTTTCTACTGATCCGATCCTTTTCAAACTTGCAGGTAATGAGGAAATGCATAATATCTTAAACAAGTTCAAATTTTGGCCAGATCAGGCCAACCACTAGGCACTACGAAGTTAGCTGCCCTTGAGCATAGGAAAAAATCCCATTGACTTATAATGGTGAAAACAACTTCATAACTATCTCAGAGACCAGTGGGCCGATCGCAATCAAATTTTATATGAAGCATCATTGGGAAGGGGGAAAGGCTGCATTAGGTTTTGGTGCAGATCAGCTCAGAACTCTGGTTTCCATGGCAACAGATAGCCCCCATAGGGTTATAATGGGGAAAATGGCGTCATCATGTTTTCTCGACTGTTTTTTATTAGATCCTTATCATACTTGCAGGTAATGATGACATACATAAGAGCTTGGATGAGTTCAAAATTTGGCCGGATTCGAGCACAGACTACGGAGTTAGCACATATTAAATGATGATTATCTAGGTTCTCTGCAGTGAAATGTTTAATTTTCAGCCTGATTGGACCACTGCTGTGGAGTTAGCTGCCCTTGAGCATCTTAAATATCCCTATAGGTTTACAATGTCTCTCAGGTGAGCAATTGTTGCCCTTTGGGCTACTTGTTAATGAGATCTTAAGAAAATTTATGCATCGAGGTAGGTAAGCATAAGTTGATGTATGATTTAAAATCATTACAGGGTAATTTCGCTGGCTGTGCTGATGACTACCTATATAAAATGTGCAAATTGAGACTGTCGACCTAGACAATCGAAAGCAGTATCAATTCGGTCGATTTTCATGTTAACACCACCGTTGCTTGCTGCTAGTCAGATCTTCAACGAACAGGCCTTTTGCAAAGCAAATCTTGTGCGTCCGACAGTCTCAACTGAGGATGAGAACTCAATAAGCTTTAGCTTTCATTCTGATCCTTTGAATGTTTACATGTTATATATGTTCATGTATGTAATTGTGATGATTTGAAATTATACCAACTGAGTATTCCCTGTTCCCATATGTTTTAGGCGTGTGGATACACTTCGTTTTCTTTATGTGTTATTTTTTGTTTGTTTTTTATCGGTCATTTTTACAAAAGGAAATATCTTTTGTGACTTTTCGTTTGCCTTCCTTTCCAAGATGGGATTTTCTCTTACAGGAAAGAGTTTTTTTTAGGGAAGCATATATAAAATCGGTGGCAGAAATGAAATTGGCAGAGTTACTTCCCGTGAAAGTGTATCGGTTCAGCTTTAGTTCTCGTCAAGCCAGGGGCACTTCAGTTACAGTCGCCCCGTAAAAAAAGGACATTGGCAAACAATGCAAACCCTGATTAGACGCCGAAAAACGCGGTGACTGATCAGGGTCTACACTGTTTACATAAATTTATGGCAATTTTATGAAATGAGATAAGAAATAAACCAGACACCCTTTAAATGAGCCGCGACACGACAAAACCAACAATGTGGTTGTGCGCCCAGCGCAGACTCAGATCAGCCTGGGCATCCGCCCAGTCTGATCAGAGTCTTCACTGTCCGCATTAAGCTAGCTTAGACCCTAAGCTACCCTTTAAGTGCTTAGCGAAGACTGGGCGGATGCCCAGGCAGATCTGAGTCTGCGCTGAGCGCATGACCACATTGTTGGTTTTCTTGTGTCGCGGCCCATTCATGATAAATGGACTCCCAACTCACAAGGATAGAAGGGTCCACTGCCCAGTGAACCATTCGACGACACCTGAACGTGACGGAGACGTTTCAAGCTAACACGTGTTGAAGATGTGTACGTCACCCAAAAAGCGCTACAAATCAAAGACGTCAAGTACTTTTGTAATTCGTATTCAAGACGTGTAGAAGACCGTACGAAAACCTTACATGAGCACGTTCTTGTAACGTTTTACTCGTGTTTAAGACGTGTCAGTGATTTCATATCAACGACGTTTTCAGTTGGTGTTCCGTATGTGTGACAAACAGCAACGAGACATTGAAAATCTATAACGAAAACGTTTTAAAACGTGTGTACTTCATCTTCGGGACGTGTAGAAGACCTTAAGCCAACTTTACATGAGTACGTTTTTAACACGTTTGAAATCGTGTTTAAGACGTATACATCACCCAAAAAGCGTTACAAATCAAAGACGTCCAGTACGTTTGTACCTCGTTTTCGTAACGTGTAAAAGACCATATGAAAACCTTACATGAGCACGTTTCTAACACGTTTGAACTCGTGTTTAAGACGTGTACGTCACCCGAAAAGCGTTACAAATCAGAGACGTCCAGTACGTTTTTACTTTGTCTTCGTAACGTGTAGTAGACCATATGGATACTTTGCACGAGCACGTTTTTATAACCTTATAACACGTGTTTAGGACGTATACGTCACCCAGAAAGCGATACAAATTAAAGACGCCCAGTACGTTTGTACTTCGTTTTCGTAACGTGTAAAAGACCATATGAAAACCTTACATGAGTACGTTTTCAACACGTTTGAACTCGTGTTCAAGACGTGTATGTCACCAAAAAAACGTTACAAATCAAAGACGTCCATTACGATTGTACTTCGTCTTCGTAACGTGTAGAAGATCTTTTGAAAACCTTGCATTAGAACGTTTTTAGACGGTTATCCCAAATCAACGACGTCTTCATTTGATGTTCGAAATGTTTGGAAAACTGCAACCAAACGTAACCTTTTTTGAAACGTGTGCGACTGACTCCTTCCTTGACGTTTTCAAATAACACGTTTTGAAGACGTGTCCGTTAATCTAAAAGTGTTACAAAACAGACGTTAATAACTCCTCATTAATTTGGTCTTGCAAACGTTTGGAAAAATTGGAGGACACCTAACATGACCACTTTTCGTAAGGTTTTAAATTGTGTTCAAAACATGTCATGAAATACACCTTCAGTTAGTGTTCACAAGGTGGACAATCACTTGACTTTTCAAAATCAATTATTTTGTGCTAGTACTCGAAAAAAAAAACAGTAGGAAAATCGGTCACCCGATTTATTAAGTTTCTTAATACTAAATGGATTTGCATTCGATTAGCTGCAGATACCTTCTTGTCAAAGTTTTTCTGAAATGTAAATTATATTGCACTGGGTATTTTGAATTGATAAAACTACAGTGCACAATAAACGAACTCTTTTCGTAAAAGTACTGGGGATCTGCCCCGTGAACACTCGTCCAGATTTTAAGAAATTATAACCGATTTCCTTACTGGTTCTGTCCGAATATCAGTAAAAAAAAAAAAAAAAACTCACGTGATTGTCCACCCTGGTTCAGAACGTACATGTAGAAAATTATAACAAACCATTGCAAATATGAAAGAAACTGTAATGAACATATATAAAAGAACAAAAAAACAAACAAAAAACGTTTCGAATATAATTTTCTTTAAAAACACAACACTAAACATATTTTTAACAATGACTGATAAGTCCACTACTGTAGACATCCTCGGAGTGACTGATGACTTGATTACGTTTCACTTGCGGGCGAGAACTTCGTGCATTTGCGCCAATTTTCCGTATAGTCGCAGATCCCGGATAAGAAGGCCCCTGATCCCTGTCCTTAGCCACCCATTGTAACCGTATGTGTAAAAAGTGCAACTACAGACCATGCAAAACTAATAAATAGACTGGGAGGGGATAGAATAATGGAAAGGGAAAGTAATAGGAGAATGAGAAAGATAAAGGAGGTGAGACACATACATTTACAAGGGGCAGCTATCAAAAGGAATCTGGGGCCTTCCCATCCGCGATCTACGACCCTCTTTTCACCAGTTTACGGAAAATTGGCAGAAATGCACGAAGTTCTCAGCTGCGAATGAGACATGATCAAGTCATCAGTCACTCCGGGGATGTCCACAGTAGTGGACGAAACTGTCAGTGTTAAAAATAAGGTAAGTGTTGTGTTTTTAAAGAAAATTATATTTAAAATATGGATTTACCGACACGATGAACAATTTCAGAAACATCTGGAAGTGTTTCATTGTACCCCACCTAAATATGACGGAGATGTTATTCAAATCGTGTCAATAACTCAAAATATACAAGTGTATCCAGCCATCATTAATAACTCATATATTACGGGTGTATACATTTAATCCCCCTCACTGTCGCTTCAGATGATTCAGATATGATGAAATAGGTCTTTTCTGATATCCATTATCAATTTTTGAATCTCATCTAACGTTCGGTGTCAGTATCTGCACTTATAGCAGCATTATCAGAGAAACTGTCATCGTTCACACTGGTATCATCAGATAACAACATGTGCAGACGTCTTCCACGTATAAGTCTCCTTTCCTTTTGTCGCGAATTGGTAGAAGATGCACGAGGCTAGGATGTAGCATGATCCTCGCCTATATATGTGTCCGAGGAACTGTTCTCCAATGCAGAATGAATTCACAAAGTTGTTCCGGCATTGTATGGTAATACCCATAGAAGCACCGGCGGTTGTGGACTGTATCACAGGCCATCGTTAGATGAAGTAGTATCACCCTCTTGCGCCATTTCTACCATACGTCTAATTTCCATTTGTACACGTCTTCTTCTACGTGCCGCCAGCGCTCTAGACTAAGGGGGCATCGTTTATCTGCAAGTTAACAATTTAATGTCAAGCTTTTGTAGAAATTATGTTGTTCAACATTCAAAGGTCTTTTTCTCAATTGCAACTTGCCATATGATTTTTTTTTATATGATTTATCCTGCTGCTTGGGGGGTGGGGTGGAGAGAGAGAGTGGGTGGGGACTCAACAGTTATTCTCATGATTTATTGATTTTAGGTCCAGTAAACACTTTAAGATGTGAATACAGAAAATGGGTTTCTTGGAACAATCCTTTCGTTCTAAATGTTTAACAAACATTACGGAAACGTCTCCGTAATGACTTGGTAGTGTCCGTAAATTCATATCATTTTACTGTTTTAATAATGAATATCAATTTTTGAAAATTATTTTTCAATTTACCGAATTGGGTTAATCATTTATTTGTTCTTACAAAATGTATCATCAGATAGTGAAAACGGCTAATCTTTACATGCCTTTCAAATGGTCATATTCGCAGTAAATATTGTTCTTTAAAACATAATTAGAAAGGTATTTTGCTTGATTTAAGATTATCAGACTCATTGTTGAATATGGCCTACACCGCTGCAAAACGTCTTCGAAACGCTCATACCCGGTCAGATTTACTGCACAGAGAGAGAGAGAGAGAGAGAGAGAGAATCCTTTCTAACTGTCTGAATGATTTTGAATGAAGATTCGACAATGCTTAAAAAAAACGTCTCGACGACGTTTGAAATACGTTTCGGCTACCGAGGTTTAGGCGATGAAGTAGATTTCAGTCTATGTTCAAACGCTAAATTCATTTTAGATAAACAGGTATTATCAGACGCTGAAGGGAGCAGAATTTGAAAAGTCATTCAAATTGTCAATTCATTCAAATTGCCATAATGATATCAACTATTAGGTCTTCCTTGCAAAAACTACAAAATAAAGTCCTCTGCTTAGCTCATTGATAGTTCATTTCAGTTGTCATAATGACATTAGTTATTGGGTCTTCTTTAAAACTACAAGAAGAAAGAACTTCTTCTGCTTAGACTCGGTGTTGAGCATATTGCATACAGTGCTGCAAAACGTCTAGGAAACGTTCATTACACGTTATTTTCACCCCCTGAAGAAGACAGAGAGATAGACAGACCGACAGAGAGACAGAGACAGAAAGAAAGAGAGAGAGAGAGAGAGAGAATGATTTTGAACGAAGTTTCGACAAGACTGAAAACTGTCTCAATGACGTTCAAAACACGTTTCGGTTACCGCCGAGGTTTTGGTCTATAATTAAACGTTCTATTCAGCTTTACAAAAGGTATCATTAAACGTTTAAAAAGGACTGAACTTGACAATTCATTCAAATTGTCAAGCTGGCATCAACTAGAAGCTGTTCTTTCAAAACTCCAAAAAAAAAAAAAAAAAATAAAAACGTTCTTCGAATTCGACACAAAATGTCTAGGAAACGTTCGTAACAAGAGAGAGAGAGAGACAGAGACAGAGAGATCACAGAAAATGATTACCATACTATCGAACTTTCGTAATGATTCTGAAGGAAGAATCGACAAGAAAGACTGAACTGAAACGTCTTAATGACGTTCGTAACACGTTTCGGTTATCGAAGTTGCGGCAATAAAATTGATTTATATGTTTAAAACATTTTAGTTAGCTTTCGTGAAATAGATAAAAAGGTGAAAACGGCATAACTTGACAGTATATTCAAATTATCATATTTGCATCAAAGACAAGGTCTTCTTTAAAAGCTTAAATTAAAATCACTGCTGCCAGAACGTCTTTGAAACGTTCATAACACGTCATTTTCACTGGTGTGTGTGTGTGTGTGTGTGTGTGTGTGTGTGTGTGTGTGTGAGAGAGAGAGGAGTAGAACATATAACCCCTTTCAAATTTCTGAATGATTTGGAACGAAGATTTTGGCAAGAAGTACTCAAAGAAAGCGTCTAAACGACGTTCAAAGCACGTTTTAGTTGCCGATGTTTTGACGATAAAATAGCTTTATACGTTTGCATATTAGACCGCATTTAAAACTACAAAAACAAAGTCTTCTGCTGATTAAAATCACCAGACTCTTTTGGGAAGAAAGCCTTCACCGCAACAAAACGTCTTTGATATTCAACTCTAAAGGCTAAAAGAAAGCGTCTCAGCGATGTGCAAAACACGTCATTGCTATCAAGGTTTGAGCGAGACTCTATTTATAACAATACACATAAAAAGTAAATTGACTGAAAGAAAATCTAACATAAACGTCTCAGCGACGTTCCAAACACGTCGCAGCTTCCAATGTTAGGACAGGTAAATAGATTTTTGAAAGTGTTTTCACTTTTTATTCATTTTTACAACATGTATTTTAGCCGGTCGCAGACGTTCCATTTATATACTATATGACTGATATTTTAAAACAAAATTACACTTACCGCTCTTAAAGGCATTTCTCAACGTTTACAACGCTGAGAGAGAGAGAGAGAGAGAGAGAGAGAGAGAGAGTATTGATCAGTCCATTCTAGTATTCAAAATGATTTTTGACTGAAGATCTGACATAAAAGACAGAAAGTAAACGTCTCTGCGACGTTCAGGTCAAGTCTCGGCTTCCATGATTAGAGCGGGAAAAATATGTGTTTACATAGTTTTATTCATTTTTTATTGAATGTATCAACAGACAGGGAATATATAATGTTAAATGGCAATGTTGCATTCATAATTTTTGATGTTCCATCAAATAATTTATCAAAGAATGCACTTACCGCTCTAAAAAGCAATTTAGTCCGGCACCTGCACCATTCAATATGGCGACGACAAATACCCGGATTAAAGATCACGTGGACTTTGTCAGCGCTTTCAAGACGTCTTCCAGACATACCAAAGACGTATTTATTCTATACTTAAAATTATCGAGAGTTTGTCACATAATTATATTATTTTATTAATCATCACTAATTCTATATCAAGTATGTATGGTTTGGAGACAATTCAGCATTACTTTACTCTTAGTTTCCAACAAGTTTTTCTCACGTGTCCCGAGTGAATACCTAATGACTACGTCTTAAATACGTTTTAGAAGCGTCATAAATTAGGATATCATCATTTTACTATAAAGTGCGACACTAGCATATAATTTGCAACTTTTCATATATACCTTGATTCAAATGAAATGTCAGGGCGGTGACAAATATGCGCTGCCAATATCTGTCAAATTCGATCAGTCCACCAGAAGATTCGGTAGAATAAATTTTGCACGCTTGTTCAAGTTCACTAAGCATAACGCATTGGTATTTTATCTCATGTCACCAGATTTACTGTCATATATGAGAGACTATCTACGTTAATACAAGAAAGACGGTGCAAAACGACCATTGCGTACATGAAAACATTTATGCACCGTTAGAACATCATGTATGCAAAACCTTAAAATAAGAGTCAGCATAATGCAAAAGTCGGACAAAGGCTACAAGTAAATACCGACGACAATTTATTTTCGCTTATAGTTGCAAATCTCTGTTGGCTCGCAAAATGAGACATTTCACGAATATTGAAACTTATCTGTACTCTTAAGGTGTAAACTGCCAAGAGCAAGGTTGAAAAACGTCGTATCAACGTTTAGGCATAAGCTTGAAAACAATGTTGTGTCGACGTAAAACACGACGTTGTTTCAGCTCGTCGGATGTTCTGCTGCGAAATTCTGGAACACACTGTAGTAATTAAGACACGCCAAAATAATACCATTCATACAATGTGCAGATTATCGATCGGTGTAATAGCGAGGACTCAGATCAGCCTGCGCATCCTCCCAGTATAATCATTAGGTTTTTTCTGTTATGTAGAACATGGATTCAGACATATCACATTCTGTCAGCTTTGTCACTTGGAAAAAGCCTCTTCTTTTTGTACGTTGAAAAAAGGACTCAGTGGATCATGGGAACAGTCGTTTCCGTTCAGATAGACAAGTTTTGGATCATGAGGAATAGTGAATTTGGTCACACGGACATAATCATCATGATCAGGGGTTGGGATGCACATGTGCCAAGAGAAAAGGCACACATAGCATGTGCGAATGGCGAATACTCAGATCAGCCTGAGCATTCTAATCATCCGATTGGGTTTCGCAATCTATCCCACGTTTTGCGGTTTTCTTCAAATTACATTAAACCGTGTCTGAAGGAGTCATCCAAGAGAACTATAAATGGTTGATTCGTGTGACCTCTTAACACATGTTCGTTTGCACTGAAGACCCCAAAAAGGGTGGTTTCTAAAGGCAGGTGACCCTTAACAGAGGTGACCACATAAGCAGATTTGACTTATTTCGTTGCGAAAAAAAGGGTAACTTATGAGAAGTGTGAACAACCTTATTCCATGTGCGAAAAGGAAGTACTCAGATTATCCTGCGCATCCGATCAGTCTTCCTTTTTTGCTCAGATAATATGGCTAGCCACGTGCGTCTATTGTTGGCTATACCGCAGGTCAAGAAGTTGCATAACGTTACGTTGGAATAGTACGTTTTGTTACAACAGAGTAATTTTTGTTACCGGTGAGTGAGCAGCGTGTATGTCCCATGCTCCTTTTTGTACAATGGAAAAGTCTAGGGGAAGGTATAAAGATAGCCCCGCCCTGACATTTCTTTTGGATCAAGGTATACCCCTGACCAACAAAAGGTCAGAAAAACAAGTCACACAATTTTTGTCTGAGCGTCTCCGCTTAGTGTTCAAATGGTGCTGGGTACTAAAACGTTTTTGAGATGTCCTGCAGACGTCCATTTTTCCTGAAAAACGTCTGGAACACGTGTCCAAGGCGTATGTCAAACCAATACTCACAGAAGACGTCGCCGTCACCAAAACGTATGGTTCACTGGGTGGGCATAAAATGGAGTTAATTGCAGAACAATCCCATCGGACATACGACGTCAAAATGACGTCGTACTGACGTCGATGCGATGTCATTACGTCGCAAAGACGTCAGTACGACGTCATTTCAAAGCCATGTGCCTGCTAGGATAGCATGTATATGATGTACTCTCTTCGAATTACAGATGTTACGGACAGAGTCGGTTTAGGGGATGCATTTTATGAATTCGTTTCCCACTGAACTTCCTGTGGAGAATCGTCGGAATTAGACAAAAAAAACTTCAATACAAGATGAAAAATGTGCGTTTAAGAAAAGAAATAAATGAATAAAAACACACTAAGGAAAATTATTTAGTCTCATTTGAACAATAGCGTCCGTAATGTATGCGTCATCTGATATAAGAGGCTCATGATTATTGGTGAACAATTCAGTTTGCGTAACATTGCATATACACCAATTACTTTAAGCTTAAAGAAAAACAGAAAGCAACTCAACAACATTTCAAGTGTTTCCTGACCTTAAAGAAAATACAATGTAATACATGTACAAAGTTCGATTGTTTTAAATGTGCTCATTTTATCCCAACCTTGATTTTAATAGCATTGTTTAACAAGTTTACAAAATTTCTGCGTTCAAGGAATATGAATTATGAGTCCGGATGCCTCAGATATATTCAAATGCGATTGTTTTCTTAATTTTTCATTAAAAGGACCAACACAACGAGGTACAAAATGTGTCGAAAGGGGCTCATGAAAATATCTACAGTACCTTCAATACTTTGGTTTGCTATGTAACTGTTGATTTAAAACATGGTTTTTAAAGTCTTTCGATACACACTGAGTAGAAGTAGGGAGACAGAGAAAAAACTTACCGTACATTGTTGGGGGCTGGTATTTAAGTATTCGCGTTGTTGAAGAGCATTTAGATCTCCATACTATGCATCGTTCAAATTTCATCGTATATCAACGTCGGTGCGCTGCAACGACGTCTAAACAACGTCATTTCGACATTGACATTATTGATGATGACACTGAAGGCAGTCACAACTGTTGTGTCCGGCATCTTCAATTTCTCATGCACTGGCCATGGAAAACATGAGAAGACGCCACAATATAGGAGACAGCATATTGTAGTTCCGCAGAGACCGTCAGCATTTGCTTAATAATAAAAGCCAGAAATGCTTAAGCCAAATCGCGAAGAAAAAATGGATTTAAAAAACACACACACACACACAAAAAAAAACAAAAAAAAAAAAAAAACAAGCCAAATAGCCTCGAAAATGGAGTTTGTCAAGCAAATACACTGACAGTCTGTTATGAGAAAACTCGTGTTATGCGACAAACTGTTTGCATATGGTTATCCCAATCACGATTGACAACTGATTCTCTCTTCAGTTGGGACCAAAGACTAAATGACGGCATCCTCCTAAATTTTGTTCAAAAGATCCGGCGCCTGCCCACCTGTGTCTCAATCGGAACACCGCTCGGCCAATTCCGTGAATCACGGAATTGGCCGAGCGTGCTCCGATTGACCTGTGTCTTTGCTCTGGCCCATATTGCGGTCGAACCTATCTATTCTTTTCCCTCAAGCTGCGGGCTGCACTTAAGTCTCGGCTGTGTTGTTCCATCATATAGCTCTTCTATGAATTTTAAAAACTGTTTACACTTTCTGGTTCAGTGGTGGTAAGGTTTATTCATTGAATTAGGGATGTCACACCTGTAGGATTTAGCATACTATGCATGTGCAATCAGTGCACTGTTCAAAATCTCTTACCTGGCTAGTTGTACGTAACTACATGCTTAGAAGCCATCCTATGACTCCTTAAAATGAAAGCATGGAAAAGGCCTAATTCTGAACTTCATGACTCGAATGCTAATACTCTGCTGTTGAAATATTTGAACTGGTTTCTAAACTAATTTAAAACTAGATATTTGTGGAAAATGGACCTAAAAACCTTGAATAAAGGGCATATAAGCAATACTGAAGGTCTTGAGAAACAGTTTTCAAACTATACGAACTTGTTGACTGGCTTTCATCACGGCAGTTTAGGCTTTCCAGAACTGATGCATATTAATATATCTCTTTGCTTAGACATAATTGGATTCTGATATCTTTCCCTCTTCATCTTATTGATTTTACTGTTTACCATGTACATGCATATACTTGGATTTTCACTCAAAGTGATATATAAACACAGGTACGAATGTGGTCTTACAAGCAAATAAATGTACCAAAATGATCTGTAAAACTTGCACCACCTCACTAAATATTGGGACACGAATGCCTGGGCAAACACTGTAGACCAATGTCAGACTGTTCAGGGACTGCAGTAGTATAATATTTCCCATTCTGCCAGCACCTTTGTGCCAAATTGATGACAGTCAAACCAGAGGGTAAAATCAACTTAATTTAGGTTTACAATGGCATCTGCTGCAGCGAGGCTTCTGTCAATATTTAATAAAGCTGCTATGATAAGGCGTTATATCAGTAAGCAGTCAGCTGTAGCAGATTAGGTTTAAATTGTGCTTAAATGGGCAGTCAACCTTAGCGAAAAGTGGAATTGCCGGTTACGCATCAGACCTGTTCTTAAAATTTGTATAAGACCTATAGTTTTCTAACGATTTGAACCTCGACACGACAAAACTAACAAAGTGGCATGCGCGCCCAGCGAAGACTCAGATCAGTCTGGGCAGCCGCCCAGGCTGATCAAAGTCAAGACTCAGATCAGCCGCCCAGGCTGATCAAAGTCTACGCTGTGCGCTGAAAGTATATGCCACCTCCATGACGACTGCAAAGACTCTGATCAGAGTGGGTGGATGCCGAGGCTGATCTGAGGCTTCGCGTGGCGCACATGCCATACTGTTTGTTTTGTCGTGTTGCGGCTCTTATGTGTTTTACTTATTCGTCTCGCAGATTACTTAGTAGGAGCCTATGCATACCGAACACTACTGTTTGTGGAGCAGCATCAGTCGAAGTTTGTGGCTACATACACAAACTTAGTTAAACTCATAGTACATGTCTACCAGGGTTCAACTGAATAAATGTAGCTGCAAGTAGCGCTACATGAAAATCCCATTTGCTATCTGTTGAAAAAAGTCGGTAGCAAAAAGTTGTTGAATAAAAGCCTTTCATTTCGGTCTTCAAGGGTTCTCTGTTTTTTTTTTGTTTTGTTTTGTTTTTTCGTTTTTTGTTGTTGTTTTGTTTTCTCTCCCTCTTTTTCTGGGCATAGTTCATTTATCCTCGAGGAGCTAATACACTAGTAAATAAAGTGATTTATTTGTATACAACATAATATTATACAGAATATACATGTACTTAGTGTGAAGCAACTCGACCACTTTTTTGTTGTTCTCCCTTTTCATACGGGGTCAACTCTTAAAGTAAAGAATTTTCGCCTAGTGGGGCAACTTTTAAAGAAAGAATTTGCTCCCACAGGGAGTAAATTCTTTACTTTAAGAGTTGACATCTTTATGGCAGAGTTTTGTCGACCAGGGAAGCAAAGGGGGGATAAAAAAAAGTTGTCTCCCTTTGTAAAAATAGCGTATATTATGGAGGTGCTCCAATACATCTTTTAAAAGTAATCGAAGCACCGCTCGGCCTTTTTCGTGAATCTGATTCTAGGAATTGCCCGAGCGGTGTTCCGATTGACACCTTAAGGTGTACGGATACATTTCCCAGGGTATTCACTCTGACTTGGCAATATTTTTCTTAATTCTCAAGAGAGGGAAGGACTCACTCTGGAGAGTAAATTCTTTGATCTATGTCACGAGAGCAAAACCTTTCAAGCCGGGAAACGGACCTTATGCAAACCATGCAGACCCAGTTCAAACGCCGCAGAATGTAGCCTCTGATCAGGGTCTTCACTGTTTGCTCGCCGTTACGAGTTTCTATGCAAAGTACAATAAAAATGCAAACATGAACCAGAAATCCTTAAAACTAGAAATGGGCTGATCCAAATGATAAGGACGGACAGGTTCACCTGTCAGAAAGGGTTAAGAGTTGCCTCCTTTGGAGAAGGGATGCATAAATCAGGGAAGCAATTACACTGTAAAATTTGTTGGTCAAATACGAGTTAATCTATGTTCATCCAAATTGTTTGACAGAGTAACACCCCAACAAAATAATCATAATTGCATTTCAAATCAGATAACAAACTTTGGAGGGCGTAAGAACCAGTCCAACTTTTCCCCAACACAAGTGGCTAATAAAGATGCAGGTGACGACTTGCAACTGCCAAAACAGTGGTGAACAGGGAATTTGCCTCAATTTTGATTATGGATATGGTATTTTTCGAGGCGGAGCCTAGTATAATTTCGATATTGTTCCACATTTCACAAGATTCCATTGGTCAAATAACGCGTATGTCAAAATTTAGCCAAGAATATCAAAGGTCAATGAATAATTAATCTTCGTTTCTTCTAGTAGTACTGCGTTGAACAGACACACGGCGCCAAGTGTGTGCAACTATGGTTACGTACCGTTGAGCCACTTGGGGATTGATTGATTGATTGATTGATTGTTTGTTTTGGGTTTAACGGCCCTTTGAGACAATATTTCAGTCTATATCGGGCCGTCTCCCAAAGAGAGGGAGAAAGAAAGGAGAAATGATAGGCGAGACAAAAAAATGTCCAAACAACCCCCACCCGCACCTACTGCAACCACAGAAGGCCCTTGTCCTACTATGGTCCAAATGAGTAGGACGCCTCGGCACTGGAAGTTACACCCAGCACCATCGCACCACCCAACCACCCCCGCCACTTCGGGAATGTCGATAGGAGAATTGAACTAAACTGAACAGAACGTCGTACTGCACTGTGAATACTAGCACTCTGTCTTGTATTAATTCAAAATGTTTCTCGTTTGTAATTTTACAAAATAAATGTTATCGAAAACAGACGCAGATATTCAAAACTTTCTTTTATTGTCGTAGATCTACTTTCGGTTTAATACACACAAACAAACAAACAGAGCAACATGTTGATAACTATTTTCAAATCAGGTCAATTTCGAGATTGACCGCGGTCCATTTTGGAATTCCAAATTGGACAGCTCAATTTTTAGATAGGTCGTTGTCGCTACCCACTGTCAAAATTCCGGTTGTAGGTGCCTATCAACATAGCTTACTTATTCATGAAAGTTATTGTCAAATCTTCAACTAGAGAAATATAACAAAACACTTCCATTTAATCTGCGCCGATTATCTGTTTTTAAAGATTTTTCTTGTTTTATGGTAAAAACATCTTTATTCTGATATTCACACAAACACTTTGTTTAAGCCAGCAATAAGTATAATATATCAAGCATTCCAGCCTTTATGATGAATAATGATGCGCCCACCAAGTTTGATGCTAAACATTTGACAGTTTGGCACGGATAATGAACCAAACATTTCATTTGAGCAACAATAAACAAAGTAAATTAGACAAAAGAAGCAACACAGTGCATCATGAATGTTTTATCAAGCATTTTCTTTACAAATACTATAAGTCAACAACATTTTATCAAGAAGTTTGACAGTGTAACATGGCCTTAAAGATGGTAATTTCATCCGGTATATTCTTTCACGTTAGATTATCGTCCAATCCTAAATGTTTTTGTGTTTTCATTCCAGAATTGCTCGAACAACTGTGGTCATATACATGGACATCTTCATGAACAGACGAATCTTCATATAAATATTTTATGTTTAGATACTTAAATTTTATTCTGTCGTATGTATGTGTTCGTTTAAGCCTTAAACTTCCCTCGTTTTGATACTGGTGGTCTTCGGCAAAACCATTTGCACCTAAAAGTTTTCCTGGTGCAACAAGTTCAGTCTGAGCAGCATTAGGACTGCAAAACGAATTCTGATACGGGTCCATAGCAATGCGAAAAACTGACTCTTCCCCTGTGACACAGTAAGCCTCTGGTTCATCGTTGCCTACAGCTGGGGTAGCTGGAATAGTCGCAGGAGTCGTTGAGGGATGTGACATTTTGTGTGACTTTTTGTGGCATCTTCTCTTTACAACCCACATAACTACCGCAACAGCAATAACTGCTACAGCCGCCACAAATGCCACTGCAGCCACAGCCAAGAAATTGTTTGTGTCAAACGGGTTAATGTCTGACTTGGAATGACCAGATGGCTCTAGTAAGCCCATTGTAACAGAGGTCATATTTTCCGTAATTATAGAGTATATACTAGTGCTTACGTTCAAATTTCTTGGAGTAGAATAATTATGCTCGGCAGGACTAGTGGCTAGATTCAACTCGCTTAGGGTAGAATAATTATGCTCGGCAGTACTTGATGTTTTCTGGGTTGATTCATTAGTAAACATGGATGCGTCTAAGTCGTTGAATGTTGGTGTACCCAGAGTTGAAGTGGTAGTTATCTCGGAGTTTTCTAGAGTCGTTTCCGTCGTTATCCTTTCTTCACCCTCTGTAGATATCGTTTCAATTGTTGGGCTGATCTCTCCTTCCAAAATATCTGTTTTCGGCCTATAAGAAGATGAAGTGTCTTTCTTGCTGGTGGTTGTGGGTACAAAAGGACTTTCACATAGGTATGCTTTCTCTTTGAGACAGTTATCGGGTTCCAGATGGAGTATATTGTCATATTTCGTTGCAGCTAAACATACAGAATCTGAATCATGTCTTTTGTCATCAGCTATAAACGGTTTATAAACCCCAAGCCAATAGCCAGTGTTACCTACCATTAACGTTCTGAGACGTTCCACGCTGTTTAGATCGGCTAACAATCCATTATATTTTAAACACACATTTCTTGCTTCCTCCCATGTAGATGAGCTATTGACAATACAATATCGTTCAGTCGAAACCCTAGTAGAACAGTTTCTACTAAGCAGGGAGTATTCGCCACTCTTACAGAAATACCCATTGACTCTAACACTCTCGCCAATGGTGTAACAAGACGCTGTAAACGCTTTTATTTTGTTTTCCTTATCTTTCAGTTTTCCGTAAATGCACTGATCGTAAAAAGGTCCGTTGTTAGCCATATTTATTGACTGGTCAGTATACAGTCTGTAAACGCTTATTTTACCTTGGCCTCCACAAGAATCAATATAGGCTTTATTACACTTATTTTTACACATAGACTCACTTACTGGTTTCATTTTTGTTTTAACCTCCGTCTCTTTCAGACAATAACAACCAGTATCTGTGAGTCCGATATATTCCGTTGTAAAATGATTGTACATTGGTTCATTGAGGCAATGATGTGTACAAAGATATAGGTTGTTGTTACCTAATGCCTCAGGAGAGGAAGAATGCCTGTATCTGTATTCATAGCATCCGCGAAAAGCAACAGGTGGAGCAAAAGAGGCATATCCATCGACCCAAACTGATTGCCCATTATCCAACAGATCCTTGATCACTGCTGAAGAATCGGTCCTTGTGATTTTGTCATATCTCAATAATCTTCCGCTTGCAGTATTACAGTTCCTTTTAGCATCGTATTTTGACACTAGTCTCGGATCCAAACGAATATAAGTGCCCGAAGTTCCAATATTTAGAATAGCACTCAACATTATGAGAGTGATATATAAATTTATTGTTTTCCACATTTTAGGCAAGTATCGAATTTGGCTATAATCATAGCTCCAGATAAGAAGGTGTAACAGGGATAAGTATGGGATAATTTTCCTTATTTTCCCGTAAATACATACTTTGTGACCTCTCATAAAACCGTCTCGGCGAGACGGGCCGAGACGGTTTTAATGAGGGGTTACAATGTATGTTTTCGTTGAGATATAAGAAAAATTATCTCTGAATTATCTTTGTTACCCCTTTTTATCTGGCGCACTGTAATAATAATTTTGTGAAATAACTGAATAGTGAAAAGGATAGCACTAAGCTTATAAACTCCTTAAGTCATCATGTGAATAAACTTAATCATGGGCATTGTACTCACAAAGGACGATTAGTCATAGGGCATTGTTTATTTATTATTTTTATTTAGTTAGGAAACTGAGGAAAGAATAACTGAAACAATAGCTATTTACGGACAAGTATATTCATCAACAATTATATCTTTCCGTTATAGAACATGTACATGTTTCTCATATAGATGGTTATTATAGGGTTATACTATCAACATAGGGTTAATAGAGTAAAGGCCTGACAACATAAGAATTTTAGAAATGCATGTCAGTCATAGTTTCATGAAAACATGGGTGTTGCCAGAGGCATTTACATCATACACATAATCATGTTGCATACTGTTTGAGGGAACTATAGAGGGTTAGCCCCTAAGATATTTTCGTATTGCCATATGAGTTTCATTTCATTATCATTTGCCAGGCCCCTTGGTACCTGTTGAAAAGCGAGGCCGATGTTTCTTCTTGTGTTAAAACGTACCAGGTCTCGAGAGAAATGTTATCTTCAAAGCAGTTACACAGTATCCGAACCCACTGTACCAGCTTTTCCGGTTTTCAGAGCGTTGAATCGAGAGTATAAACATTCCCTTACAACCAGTAGTCGGAAATCATTATGTTTTGAGTTTTTATCCGGAATCTGCTGCGTCATTTATACTTATTCAGCTTTGAAAATGTAAAGAGGTAAGTTTAATGTAATTTGCTCTTCGGTCTTTTACTTTACTGCCCTGTACAATGAAAAACTCGTAACCGTCACAATTTTTTTCTGACCAGCTTAATATAACACGAGTTTGTGTCGTGCAAAACCTAGAGCTATCATCCTATTATCAAAACTAACAAACTTTAGATTGATAACGCCTTCCGTTTATTTTAAAGATGTTTTTATAAAACATGTTAGAAAAGGCTCAAAGCGGTTTTAGAATCATGTCAGGGGCGATTTGTTTACTGTACACATTACTGTCCATCCAGTATACGCCTGGCTAAGAGTATATGATGAAGTTACTAACGTCAGATGAGATTTGTCTTCATTGTTTAGACTGTAAATTATCTTATCAGTGAAGGCCCTTACTAGATTCCAGGTTACTTCGTACTTTATTTTTAGACTGGAATATGTTCTACCTTTTAACGTGTTTGAGGGTGAAGGTTTGGGCCCAGTAAAACCGGTTTAAACCCCACAGTAGTTATTACATGTACAGACCGTCCCAAGGCGGTACTTTCGTTGCGGTTGCATTTGTTTTATGTTCGGTGCTGTTTAACTTATTGTGCTTTCATTTTAACCCTTCCATAATAAAAAATAGAAAGTAGGTAAAAATAGTTGTTAAATGTTTTTCGTATAATTTGTTTAGTCTGTTTTGTGGTACATGTGTGCGCCGCGGCGGAAGGTGAGGGTGAAGGTTTGGGCCCAGTAAAACCGGTTTAAACCCCCAGCAGTTATAAATGACCGTACCAAGGCGGTACTTTCGTTGCGGTTGCATTTGTTTTATGTTCGGTGCTGTTTAACTTATTGTGTTTTCATTTTAACCCTTCTGTTGGTCTAAATTACTTAGTTCAGTAAAGATAGCTGAGTTGCCACCTATTTGGGAAAGAGCAGCTGACTCGGCTTATCACTTGTAATTTGAGCCGCGACGCGAGAAAACCAACAATGTGGTCGTGCGTCCAGCGCAGACTCAGATCAGACTGGGCAGTCTGATCTGAGTCTTCGCTGTCCACATGAAGGTAGCTTAGACCCTCAGCTACCCTTTGAACGCAAAGCGGAGAGTCTGATCACACTTGGCAGGTGCCCAGGCTGATCTGAGTCTGTGCTGGGCACACAACCACTTTGTTGGTTTTCTCGTGTCGCGGCTCATTTATTGTATGTTGGAATGTATTTGTCAATCTTTCCCTTTGATATTGGGGATAGGGTTTCGGATCTTATTCAGTCAGTTCCTGAAGTGTACGTGTATTTACTCTTTAAATTTGAATCACTTTTTTTACTGTTTTTTTTTTTTTTTTTTTTTTTATTTATTTAGTTTAAACATATTTATTTCAACAATATCATACATATACACAGCAATAATATACTGAGTTCCATAAAGCTGTTCTATACTTTCTGCATTATCTCTACGCATTACGAGTAAATTGACGCAAACATTAATTTTCATAAGCTTTTGAAATTTCGCCTTTTTAAAAACAAAAATTGAAATAGAGAAAAAACGTCTCCGAAAAAAATATCTCAAATTTTGATATGTTTCGATGAATTGTTAAGTTGGAATATTGAAGAAATAATATTAAAATTTTAACGTGTAAATATTTCTCGAAGTAGATTTTTCAAACCATAACCCCTGTTCAGATAACGTTGATTTTTTAGCGTCCAACTAAATTGGGCGCTAAGATCGGTTTCCGACATATCTTTTAATTCCGATAAAGCAGTATCGAGTTATTCTAGAAAATCTATGAAAATGAAAAACGAAAAAAAATCGAAGAAATATCTCATTCCGTTTTCTAGACAGAAGGGTTCAAACAGGTCAGGGGTTCATTTTCCCGATTGTGCTATTATCGGAAGTAATTGACGTCGCGTAATACGCGGTTCATAAGAGTTCAATGAAGAGACGTCACGTTACGCAAAATAAATATCTTAGCAAAAATAACCCCCTGATGCATTGAAATCTTCCTCCCGAGAAGACGGAATAAGATTCGTTTTTCGTGCAGTTACATTTTCTAGAAGAGATCATAAATGTTTTACTATAAACAAAACGTTTACTGGAAAACATTTTTAGGAATAATCACTCTTTGACTTTGAAAGAAACGACGTCATCGGAACAGGGGATCTTTTTTGTGCAAAATTTGCACGGTGAAAACTTATTTTTTTTTTAAATTACATGTCAACATATTTCATTAAACATATCAAAATTTCAGATATATTTTTCGGAGACGTTTTTTCTCGATTTAAGCGTTTATGTCAAATTAAGCAATATTCGATAGCTAATGACAGGTCATATTTGCCTAAATCAACACAATTTGCTTATGGAGCGTCCGTGATTCCAGAGAGCGAACTTCTATTCGTAGGTTCTGGATCACTAGATGTACAAACATAGGCGCAACGCCGATATATGAGCCGCGACGTGAGAAAACCAACAAAGTGGTTGTGCGCCCAGTGCAGACTCAGATCAGCCTGGGCATCCGCCCAGTCTGATCAGAGTCTTCGCTGTCCGCATGGAGGTAGCTTAGACCCTCAGCTACCCTTTAAGCGCTTAGCAAAGATTCTGATCAGACTTGTCAGATGCCCATGTTGATCTGAGTCTGCGCTGGGCGCACAACCACTGTGTTGGTTTTCTCGTGTCGCGGCTCATATGTTAAAAACGGAGACTCATGACACTGAACATTGGTACATAGCATTAGACACTTAGGTTTATCATAGTTCATTCAAATGAAGATCCCGGATTATCTGAAAGTCAATTCTGCTTCCTTATGCTTGCTTTAACTTTAGACTGGAATATGTTCTACCTTTTAATGTGTTTGAAATCACTTTTTTGCTGTTATTTTTTTATTTAGTTTAAACATATTTTATTTCAACAATATCATACATATACACAGAAATAATATACACGATCAGTAGGATTAGAACGAAAGCGTCTGCTTATTTATTTCTTCACGATTTTTTTATTTATTTATTGTCTTTTTTAATTAAGTTATTTCCAAAACGATAAATAAATAAAAACATAAAAAGATACATAAACTAAAAATAAAAACATTAGGTAGGCATCCTTTCTGAAAAAGACTGTTCCTCCAGAGCAAATTTCATAGTTGTAGAGAATCTCCAACATGGAAATTTAGCCTTAGCAACAGCATAGCAACAACTTAAGTTGTTTTATAAATACGGCCCCTGACCTTTCATAAGTTATTGTACCCCGCATTTTCGAAGAAAAGCGAAGAGACATAAGTATTCGGCTTTCCGGGGTTCCGTGATTCCGTATTTCCGTGACTCCGTGCTTCCGTAATTTCCCGCCCCCTCTCCCCCCCCCCCCCCCCACCCCCACCCCTCTATTCACAGTAGGTATCTTGTGTGCCCAACTCCTCCTACAGGTTTTACATATATCATTCTGAAACTTTGCAGACTTCTCTCTGATGCTTTGTATATGTGCATGTTATTTAGGGGTTATCATCAGATATTTTTACTACTTTTTCGCTTTGTGAACTTAGTCATTTTTCAGCATCAGAAGACCTTTTGAGAACATACTTTATGTGCGCAACTCCTTCTACACTTTTCTCATGTATCATTCTGAAGCTTTGCAGACTTCTCTCTGATGCTTTGTATATGTGCATGTTATTTAGGGGTTATCATCAGATATTTTTACTACTTTTTCGCTTTGTGAACTTAGTCATTTTTCAGCATCAGAAGACCTTTTGAGAACATACTTTATGTGCGCAACTCCTTCTACACTTTTCTCATGTATCATTCTGAAGCTTTGCAGACTTCTGTCTAATGGTTTGTAGATATGCATGCGACTTGGGGGTTGTCATTAGATTTTGTTTATTACTTTTTTTTCTTCGCTTTGTGAGCTTAGTCATTTTTCAGCATCAGAAGACCTTTTGAGTATATACCTTGTGTGCACATCTTCCACTGTACAGTTTTCCATGTATCATTCTGAAACTTTGCAGACGTCTTTTTTCATGGCTTCTAGATGTACACGTGACTTAGGGTTTATCATCAGAGAGTTTGTTTTTATTTTTCTCGCTTTGTGAACTATTTTTCAGCATCAGAAGACAAGCGCAACTCCTACATTTTGCTACATTTTCATGAATCATTTTGAAACTCTGCAGGCTTCGTCCTCATGATCACTAGATCTGTATGTGAGTTAGGGGTTACTGTCAGATAACTTTCTAATACTTTCTCATCTTGGTGAACTTAGTCATTTTTCAGCATCAGAAGACCTTATGAGTACATATTTTGTGTACACAGCTCCTTCTACAGTTGTTCATGAATCATTCTGAAATTTTACAGGCTTCATCCTCATGGTCTGTATATGAGCCGCGACACGAGAAAACCAACAATGTGGTTGTGCGCCTATCGCAGACTCAGATCATCATGGGCATTCACCAAGCTTGACCACACTCTTCGTTAAGTGCTCAAAAAGTAGCTAAGGGATTAAGCTACCTCCTTGTGGACAGCGAAGACTCTGATCAGACTGGGCGGATGCCCAGGCTGATCTGAGTCTGCGCTGGGCGCACGACCACATTGTTGGTTTTGTCGTGTCGCGGCTCATATGTGCATGTAACTTAGGTGTTATGGTCGAATATTTTTTCCCTTTTTTCGCTTTGTGAACTTTTTTTCATTTTTCAGCGTCAGAAAACCCTTTGAGTACACAACTCAAATACTAACAAATTGCATAGACAATGGGTATCTTGAATGTGCAACTCCTCATATGGTTTTGCAGATGTACATTTTGGGATTGTGCTTCACTCACTCTTATTTCTAAAGGCGGGGGACATAAATTCATCGAATTTGCTTGTTTTAAATCTCATTTTATATGTTGATCTGAATCGACAAAAAGTACGTTATTATATTATTCTGTACATCAAGCAACTCCCTTCTCAGTGTTTTTGTGCTAATTCTGGTTCTGTACTCAGCACTCACAGAGCTTCAGAGAAAGTGAATTTGGAGATAAAGGTGGGAGGGGCTGTTCTCTATTCCGTCATTGTCAACTCATATACATGTACCAAATATAAACAATCTACCTTGAAAAGATACTGATAATCTGTTACGAAAAAAATTATTGGAAAGAAAGAAAAGTAAACAAATGCTGAAAAATAAGCACACACAACAGGTCATTGTGAACTCATTAATATACTAAGCTGAGAAATCTGTTACCAAAATTTTCATTATAATTTTCATTATAAGGAGAAAAAGAAAATGAAAGTGAGTGCGTGTGTGAACTCGAGTTTAATAACGTTCCGGCAAAACATGGGCCATACGGAGACGGGATCTCAGTTTAAGTTTTATCCTGAATACCGGAGAGATGGGGCGGGTCGAGCTTGCGACCCCTGGATTGGTAGTAATGCGCCTTATACACTACACTACGGTCGCTCCTGAAAACTGAAGAATAAGAGGATAGCACCCGTTCTCTATCCTACGATACAGTCATTGTCACAGCATATACTAAATATAAACCTTCTACCTTAAGCATTTGCTGTGGTTGATCGTATATGGAAGCAAACTGATACCTATTGGATATACAAATCGTTTAACAACTTCCAAATTTGTGAAAGCATTATTCCAGTAGCTTAACATCGATGCAGAACGCCTTTCAATAGGAAAGCATGACTTTTTTCGCATTTGTTGTTATATAATATGTTGATTTAATAAAACAGTGTCTTCAAACTAGAGGATTTGTTTCATATGTGTTCTCTCGTTCGGATGTCTGTATCTGTATGTATCTCGGGAATTCCCGCCTGTATAAGCTCACTTCCTACATGCCACATGGCGAGAGGAATTAACTTTTCCGAAGAGTGGACACGGACATCCCTATACCGACCAACGGTAAAAAAAGTGGGGTTTGATGTGAGTTTCCAGCCGCACGCCGGTCACGAACTCTCCACTTTCCTGATGTGTACACGTTACAATGTTTGGAGTCTGTCATTGATGTTGAAGAAGAACTGGGGTGTCCGGAAAACCATGGTCTTGTGAGCTGAGCCGTTTTAACAAATTTTCGTTTCCTTCAACCTCTGGAGGCTCTGTATGAATTCAGGTTACAATTGGCCTAGTGGCTTTAGAGGAGATGTTTGAAAGTGTCGAAATATGACAGACCTGGGTCAAAGGTCAAAGAATGGTCTGGACCTCTTGCACTCAAAAATCTTCATTGTTTTATTCAGATGACTATATGACCAAATTTTATACCAAAATCTTCAACAATCTCCATGAAACCGGTATA
Organism: Ctena decussata; assembly: GCA_963989385.1. Taxonomy (NCBI): domain Eukaryota; kingdom Metazoa; phylum Mollusca; class Bivalvia; order Lucinida; family Lucinidae; genus Ctena; species Ctena decussata. Next base: position 55,168,964 of record OZ022504.1, read on the forward strand.
CTCTCTCTCCCAACCCACCCCACACCCACCCCAACCACACACACACACACACTTTTTCAAAGCGGGATATGATGAATTGGCTCACAGAGAAGCAATGTTTTTCCTTCGATAGATGACCCCTATTGAGAAGGGAGACAAATACGAAAGAGACCGAGTTGCTTCCCTCGCGAAAGCAATACATATTTGATAAAGCATTAGTATCTGATATTATTACTATTAATTTAATATCAATTTATTATTTTCTTTTGTTATTCATTTTAATCTACACTAGGGAATATTTATATTCCATCAGATATTCGTCAGTTAATTGGGCAAATCTTCTGATTAAGGTGGAATTATGCACACGGATCGCCCCTTAATCTTAATCTCATGTAATTCATGGTTCTAAATAGGCCTGTGACCGGGGATATGGTACTTTATGACGTGTGCGGCTCTCAAAAGCTCAGGTCAGGCTGCGTGATAGTCAAAGCTGGTCAATGTCTGTCATTGTTCTTGGGTACACATTGTGGAGCGCATCCGACCAGTCTTAGGCTTCTTGCGTTAGCAGACAGACTCGAGTCTTTGCTGATCGCTTATGTCTTAATGTACCTTCGATAGTCCTATGCTCAAAAGGGTCCTAAATATTGGGGCAAACAGTGAAGACCCAGATCAGACTGCTCCAAAAGGAGCAGTCTGATTGAGGTCTGCACTTTTTGCCATTACGCCCCTTATATTCTACTTCATCTCTGGATAGTACATTTCCGACCGAAAAATAAATTAAAAATTTGTTCAAATTTTAAGATAAGTACGGTTAACAATTAATGTGTCCAAATAATTTGGAGCAATTCCGGGTATTTTACTACATTGTACACACTACTGTTTAAATTCTTTTTGAACCTTTTAACCTTATTCTTGTCTTTCCCATATTGGATATTTATTGTTTTGTAGAATTGAACAAATGGAGGAATTGTAAGATGTGTGTCTTTTATTGTGTGATCATGATATAAAAATGGAATGATTACCGGTTGCTTGGGTCGATTTTTGATATACAAAATTTGATGACATGTTCATTTACCAAAGAAACGATAAGAAATCAAAATAAAACGCTATTTAGCCGCTTCTGTGGGTGCTTAATATTCAAAATCTCTGATTACTTGGAAGTTGCTGAGATATACGAAGGATTTACCATTAAAAGCGCGGAAAAATCATGGAATAGCTTAAGCAAAAAGATGAAAAAGAATGGTAGTTGGGCGTTCCCATGACTGATCGGAGAAAAATGGTAGACAAAGGATTAGTCGCTCTGGTGTTGTTAGTAGCATCAGCCATGCTAATAGTGAGTATGATTAAGTAGAGTTGTCTCCCACTTTCGCATATTCAATACAGGCTTTTAGCTCAAAGAAACTTCTGTCTTTCATTAGAAACATACTTCTTACATCAGCAACAGGCCCGGATCCAAACCACCACATACCGGTGGGGCTCTGGATAACTGACGGGGCTGAGAGGTGCCGAGATGTATGATGTATGTGTGTGTGTTTAGTGTGTGTGTGTGTGGGGGGGGGGGCTTAAAAATATGACATTACTAGGATCAGTTTTGATGAGAATTTTAGATAATGTTCTTTTTGCCTTGAAAAATATGTTGTGATATCTAATGAGAGTCGCCTCGCCGAGGCGATTCTAATGAGATGTCACAACATATATTAATCTTACCAGGCCTAGGTGGCGGGACTGAAGCCACAAAGCACCCCCCACTCCTACAGGATCCGGGGCTGAGCAAGAGGACGCATACATTTTTGACTAATATTTCCATTTTAAATGAAAATTACAACTCCGTAGAATGCTATGTCGCACCTGCACAGCGCTTTCAGTAGTAGTAGTCATGCGTGGTGAAGAGAAAGTAAGCTTTACAGATGTCATTGTTGAATTCTGGCAGCGAGCCTGTCAATTCAGAAAGAAAAATTTAACACACCTTTCCGGACGAAGGTCTTTTCGTGTGCCGACCGCTGTATGCTTGGGTATTATGCGGTATAGCAGAAGAAGAATACTTCGACTAAAACGTTGAAAAAAAAATGTTTTCACACTTATTAGGGTAGCACTTCATCAGTTTTACTCATCTTTCCGGACAAAACTTCTTTCGTGTCCATTTTGACCAACCGACCGCTTTATGTCAAATCGGCTTTATCAGCTTAAATAGTGTGGCTATGGGGTATCTCTGGGATTGACTCCGCGAGGCAATGTAATGATATCCCGAAACTTCATTATGATTTGGAGTTATTTGTCAGCAGAAGGCATCATTTAAAAGAAATATCGTAACTTGACAAAAAAAAAATGCAAGGGACCCCCGAGATGGTATCTTATATAGGCGAGTAAATAAACTGAATTTATTTTAAAGATTGTCTCCCTCGTGTATTCCATGTTTACAGAAACAAATATTTTAACAAAATTTCGTTTGACAATATGTAATAGTTAACCGTACAAGTTTTGAGAAAATGCATGTTTTTTCGATAAATGTGGAATGAAAAATAATCTTCAAATTAAAATGCAAATTACCTATTTCCTCACGGCCTATAAGAATATCGATTTTGAACACGTGTGTCATGTGATCATGTATAGGTAGTTTTCTTATTCGTGCACGTGAGTGTCACGTTTGAATAAATTATTTTTGTCCAATAATGCGATATTGACCTCGATAGTTGAAAAAATTATCTTATTGTTTGTTTAAAGTCACTTTTATCAAATATCATCATCTAAACTCTATTTCAAATATATAGTTAGACCATGTCGGAGGTATTGCATGAAATATTTCATCAAATCATTTTTGTTATTATTATCAAGGGAGTAAATCTTTAAAACAGGTGATGAAAATAACGAAATTTTCGCTTCTCTGATAAAAAGGTCATTCGCACGTACGACACACATAATATTATTTCTGTTTATAGAATTTAACGTGCCCCCCACCCCCCGCCCCCCACACACCCTCCCCGCGCCCACCCCATACAACACACAAAGTCCCCCTATCCTCTTTGTAAAGGCGTTTTGTTTCATTTTTACTACTGGGCACACAATTTTGAATCAACATTGAATCAGCTATTTTTCAACGTCATTGTTGATTCTACGTTGTGTACGTGCTGGGGATATATAAGACAAGTTCAGTCGATTCCAAATGTACGTCGTAGACTTTTGGATTAGCGACACGACCTTACCCGTTATCACACATTGGACTGTTTTATACTTTGTAAAATTGCCAATGTTGATCTTATCATAAACATTGCTTTTTAGAATGTATGAACAGTAAACTATCCTCATTATTTGGACAGCTCAAGAAATAATCGTAAAATTTTAAGAAGTTGATCTCTCTCCTTATTTTTACACAACGCCGGAAGTCCGGCGTTGTTTAAAAAAATCAGGAGAGATGGCTAACAGCGTCAACTTCGATCAAGCTGCTCAGGACCCTTATGGTCCTGGTCTACACTTTTTAGACGCGCCTTTTCTGCCCAGTAACAAGGATCACTACGGTTATGTCCCAATAATACCTTAATTCTTACAAATATTTTCTAATCTTCCACAATCTCCTTAAATGTTTTTGTTAAGTATGGTTTATATTGCAGCTCACTGTTAATCTAATTTTACGAAAAAAGCATTGACTGCTACGCGAAAGGATAAAGCATATAAACAAAATAAAAACTCGTAAAAACATTTATATTTTTTCAGGAGGTTGCACAAATAAGATTTTCTGTTTTATCATTTCACGGTGCCACGGACCAGATCAGAAATGTTGCATAAGGTTATATGTTGTCCTAAATTCGTATAAGGCCGACTTTATTTTTCATTTATTTATTTACAGGAGAGCCTATATACCCTGTGATTTAGTTCTGCGTGCTGAGATTTCATGCTCACGGTCTTGGAACGCTGTTCAGGAGCACTCAGTTGGTGTCCCTAAACTTCCGACTGTGCGCACAGCACAGTCCAGCATGACCCATAACTTGAACCTCTTGGCACCGATTCTGTGACTAAGGTTATATGGGGCAGTGAGGTTGGTCTGTGGGCAGTACACAATATATTCAAACTGAACTCGTCAGTTATCTAGAATCAGAACATGTTATACTGCTCCTAATAAGAAGGGATATTAACACATTTAAGGCAGCAGAAGTAAGGAAAATAAGTAAATGAATATTAAACTGTTATAATTCTTACAGCAAATATTCATAGAGACCCTCAGGCTTCATTAAGACAGACGCCTAATGTCTCAGTTAACAAGATACAGATACTTTTTTCATGCGGTTTTATCACAGGAGAAAAAGATAGGCGTAAAAGATACCATTGTGTGGTGCATTGTCTCACACATGGTGACATTTGTAACAGCCCTACACCTTAAATAACGCAATAAAGCCTACCAAAGTGGGTGTTTTCAGTTTGGAAAATTATGGAGAATTTTATTATTCACAGAATCTGAGGGTCCAAAAGAATTTTTTTCGCCGATTTGGATTTGAGGTGTAAACCCCATAGTCCTTTATGTGCATTGACTGTTTCTGTTTTAGTTGAATAGTTTTACTTGAATAGTGTTCTGTCAACATACAACAATAAACTAACCCAAACATTATTATTATTTTCATACACGCTTCTATGTCATAATATCCCCTACTTTCTGTGAGCAGTATATTATACAAAGATCACTGGCGGCTTGGCTAAACGAAGGGAGTGATCTCTTCCAATTCCGCCTAGCCCCTAACCCTTATCCTGAACTTGCCGGGCCGCGTAGCTCAGTCGGTAGAGCACCTGACTTATAAATCAGAGGTCCTGGGTTTGATACCCGGTCTGGCCAAATACTTTCGTTTCTCCATCCGCTGATTCTAGAAAGGCAGTTGTCACTTAGTACTGGTTAACCGCTTAGGAGGTCTAAGCCTGCCCAGGAATAGTGTGGTTAGGTTAACTGACCGTCCGGACATGACCATAGCTGTTTATAGGCCGTTTGCTGTCTATAAAACAGGTCATTTTGCAGATTTTCTTTTTTATTACTGGTTATCAAATTGATTGTTTTTCTCCACTAGTATTATTAAACTAATACATAACTGGAAACTGACTTTAAGAATTTTATCTTGTCAATTTTTTGCCTTTGTCTATTCAATCCTTTACAAAAATTTACAAAATTTTCAGCTAAAGTAAAAGGGAGTACAACAATTTAATGTAATAGCTATAAGAAATGCCCATATATGCATCACAAACAAGAAATATTTCTATACATAAATTAATTCTATTCATCACCAATCAATTCTCTTGCAACCAATAAATAAGTGACCTTCATTTTTACTCATATGAAAAGATTAACAGGTATACAGGTGCCATTGAGTAACTCTGTACAATTAACTAACAATTGACATAGGTAAATATTGACCAGTCTAAGGCTGTTACATAAATAAACTTACTCCCTTGTAAAATACAGTTAAAATATCTTCGAAAAATAGGCAGTTTTCAAAAGAAACTTTTTAGTTTCAAAATATAATTTTGAGGAAAATTATAGATTAGTTATGTATAAGATAGACATTAAAGATGCGCTTTACTTCACAGTGATAGCTGTGGTAGTTTTAGAGATATTTAGCAAAACGACCTGTTTTATAGACAGCAAATGGCCTATACCGTGGACGTAAAGCTACACATTAATCCAGTAACATCCAAATCACGAGCTGCCGCTGCTAGCCTCAGCAGCAGCTGCTGATAGCCTCGCAGCAGCTGCTGATAGCCTCGCAGCAGCTGATGACGTTTTACCCCAGTAAGTTTGGTTTTAGCCCACTTTCTAGGAAAGATCGGCTCGATATAGGTAAGTGTTCTTGTAAGGGCTGTAAAGCCCAAATAATAATGACAAATGATGATAATAATAATAATAATAACAACGTCTGTGTTTAAAATGAATAACTGTAGTTGCAGTTATACAATAATACTCTTCGGTAACTCATTTTGTAACTCAGGATTGAGCTTCTTTATTTTCATTCCGTTATACCGTAAAAGTTCTATGTATTGGGATAGATAGGTCTGAGCGGACAGTGCAGGCTCCTATCAGGCTGCTCCTAGAGGAGCAGTCTGATCAGGGTCCACACTGTTTGCTCTTCCATCTGAATCTTTTGGCAACCGCTTTGTAAAACTAGGCGGTTCCATGTTTGAGACAGTTGCGGTGATATTTTGGGTGTCTCAATATTTAGAATTTTGCGGTAGTACTGATTCCTGCTTTTTCTTTTCTTGAGAGAAGGAGCGATTGTGATCAGGCCTGTAACAATGAATGTTTGGTTTCGCTGAACAGTGTATGTTGTATATTTGTATTTGATATATGTTTTGATTCGTACATATTTTGTTAAGTGGGCCTCAAGGAAGAGTAGCTTGTAGCTAATTGTGTCACCCACTGAAAATAAAGTCTTTATTATTATTACTATTACATGTATTGTTATTGTAAAATCTGCGGTAAAATATTCTAAATATTGGGACCGATAAAGCTGAGCAAACCGTTCATAACCAGAATAGACTGCTCTCTCTGATCAGGGTCTACAGTATTTGTCATTTCGTCTGCATCTTTTAAAAACATTGCAAAACAAACCTGTTCAATGTGTTGGCCCATTATGGTAATTAAGTTTGGTGCCCCAGTTCTCAGAGTTTTTACGTTAACCATATTATTATTATTCATTGCAGGAATCAGAAACAATTCAGTTCAAGTGTTCATCAGGTATGTATTTTGTATTTATTTTCTGTCTTATATAATTGCTTCAGAAAAACATGCACTGGGGGGGGACTAGGGTGGGGGGGGGGGGGGGGGGAGCTCCAGTTAATTTTCTGTCGCTGCAAATGACAAATGAAGCGTGTTCGGGTTCCGAAATTCTACGCGGCTACCCGAGTTCGAACATCAGCGGCAAGTGCGCTAACCACTGAGCTACTTCACGCTAGCATTAGGAAGGCGAACAATCTGCTGTCTGTTCCTGATGCAAGAAATAGACAGCTCAAATGCCATAGGGCGTGAGTGAGAAGTACTCAGAGTATAGTAACAAAATAGCCTTTTTTTCATAGTCAGAGAGAGGGAAATCCGGTAGCTCAGTGGGTTAAGCGCTGGCCTCTGAGATCGATTCCTGGAGACGGAAATCTGTTTAACCGTAAATTGGGTTCTATTTTTACTTTACTGTGTTGTTGTTACTTTTATTGTGTATAGTTTTTCTCTTGGTTTGTCGGTAAAATAGCCTTAATGGCTAATGTTCTATATGTTGTAAAGCTAAATACCGACGTAAAATAAAGTTTCTTGCTTGTATCTTGTATTCTATTTATCTATCTTCCTTTACGTCTTAACCCCCCGAGGGGGGGAGGGGGGTCAGACGAGTTCCGGTAAACCAAGCGCTGAATGGAGAGGGGGGGTCAGACGAGTTCCGGTAAACCAAGCGCTGAATGGGGTTAGCTGAAATAAAAACTAAGACAAAGCGGGGGAAATTAGTTTGTACAGTGCGAAAAGAGTGTTAGTATTTCGTTAAAAGATAAAAACAGAAGCTGGTGTTTGGGGGGAGACATGGATCACCTGGCAGACAGCTGGAAGGACCGGTAAATGAATAATAGACCTTGGGAAGAATGTAAACCTGTAATAGTCTTCAAGAGTGGAAATCTGCTCAAGCCTTTCATTATCACCCACCCATCATCCTGACATGACTGTAATACTGTTGAAAAGGGCATTAAATCGAAAGCCATCTATCCATCAACAGTCAGAGAGGCGGAAGAATTACAGTTGCAGTTATTTTGTAGAGTGAACGCAGTATTGCAGTTGCAGTTATTACATTTACAATTGCAGTCGCAGTTATATCAGAGTAAACCAGACAGAGTTGTCGTAATCTGTTAATTAGAATGAAGTGAGTGAGTGAACAGGTGAACTCAGGCAGGTTGAATGTCCCACCAACAACAAGGTCATACGGAGGCGGAACCTCGATTTAAAGTGTAATCCGAAAGACTGGAGAAGCGGGGATTGATCTGGCTACCTCTGGATTGGTAGTGTATCAAACCTGGATACCCAGTTACTGCACCAAGCAGCTTAATTAATCTGGGTCACCCAACCAGGTACTAGCCAAGCTAAATGTTGCTTAACTAGCAACAACAGTCCACCACTCTAACCACGTCCCCATAAAAGCATGCTTTTACAGCGAGGCGTTAGTAGTATTATTTATACCCATTCACTACACTACTCTCTCCTGTTTCTTGAAAGGCCCTGGAGCACCATGTAGCCAAACAGTCTACATAGCTCCCCTTTCATCGCTCAAAGACAGGGCAGTAGTCTCCCTTGAACTCATCACATGCTGCCACCAAAGTACAGGGTTTATGTTACGGTCCAAAACCCATGCAACTGGTCCACAGGACCAGCATGAACAAGTCCAGCTCTGGACCGAAATTATTTCAGAAACAAAGTGAAATTGAAACTTGTTTCTAGGTATTTTACGGTCCAGAGCTGGGCTACAGCATGGACGTGATTTAACTGGTGCTCTCGGTGTTTCTGCTGGTTTTCATTATAACCCTTATGCAATAAACATAAAAATTAGGTGGTCTGGAGGACCAGCTGATACAGAAATCAGCTGGTCCTGCCCAAAAATCACTGGTCCCGGACCAACAGACTAATCGTTAATAAAAACCCTGAAAGTAGTAAACCTGGATACCCAATCACCGCATCAAGCAGCTACACCTGGTCACCCATCCAGGTTCTAGCCGAGCTAAACGTTGCTTTACTATAGCAACAACAGTCCATCACTCTAACCATGACGCCATAAAACAGTGCTCCAGATAAGAAGGGGTAAAAGGAATAATTGAAAGATAATTATCTATGTTTTTGCATAAAAACATACATTGTGACCCCTCATTAGAACCGTCTCGCTGAGACGGTTCTAATGAGTGGTCACAACATATGTTTTCGTTGAGAAATAAAAAAAATTATCTCTGAATTATCCTTGTTACCCCATCTTATCTGGAGCTCTGTAAAAGCATGCTTTTTACAAGGAGGGCTAGTAGTGGTATTTATACCCATTCACTGCAGTAGTCCTGCGCCACATCCACTGCACTACCGCTGCTGCTGTAAGTGTAAGAATGTATACGTACTTAAACACATATCCATAGCACAGGGGCTTGTATCAATCATACTCTTTTAATACGGGCTAGAAATATAGTTTAGCATATATAACAAATTAACAATATATATTAATAATATATATGCTAAACTACGGTATTGGACATAATTAGCGCTCATGCCCCTACAATTGCACATCACGGTAATTTTTGTGGCATATGACTATAAGCACACGTATTTTCACTGGTTTATCTCTCTTGTTTGCTAGTCTTCAAGAGCTGAAAAATGCTACAAAATCTTTCATTTTTCTCTATCCTTTTATCACCACATTAAGCGGCTTTTCTCCTACATGTATTTTAAACCATTAAATTTGTTGTCCTAAGTATATGTGATAGTGTCAAACATTTGGAGCCTTGTGGAGGTGCAATGTTGACATCACCAACCTTAAATTGAAAGTGACATCATAAAATTTGCACTTAGAGTGAATTGGATTTCCGCGCACTAACTTATAAATGTCAAAGCGTCACCTGAAAAGAGTGATACAACATTTCTAATGGTGTCCATAATTTTCTTCATCTACACTCTTTTAAGAATGTTTGCTTTTTATATCTTTGAAAAGCAATGCCACGAACCAGAGTTATAAAAGTTTATCAAGCTAGTACGTAAATTGTATCCAATCATGAAATGAAAACAAAAAATTGGGTTGGTGTGAATTGTGTATACTTTTGCAATAATCCCTAGCACTATTTCTTTGTGCTTCTCAAAATCTGTTCTGGAAGTACTAATAAATATGAAAATGTTAACAACTAAATTTCTGATTTTTGCTCCATGAGGCTCCAAATGCCTTAATGTCAGACACTGTCACATATAACAAGACCTGTCCCTGTACAGGATAGCTCACCTGCAGTGTCTCGCCCATCACATAAAAAAACTTTAACGTAAAACTTTAAAGTGTGACGCCAAAGCCCAGGCCGACGTCCAAGTGACAACAAATATAGCTCTCTGTACTTTCGTACAGGTGAGCTAAAAATGATTGAAATGCGTGCTAATTAAAAAGAAAATTTACTGCAGGTATTTGTCTCAATTTTGAAAAAGTTAAGCGCTCAGGACACTAAAAGGATCAATTACAGTATTTTTCTAACCTGCAAAATACCGAATAGTATGATACAAGCATAAACGGTTTTGTAGACACTGTAGACAAGTCTGGAATTCTGGAATAAAGATTAAACTTGCAGAATGTTTATTTTTGATCTCCAATGTCACACTTTGGTCACATTTTTTTTAACATGCCCAAAGTTGATGTATCATGTACGCTTTTACAGGTTGGGAGAAGATATATGAGAGGTGTTACTTATTTGTGCCATATCAACACACATGGAGCGAGGCTCTGAAATACTGCCACAGGTATGACTGTAGAAATGAAAATCACTACCTTAGCCTCCCTACTTTGGCTCATTTGATGTAAAAACATTGTTTCTAGCATGACTGCAACTGATTGTACCAAGCTGCTGCTCATTACATAGCATCGTGTATAACCTGGATTGGAATGGACCACACAATCTACGTTCCATTGGAACTTGGCTACAATTTACTTCCAAGCATGGTATTGTAATCTTACAGGAAAGAATTTGCTCCCACAGTGGGAGCAAATTCATTTCTGTAAGATGCCATCCAGAGTTCCAGAATAAAAAGGAAGAGAGTATCCCTGCAAGTCCATCCAATTCCAGGTACTAAATCTTACCCAGTGAAAATCTGTACTTACATAATGATTACCTTATAGAAAATAAGTATTCTGATTTCTCAGCCATAATTGTTAGATGATTGATGGACAAATTGAGTTTTACATCTCTTTCAATAATATCTTAGATCTTACCATAATCCTTTGCGCTATCATGTCTTCAAACTCCAGGCCAACCTTTGAGTTGTATCCATGTGCCTGAAGGAATGGGTATACTTTGGAAGTTCCAACTTTTTTTTAAATTTTCACAAAGAAATTTTGTGACTTCTTGTTAGCTTTCATGGACAACAATAAAAAAAATCTAAAAAAGATGTCTTATCTGAAAGGAAAGAATTTGCTTCAAAGGGAGCAATTTTTTTCCTTTAAGAGTTCACCTTCATTGAGAGGGGAGCTGAAAATGTTCACCTGAAAGTGTACACATTTGCCTTAAATTATAGGCAATTTTTGCTATTAATAATGAGCTTTCTACCTTATGATTATTTTGCTTTCTTTTATTTATTTAGACATGGTGCTGTCTTAGCAGAACCTAAAGGATTTGACATCACAGGTAGACTTGCAATAGAGGCCAGCAATTTGGGACTGCAAAAGTTCTGGATTGGTAAGTTTATTTGTTTTCAGTATGTAGATTATTGGGCCATACACACTTGGTCTCACTAAGCTTGGTAAGATCTCACTTAATTTTGCTTTTCTGAAAGTCGATTTTCCATAAAATCTTCCACTTATTTTTGCAGTATGCAGTTCTTGATATAATAGTTTTTCTAACAGTTTTACATTTAAAGAGAAGCTACACAAGAACCACTCCAACCAGTTTAACATTTTAAGGGGAACTACCAGTAAACATGAACTATGTCATCCACTACTAGCTATAGCTACTCCATCCAATTTTATAGTTGAAAAAAATGACAAGAAATGCATAAAATTGTGCAGAAAAAACCCACAAAACCCTCCTAAAAATACATACACACTCAAAAAAGCTTCAGAATAGCTTGGAGCAGGATGTATGGTCACCTTAAAGGAAATACCAGGAATTCCAGTACAACAATCTGCTTCATGATTAATTTTTTCAAGACAACTTCTTTATTTCCAAATGGAAAATTAATTATTTCAGGTGTCCCAAAATTTAGGCACATTACAGTATTAAAAAATGTTATCAATGGAGTATGAGCTAGATTCTTGCTCAGACTTAAACATCCAAATGAAGTGTTTCTAGCATTTATATTGCTCAAGGCCTATGCTGTCTGCCTTTGCAGTTAATTTTTCTGAAAGCATTAAAACACAAAAACATTTGAATTTGCAAACAGCATAGAAATGGACGGGGCTGCTCATAATGAGGCACCTCATTTGCACCATAGGGTCTTTAACCTCTTGACCACGCACTTCTCTGACGTATATTTTTCATACTATTTGAACTTTTACTCATTATGATCTGACATCAAATAATTTCCTGGTTTGAAATATTAGGGTCACAGTAATATACAAGCATGAATCAGATTTCAAACAGTGAAATTATTACAACTAGCATATGAATATACCGAAAACGTTCTAAGTATTGGGACAGATAGGTCTGAGCAAACAGTGTAGACCCTGATCAGGCTGCTCCTTTAGGAGCAGTCTGATCAGGGTCTACACTGTTTGCCATTCCATCTCCATCTTTTGAATGCATTACTGCTTTGTTGAAACACACTGTTACATTTTGGGATGATTAAGGTAATTTATAATATTTTTTTGATGTCCCAATTTTTAGCTCACCTGTACAAAGTACAAGAAAAGCTATTGTTGTCACCCTGGCATCTGTGTCAGTGTCCACGTACATGTCCAGATGCTTTTGGTTTAAGTTTTTCAAAGACTCATATCTCCTTAATCCCTGGATGGATTTACTTGATACTTTCACAGATGTTAGATAAAGGTCTAATGTTTTACGCTCACGGTACCATCCCCCACCCCACCCCACCCACCCCCAGGTGGCCTTGAGGTCAAGGGCATGGACATAGAAATCTCATGTTATAATTCAGGATGTTCTTGGTAACAGTTTTTTTTTAAAGATGCATAGCCCTTAACCCATTGATAAATTTACTTTTATATGCTTCCACAGTCTTAGTTTTATATGGTACCATTCATACTCCCCTCTGTGCCTTTGTGGTCAAGGTCATGAACTTAGAATTTTTATGTTAAAATTTGGGATATTCTTGGTTGAAGTTTGTTTTCGAGTCTACAATCTCCATGACTCATGGATATATTAATCTTTTCACTGATGTAAGATAATGGTCTATAATTTTATAAAGTACCACCCCAACTTCCTTGATGACTTTAAGGTCAAGGTCCTTAGAAAAAGAATTGTTAAAATTTGGGACGTTTTTGTTTTGTTTTTAAACACACATGTCTGTTTCACCTGTAGATGGGTTTAGTTTATTCTTTCACTGAAATAGATAATGTTCTAGAGTTTTACACAGAATCACCCCCTACCCCATTGGAAACGTTGACTTGAGGTAAAGGTCAAGGACTTAGAATTTTATGCTAAACTATTTGGTTACACTTAAACTTTTCTGAAGGTTTATAATTTCACAATGCCTTGGTGGAAATAGTTTGTACTTGGACATGATAGATGCTGCTGTAGTTTTACTCAATGCAGCATCATCATCCTTGTTGACCTTGAAGGTCAGGGTCACATTCTTAGAACTTTGTGTTTATGATGGGCAAGCACCAGGTCAGGCGAGCTATGCTGTCTGGTGACAGCTGTTGTTGGGGGGGGGGGGGGGGGGGGGGGGGTTATCATGGTAAAGAACAAACCTAGTAAATTCTGCATTGCTGTATCATGAATTCCAGCACTCTGGTGAACAAAAGGCACATAGTTGTGTATTTTTACTGCATGTGAACCAAAAATTGGTACATCTAAAGTTTGAAATCCTAGAAATTCACTTTTGTAGGACTGTCACTGTTCAAAATTTATTTCGGGAATGATTTTTGAGGTGATGGATTACTCTTTCTGGAGAAGTAACTCTGCAATTTTCTTTCTTGCCTCCCTTGTCAATGTTGGTCAATGCTTGAAGAAAAGAAGGAGCAAATTCTTTCCTTTAAGAGTACATCCCTTTTTTGACAGGTTTTGTTGTCCAGGAAAGCTTATAGGAAGTCAGGGAATTTGGTTCCCTTTGTGAAAAGCATCGGTAAAAATGGCGGAAAATCGTTGTGATGTACTCATTAACTTTAAATAGAGGATCTTACATGAGTGCTCATGTATTATTGAATTTATTAAACGAGTTAGGGAAAAAGATAAGATGCGAGGCTTTGCCGAGCATCTTATCGGTTTTCCCCAACGAGTTTAATAAATTCAATAATACAGGAGCACGAATGCAAGATTCTATTTATCATATGACACTAAAAGCGCATTTTATTAGCAAATTTTGCATTGAAACGTCATGATTTCCCCATTAGAGAAAGCGACGTTTTATGGACGTCAACGCATAACGCTATGACGTAATTTGCATATTAATCCACTAGTGGGTTATCGTTTTTAATGCATGGCTTTATTACACTATCAGATGCGACGTCACGTGATAAATAAATTTCTGCAATAATTTTCAGTATTGCAATTTTTATCATGCTTGAATAATTGGGTCATATCAGAACTCCAGATAGGGCAGGGCTGTGAGGATAGTTTTGAGACAATGTTTCTTATTTCTGAACATAAACATACGAGTATGTTGTTACCCCTCATTTGAACGGTCTCAGCGAGTCGGTTCAAATGAGGGGTCACAACATATGTTCTTGCTAAGAAATAGGGAAAATTATGCCTAAATTATCCCTATTGCCCTCCTTACCTGAAGCACTTGTCATATATTGCAGTTTCTGTTTTTCTTTAGGATATAACAGAATAGATCACACTGGAGACGCATCAGATATAGGATATTGGTCAGATGGCAGACAGACGGGGGTGGAGGTTGGGGTCTGGGCTCCCTATGAGCCCCAGGTGGATAAAGGGGACTGTGCATATATAGGAGGTCCCTGGGATGACTTGGATGATGTCAAAAGGTGGTACTTTGATACCTGTAGTCAGGTGTATCCATCAGTTTGTGAGAGAACACCCTGCCCTGAAGGTAAGATTATTATTGTGAATTGGTGTATGTCCAGGGGAAGCAACTCTACTAGTTTCATTTTTGCCTCCCTTTTCAATGGGAATCAACTCTTAAAGAAAAGAATTTGCTCCCAGGGGAGCAAATTCTTTTCATTAAGAGTTGACCCCCATTTGGAAGGGTTTCCTTGTCCAGAAATCCTAATTGAGAGGTATGATGTGTAAAGGGAGCATGCATAATGTAAAACAATTTGATCAGTCTCTGCTCTTATATACAGTCTATAAATTTGGTAGGAATCTAACTGTGAAAAGTGAAAAGTATATTCTTTGACCAGTTTGCACAGTGGTGTAATTTGAATTCTATATTTGCTGTATGGTATGTAAGGCATCTGTGATGCCTTGCCATTAGCAAAATTTGCGACCATAAAACTGATAATTTAGTTTTATGGTCGCAAATTTTGCTAATGGCAAGGCATCACAGATGCCTTACATACCATACAGCAAATATAGAATTCAAATTACACCACTGTGCAAAATGACACAATTTTGAGTTCAAATATCCCCAGCTATATTCAGAAAAGCTGGCATCACTTTTTAGGAAAGTTGGATACTGTAAACTGAAAAAAGTTTGCAGTTGGCAGATTAGTGTTAAAGGAATAAAGAGCAAATTTTGGAATTCACAAGTTTGAAATTCACAAGGAAGGTTTTGCTTCAATAGCATCTTTGCAAGCCAAGGGTAATAAGTCCACTTTGTTCCTTACATACTCTTGGCCAACAACCTGTTTGTAGATTGTATATCCTGCTATGCCATTTCATTGGATCTGGACAACTTCCATCATACCCAGTCAGAATATTCTTAATAAAATATTTTCCGCATAACAAGCACCCTTATTGGTTGAAAAATATTGTCATGTTTACCGTGAAAAATTACCAAAAAAGAGGTGATGGTCAAGATTTAACCAATTCATCAGTGTTTTAGAACAATAGTGCAAAGTTGTGGGACAACTGGATTTTGCAGTGGATTTCTGATTGGTCTAAAAATAAAGACACGCCAAGGGGAACAATTCACAACAGCAAAGAGGCAGCTCTGTGGGAATTCTGATTTGCAAATAGGCTATCTGCCAAGGGTACATAAGAAAAGTGAACTTTGTACCTTTGGCTTGGGAAGATGCATCAATAGATGCCACAACCATTTTGCAATAGCTTATTTTTGCAAATCTTCACATATGCAGAGTTACTGTAAAATTTCTAAATATAAGGACACAGTCTGTCTGAGCAAACAGTGTAAACCCTGATAAGATTGCTCCTACAGTCTATTCTGGGTCTACACCGTTTGCCATTCCATCCGCATATTTTGGACGCATTACTGCATTATAAAACCATCTGTTCAATTTTAGGACATAAATGGTAATTATCTTACGTGTTCCAATTTACAGATATTTAGCTCACCTGAGCCTTTAGGCTCATAGGTGAGCTTATAGTATAGCCAGGCATCCGTCGTCCGTCCGTCGTCCGTCCGTCCGTCCGTCCGTCGTCAACATTTTCAAACATCTTCTCCTCTGAAACCACTGGGCCGATCGAAGCCAAATTTTATATGCAGCCTCCATGGTTTAGGGGAACGAAAGTTTGTTCGCGGTATCTGGGTCACATGACCAAGATGGCCGCCACGCCCATATATGGTAAAAACCCTTCAAACATCTTCTTCTCCAGAACCAAAAGGCCTATGACCTTGAAACTTGGTATGTAGCATCGGGCATGCGGGCCCATCATAGTCTGTACAAATGATGACCTTGCGTTGACCTTGACCTAATTTACGGCATGGTCAACTTTGGTACGTTAGGCTTTTATATGGGAAAACGCTTGAAAAGTGGATTTCTCAGAAACTATTTAAGTTTAAGGTTTAATTCTTGGTATGCATGGTCGACTAAATGACCAGATGAAGATATTATGTCACTAAAGGTCAAGGTCATTCTGTCGGACCATCCGTCGTCAAGGTTTTCAAACATCTTCACCTCTGAAACCACTGGGCCGATTGAAGCCAAATTGCATATGCAGCCTCCATTGGTTAGGGGAACGAAAGTTTGTTCCCGGTATCTGGGTCACATGACCAAGATGGCCGCCACGCCCATATATGATAAAAACCCTTCAAAAATCTTCTTCTCCAGAACCAGTAGGCCTATGACCTTGAAACTTGGTATGTAGCATCGGGCATGCAGGCCAATCATAGTTTATACAAATCATGACCTTGCGTTGACCTTGACCTAATTTAAGGCATGGTCAACTTTGGTACGTTAGGCTTTTATATGGGAAAACGCTTAAACAGTGGATTTCTCAGAAACTATTTAAGTCTAAGGTTTAGTACTTGGTATACATGGTCGACTAAATGACCAGATGAAGATATTATGTCACTAAAGGTCAAGGTCATTCCGTCGGACCATCCGTCGTCAAGATTTTCAAACATCTTCTGCTCTGAAACCACTGGGCTGATTGAAGCCAAATTGCATATGCAGCCTCCATGGTTAAGGGAACGAAAGTTTGTTCCCGGTATCTGGGTCACATGACCAAGATGGCCGCCAAGCCCATATATGGTAAAAACCCTTCAAAAATCTTCTTCTCCAGAACCAAAAGGCCTATGACCTTGAAACTTGGTATGTAGCATTTGGCATGCGGGCCCAACATAGTTTATACAAATGATGACCTTGCGTTGACCTTGACCTAATTTAAGGCATGGTCAACTTTGGTATGTTAAGCTTTTATATGGGAAAACGCTTAAACAGTGGATTTCTCAGAAACTATTTAAGTCTAAGGTTTAATACTTTGTATACATGGTCGACTAAATGACCTGATGAAGATATTATGTCTTTAAAGGTCAAGGTCATTCCGTCGGACCATCCGTCGTCAAGATTTTCGAACATCTTCTCCTCTGAAACCACTGGGCTGATTGAAGCCAAATTGCATATGCAGCCTCCATGGGTTAGGGGAACGAAAGTTTGTTCATGGTATCTGGGTCACATGACCAAGATGGCCGCCAAGCCCATATATGGTAAAAACCCTTCAAAAATCTTCTTCTCCAGAACCAGTAGGCCTATGACATTGAAACTTGGTATGTAGCAT
Organism: Ctena decussata; assembly: GCA_963989385.1. Taxonomy (NCBI): domain Eukaryota; kingdom Metazoa; phylum Mollusca; class Bivalvia; order Lucinida; family Lucinidae; genus Ctena; species Ctena decussata. Next base: position 55,186,925 of record OZ022504.1, read on the forward strand.
CGGGCATGCAGGCCAATCATAGTTTATACAAATCATGACCTTGGGTTGACCTTGACCTAATTTACGGCATGGTCAACTTTGGTATGTTAGGCTTTTATATGGGAAAACGCTTAAACAGTGGATTTCTCAGAAACTATTTAAGTCTAAGGTTTAATACTTTGTATACATGGTCGACTAAATGACCAGATGAAGATATTATGTCACTAAAGGTCAAGGTCATTCCGTCGGACCATCTGTCGTCAAGATTTTCAAACATCTTCTCCTCTGAAACCACTGGGCTGATTGAAGCCAAATTGCATATGCAGCCTCCATGGGTTAGGGGAACGAAAGTTTGTTCGCGGTATCAGGGTCACATGACCAAGATGGCCGCCACGCCCATATATGGTAAAACCCTTCAAAAATCTTCTGCTCCAGAACCAAAAGGCCTATGACCTTGAAACTTGGAATGTAGCATTGGGCATGCGGGCCCAACATAGTTTATACAAATGATGACCTTGCATTGACCTTGACCTAATTTAAGGCATGGTCAACTTTGGTATGTTAGACTTTTATATTGGAAAACGCTTAAACAGTGGATTTCTCAGAATCTATTCAAGTCTAAGGTACAATATGTTGTATACATGGTCGACTAAATGACCAGATGAAGATATCATGTTACTCAAGATCAAGGTCATTCCGTCGGACCATCCGTTGTCAAGATTTTCAAACATCTTCTCCTCTGAACCACTGGGGAGATTGAAGCAAAATTTCATATGGAGTCTCAGTGGGATGGGGGAACAAAAGTTTATACCCGGGGTCTGGGTCACATGACCAAGATGGCCACCATGCCCATATATGGTAAAAAACTTTCAAAAATCTTCTTCCTCAGAACCAAAAGGCAAATGACCTTGAAACTTGGTATGTAGCTTTGGGCATGCAGGCCCATCATAGTTTATATGAATGATGATCTTGCGTTGACCTTGACCTAATTTATGACATGGTCAACTTTAGTATGTTAGGCTTTTATATGGGAAAACGCTTATATAGTGGATTTCTCAGAAACTATTTAAGTCTAAGGTACAATATGTGGTATATATAGTCAACTAAATGACCAGGTGAAGATATTATGTCACTGAAGGTCAAGGTCAATTAGTTGGTCTGTCCGTCGTCAAGATTTTCAAAACATCTTCTCTGAAACCACTGGTCTGATTGAAGCAAAATTTCATATGGAGTCTAACACCTGTATTCTAGAACGTCACTCCAGCTACACTCATTGAGTTAATCCTGAATATTGCTCAAATTTCAATGGGATAATCCTCCCCCTGGCTACAAAGTTGAGTCACTCACAGGTGAGTGAGGTCTTAGAATACAGCCATAAGTGTGATCGGGGAATAAAAGTTTGTTCTCGGGATCTTGACCAAGGTGGCTGCCATGCCCATATATGGTAAAAACCCTTCAAAATCTTCTCCAGAACCAAAAGGCGTATGACCTTGAAACTTGGTATGTAGCTTTTGGCACTCAAGCCCATTATAGTTTATACAAATGATCGTGCGTTGACCTTGACCTAATTTATGACACTGTCAACTTTGGTACATTATGTAGGCTTTTATATAGGAAAATGCTTAAACAGTGGATGTTTCAGAAACTAGTTAAGTCTAAGGTACAATATTTGGTATATATGGTTGACTAAATGACCAGATGAAGATATTTTGTCGTTAAAGGTCAAGGTCATTCTTTGACTTTTGTACAAGGTCATTGAGATTCTGTCACCCGTCAACATTTTCAAACATCTTCTCAGAGGCCACTGGGGTCAATTGAAGCCATATTTCACATGGAACTTCACCGGCTTAAAGGAACCATAGTTTGTTCAGATGGTCTTGGTCACTTGACCAAGATGGCCACCATGCCCATATATGGTAAAAACTCTTCAAACGTCTTTTTTCTGGAGAACCGATAGGCCTATAACCTTGAAACTTGGTACCGGTATGTAGCATTGGGCACTCAGGCCCATCATAGTTTATACAAATGATTACTGTATTTCATATGGAGCTTTTATACTGGGTCAAAGGAATCACAGTTTGTTCAGATGGTCATGGTCACATGAACATGGTGGCCACCATGCCTATATATGATAAAAACCCTTCAGAAATCTTTGTCCAGAAACAAAGGCCCAGTGACCTTGTGGCTTGGTATTTAGAATTGGGACTCAACATTAATCCCCAAGGGAGGGGGGTTATCTGCCCCTGCCCTAGTGCTATATACATGTATAAAAGCATTAAAATATATACCAGGACCAAGTGTCAGGTGAGCTACAGGACCATTGGTCCTCTGGTTTACAGTATTTAAAGGTAAATTCTAATGCACACGAACATAAAGTGATGTCTGATTGGATAAGGTTAAAAATTTGCGCCATATATCCTGCGATATACTGTCGGAAACCTGATGTCATTATGAAACATCTTTTCTCATTGGCTGACGTTTGGATTTACGTTGCTGAAAGTGCTTGCTGTGGGTGTAAAGTAGCAGACTTATAAAGGTAAAAATGTGAACAGTGCATTGGAATGGGGATAAATGTATTGAAAATTGTCATTTGGGGAGGTAAAGTGTAGATTTTATGGTCGCAAATTGCGTTTTACGGCTTCGCTGGCGCGTCACTGTAAAACGAAATTTGTGACCATAAAACTGCCGATTTACCGCCCCAAATGACAATTTTCAATACAGTTATCCCCTAATTGTTAGCAGCTTTTTCCTAATTTACAGTGACTAACTAGCCAGAAGATTTTTTTATTGTAATATACATTGGCTATACTGATAATTAAGTATGCTGTATTTGTATTGATGCACAGATATTCAGAATAAACTATATTCTCATCATTACAGAGAAAAATATATGAAAATATTCCCATCATTGACAGACACATATAGAAATATATTCCCATCATTTACAGACACATATATAAATATTTTCTCATCATTTAAAGACACATATATAAATATTTTTTCATCATTTACAGACACTTATAACTGTTACAGTGGTAGATGTGTAGCTTCATCAGCAGTTTGTGATGGCCTCAATTCCTGTGGAGACTCTTCTGATGAAATACATTGCCGTAAGTTCTGATATAGCATATTCTTGCTAAATAATGATACAACTTAACCACTTACCCTGGAATAATTTTAAGATTTTAGCTAGTTAAAAAATGATTTTGAATAGCTAACTGATGGTTAGAATACTGGCAATAAAATTTATTGGTTTTTTTATACCCCGCCACATGTTAGTGGCGGGGTATTATGTTTTCCCGCTGGCTGTCCGTGTGTCTGTCCGTCCGTCGTACGTACGTCTTATACCCGCCACATGTTAGTGGCGGGGTATTATGTTTTCCCGCTGGCTGTCCGTGTGTCTGTCCGTCCATCGTACGTACGTCTGTCCGTCCGTCCGGTCGTCCGTCAGTCTGTGAGCACTTCGTTTCCGTTCGATAACTTGAGTATTTATTAACGGATTTTATTCATACATGGCATGTGCATTGGTCTTGGGAAGATCTCGGTTGGGATTGTTAATGGGCAAATTTCGATGTCTTCTTATGGAGTTATTGCCCTTTTCATGGTCTTAAAAACAGTTTTTGGTCTGTAGTTCTTTTACACTTTGAAATATCTTGATGAAATTTCACAGAAATGATCGAAGTAACATAAGCTTTCAGTTATAAGCAGAATTTTGTCCACCTGGATTATCTGCCCCTGCCCTAGGGCTATATACATGTATGAAATAATGAAAAAAAATGTATAAAATTAGAGTCGAAAGGGATTTTTCTGAAACTTGTAACAATTTATCATATTGATATAAGCTTTATGTCTTGATCAAAATTTTGTCCCCCAGTGGTTATCTGCCCCTGACACATGCTGTATACATGTATGAAATCATGAAAAAATCAATATAAAATCAGATTTTCGGTATATCTTGATGAAATTTCATAGAAATGATTAAAATAACATAAGCTTTCTGTTACAAGTAGTATTAAGTCCACATAGGTTACCTGCCCCTGCCCCAGAGCTATATACATGTATAAAATTATGAAAAAATTCTGTATAAAATCAAAGATTAACAGGATTTTCCTGAAACTTGCAACACATTATCTAGGTAATATGAGGTTCATGTCATGATAAAAAAAAATGTATAAAAGATAGAAGACGGGGTATTGGTATGCAGTGGCGGGGTATTACGCAGTCGTTTACGATGCTTTTATTCATTGCTAGTATTCTAACAGTTGGTTAGCTATTTTTTTAGATGAAAAGTAAAACATTAAATCCCCACCGAGTCCACCTATTAATTATTTCTTATTATCATTTTGAAAGATAGCATCCTTATGTTTGCACTGAAAACTTGACATGTTAGTCAAAATCACTGACATTTTATAGGCTTTTGACAGTGCCATGTCCAATGTTTTCTTTATAAGAAAAGTGCTAGAGAAATAGGTTTGGGTAAATAAGTGCACCTCCATGTTATTATTCTGCCATTTTTAGCTCACCTGTATGAAAGTAAAGAGATCTATTGTTGTCACTTGGACGCCAGCATTGGCGTGGGCGTCATACTTTAAAGTTTTATGTTAAAGTTTATTTATATGATGGGCAAGGCACTGCAGGCGAGCTATCCTGTACGGGGACAGGTCTTGTTATGAAGGGAAACCACTTTTGTGATTTTCTGGTTGCTTACCAGAAAACCACAGACTTTTGAAAAAGATTCTGCTCTTAAAGGAAAGAATTTCTCCTAGAGGAGTAAATTCTTTCGTCCAAGAGTTGACCTTTATTGACCTCCATTGAGAAAGGAGGCAAACATGAAAAATTGGAGAGTTGCTTTCCCTGAAGTGTACCCCATTTGCCTCAAGAATATCTCTTTTTTTCTCCAGGGTCCCATAGCTATTAGTTCAGTGCTCCAGATAAGAAGGGGTAACAGAAATAATTTAGAGATAATATTCCATATTTCTTCATAAAAACATGTGTTGGGACCCCTCAGTAGAACCATCTTGCTGAGACAGTTCTAATGAGGTCACAACCTATGTACCCCTTGAGAAATTAAAAAAAATTATCTCAGAATTATCCTCAAAGCCCCTACCTGATCGAGAGCTCTGTATTACAGTAAATGGTTTTGTTTTTCTTTCATCTTGACAGCAAGCCAGTGCTCCTACTTAGAGACAGGTACCAGTGGACAAGTAGAAAGTCCCAGGGCTGGTTTCCAGGAACTGTACTCTCCAAATTTAAACTGTCAGTGGACTATACAAGGGAATGCAGGAACCAGAATTCAGATACAGGTAAAAAGGCTAAAGCTGCAAATAAGGCAAAATTTTAGACTCAATAATGTTTTTTTTTTGTTTTTTTTTTACACACATCTCACTAGAATTGCCTTGGTAAAATAGTTATGCAGAGATCCTACAGTTTACAACAATAATTTGGCTTTACAACAGGGTTTTTCTGCCCTCTGATATGACACCTAATATCTAAATCAGTCTTGTGTAATTCTGCTATAAGATGGGTTTTATCTGTGTTAAAAAGTAATCTTGGTTGTAAGATCAGGGTTCGAGGTTATAAAACTTGAGTATAATTTCAAACTCAAAGCACACTGATTGGCTGCTTCCGAGCATGTGCTCGGAAGTAGCCAATCAGTGTGCTTTATTTTGAGTTTGAGAATGTACTTAAGTTTTATAACCTCTGGGCCAGAATATTCCATTTTCACAACAACCCAGTTACCTGAGCAGTTTTGATGAGACCAGATTAGACTTCCTGAAAAAAGACATAAGCTCCTCTTATTTTTTTTTTCAGCAAAAAATGGCAGTACTTTTGCATACAATAGGATTGAAAATTTAATGACTCATTAGCTAACTACTTGTACATGTATATTATTAGTTTTGAACAACTTGGCCTTTAGCCCAGCTCTGGGCCGGAAAATGCCCAGAAACAAGTTTCAAACTTTGTTTCTGAAATAATTTCGGTCCGGAGCTGGACTACTTGGCCCTGGTCTACAGTTTTCCAGCTTGTTTTGTAAAACATGCCAGAATGATCAAAATTCAAAGAAAGAAGATTAGAAAGACAAAAGCCCAGCAGGCACATGACGTCAAAATGATATTGTAGTGACATCTATGCCATGTCATCACATCGCATAGACATCAATACGATATTATTTCAAAGTTATGTGCTTGATGGAAATGGATAAATAAGTAGTTTTTGTCTTCCCTGTGACTAACAGAAGCAAGTCCAAGGTATTACACTTTTCTGATGGCTTTATTATCGGTGGTGTAAACTTTTCTCTAGTTTTCTGGTTGAGCTTTGTTTTTTGACAGTTGAGCTTTATTTTTTGACAGTGTGCTGTGAGGTGAGGCACCGCTTTTCATGGAACTCTTGTATATTTTAATGGAAGGAAGAAAATGATAATGTACAATATTTGTTTTTCAGTTTGACCAATTTGAAACTGAGACTGACCTTGACTTTGTTGAAATATGGGATGGTGGCAGCACTGTGTCAACAAGTCAGCTGATCACCCGGCTGTCTGGCCCATCGGCGGGGGAATTTGTGTCCTATGTCAGTAGTACCAACTGGTTGATTGTCAGGCTTGTTACAGATGGAAGTGTGGAAAAATCAGGCTTCAATTTCACATGGGTATCAGGTACATTGCAAATCATAAAATTTAGACAGCGGAAAATAATTACCGTAATTGTCCTAAAAGTGGCAAAGTTAGGTTTTACAATGCAGTAATGCATGCAAAAGATGCAGATGGAATGGATTACAGTTTAGACCCTAATCAGACTGCTCCTTTTAGGAGCAGTCTGATCAGGGTCTACCCTGTATGTTCAGGCCTATCTGTCTGAATACTAAGAATTTTTACAATAATTAGCATTTCTTTTTGAAACATTCTTAATCCATCAATGCCTTGTAGATTATTCTACTTCATGGTTCAAACAAATTCATTTCTGATACAAGAAAAGTCAGATTTGATTTTAACTGTATTTTTTTCCTCAGAAATTCTTGTGTTTGATGCAAACATTCAGGATAAGAATATGTAACTGACTGGTGCATTTAATTGAATGTGATGCAAAGGATGCTACATCACATTGTACTTTCTAGTCAATGTTATTTTCAATATTGCAATTTCCATCATACTATCACAAAGTCAGACCAAACAAGAGAAAAAGTGGAGTTTTTGTCATTTTTCTTTTAATTTTTTTGTTGATATTTGGAAGTTCTATCGTATTCCTGTAAAAATGAAGTTCTGCACTATTCATAAAAATTTACCTGCAAACATGAACAAAAAAAAAATCCTGTTCTAGAAAAACACACACCCATGAGTGTCAGGGACAATCATGGGTGTGTGTTTTTCTGGGACAGGATTTTTTATACCAGTGACTCACTGGTATACAATTGATAATGCAGCTGAGTCCATCAATCCTATTTGCACTCTAGAATCATTTGAAGGTGAGAGTGAGAGACCAGTGTTGCTAATAATTTAAGGCCAACTACTTCATACAGTAAATATGATTACATTTCAATTTACGATGGTCTGATGGACTGAAATACTGTTAAAAGAAAAATAAAACTCAGTTTCATCTATCGATCATTAGCCATACAGTTAGAATTTTCACAATACATGCAAACAACTTAGGCCTGGGTCAGCCTGCACATAAGCTTACAGAATCATAAAGCTGTAATCAGACTGCAGATGCACCCTTCTACTCTTTTGTTATAAAAATATAACCCGAGGAAAAGTTAAGCACTGTTTCCATTTCTGTATATTAACTAGTTTTTCATATTTGCTCAATTTTCATGGCAAACAGTATTCAAAAATGTGTTATGATAGCAAAACACTGATGCAATTGATTTGAGATTTTTGAGTGTGCATTTAGATCAAACAGTATACAACAAACAATGCTGTGGTTTATTTGATGGGCAATCTGACAAAACCAACAAAGTGGCATGTGCACCCAGAGAAGACTCAGATCAGCCTGGGCATGCGCCCAATCTGATCAGAGTATTTGCTGTGTGCTTTAAAGGTATCTAAGGGACTTAGCTAGCTCCATGCAGACAGCAAAGACTCTGATCAGACTGGGCAGATGCCCAGGCTGATCTGAGTCTTTGCTGGATGCACATGCCACTTTGTCGGTTTGGTCGTGTTGCAACTCATTTATAATTTTACAGACTTCCAGTGTGAAATGCGGCGTATGGCTGGCAAGGCAGTTCCTGTTGATGCTGACGGCTTCTCCATCACACTGGGCTCTCTTCAGTCAGTTGATTATTGTGCCAGTGAATGTGTACGCTCTAAAAAATGTCGTGGAGTACAGTATGATGTGCATCAAACTGGGAACCGGGAGTGTTTCCTGGTAACAGAGCCACTGCGGGTTCAGGATGACAGTTGCTGTGATGTTTATGTAAAGACCTGTCCTGGTGAAACTAGTCTTACATGTAAGTAAAAATACAGACAAGCTTGTCTTAAGGCCATCTCTGTTTAGCAAACACATGTCTTAAAAAGCCAGTCTTATCTTCCAAAGTAGCATTTGCAGTTTATTTACAAGATTTGGCAATTCTGGTCGATAAAAATCTCCCTAAATTTCATCAAAAACAGCCAAATTTTGTTTTTCTCATGAAAAAAATCTTTGTGTTTTTCATAATCTGGTTGTATACTTTGAATTAGTTCCCTTGGTAACGTCATGAAATGGAGTATTTAACGGGACTGTGCCGCTTGCATTAAAGCGATAATGGCACTCTGCCTAGCATTCATATCTGGGCAACGATGGCACCGAAAGAGTTAACTAAACCTGTATATTAAGCAAGTACCTGTCTTAAGCAAGCTGTTTTTGTCTTTCCCTTGGGAGATTTTTTAAGACTAGTTTGACAGTAATGCAGTGCTCCAGATAAGCAGGGGTAATAGGGACAATTTAGGGATAATTTGTCATATTTCTCCCTAAAAACATACATTGTGACCCCTCATTAGAACCATCTCGCTGAGACAGTTTTAATGAGCGGTCACAACATATGTTTTCATTGAGAAATAAGGAAAATTATCCCTGAATTATCCCAGTTACCCCTGGAGCACTGATTACTGTAATGTACTTTTCCTAAATGTACTATATTTATTCAGTTATAATGTGGGATTTTCTCCAACAGTCCCAAATCTAGATCCATCTTATCTCCTTCAGAGCAAATTAGTTCTTTTCAGAGAGTCCCTGCTGTGGAAAGGCTTTATAGTTCAGGGAAGCAAACAGAAAGTCACAAAATTTGTTCTGCTTGGTATGGATGACTCGAGATTATACATCCTTTTTTTTATGCCCCCGTGACGATAGTCAGGGGGCATTAAGATTTGCCCCTGTCTGTCTGTCCGTCTGTCTGTCCGTCCGTTCGTCTGTCTGTTCGTCACACTTTATGGTATAGAGTTTGTGTAATCAACTCCTCCCACAGTTTTCAATGGATCTGTTTCAAACTTTGCATACATGTTGGGGACATATTGAAAATGTGCATGTGGATTCAATGGATCTGTTTCAAACTTTGCATACATGTTGGGGACATATTGAAAATGTGCATGTGGATTTTTGTTGGACCTAGAATTAATTTTGACAGAATTACTGCCTTTTGAACTTAGTCATTTTAGGCAAATTTTTGCATTGTAGGGTATAGAGTTTGTGTAATCAACTCCTCCCACAGTTTTCAACGGATCTTTTTCAAACCTTGCATACATGTTATGGACATATTGAAGATGTGCATGTGGATTTTTGTTGGACCTAGAATTAATTTTGACAGAATTACGGCCTTTTGAACTTAGTCATTTTAGGCAAATTTTTGCATTGTAGGGTATAGAGTTTGTGTAATCAACTCCTCCCACAGTTTTCAATGGATCTTTTTTCAAACCTTGCATACATGTTGTGGCCATATTGAAGATGTGCATGTGGATTTTTGTTGGACCTAGAATTAATTTTGACAGAATTACGGCCTTTTGAACTTAGTCATTTTAGGCATATTTTTGCATTGTAGGGTATAGAGTTTGTGTAATCAACTCCTCTCACAGTTTTCAATGGATCTTTTTCAAACTTTTCATACATGCTGTGAATGTATTGAAGATGTGCATGTGGGTTTTTGATGGCACTAGAATTAATTTTGACAGAATTATGGCCTTTTGAACTTAGTCATTCTAGGCAAATTTTGCATTGTAGGGTATGGATTTTGTGTTATCAACTTGCTCCACAGTTTTCAATGGATCTTTTTCAAACCTTGTCTACATATGGTGGACATATTTGAAGATATGATGAGGCATATTGATAGGTCTAGAATTAATTTTGACAGAATCACAGCCTTTTTAACTTAGTCATTTTGGGCAGTTTTTTTCATGGCAGGTTATGTTTTCAATGGATTCTTTGTAGGTGCTTTATGGATATAGACATATCATGTGACAGGCGCTGCACGGGGGCATCTTTAGTGTCTTACAGACACAATTTTCTAGTTTAACAATATTTCAGTCATACTTGGACGATGCATGGATGCTAATGCAAGGCTGTGTGCCATGGAACTCTGTTTACGATTGAAAAGATTCATGCCTCCAGTGGGTCTCGAAATCTGTACCGCTAGATCAGCAGGCCAGTGATTAACCTACTGAGCTAACGGGCTCACTCCATTTCACTTTGTAAAAATGGTAGAAAAAAATGAAGGTGTTCCCATACACCCAATGGTCTAAAAGTAAATCACCTTAGTTTTCTTGCATTTTTCAGCATTTGATACTGTACCTGTGCTGGAATCGACACTCCAAGCTACTGTATCTGAACAATATCTCTATTGCTGTCAGCATGGCGGTAGCTTAGACCCTTAGGTACACCTTAAGTGCACAGCAAAGATTCTGATCAGACTGGGCAGATGCCCAGTCTGAGCTGAATCTTTGCTGGGCACACATTCCATTTTGTTTTTTTTCTCATGTCTTGGCTCAAATGACATCAGTTTTGGTGTATTTTTCAGCATTTGATACAGTGCCTGTGCTGGAATCGACACTCCGAGCTACAGTAACTGAGCAATACCTCTACACTCCACTGTTTCCTCTACCCTACATCGGCAATATGGAGGTTACTTACACAGTAGTTGTGTCAGGGACCAGGCTCATCACATTTGAGGTAAGAACCTTGTTCTGTCTTCATATAAAAACTTTTCAAAATGGGGTCCTCTCTTAAAAGATAGATTCTTCCTTTAAGAGTTGACCCTTACTGAGAAGGGAGGGACAATAGTAGAGTTACTTTTCTGAAAGTATAAAGTGAAATACAAACATCAGGTGGAAAATTTTATGTTGGATTCATGGTCTGATGCTGAAAGCAAGTCATATGTCAACTACCTGAGTGGCTGCTGTGTCTACTTTCAAAGTAGATCAGTACAAAAATAATACAACATCCTTTTCGTAAAATATCCCCCATCCCACGCCCCACAGACTAGCGTATGATAATGATAATGAAGGTTATGCGTTGCATAATTAAGCTTGTGCTAAACATTCTGAAGAAACATCTGGGGGTCGGCTCTCATGTGTGTGACCCCATAAATGACTGACTTTCATCAGATGGACATTTGACACTGTGTAGACTCAGATTAATGTCCCAGAACTTGTCAAAAGACTATGTAGTGTTTATACATTGATAACATTGAAATATCAATGTTAAGGTGGAAAATCACCGTAAATTTGTTTATCCTGATCAGACACTATGGTCTTATCAAGCTCTACACTTTGCAAAAGCAGATTATGGTATTTACTGTTTGAGTAGTTCCGTGCTATAGGGCGCAGGGTATTACTGAGTTAAGAATAGTTGGCATGCTTGTACATTTGTATACATTCAACTGTTATTTAACGTACATAGCCGTTGCTAGTGAAGGACCACATGAAAAATATTGTTGAAAGGCCTAAAAAGTTTTCTCTGTGAGTTTAATAGGTCAAACTGTTTATGTAGCAAAATTATTGATGCTAAGAAGGTTGGCAGAATGGCTCGGAGGAACTCTCCTGTAAAATATCATCATATGATCCGATACTGTCGCATCTGATTCATTACTGTCGTAAGACCTTCTTGTAATAAGTCTGGATAGGTTATCCGCCCTTCAAGGAATAAATTTCATAACTATTTTGACATGGATAGATAGAAGGGATATTTTGCAATTGTTATGTGGCATAACATACATAATTTTAACCATCATATGCAATAAAACAGGAGTTTTATTGAACTTGATCCGATACTGTTGAGTGCACTGTACCCATCACTTTTATATTACTTCTTAGAGGTGTTTTGGCTGTGGCTGATTTACTACACTTTAGGCTCTAACAATGCCCCATTTAAAAAAAATGCAACATCCCCGGGGCAATTAATAGGATAAATACGGTAATTTTCACAGTACACTGATCATCACTGTTCATGTACAAAGTGTCATCATATGCTACATAGAACACTCAGTTCAGTGAATAGTCTGGATTTGAATTTGTCGGGCTCAGTTGTTATTAGGCAAAAGTCTCAAATTCTGTCTTGTTTTTCTTTTTTTTCAGATTTTGTCAGCAGATCTATGTTGTTCTGATAGAATACTGTTTTATGATGGCCCAGACCCTACTTCACCACTGTTGCTTACCGTAGAGGGGACCACCGAAGCAGGGGTGGTAATATCCACAACCAACACAGTTTTTGTACACATGCAGCTGTTGTCACACTGGTCTTGTCCTGGGGCTTTTGTCTCTTACAAGACAGGTAAGTATGAAGAACAAAAGAGCCATGACACGACAAAACCAATAAAGTGGCATGTGCCCCCAGAGGAGACTCAGATCAGCCTGGGCAGCCACCCAATCCAATCGGAGTCTTCACTGTCAGCATGGGGGTAGCCTAGACCCTTAGCTACTTTTTAAGCTTGAGAAAGACTCTGATCAGACTGGGTGGATGCCTAGGCTGATCTGAGTCTTTGCTGGGCGGATATGCCACTTTGTTGGTTTGACATAACACAGCTTATAAGTTTCCAGAAAAAAATTTCTGGTAACAAACAATAAAAGAGTTTTTCCATGATTTTTCCTAGGGATAGGTTGTAAAGTTTTGGATGCTCAAGCTGAGCTGTGTCTTTGCTCAGCCCACAAGCCACTTTGTCGGTTTATTGTGTGGTGGCTCATTTGATGGAATTGTGACTTCTTTCAAGAGCAGTCTGATGTTGTTAAAAATGTTTGTCAGCAACTTGCTGTGACACTGAAAGGAAGTGCAGTTGTGCTAGCACCATAACTTTACCTTTCAGTTCATTAGCAAGACAGAAGTGTGCCTGATGGACAGACATTCCAATGAATAAAGCAGAAATGCAGGAACTATCCACCTTTTGCCAGAAGGGGTTGTGGGTGGGGGAGGTACTCCCATTAACTAATGGCATTGTAAGGGTTGAACAATTTGGGCTCATATGTTTAATTAGATTTAATATGCCCAAATAGCTCTGATACCTTGTTTCTTCAGTTATAAGATGGGGTTTCCCTTCCAAAACAATAAGAAAAATCTAGATCCATCTTATAAGGCCCCGAGGTTATAAAACTTTTTTCGTGCTCAACTCAGCTGAGCATGGAATTTCCTCTGCTGATAAATATGAAAATGCCAACTAATGTTGGCATTTTCATATTCATAAGCAGAGAAAATATCATACTGAGCTCAACTGAGCAAGGAAATAACTGTACTCAACAATAATTTGCTAATTATTAGCAAGTTAAATTTCATGCTCAGCTGAGTTGAGCATGAAAAAAGTTTTATAACCTCGGGCCAAGATGAGTCTTGATTTTTACACTTGATTTAGAAGGGAAAAGCCAGTCTCACAGCAGAATTTCATAAGACTGATTTAGTTAGATTTGGTGTCATTTTAGAGATGGAAAAAACACTGCTTTAGAGCCGAATACATACACTTAGGAACTGCTTTTACTTGAGGCTTTGTCACTATAGTGACCTCAAACACTGGAACAGGAGTGTCTAAGCAAACATTGTAGAACCAGATCAGATCGTTGCTGCAAGAGCAGTCTGTTTTGGATCTACACTCTTTGCTATCTGACCATTAATTCATTGTTCTGAGATGCCACTCAAAGCTAATTAGCACCTTCTAAACAACCATTTACTGGCCAGTCAGAAGTGCCACTGACTGAGCATACTGTGAGAGATAGGATCAAATGGGGCTAGTCCGACATACACACTGAAAATGATTAAAAATATATACAGTGAATTCTCACCTAAATAATCATTAACTATTAAAGATACTTTTCTGAAATTTGCAGAATAACTTTTATGCCCTATTTCTGGAGCACTAAATAGAAGTCAGTCAAATGATGTTTTCACTAGTGGGTTGTAATATTTTAATAGTATGAGATAAAATGTATAGAAATTGAAGACTTACTTGTCAAAAAAGAAGTCACAGCATTAAAGAAATGTAAGTTAATTCTTTCTTTAAAATCAGTGCCCACTGAAAGGGAGTTTCTCCTGAGGTCCGTAGGTCAAACGGACGTTTTGACTCTTGAGGTCAGAACGTGGGAAAATTTTGTAAAATATAGTGCAGTTCAATGATGTGGATTGGCTTAATTCACATGTGTAAAAATTTCCTGGTTCTGATCAGTGAAAATTTTAGTTCTCAAATATAATTTTGAACTCAGGCCCTATAGTTTTACTAACACATATTTCCAGTTAACTTTCTAGTGAATTTTATTGTGAAATAAAAGTGTAACATTGCAATGAAAACAGAAAATTTTAGTATCTGGCGATTTGAACTGGGCTATAGATATTGTACTTGCAATGGGAGGTCATGTGATCAGCTGTTGACATAGACGCCGACAAACTATGGAAATAGTGGAAACTATGGAAGTAGAAGAGTTGTTATTAGGAGAGTATCTACTTGTACTAAATTTGACAAAAATTTGTTCAAAAATAAAAACTTTCTTATACAAATGAGGGTAAGAGGAGCTTAAGAAATATCATGGAACTATGAATTACTGACACATTGCCAGATATTCCGGTAAATCTGTTTGAAATTTTATTTTGATTTCTGTAATTGCTTAAGGCATATTAGTACACTGCATGTTTTTTCCTGCAATTTCTCAAAGAGAGACAACTTGTGTGACTTCTTATTTGCTTTCTTGGGCAACAAAAAATTCCAACTGGTCTACTCTTGAAATAAGAGCAAATTCTTTCCTTTTAAGAGTTGACCCCCTTGAAAAGAAAGGCATTATTGAAGATGGTAGAGTTGCTGCCCCTGAATGAGAGGAGACAGCTTTTGAGACTTTTTGTTTACTTCTTTAGTTGACAAAACCCTTTAAAAAGAGAGCTACTCTTGGAGGAAAGAATGTGCTCCAAAAAGAGAAAGTTCTTTCAAAAAATTCTTTAAGGGATGACCCTTGCTGAAAAGGAAGGTAGAAGTAAAAATGGCTGAGTTGTTTCCCCTGAATGTGTATTCATTTATGTTGAGTTGTCCGAAAATTTCCAAATAAATAGGAATTAATATATTTTACTAGGGTGTGATATGGAGCTGACCTCTGTCACAGGAGTTGTCCAGTCACCAGGCTACGGTATAACATCATATCCCGGTGTGGCTTCCTGTACCTGGCTGATCAGCCCCTCAACTGCTACTAGTATAAGATTTATCTTTCAAGACTTCGATTTGGAAAAAAATATGGACTTTTTAGAGGTAATGCACACTTTTTTATAAAAGTTTTTAGTAATATAAGGGAAAAACAAAAACTGCCATCTGAATACTCTGCAGATTTTTTCCATGGAATTCAGTGGATTTCCACGGCAAATCTATGGATGGAATATGAGAAGTTGAAATGGGGTAGATAATTTCTTACATTTAAGTTAGACCTGCTTCATTCATTTACACAGTTGAGTCACTTTGTAAAGCAGACTGCTGTCCACAGCATGGCTATAGGATAATAAATGAATAACTTAGGTGGATGGATATATGTAGGACTCACATCGAGGGCCAGTCCCTAATCGAGGGCCGATTTTCACATCGGGGGCCGATTGCATCGCAGATCGAGGGCCGATTTGTAATTCCCACATCGAGGGCCGAAATTTCATCACAGATAGAGGGCCGATTTATTTTTCCCAAATCAAGGGCCAAAATTGTGACTAACACGCGACAACATCGCATTGTTTTATGTGACGTCTATGTGTTTGGCGCCGTAACGTCACGCTCAAAACAAACTTTTAGCTACTCAAGATGGCTGCGACTAAAGCAAGAAAGGTTCTGTTGACTGAAAAACATCACAAGATGTCATCACAAGATTTTTTCTTCGGCAAAAACAGGTATGACTATAATTCTCATAATTGTTTATCAGAGTTTGTGTTATAGTACTATAACAAAGAGCTCATTAAAATGAAACACATTAATAAATACGACAAGACTTATCAGACCACAGGATAGTGATGCTCTCCCAGTACAAAACCATTCAAAGACCCTTAACAACCAATATCATTATACAGTAATTTATAGGAAGCCTCAGCAGCCTTTGTATTGTTTCCATGGCTGCAGCGTCAATGTCCTGTGATCAGACATAAAGTTTAAATTGGAGTTCAAATTTACAGAAAACAGATAGGCATGGGTAGGATTCTTTTGGGAACAGTGATTTCAAATGGTGCACTTACACTATCAGACGATGAGCCCATACCTATGACACAAACTTCAGTTGAAACTTAAAATGGTTGCTATTGGATTGCCTAAGCCATTAAATCAGAAAATTTTACAGCTTCAAAAATTTTAAATATCGCTTTTATTTTCATTTCTACTAAAATTCACACTCGCGCTCACCTAAACCAAAACATATATTACTAGTAACTGACCGCCAAAAGATATAATAAATGAGCTGCAACGGGCAAAATGCTGCTTTTGACAATTCAAAATGCGAGCAATAAAGACTAACACCAGCTTGCACATCCGTATAGTCTGATAACAGTCACTATTGTTTGCACACACAATATGTGGAACCTGTAACACGAACGCTTTAGCTAGACTGCACGGATTCACAGACTGATCTGAGCCTTCCTTATTTACATATTACGCTAAGCAGCCTATTTTGCCGGAACGGCACATTATTGTCTTTACTGTTAAATAGGGGTCCACTTCGCGCCAACAGTTTTAAGATGGTGACCATCGAGATTCAGAAGATGCTGGAACAGTCAACTATAAAAAAGGCACAGAAAGGTAATGAACGGCCCAAACGACATGGCTGCTTTTGTTTCATTCTGTGAATAACTAGTCAAGGAGCCACCCAACCGGAATAAAACCTACACGGCCTTCTGAAAATTGGATCAAGCAGATACTTTTTCAGAACCATCAGTCACGTCTCACCGCAAGCAGTGACATTGTCAGCATTAAGTGCTGACCGTGTGTAGTGACTTTCAGCAGTGAGCAGTGATTCAATTAGCCCTCCGCATATAACTGCAAACAAACACATACGTCGGCACAGAGAGAAAAGTATGCAATAATTTTGCAAACAGCTCAGTCACGTGATCACAAATCGAATAGCCTACAGAGATTGGTATGGAAAGGAAAGACTCCGATCAGACTTCACTGATGGTAGATTGCACCCTCATGACGTGCATTTACTGTGTGCCTGTAGTGTATGACGATAAAGCTATCTAGTGGCACGCGCGAACAGAGGTTTAACAGCTCTTTAAGACAGTATTTCAGTTTATATCGAGCCATCTCCCAAAGAGAGAGTAAGAAAGAAAAGACATATGATAGAGGAGAGAAAAATGTCAAAACAACCCCACCCGCACCTACTGCTAGCACAGGAGGCCCTTGCCCTTTTTAGCTCACCTGAGCCAGCGGCTCCGGGGGAGCTTATAGGATTGTAAGGCTCGGGCATCCGTCGTCCGTCGTCCGTCCGTCGTCCGTCCGTCCGTCCGTCCGTCAACAATTTCAAAAGACTTCTCCTCTGAAACCGCTGGGCCAATTGTAACCAAATTTCATATGTAGCCTCCTGGGGTCTTAGGAACGAAAAGTTGTTCAAACGGTCCTGGTCACATGACCAACATGGCCGCCATGCCCATATATGGTAAAAACCTTAAAAAATCTTCTTCTCCAGAACCAATAGGCCAATGGCCTTGAAACTTTGTATGTAGCATCGGGTATGTGAGTACTACAAAGATTGTTCAAATAATGACCTTGGGTTGACCTTGACCTATTTTACGGTAAGTTCAAATTTGGTCTTTGGTGCTTTTATATGGGAAAACGCTAGAGCATAAGATGTCTTGGAAACTGTTGAAGATTTTGGCCTTAAAATTGGTAAATACAGTCATCTAAATGAGTACCTGAAGATTTGTGAGTACAAAAGGTCAAGGTCATTCTTTTACCCATGACCCAGGTCTCTCATATTTTTACAATTTCAAACAATCTCCTCAAAAACCACTGGGTCAGTTGTAAATCAAATATCATATAGAAGTTTCAGTGGTTGAGAGAATGAAAATTTATTAAAATGGTCTGGGTCACATGACGCATAGGGCTGCCATGCCCATATATGGTAAAAAACTTAAAAAATCTTCTTCTCCAGAACCAATTTACGGATGGCCTTGAAACTTGGTATGTAGCATTGGGTACTCAAGGACTACCAAGATTGTTCAAATAATGACCTTGGGTTGACCTTGACCTATTTTACGGTAAGTTCAAATTTGGTCTTTGGTGCTTTTATATGGGAAAATGCTAGAGCATTAGATGTCTTGGAAACTGTTGAAGATTTTGGCCTTAAAATTGGTAAATACAGTCATCTAAATGAGTACCTGAAGATTTGTGAGTACAAAAGGTCAAGGTCATTCTTTTACCTATGACCCAGGTCTCTCATATTTTTACAGTTTCAAACAATCTCCTCAAAAACCACTGGGTCAGTTGTAATCAAATTTCATATAGACGTTCCAGTGGTTGAGAGAATGAAAATTTATTAAAATGGTCTGGGTCACATGACCCATAGGGCTGCCATGCCCATATATGGTAAAAAACTTAAAAAATCTTCTTCTCAAGAACCGATTGATGGATGGCCTTGAAACTTGGTATGTAGCATTGGGTACTCAAGGACTATCAAGATTGTTCAAGTGATGACCTTTGGCCGAAATATTGGTATATACAGTCATCTTAATAAGTTCATGAAGATTGGTGAGTAAAAGAGGTCAAGGTCATTTTTTGACCTTTGACCTACATCTCTCATATTTGACAATTTCAAACATCTCCTCAAAAGCCACTTGGTCAGTTGTAACCAAATTTCATATTGAGCCTCCAGGGATTGAAGGAACAAAAATTTGTTCAAACCGTCAAGATCACGTGACAAACATGGCTGCCAAGCACATATATATCTGGTAAAAACCTTAAGAAATCTTTTCCAGAACTTCTTGACCAAAGGCCTTGAACATGGTATGTAGCATGACGTACTTGGGTAATACCAAGTTAATCAACATCTCTCATATTTTAACAGTTTCAAGCATTGCCTCAAAAGTTACTAGGCCAAATGTTACCAAATTTCATATATAAGCTGCCTGGGATTGAGGGAACAAAAGTATGTTCAAAATGGTCCTGTCACATGATGAACATGGCTGCTATGTCTATATACGTTTACCAACAACTAGATGAAAGTGAGATATAGGCATGGCTTTCTATAGTATCTGTGTTGGAGTTGCAAACTTCAATTGAATGATCTGGTTTAGCCTTGATTTGTGGCAATGCACAGAGAAAAAACATTCAGCTGATATTTTTAGGAAACTTGGCATTTTCAAATTTATTCCAAAACAATAATCACTGATATTTTCCAATTATCAGAACTTTCTAATACTATAAGTGCTTTATTTTTACACGTTCTTTATTTTAAAGTTTTCTTTTGGAATAATTGGTGAGTTCTTACCGCTCCAAAACTAATTGTGATAGGATTATGGTTCTTGGTTACTGCACTTCCTCTCGTTGCCCTCTATTTATATATGAAATTTAATTCAGTTTCTTTTGATACTTTCAGAGGTCCTATGGTCTGAAGTCAGGAATGCTAATTGCTAGAGTGCAAAGCCCAGATCAACTTACAACATTGTTGGCAGAAAATGAATTCAAGAATACTTCTTGTTCAATCCTTTTTGAACTCATAAGTCTTGCACTGGCTTATTGGAAAGCGTACCCTCAGAGTTATCAATATAACAGTATCATTGTATGGGTACCTATGCCAGCAACCATTATTACAGATTTTTTTATATTTTTTTTTTGACATTGAAAATTTTAAACATTTGGAATTTTATCTCACCTACTACAATATATATCTGTGCAAGGATACTGTTATGTGTAGGGGTAATCGCAGGCGTACATGTACCGGGTAATAAAGTGCCACTGGTGTAAAAATTTTGCATGATTCTGACATTATTTCAAACAATTTCTCTTTATTACATCAGCAGCCACTGATATTAATGTTAAAAACATTCTCTACATTAGTGTTGCTGAATAATAGAGATGATACTTCCACCAGTGCAGTCTGTGGGCCTCTTCCTGGAATGTAATTGCCTTGCTGATCATGCAGAATACTTTTTCTGTTGAATTTGTTTTAACTGTAACAGCTTACAATGTATTTGATAATAATAAAAGTCACAGAAAGAATAATGATCATAATACTTTTTGCACTTTTATTGTTGCAGTTCATATGTTCTTTTTCCATGAACAATATATTATGACAAGTTTAGTCAGTTATTTTTCTGTAAAAATACTAAATATAGCTCTTATGCACCAAATCTGTTATTAAATTACAACCAAAAAATGGTCAAAAACATGAAAATCTTGAAAAAATACAGTCATGAATAATTTCATACAGTTAGATAATTCTTTTGGAATAAAGTCAAGCTTAGTATGAGCTGTTCTTTTCAACAAATTAAAAATAAAAAAAGTGGGGTAGATTCTGACTTTCAAAAACTATGGCATGAATAAGTTGTACTGTTTGATAATATCTGTTTCTTTTATAGGTATCAAATCAAGCTTTATACGAACTGTTCTTTTTCAACAAACTACTATAAAAGTGTATGATATTATTGGAATGTGTGATATTCTGTGATTGGACAGTGAATGTGATATCTTTGCTAGTTGAAGGAAGACTACACAGTAGTGAACTGTTGTTACCTGTTACTGCAGAAGAGTAGATTTATAGTACAGGATGCCCCGAAAGAAGAACTGGAGACGGTCTGAAGCCCGAAGATCAATTTTGGATAGAAGCGGCAGCAACCAGACCGGGTTGACTCCTGAGTCGACTCCTAATGTCATGCAGACTTCCGAGTCTGTTATGACCGAGGGCCTCTTAGAGGCAAGACCTGTCAGCGTGCAGGCACATCAAAGAAATCATTGTCAATTGACCAAAGGCTATAAAGCAAGTTTTGTAGAGAGACATTGTCAAAGAAACACACAAATTCCAGACCATGGTACTGAAACCAGTACTAACCCACATACATTGACTAAAACTAAGGGTCCTTGTTTGACTGAATATGATAATGGTAGCCAACCTTTTCAGCAAATGTCAGTTTTGACATCGTTCGAGTTAGATAGTTTTAAAAATACATGTATTGCCAAACCGGTGACTGATAGTATTTTGCCCAGCTCTTGCAGTCATTGTTTTCAGAGCTTAAAACCATTTCATTCAGAGTCATTTATCTGTGGCTCATTCCATCAAGGAAGTGACAGATTCAGTGTAGAGTCTCGGGGAAGCCAATGTGTGTCAAATGCTCTTTGTGCCCTAATTCATGCTCAGTTTTCAAATACTTTTTCTAGTACTGAGGTAGATCAAATACTTATTGAAGGAGATATTCTATACCAAAAAATCTTATCTTCATTGAAAGCTGAACAGAAATACACCAGTAGATTGTTAACTTTTGATGAAATTCCAGAAAATGTAAATGTCTTCAAAAGAGATATTCATATTATAAGGTCAGATGTTGTTTCTGGCATTGCAGTACAGCAATTTGGTAGTACATCATCTCCAACTCTTCACCAGTCAATGTACACAGCATTTCAATCCTCTTCATATGTTCTGGTCATGATTGGTGCAATATGTTCTGCAGTATACAAAAAAGATGGCATGTACACTTTTTTTGATTCACATTCTCATGCTCAAAATGGTCTTTCATCATGTGATGGATATTCAGTTTTAATAAGATTCAGATGTTTAGATGATTTGATCACTTTCATGTACGCATTATATGATAGCATGCAAATAAACATGACAACACAGTATGATTTGCTGCCACTTGCTATGACATTTACAGAAAATTCTCTTGTTGGCATAGATCAGATTGACAGTGTGGTTTCTTCTCAAAGGCTACCTCTAGCTCACTCGAGCAATTTAGGGCCATCTTGTAGGAGTATGCAGTTAGATTTTTTACCTGAAACAATAAGTATAAGTGAACATGAATACAGGGTTACTGATCATTCAGAAAATCTTCTCGAAAATTATTTTGAGGATCAGAATATCAGACAGCAAAAGAAAACACAAAATATTTATGTTGAAATGAGTATGCCTAAGAAAACATGTGAAAACAAAATGAAGAAAAAACGTACTGAATACAACGCTGTATTTAAAAGGAAACAAAGAAGTAAGTCAACTTTTAAAGAAAAGGAAAAAATATATCAGCTTGCCTCAAAACAGTCTGCTAGAAAGATGCCAGCTTTTAAAGAAAAAGAAAGGGTAAATCAGCTTGCATCAAAGCAGTCTGCGAGAAAGAAGCCATCATTTAAAGAAATAGAAAGGGTAAATCAGCTTGCATCAAAGCCGTCTGCGAGAAAGAAGCCAGCTCTTAAAGAAATAGAAAGGGTAAATCAGCTTGCATCGAAACAGTGTGCCAGAAAGAAAACAGCTTTTAAAGAAAAAGAAAGGGTAAATCAGCTTTCATCAAAGCAGTCTGCTAGAAAAAAGCCAGCCTTTACAGAAAAAGAAAGAGTAAATCAGCTTGCATCAAAGCAGTCTGCTAGAAAGAAGCCAGATGTATTAGCACAAGAATGTGCCAAGAAGCAGTCAGCCAGACAAAACCAAGATTTTAAAGAAAAAGAAAGAGTATACCAGCTCGCATCAAAGCAGTCTGCTAGAAAAAAGCCAGCTTTTACAGAAAAAGAAAGGGTAAATCAGCTTGCATCAAAGCAGTCTGCTAGAATGAAGCCAGATGTATTAGCACAAGAATGTGCCAAGAAGCAGTCAGCCAGACAAAACCAAGAATTTAAAGAAAAAGAAAGGGTATACCAGCTCGCATCAAAGCAGTCTGCTAGAAAAAAGCCAGGTATATCAGTGAAAGAATTTGTACAGAAGCAGGCATACAGACAGGACCCAGATTTTAAAGAAAAAGAGAAGATATATCAGCTAGCTAGTAAGCGGAGGCAAAGGCAAAAACCTTTCTTTTTGGAATGTGAAAGAATTGCTAAGCAACAGCGTAGGCAAGAGAAAAGAAAATTGGAAGATACACCTGAGCTGAACATGGAAAACAAAAGGCGTAAAATTGCTGAAGAAAACTCACATGAAATTGATCCATGTGAAGTATATGATAGAAAAAGACATGAAAGTGTAGCAGAATGTCTTAAACAATTTCATGAAAATATTGCAGTAGGACCTCTGTTTGTTTGTCACCAAACATGGTTTCGAAAAAGTGTATCAATGCTAAAAAACACTAACATTATGAAGTGCAGTATGAATTATTGCACAAAACTGAAATCAGTTGATAGTGAAGAGTGGATATGTCACACTTGTTTGTCAGCATTAAAAGATGGTAAAGTTCCCAAACTGTCAGTTGCCAATGGAATGAAATGGCCAACCAAACCCTCAGAATTAGATTTGCACCAGCTTGAAGAAAGATTAATAGCACTGCGTATTCCATTCATGCAAATTAGAGAACTGCCACGTGGTGGTCAGTATTCACTTAAAGGAAATGTAATCAATGTACCCGTTGATATTCAGCCCACTGTGAACTCTCTTCCAAGACCTATGGATGAAAATTTTACAATTGCCATCCAGTTGAAGAAAAAACTGTCGTATAAGAAAATAGATTTCAAAGAAAATGTAAGACCAATGAAAGTTCTGACAGCATTACACTGGCTTCTAACTAATAGTGATATGTATAAAAATTCAGGCATTACAGTTGATAACAGCTGGTTTCAATCAGTAACTGAAAGTGCAGAGGATACTGTAAAAGAGTTCCTGGAAATGTCAGTGCAAAATACAAATCCTGATATGGACATAAATGATTCAATGCTGGACGAAGATAAAACTGTTCCTTTGGTGCCTAAAATTAGGGAAAAGAGTGATGGATATGAATCAGATGGATTCAGTGAGGTTGATTGTAATGAGCATGTTGGAAATGTTGATACCTTGGTGGATGATGCTAATATTGAAAATAAGTTTGATCAAGTGTTGACCTTTGCCCCTGGAGAAGGCCGACATCCCCTTAGTTTGTATCAAGATACAGATGCAGAGTATTTATGTTTCCCTACTATCTTTTGTGGTCAGAGACGTCCTGATAAGACTGAGAGAACAACTTTAGTTCATTACAGTGACATTGTTAAATGGGAGCTACGAAGCATTGATAGAAGAGCTGCTCAGTCTGTTCCAAACATTTTCTTCAAGCATAAAAAGCTTCAAATGAAACAAATAAGTGACAAGGTTAACTTAGCTGTAAGAAGATGTAAAAATAAAGGCAAGAACATAACAGCAGCAGAGGCAAGAGATCCAGCATATGTAGAGAGACTTGTGAAACTTGATGAAGGTTATTGTATATTTCGTCAGCTTAGAAATTCTTCAGCATATTTAGAAAAACGGAAGAAAGACATATTTGCAATGATCAGGCAACTGTCTTTACCTACTTGGTTTATATCTTTGTCAGCTGCTGATACTAGATGGAATGATCTTCTGAAGATGTTAGCAAAACTGAATGATGAAATTGACTATTCAGACAAGGATGTTGAGGCTTTAACTTGGCAAGAGAAAACTAGACTTGTTCAGAAAGACCCAGTAACTTGTTCAAGATATTTTGATCACAGGGTTCAAGAATTCTTGAACACTGTCTTTAAAAGTGAATTTGAACCTATTGGGAAAGTGATAGATTTCTTCTATAGAGTGGAATTTCAGCAACGTGGTTCTCCTCATATCCACATGCTTATTTGGATTGAAAATGCGCCTAAATTGGAAAAAAACAAGGATGAAGAAATAATTCAGTTTGTTGATAATTACCTTACATGCAGTACTGAAGATAAAGAAATTGGGGAGCTTGTTGAACTTCAGTCACATAAACATTCAAAGTCATGCAGAAAGAAAGGAAAGGCAATATGTAGATTTGGATTTCCTTTGCCTCCTCTTCCAAGAACAATGTTATTGCATCCTTTGGATGAAGAAATTGAAAAATATAAAAAGAAACACTCAGAACTTCAGAAATCAATGAATGAGTACAAAGATGTCTCTGATATTGGATTTGATGATTTTTTGGAGCAAGTTGCCAAGATGGACTTTGAAAGTTACATCAAGTGTATAAGAAGTTCACTCAATGCTCCAAAAATTTTCCTCAGGCGGAATCCAAATGAGATGAGAATTAATTTATTCAACAAAACAGTTCTTCTTGGTTGGAAGGCAAATCTTGATATTCAGATGGTTCTTGAACCATATGGTTGTGCTGCATATGTTGTTGGCTATATTAGCAAATCTCAAAGAGGCATGAGTGCACAGCTTGATGCAGCAGCAAGAGAAGCTCGCAAAGGAAATTTTGATATAAAGAAACAAGTAAGACATATTGGAAATGTGTTTTCAAACTGTGTTGAAGTAAGTGCACAAGAAGCAGTATACCTTGCTTTGCAGATTCCTTTAACAAAAGCTACAAGGGAGATTGTTTTCATCAATACCTCCATCCCAGAGGAAAGAGTATTTTTACTAAAATCTAAATCTGTGCTTGACGAACTTCCTGCTGAATCTACTGACATAGAAGCAGACAATATAATTCAGAGGTATGCAAAACGACCTAGACAGCTTCAGAAATTCTGTTTGGCAGATTATGTCTCTACAGTTGTTATTGTTTATCCTAAAGGGAATAGGTTACCTGACATGACTGAAGACAGAAATGAAGATGATGGTAATTCATATGATTCTAGTGATGAAAATGATGAAGATGATAATAATGAGAGTGTTGAATCTGAATATCGTGGATCAGATCTGTTATATGTAGCAAAGAATGGGACAAAGTATAAACGTAGGAGAGTTCCTAGAATAATACGTTATGTGAGGTATGATAAAAAGAAAGATCCAGAAAATTACTACAGAGAACGACTTATGCTGTTTAAGCCCTGGAGAAACGAAGCAAAAGATTTGTTAGGTTCCTTTGAAACATATGAAGCTCACTACAATTTCTTGAAAGCTACTCTTCAATCTAAATGCAGCCAGTATGAACATCATATTGAAGAACTTGAGCTTGCAAGGCAAATGGCAGAAGAGGAAGATGCTTATGATGAGATAGCACCTAATGCAGAACATGAAAACAGAGATGCAGAGGAAGAAGGTGAAAGAGAAGCTGAAAACTTTGTATATTTTAATCCAGATAGAGTAGTAGAACATCGACAGTATGATATTGGTATAGAGATACAGGCTGCTTGTTCAGTGCCATCTGTAGAAATAAATGGAGTCATGCTACCGGATGAACAATACTTAAATTTGCTCAGGAGTTTAAATTTGAGACAAAGAGAATTTTTTAATCATGTATTGTACTGGATGAAATGCAAGGAAGAACCACTGTACGCTTTCTTGTCAGGTGGAGCTGGGGTTGGCAAATCTGTGCTCATTAAAGCACTGTATCAGAGTCTGTACAGATTTCTAAATTTGAGAGAAGGAGAAAATCCTGATGATATTAGAGTTCTCCTTTGTGCGTACACTGGCAAAGCTGCATATAATATTAATGGTGTCACCATTGCCTCTGCTTTCTTAAAGAAGTTCAAACAAGGTAGTGGCCTTTTGTCAGCAGATGAATTGAACACATTTAGAGTGAAATATAGACATTTGAAAGTGATTATTATAGACGAAATCTCTATGGTAGGAACTAACACACTGACTTTTCTAGATACACGCTTGCAACAGCTCACTGGAACTAAAGTCAGTTTTGGTGGTTTAAGCATCATTGCTGTGGGAGATTTGTACCAACTTATGCCAGTATGTGACAAGTGGATATTCAGTGACCCCTCAAAAGGTGCTTCAGCTCTAGCATATAATTTATGGAAGGATTATTTTAGATTGTATGAACTCGTTGATATTATGCGACAAAAAGATGATGTTGACTTTGCTCAGATGCTAAATCGGCTTCGACAGAATGAGCTGACAGAAGATGACAAAAATGAACTGAAGAAACATACTGTCAACCCCAATATGACGAATTATCCGAAGGAGGCTCCTCATTTATTCACTGAAAATAAGTTTGTAGATAGACACAATGAGAATTATTTGAATAGACTATCAGAAGAAAAAGTTGTTATCCCATGTCATGATACAGTTGTTTCTGCGAATATTTCCTCAAAAAAAAGCAGAAAACTCATTGAAGCACTTCCAGATGATACGAACAAAACTGCTAAATTAAATTTGCAAAAGCTGTTGACAGTAGCAGTTGGGATGATTTATGATATAACAGTCAATGTCAATGTAGAGGATGGTTTGACAAATGGGTCTACGTGTGTTGTCAAATTCATTGAGTACAAAATGGAAGGCACAAATCGTCCCAGTATTATATGGGTTTTATTTCAGGATTCTCAAATTGGCCAGTCAACTCGTGAGAAATTTTCTAATAGGGGCTTGTACAGTACAAACATAGATAAAGCATGGACTCCAATATTTGATATAGAACGAACATTTATCTACAACTTCAAAACATACCAAAGAATTCAATTTCCTTTGAAACCGTCAGCAGGTAAAACTATTCATAAAGCTCAGGGGTCATACAGTTGATGAAATTGTAGTAGACCTGTCTCAAACGAGACTCAGGAAGCAACCTCATATTCACTATGTTGCTCTTAGTAGAGTGAGAAAACTAGAGAATTTATATATTTTGAATTTGAATGAAACTGCCATGGCAGTGGATGAACAAGTGAAAATTGAGATGCAGCGGTTAAAAACAGAAGCACCTCTAGAATTGTGTTACGTTCCATTATACAAAGTTGATTCACACAAGATCAAAATTGCATTTAATAATGCAAGGTCCTTACATAAGCACTTTAAGGACATTGAATTTGAGCCAAATGTTTTGTCAGCAGATGTGATTGGGTTTGCAGAATCTAGGCTGTGTGCAAGAGATGATAGTAGTCATTTTGCTCTAAAGAATTTCAAACTTTTGAGATTGGATGAAGCAGGACTTGAATCTGGGAACAGGCCATACCATGGGCTTGCTATGTACATCAAGGATTATTTTGAAATTCAGAGAATAGAAAAATTCCATTCTGACATATGCGAATTCATGCTGGCTAGCATGTACAGCAGTGTAAAGGGATGTTTCCAAGTTGTATACTTCTACAAATTTCCTAAAAGTGTGCAAATGGATTTAAGAAATGATATTCAGCATCATCTCATCCCGTTGGTAGATATGCATACCAAATTGGTAATAATTGGGGATTTTAACATACATTCAAATGCCAACACTTCAACATTTGTAGATTTCATGATGAAACAATTTAAATGTGAGCAGCACATCAATCAGTCAACTACTGATTCTGGATCGGTGATAGATCTTATTTTTACAAACTGCCCTACATTCAGTGATGTTATTGAGGCTTACTGGAGTGACCACAAACTTGTTTATTGTGCACTGGATGCATAGGTAAAATACTTACTATACATCTCAAAGAACACATAGAATTCACCCACAAGGTAATTAGCAATACCAGCCTGCAGTCAGGGGTTGGTATTGCTGGTGGTTATAGCAAGGATGGGTGGCCACCAAACAAAATTCGGTTATTTGCCATCATATGCAAAGGTGGGTCCAGGCTTGCTTTTTTGATAAAGCAAGGTCTGGACCATTGGCTACTATAGTGCTGGAAGTGGTATATACATGTATCCTGTATCTGTAGGGAAAGACAATGTATGCCCTTGCAGATTGGTATTATGTTCTTAACTAAGTTACCCGACAGTCTGCTGTTTTAGTACTTCTTTAAAGTTGCCTGTGTGCTAGGCCTCGTCCCTGTGACACCATACAGGGTGTCTAAAAAACATGGCCCTTTTTTGAAATTGCTGTAACTCCTTTATTTTTCGAGGAAACTTTCCAAAAATTTGTACGATTGTAGCAAGTTGATGCGCCTTTGCATTTATGTTTACTAACAGGTGGCCTTGCTTACAGGATGTGATGTCATAATGTTTTAAGTTTACGGTTATTGCATCATTTCTATCTGCACTTTTGAAACTGCTTACTTTTCTCAAGCAAAATAGATTAAAATTTAGAGCATTCTAAAGCTTACATTCTAAGGAGCGAAAGATTCACATTATCTCAGATAATGGATATCTTGAATAATGCAAAGAAAATTGTAATAAATTACCGTTTTTAGTGAAAATGAATAGCTTTAAAGCAAGATTGCAGGTCAACACAAAATTATCTTCAGATTCATAATAAAAAATGAACTAAAATGGTCAAATTATAGCTTTTGAAGTCATTCAGCTATTAAAAATTAGTAGGACACAATAAAGAAACAAGATGCTTATCAGTTCTTTGCCATATTTAGTTTTTTAATGATCTTTGATGATACCGCCTTTATAGGCCTGCCTCTTCCCTTTTCTTGCTGAACTCTTTGGCTTAATCATGAACAGCCTATTCTACCACCCAGTTCTTACCACAACATAACAGCCAATTTCCCTTGCATTTTATTTTTCTCAGATTTCCACTATTTGAGATTTTTTGAACCCTTGTTTCGTTTGAATGCAGACTTGAGAGCGCTCTGAAGGCATTCTTCTTCGCTTAATGCCATTTTATGTTTCCAGCAATGCAGATGAGAAAAAAAATGACGTCATTTATACTTTATGATGTCATCATAATGTCCCTTTCGGTTGAAGTACTTTTTGATAAAGACTCATATCCAGTAAGATTCTGCTACATTTTCCTTCATAAATAAATGAGTTACAGCAATTTCAAAAAAGTTGTATGTTTTTTTAGACACCCTGTAGTTTTAGAGATGTGCCTACAGCCTTATCTACAGGAGCATACAATGTGTACCCCTGCAGAGCTGGGTTGGTAGTGATGGGGTAACTTGGAGTTTGCAGGTCCTAATCAGGGTTTTGTCAGATGAATTATCAGTCTCAAAATAAGTTAAGTTAGTGATTTCAGAGTAAAAATATTAGTGTTTTACACATTGCAGAATTAAATGTAGTATAAAAATCCTAAATATTGGGCCTGCTTGGACTGAGCAAACAGTATAAACCTGTAGTCTAATCAGAGTCTACACTGCTTGCCATTCCCTCTGCAGCTTTTCACACCTGTTATTGCATTGCAAAGTTAATTGTTCCATTTTTTGGGACACGTATGATTATTGTTTTGGGAGTCCCAATCTTTAGTATTTTTTTTACAGTATTTTGGATACATTTCAAGGGAAGCAACTCTGCCTTTTTTCTATCTCGTCTTCCTTCTCAATAGGGGTCATAGGGAAGAATTTTCTCCACTTTGGGCAGATTCTTTCTTTTAGATGTAAACCCTAATTTTGTATGAGTTCGACATCGGAAGCAACCAAGAAGTCACAAAAGTGGTTTCCTTTGTGTGAATGGCAGCACACATGGAGGTATACCCACCTCGCTTATATAATTGTAATGTTTGAATTTGACAATACATTTGTCCTCCTTGAAGATAGGTTATAGAAATTGGCAATTGGAAATTATTCTAATTAATATTGTCATAAATAACTTCTCTGGTGAAGATATGCTAAAGAAGTGTTAATAATTTAAATAAAAATATTTAATTACATAGTGTTGTAGAGCATTTTAGTGCATATTAGTATGCGCACTTCATACCAGAATTGCTGCGCATGTTAGTTTTTTTCTGTGTTGTGCATTTGCTCATGTACTGTAATACAATATTTCAAGATATATTCTGTGTCATGCCTGCAAATTCTAGAAAGTGAGATACAGGGAATTCTTTTCAAGTGGTGACAGTGGCATCTTGAACTTCATTGCAGCTGTCTGGTTTAGCTCTTATGATAGTGAGCACATAGGCGGAACACATACCTTCCTGCTGAATTTTCATTAAGGAAGAGTAGCTATGCATTATGTTTTCATAGAAACCAAAACCTTTTTTTTTTCATATCTGCTGTAAACTTTTTAATTTCTTGTATTGTAAACTTTTTCATTTCTTGTAGGTATGATTTTTCAGAATCATTTGTTAAGGAATATACCGTAATGTGCTTAAGTATTTGTTGGGACACCTTAAGATAATAAATTTTCCATTTGTCCCAAATGGCAGATTAAATATCTTTATGTGTCCCAAACTTTAAACACATTACAGTACATCCAGCTGTTGAATCATCATATTGACTTTTCTGAGATTGCCATTTTCTATAAAAGATTTGCTAGTTTGCTATCTAAACCAATGATATCTCAAAGTAGTGTCAAGTCAAATTAATGAAACATTTTACAAATATAATTTCTGTCTTGGGCCAGTGGTATGGCTGTCTTGGAATTTGCTCCTAATGAGAGTGCAGACTGTAGTAAACTGACTCGAAGAAAGAAATGATACAAAGTTACAGTGGAATGTCAGTTAAAAATATCAAGGTTAAATAGTTGATACACCAGTTTTCCAGCATCTTTTTCTTATTTATTGATTAGTGAGCCTGAAGTTTGATCTTTGGCCAGCCATCTGTCTGTAACCAAGAAGGAAAGTATATGATAATCAACTTCTAGGACAACCAGTGTGATATACAGAATGTGGATTACGTCAACTAAACAAATATTTAAAATAGATTGGTGAGAACCCTAGCTGGATCAAATCAAAATCAGACACTTCTTGAAATGTTAGAATCTAACATACGATACAGTGTGGTATTCTGTTTTCTACCAAGATGATGCTTAATTCACAGAACAGTTGATAACCATTGCCAATAAGAAGGTCATGCTCAAAACTGTTACATAAACATTATATTTTATTATGACAGGGCTTAGTAGGCACAGCCGCACATTCAAACAACTCAAAATTGGTGGAAATGCAGTGCTGTTTAATGCTGAATCAGCATTCTGCTTTTGAAAGTTGTCATGACGTACTCAAGAGAGAATGCAGGAAACACAGTGAATGCTTCTCAGACACTTATGTACACTACAGGATATGGCATGTTACGAAGATCTCATGGTATTACTGCCACAGTTTCATAACAGTTTACTGTTTAAGACAAAATTTCATCTTAACATGTCAGTTGTCACAACAAACTACATACTGGTGGCCAGACACAACAAACTACATACTGGTGGCCAGACAAGTGACTGCTGTTCCAACAATGCATGTTATGATATGGCGTTTGTCAGCAGAGCCTGTTCCTACCAGCATCATGTTAATGTTCTTCCATGTGGAATATTTTGTGTCATTATGATAGATATGCATAGCCAAAGACATTACCTCGGAGCAGTTCTGAAATGCCATACAAAAGGGAGACACTCGTAATTTCTTATGCATTACTGGTATATTAATTTCATTTTGACTGTCTAGTTATCATATCAGCTTTTTTTTTTTGAAATTGACTCTGAAGAATAAGAGTACCTCAGCGGTTGGATAAAGATAGCATAGAGACATGGACTGCACTAAATTATCATAAACCTATTGACAGTTGTTATTGTGTACCATTTCTTCTCTGAGACAGTATACTACCGATCTGCCAATTATTATATCTTATTTGAGCTATGAATGTACTGTGTAAACATGTCTGTATAAGTTAAATGGTTTGAATGTCTTCAAAGCAGGCACAAAACATTGAATAAAGATTGATTCAGTGGAATCTGGCATGGAATCAATGTTGATACAATGTTTATTCAGTATTATTTTGCAGGTGTGTTTGATATTCTTAGTTTTAAATCATGAATTTGATATATCAGCTTAACAGGAGGCCAAAAACACAGTGGATATCTTAGTTTGTTTGTTTGTAAATTTGAATTAATTAAATCATATGGTGGGTTGGTTGGTTGGTTGGTTGTTTTGAGTTTAACGGCCCTTTGAGACAATATTTCAGTCCATATCAGGCCGTCTCCCAGAAAGAGGGAGAAAGAAGAGAAATGATAGATGAGAGAAAAAATGTCCAAAACACCCCAACCTGCTTCTACTGCAAGCACAGTAGCCCCCCCCCCCCCCCCCCCCCACCCCCCACCCCCATATAATGGGGAATCACATGACATTTTGTATCTATAGTTGCACAGAATGGTTAAGAAATTTATCATTATTCTATAATCTACTCAATAAATTTTCATACAGAAAAATGCAGATACGTTGTCACTTTTGCAGCAAGCCATTACCTAAAAGCTGTTTCTATGCACACTGTATTTTTCAAAACAACCTCAAGCAAATTCAGATAGCCTTTGCTTGAGCTATGTTAAAAACTACATAAAACAAGGTATCTGCACTTTACTTCATGAAAAACCATTTAGGAAATAACTGTTGTTACCCATTCACGATTCCATGATTCCCCATCTTGCAAACAGATGTACTGGGTTATAGATGCTCAAATCAGCTTGTGTTTATGCAGGGACACTATAACTGGAAAATTTATAAGGTCTATAATTTGGGAAAACTGCACATATGGACAAGCTAGTCTGGGCTACAGTGTTTGGAGATGCTTTAAGGTAACAGCCTTTCAAAATTTAACTCTAGTATAAGCATTTGTTACCATTTTTTCTGAAAAATAAATAAATAAATAAATAAATAAATTAAAGAACTTACATATCTTTTATTCTTCTTCTGTTTACCAAGTGCACATTTATCATACTTATCCACCTATAAGATGAAGGGTTCCCCTTCCAAAATTACCCTTAACCCTTTTTTGTCTAGTGGACTTGCCCCATCCTTATAAAGTGGATGAGTCCATTTCTAATTCTAGGGGTTTCTAGTGGATGTTTTAAATTTTATTGTATTTTCAATAGAAATTCCTTTAAGCAAACAGTGTTGACTCTGCCCAGATTCCACATTCTGTGGCATCTTAACTGGGGATTGTTGGCATAATAATTGTCCCTAAGACATATTTCTGGTCAAAAAAGGCTTAATATGTCAGTAACCTTAAAGGACTCGCCAGTATGCATTCTATGCATTATATTCTATATGACTGCTTTTGGAAGTAAAGATAAACCAGGAATCAATTGTTGTGCTGACTTGCCTTGAGTGTAAAATCACATCATCATCCATCATGTATTAGATACCCAGCCTGTATTTAATATCCATTCATAGTCAAACATTAACTGTGTCACATGATTAAGATGGTCTTCTCACCAATATGTGGTAAAACCTTTGATTCATGATCCTAGATGGCTGCCTGCTCACATAATTAGCTCAAAAGAGATTTTTTGTGATAATGTCTCAGGTGAGCCATTCAGGGCCTCATGGCCCTCTTGTTTATCCAAATTGATAGGACGCCCCGGCACTGAAAGTTACCCGGCACCATCGAAACACACACACACACACACACAATTAACCGGTGCGCCTGCGCTGACTTCTCGGGTTATTTATACATTCTCTTGAATTTTTAGAGACTGAGCGCTTTGTGAAGTCCTGAAACGAAAGGGCTTGGTGCATTATTGAAACTTTCCCGCGGGGTCTGTTTAATGTTTCATAGGAATTCACGCCCCACCAACAATTCGGTCATACAAACACAAGTCCGTCTGAATGACCCACGGAGAGACTGATCGAACTCATCTCTCCTGGTTTACGGAAGAAGTAGCTTAACTCGCTTGACATCTGTTAACTATTGATATTGTTTCCAACTATTTTCGTTTCAGGAGAGGAAAGTCAACCAATGGTGAAAAGAAAAAAGGACGAATAAATAAAGATTGTATATAGATACAGAAGTTATATAATGACATAGTTTGTACATGCATTAAAAATACTAACATTGCATTCATAAAGTACGCGGAAAAACATCGGTACCTATTTCGGACTGGCCTTGTCTGAATCGCCCCTAGATTTTTACGTGTTCGCACGGATTTCAGGCAATTGGACTCAGTACTCAGCACTCGTTCAGTATCTGTCATAAGTTTTCTAATCTCTGAATTGACTGTCAAACCTTATTTTCGACGAATTATATCTTGTCCCACGCCAACTGACTGAACGGAAAGGGTGTTTACGGTCGACACTGAAATCGGCCCTCGATGTGGGAAGACTGTTTTAGAATCGGCCCCCGATGTGGAATCAGCCCTCGATCTGGGAATTGGCTCTCGATTAGGGACTAATCCTCGATCTGAGTCCAACATATATATTGTCCCTTTTTTTAACAAAGGGAAGCAACATTTATGATTTCCTGTTTGCTTCTCTGGATGAAGAAACCTTTCTGAAATTGAAGTAAATTTATTGCCTAGCTGTCCTACCTAACTGTTTGTTTATCATTGCAGTTAGGTGTCTTACTATGCAGATGAAATGACAGACAGTGTGGACTCTGATCAAACTGCTTCTTGATCTGGGTCTGGGGCTGTTTGCCCAGATCCATCTGTCCTAATATTAAGAGTTCTTATGGTAGACCTTTTATAGTACCCTTATATGCTTAGGTATTGGGACACCTAAAATCCATTAATTTTCCATTTGTCCCAAATGGAAAATTAGTTGATATAAGGTGTCTCAAAGTATTGGGACACCTAAAATCCATTAATTTTCCATTTGTCCCAAATAGAAAATTTATGGTTTATCGGTGTCCCAATATTTAAGCAAGTTAGGGTAAATGTCAAAATGTTCTTGTGTTATAGATATATGAAGGCAGAAATGAAACCGGAAATGCTTTGCACACTGGAAGAGGCTACACCGGTTCCGCGGTTAATGTTACCATAGTAACAATCAAGAGCCTGTTTATCAAATTTACCAGCAGTGCTGTCGGTAGCGGCAGAGGCTTTAAAGCTATTTATTCTTCAGGTATGAGTTTTGTTTTG
This sequence comes from Ctena decussata, assembly GCA_963989385.1. Classification (NCBI taxonomy): domain Eukaryota; kingdom Metazoa; phylum Mollusca; class Bivalvia; order Lucinida; family Lucinidae; genus Ctena; species Ctena decussata. The sequence continues at coordinate 55,222,962 of OZ022504.1, forward strand.
CTTGCAACTAGTAAACGAAAAACATAGGTACAGTCAACTCTCAATATCTCAATGTCAGAGTTCATCTCAAACTACTGATATCTCAAAGTAAATTTTCTGGGACCAGAAAATTTGCTTTGAGATGCCAGTAGTCTGAGATAACAGGAGTTAAAGAAATGTAAAGAAAAAAAAGGAAAATGTGTCCAAACTCTGTTCTTTGATAAAGATTGTACTTTGTGAAATATCAGAGTTGGAGATAACGAGACTCAACTGTATCACTTTCTAGTATAACTGGTTGAAGCTGCAGCCATGAACTTTATGTAAGTTTTTAGTGTTTTGCTTTGTTTTATGGCAATGGACAGACCGGTGAGACACCGCATGAGGCAGAATTCTTGTTACTGTATTTTCCCTAAAGCTTTGAACAGATCGCATAATAATTGAGCCACAACACGACAAAACCAACAATGTGGTTGTGCGCCAAGCGCAGACTCAAATCAGCCTGGGCATCCGCCCAGTCTGATCAGAGTCTTTGCTGTCCGCATGGAGGTAGCTTAGGCCCTTAGCTACCCTTTGAGCACTTAATGAAGAGTCTGATCAAACTGGGTGGCTGCTCAGGCTGATCTGAGTCTTCGCTGGGTGCACGACCACATTGTTGGTCTTGTTGTGTGGTGGCTCAATTATAGGAACAAGGTAGACCAAGATCAGACTGCTGATAAGGAACTGTCTGGTCTGGTTCTAAATTTCAGCAGTGTCTTAAAACATCCCTAGCTAGAAGAGGAAAAGAAGAAGTTCATTGTATTTGCTCTGGATTCTGTTACGGCTGCATTGATTTAGATATTTGGGGTGATCCTATAGATGGAAAAACATACAGGAATAAAATACTGGCCTCGAGGTTATAAAACTTGAGTACATTCTCAAGTTTTATAACCTTGAACCCAGTTCTGCATCAGATTTATAAGCACGGTAACAGATTTTAAAAAAAGTCACTGATTGACTTCTGTATCCCACTCAAATAACTGTAATATTCATTTGTACATGTAAATGGTCTATGTAGATTCTATATAATATCAGTATGTTTGAATAAAATATTGCTTACGCTGAACTTCTAAGTATTTACGGAATGAATTTCATTTTTCTTAGGTTTATCGAAGTGTAAACTTTATTGGGTCACTTGCAAAGTGAATGAGCCCCAAAGGAGTTCATGTAAATTTAGCTAGTGATCCAGTGTAGTTTACACTTCAATAAACTTCAGAAAAATGAAGTTCTTTTCTTACATTTACATTCAAATCAATCAAAACCCTGATGGGAAATGTTATATAAGCACTAAAACTGAAGCAGTAAAACAATTACACACAGTATTTTGGCTAACAGCGGAACAGCATCAATGACGTCATGATATCCCCCAAGTCCGGTCAGATTGTAGAGAGCCATGGTTTATTTTGAAGTCATTTAAAGTCATGTAACGTCGTGTGGCTCAGTATAATTATTGGAATGTAAACTACATTACATTCCAATGGTTTACTATAGGCTTTTCAGTAAGTACAACAAGAATGTAAATATTTAGCCACAAAACCTTTACAGGCTGTCCTCAGCTGTCTTCCCAGAATGCCATTCTGACACCAGCGACAGACACCTATCATGCACCAGACACAGTGAGCATGTCCTGCTTGGAGGGCTATTACTTCATTGGCAGCCATCGTGGACTATCGTCAGTGGTTTTGACATGTTTGACCAGTGGTAGTTGGGATAAAAATCCTGTTCCTGTTTGTGAAAGTAAGACTTTTTTTTAGTTTTTTTTTAATTTTATTACTAAAAATATTGCAGAATTTCATGTGCTTCCTTCTTGTTTCTTTAATACCATTAAAATTCTAAAAACTGGGACACTTAAAATAATTACCATAATTGTCCTAAAATGGAATAATTTGGTTAGACAATGCAGAAATGCATTCAAAGATGCAGATGGAAGTGCAAATGATGTAGACCCTGATAAGGTTGTTCATTTTAGGAGCAGTTTTATGTGGATTGGCACTGTTTGTTCAGAAGTATCTGTCCCAATGTTTAGAATATTTATGGTAGATATAAATATTTGAACAATTTCAAGTGTTTTTTTCATATGTGGATCATTGATAGTTCCATGGGTCAAGCACTGGCCTGCTATTTTAGCAGTCCCAGGTTCAGTTCCCACTTTGAAGGTGGAATTATTTTCATTCGCAAACAAGGTTCCATTGTAAAAAGCCTTCTATTATCACTGTCTCATTGTCCTAATATGACTGAAATACTGTTGAAAATGACTTAAAATTGCAAATTATCTGTCATATGTTTTTGGTAATTTGCCTTTCGGTAACACAATTTTATAGTGCAAAGTGAGCAATAATGGGATATAAGTATGATATCAGTTCTGCATGTTTGTTTTCTGTGCAATCAGTCAACAGCACACAGTCTACCAGTTCTTCTTCAAACTGACATAGAGAAACTAACAATCATAGTATGCTGATATCAGGGGCCGTATTCATGAAAACTACTTAAGTTGTTGCTATGGTGTTGCTAAGGCTAAATTTCTTTGAAGGAGATTCCCTACAACTATGAAATTTGCTCTGGAGGAACAGTCTTACAAAGACTGTTCCTCCAGACCAAATTTCATAGTTGTATGGAATCTCCTTTATAGATATTTAGCCTTAGCAACCACATAGCAACGACTTAAGTGGCTTTATGAATACGGCCCCAGAATTCAATAGTATGCTTTCCGCTTGCCAATGGCCCTTTTCCTTTAGATTCAATTAGAAATATATACAGCTGTATGATAATCATGGTTGTAACTAAAATTTTGTAGGAGGTCACTGTGGTTTTGCACCAACAATAGAGAAAGGCTTCATTAGAAGGTCAACAGGAGTACAAGGTGGGGATACGGCCGAGTTCCAGTGTGAGACAGGGTATAATGCCACTGGACCAACTATTATAACATGTCTCAGCAACAATACCTGGGAAATGGCTCCCAGCTGTCAGTGTAAGTACAGTGTATATTGATACACACCACAGCAAAAAGACCCTCATGGTGCCATAGTTATGACTGAACCACACCATGTGATTTCCAACAATGTGGCAATTTTTGTCATGTGATATTCAGATCATCGGTCTCATTTATATAGTCAAGTCTAGGATAGCCATAAATTTACAGACAGTCTTTAAATTTATGGACATTTTAGTCTTTAAATTGATAGATTTGGGCGCATGCATTGTGGAAAATGGTGCTTAATATTAAAACCACATTTTGATATCTGTAATGTTGAATGACTTTGTGATTTGAGTGAAATAACATGAAAAGCATGAATGCAGACAATGATCATGTTGCTCCTGCTAACAACACATCTTCAAAGTTTAGGTGTTTCTTTAAACAATAGCATTGTATGCTGTTCTGTTCAAACAGAGTCTGTTAAAAATGATTTAGTTAGTGCAAATTATTATTCTGGTGCTAAATCAAGACTGCCAGTCGTGTAAAGCATCAACATTTTGACCTCAGACGTAGAAATGTGCATACAGCATATTGGATATCACATACCACTGGACAAATTGCCTATGGTATGAAACGCTCTGAAACCGCTCATATTAGTGCCCTTAGACTGATTTTGTGGTCAAAGGAAAAAAAACTATGTCTGGTTTAGATTAAATTTCAGTTTTCTTATGATAAAAGAAGAAAGCATGCAAGCAAATGTATGCAATCTTCTGCAAAATGTCAACCATAATGTGATGAAAACAGACAGGTAAGCAAGAGATTGCTGACTTCTCATACGATTTAATTTCAGGAACTGATTTATGCAAGTCCATAAATTTACAGACTGTTTTTTAAATGTATGGCTGTCCTGGACCTGATGGTGTAATCACAGGCCTCACTCTTGGCTCTAAGGCTTGGGCCACTTCCATAGAAGGCTGATGTGACAAGGGAAGGCTCTGATCAGACTGCACTTATGTGCAGTCTGACCAGAGCCTTTACTTGTTTCCATTGCCACATACTTGGAAATTACATGATGTGGCGCATTTATTGCAAGATAAAAATGTAAATTTTATACCATTTTAAAGTGCAGATAATGTACTTTAGTGGCTGTTTGGTCAGAATGTCATAAAATGACATAATTTGCATAAAACTGCACAAGCAAATAATTTGCATAGTTTTTGGAAATATTTTGTTTATCAATAACAGTTATACTATTGGTCTAAATGTGAGCATTCCAAGGCTTTCAAAACTGTTTTCATATTGAAATTAAGTCACGTGGCTGTCAAGATATTCAATTTTGAATTCTACCTAATTTGCATAAATTTACATGAATTATATTAATGTTCAACCTAAAACTCTGATAACACTACTCATAGTTCACTGCTGTTCACTGTTCAGAAACAAAGTATTTCTGGAAAAGAAAAAGTCTTCATATGTCTTTATTTACAGCTCCAGTTTGTGAGGACCTGACAACTGTATATGATACTGACTATGTGGAAGTAGTGTTAGGAGATGGTGTATCCCATGGTTCCCTTGTAAAGGTCACATGTCCCCTATACTACCAGTTGATTGGTCCACAGACTGTAGAATGTGTAGCAGGAAAATGGAAAATGTCATTACCAACATGTGAACGTGAGTGGCAAGAATTTTTATTTTTCAATATCAGTACTATACATGTAGCTTGTGAAAGTTTGAATCAGTATAATTCGTGATGTCGTGAAAGGTCAAGAGTCACTGTAGATTAAGTCTCCTATCCCCTTTCTTTGGTTCAAGAGCGAGTCATTTTATCTGGAAGTGATTAGTATTTGAACCATCTGGTAGGATATTGGATAAATAGCTATCAGTTTTACTTTGGAGGTATAACATGGCTTCTGTAACTTAACAATTCATAAGTGTCTTCTAAATTATGATCACTTTAGAGCACTTCTTCCACATGTTCTTTATTTCAGTAATTTTACTACAAATCAAGTATCTACTGCAACATGTTGTCGTTGGAGCAGGTTCAGAAACGTCCCGTTATCTCAAAATGATAAAAAGACAGACAATCAAAGTCATTTCTTAACAGACGTCGGCTCAGTTGATCCTAGTCACAAATTTTATCTTTATCGGTACCTGTCAGCTACATTATTTACGACCTCCGCGGCGGTCACTTTGTTAGCACGAGATTTACAGAGTACAACGAGGCTCTGACGTCACAAATCTAGTTACCTCTACTTTATATGAGCGGTTTTAATACCGTTATAATTGAGTCAAAAGAAATCAGTTTTTCGGCGGAATATTTTATCTGACAGTTGACCGTAACAAATTGCCATCGCCTTTAGAAGGACGTTGTTGCAGTTGATACTTGATTTGTAGTAACTTTTGAAGGTATTGGAAAGTTTTTGATTTGTGACAAAGTGAAGTCAGGAGTAGTTACCCTCTGGACCATCCCAAGACGGTACTTTCATTGCGGTAGCATTTGTTTTATGTTCGGTGCTGTTAAATTTATTGTGTTCTCATTTTAACCCTTCTATAATAAAAATAGAAAATTGGTAAAAATAGTTGTTAAATGTTTTTCGTATAATTTGCTTAGTCTGTTGTAACCCTTCTGTTGGTCTAAATTATTTAGTTCAATAAAGATAGCTGAGTTGCCACCTAGTTGGAAAAGAGCTGCTGACACGGCTTATCACTTGTAATTTATTGTTTGTTGGGATGTCTTTGTCAATATTTCCCTTTGATGTTGGGGATAGGGTTTGGGATCTGATTCAGTCAGTTCCAGAAGTGTAGTTACTCTTTAAATTTACAAATATTGGTCAGATACTTAAATTTGTGAGAAATATTAGTGGAAATAAATCCATGTTTTTACTGTTCTTTAGGCATACCTTGCCCAGTGCCAGCTATTCAGAATGCCGACCTGGACCTTCGCCAAGACTTCTACATTAGTAACCAACTTTATGTGAGTTGTCTCCCTGGTTATGTGATAGAGGGCAGAACAGATCAGACAGACACAGACTTTGCTTGTGGACTTGACTCACCTCCACAGTGCATAAGTAAGTATGATATTTTATTTAACCCAATTATGCCCAGTGAACTCTTCTATCCCTATCAGTTGGATGAGTTCATTGTTAATTTTAGGGATTTCCAGTTTATTTCATCGGGATGTCTAGTTTATTTTATCTTATAGCAGTTTGTAGAATTAATGATAGATTTTATGCAAAGAATGTAGTCCGTGATCAGATACCATATTCTGTGGCATCTGATCAGGGTTTGCAATGATTTCCTGTGTATTTTCTATGGGATGCTTGGCATTAATGAGTTAAATCAGAAAATTCAGCGGGCACAGGGCATCTCGGTGGCCTCGCACTGGTATCAATGGGACGTCAGTGAGACGTGACTGCGACGTCATGTGCCTGCTGGGAAGATAAATGTGATTAGATCATTGTCTTGTTTCTATGATGTGTGGTAGATGCGCTAAAATGTATTTGGCAATCTGAATAAAGAATTGAATTCAATTGAATTGACAAAAAAAAGTATTAGCAATGGGATTTTGTTTGCTTCATTTAAGAGCAAGTGCTCCCTGCTTTCTTATAAGGTGAATTAGGTACGCCTCCATGTTTTGCCACCATTTTACAAAGGGAAACAACTATTATGACATCATGTTTGCTTCCCCAGATAAAGAAGCCCTTTCAAAATGGGGTCTACTTGTAAAGGAAAGAGTTTGCTTGTATGGAGAGTAACGTTTGACCCCACATGAGAGGGGAGGCAAAAAGAAAATGGTATGGATGTCTCCCCTGAAAGTACTAATTCATCTTGAGAATAGACAGATGCACTGTTTAAGGTTCTAGCCTAGCCACAAGATTATAATTGGGTCCCAACAGGCAAAAATATGGTTGTACAGCATACATAGACAGCAAAAAAAAAATCATATCTTAATTAAATGAAAGAATTTGCCTCCAGTGGAGCAAGTTATTTCCTATAATAGTAGACCCCCATTCATAAGTTAGGGAAAAATGTTGTTGTTGTTGTTGTTGTTTGATTGTTTTATGTCCACATTAACTGCTATGGTCATGTCGGGACGGTCAGTTACCCTAACCACACTATTCCTGGTAGGGCTTAGACCTCTTAAGCGGTTAACCAGTACTAAGTGCACATAACTTTTACTAGTAACTGACAACTGTCCTTGAATTAGCGGAAGGAGAAACGAAAGTATGTGGCCAGACGGAGTATCGAACCTGGGACCTTTGGCTCTTGAGTAAGACACGCTACCGACTTGCAGTGTTGCTTACCTTGAAAGCATACCCATTCACCTTTAGAAAACAAAAAGAGAAATGAGCCGCAACACGACAAAACCAACAATGTGGTTGTGCGCCCAGCGCAGACTCAGATCAGCCAGGGCATCCACCCAAGTTGATCAGACTCTTTGCTAAGCGCTTAAAGAGTAGCAAAGGTCCAAGCTACCTTCATGCGAACAACGAAGACTCTGATCAGACTGGGCGGATGCCCAGGCTGATCTGAGTCTGCGCTGGGCGCACAACCACATTGTTGGTTTTCTCGTGTCGCGGCTCAAATACTAATAAGCTATAAACTACTTGTAATCATGGTTCATGTTCAAAATTTGTTTCTAATGAAGGAGCAGTAGCAAATATTGAATTCGAATTTAACATACTCTGTGTCCACTCCCTCCACCTCTCGTTTAAACCATCTTGATTCCAGTGAGGTTGCACAGTATATGATTGTATAGAAAGATAACAAAAATTATCTCAGAATTATTTTCAAAAACTCCTTTTTCATCGGGAGGTAAGTCTAAATGTCAAATGTTAATTTTCAGACATTGATGAGTGTGCATTGGATGACCACATGTGTATTGGTGCCACCTGTGTAGACACAGAAGGAAGTTACAGGTGTGAATGTTTACCTGGGTACCAGCCACTTGGAACCAGCCTGACTGAATGTCAAGGTCAGTAAGGTTTTCACAGACCTAGATTCCTGTCTGGTAATGTACCATCAATTTCTTACACCCAAACAAAGGTTAACATCATGGTCATTAAGATACAATGTGAATGCAGTCATTAGTACCATTGCACTACTGGTCTATCAATTTCTGCCCTTATTTCCAAAACTTGGCAATTTTTTACATGTCAGTGTCAGCCTGCCTTAGGAATCACCCACAGAGAACTAAAAAAAAAAAACATGACTGCTTGAAACAGGTGACTTTTTAATACAGATTCAGTTACTCTATATATTGGTTTAAAGGATCCAAAGAAAGTGGTTTCCTAAAGAAAGGTGACTGTTTAACAGAGGTAACTGCATAAGACAGTTTGAGGTACATGTATAAATTCCAAAATATGGAGCATTCAAGTTGTGTAGGGACGTTTGATGTAGTACATTTTAATACAAAGCAAAGTGATTAGCTTTATTTCTTGAAGCTGTATTAACCATTTGTGGCCATCCTGATACACTGAGCTAAACAAGCAGGCTCTTTATGATAATTGTGAAACTTTTTCTGTTCTGTTCTGATGTAGGCACTGCCTAAAGGTGTATGGTCACACCTTCATGTTTCTCTGCTAGTTTTTCAAAGGGGAACAACTTTTGTGACTTTCTGTTTGCTTACGTGGAGGATGTAACCCTATCAAAAGGGTTCAACTCCTAAAGGAAAGAATTTGCTTCTAGTGGAGCAATTTCTTTCCTTTAAGAATTGACCCCTTCTAAAAGGGAGGCAAAAATGAAAATGGAGGAATTGCTTCCCCTTAAAAAGTATCCATTCACCTTAATGAGGCAGCTCTCTGAGAGACCACAACATAATAATTTTTTTTTATAGATTTAGAACATTTGTCACAGAGCTTCAGATAAAAAGGGATTTTGAGGATAATTCAGAGTATTTATTTTCATTTTTAACAAAAATATATGTTGTGACCCCTCATTAGAACCCTCTTGGTGAAACGGTTCTAATGAGGGTTCACAATTTATGTTTATACCTGGGAAAATATGGAAATATCCCTTAATAATTCCCCCTTACTCTTTTTTATCATGAGCACTGTGTCACCAAATTTCCATTATCCGGAGCCCTTAGGTATGTATTACATAAGCAGACATAAGGGCTCATAGCCCATTGTCAAACAGAGCAACTTTAACTACTCTGTACATGGATGCAGTCTGTTCGCTAATTAAACAGTTTTCATTAAATGTTTATGTTCTTTTGTAGATGTTGATGAATGTGCAGAAAATCTTGCCTTCTGTGACCATGAATGCACAAACACAAACGGCTCATACGTCTGCTCCTGCTATGATGAGTATGACCTCTATATGACCCCTAACTTTAATGACCTTGACCTTGGGAATGATGAAGATGGCAGTCAACCATGGCACAATTTTCATATCAATCATTCCTGTGTGTGTAAGTATTTTTTTTCTTCAAAATATTGGTTTTGAGAAGTTGCTGTTGAGTGGTACTCAATAAAGAGAATTGTATACATATTTTTCATTTTGTTTTTGGATTCAATGATATACTTAACAAAATTCGTGCAAGAAGAAAAGACTTGCAAAGTTTCTGTTATAATTAAAATCAGATAAGATTTCCTTTTTTACACACTGTGTTTGCGGTACTAAGTGGGGTTGCCACCATCAGGGTAAAACATCTATAGAGTAAGGGGACATGGCTTCTCACAGGGCATGGCTTCGCATACCAGGATTTCTTAGTACGTGTCAGTCATCAGTTTTCTGAACATCATTTCGTTTTGCAAATATTTCATGGTTGTTTAATGAAGGTTTTTGTCATCACTTTTGCATGCAGTGCATCTCATGCATTTTGGCGGCAAAATATTTAAAACATTCAGATCAAAGTCAGCAAAATTTAACATTTTTAAACAGGCAATATTATTGATAGCACAAGGTCGAAATTTGGCTCCTATGGAGTGTTAATGAAATTGTCATTTGCTTTCTTAAGAATACAAAGTATACAATCATCAAAAACTATGCCAGTTATATGAACACAAATTATTTTCCATGCTATGGGGTATGAATTTTGTCCCCCATGTTTATGAAAAAAATCTGAATATTATTTTTAGCTGTCATCCTATCTAGTCAACTGTAAGTCCACTCTAAGATTACACAGTCGAGATGTGACTGATTCAATAACAAAATTGTCAGCCACGTAACAACCAGTGTTAAAAAATCAAATAAAATTCTGAAAATCGCTGATTTTCGTCTTTGCATTAATGGAAGGAACATTGACATTATACCATTACCTTGCAAACTATAAAAAGCAATAGCATAATAGCTGTTCTTTTATGGTTTTCATTTTCTGCTCCTAAGGTGTATGACAGAATATTCAAAGACACCTAGAATGCTTCTATATCCTGCTAGAAGAGGTGTGCGAAGCCATGTCCTCATATACCCGAATTATTACATAGAACTACAGTACATATTACTGAACGTACTATGTATGACATCAGAGTCTGAGACCAAACATTTTCATACTTAATTTCCAGAAAGGGTCTAAGTATGTAATAATATGAACAAACAGGCGTTATGTTACAAGCTTTGTCAGCTAATGCTGCAGAAGTCATAAAAGTGTGCGAAGCCATGTCCCCTTACTCTAAAAAAAGTTTTCATGGTCAGGGAAAAGTCTGGGAGTTTAGTGATTGGTCAGGAGAATTTGGAAAGGATTTGAAAAGACTATGTTCGCAGTCTTCAGAACTTATTGTACTCCAGGGAAAAGTAGATACTTTCAGTTCCATTTTAAGGAAAATTATGGTTATTTTGGTGTCCTAAATTTTAGAATACTTACAATATGAGATTTTTGTAGTTTTGTGGTTTTATTTGATGTTGCATGTTAAAAAAATTTCAACCTTCTTTTCAGTGAAGAAGTGTGACAGTGGGCCAATTCTGCAGCTTGTCAACGGACAAGCCCTGACATCAAAGACGTCATTTTTCAGTGGTGATCAAGTTGAATACCTCTGCAATATTGGTTATAAAGTTGGCAACAGCTTAGCGAAGTCACAGACTGTCATCTGTCAAGACGGAGATTGGGATATCCTACCGTCTTGCATGCGTAAGCTATTTCATACTGTATTTAACTTAGTGATCCTATATACAGTCAGCTCTCAATATCTGGAACACTGATATCTCAAAATGCAACCCTATAGCAAAGAACCTAGTTTAGACATGTTGCCTATTTTTCCTTACATTTCAACAAGTGTTATCTCAAACTACTGGTATCTCAAAGTAAATTTTCTGGTCCCAGAAAATTTACTTTGAGATATCAGTAGTTTGAGATGAACTTGGACTTTGAGATAACTAGAGTTGACTGTATTATGTTGTAAGTGGTTATGAAACAGTGTAGGCCCTGAAGGAGTATTCTGATCAGGGTCTTCACTGGAATGTCTGTTACACCACAAGTGTCAGCATATAGCAGGAGCTTAGAATTGCTTTCAAGCAAAAGTTGTGAAATTATGTTAGTAACTGGCTTGGTATACAAATTTTTTGTTTGCTGGGTTTCATTGGACTCTGTCAGTGTTTCTGATGTGATCCCACAAATGCTCTTGGTGAAGAGAATTTAAGGGATAGCTGCATTTGGGAAGGTACATTATCAGTTTTATGGTCTCAAATTTTGTTTCTACAGCAACACATCAGCAGAGCAGATAAATGCAATTTGTGAACAGTTTACACCCCGCCCCCAATGTCATTTCATTTATCCCAGTCTAATGTATTTTTGCACATTTTCACTCATCAAAGTGAACTATACTTTGCACCTAAAGCAAGTGTTCTCTGCAAAGTAAAAGCAGATGTCAGCCAATGAGAAGCAATGTTTCATAATGACATTGGGTTTGATGTTATCCAGTCAGATGTCACAGTGTATTGGTAGGTGTATTAGAATGTTTTATAAATATTCTCTATTTATCCTAATAAATGTCACTGCTGTAATAAATGCCCTCTGCTTCCTTTTAGAAAATTATGTTATATTAACTTGCATGAATTTCTGTTTGCTTCTCTGGATGAGGTAGCTCTTTGGAATGGGGGTCTACTCTTTAAAGTAAGAATTTGCTCCTAGAATCTAGCAAATTCTTTCCTTTAAGAGTTGATCCCACCTGTACTGAGAAGGGAGGTAAAAGATGTTTTTTTTTTTTTTTTTTTTTTTTTTTTTTTTTTTTGAGGAGCCTATTTTGGTTCCCCGTTTATTCTCCCCGTCAATAGGTATGAAGTGGGTCGGGGAGGGCCATCCCACTATCATACCTTACAATCTGTACCATATCAGTATCATATATATATTATTGTAATGTTTCAGTTTATGTTAGAAGAAATTTACATCTCTCATTCACATCTAGCACACCAATACTCAATTTCTTGATCACTTTCAACTACTGTAATGACCCTAAATATTCGGACAAACAGGTCTGAGCAGACATTGTAGACCCAGATTGAACTGCTCCTCACAGAGCAGATCGATCGGGGTCTACAATGTTTGCCATTCTCTAAGCACCACTTGGATGTACTAATGTGTATAAAATCCACTAAGAGTTTTTAGAACAGTAATTGTCCAGCTTTCAGGTGTCCGAAACTTAAGGGTCACTATGGTATCTATACAGACATAATATAATTATATGCTTAAATGGTGTCATGTGAAAAGGTACCATTTGACCTTAAGGAGCATGGAAAAAACAGATCAGCCTGTACACTGCAGCAGTCCAGTCGTGATCCTGCCTGTTAGCAGATATTAATTTTAAATCCCAAGGGATCTGAAAAGCAAAGGCAAAAATCCCGACCGGCCCACACCAGTGCACAGACTGATCTGTGCATTTGTTGCACACAAAGCACCCTTTCACTTGACTCCATTTTTTCTGCTTAATTTGGGGAGCTTTTATGGAAAAGTATTTTCAGGCATGAGGTTAACAGAGCTAAGGCTAATACTTCAACCCATCCATACTCAGCACCTCCAAGTTTAGTCTGTCATCTCATTAGAAACAAGTTTATTTACTATTCTTGACCTGATTTTATGTGCAAACAGCAAATGTTGAAGCCAGAAGCGCAGACCCATCCCAGACATCATATTCTGTGGCATCTGGTTTGGGTATACGCTGCTTGTAAACAGATATGCTAGGTACTGATGGGTCAAATTTTATTGAATAGATCATGAAATTCGTCCCACCTGTCAAGAAATTTCTCCATTGTTTTTTCTAATATGGCTGCCTTGAAAGTAATACTATAAAGAAGTTTAAGTCTATATTTCAGTGCTGTCAAATTTAAACATGATTTGGAGCATCTACAATAATAAATATAATATTTTGTTTCTAACCAGATCAATTGTTCTGGTATGCTGGCATTTCTAAGAAAACTACCAAACAAGAAGGATTTTTCTTCCGTGTCAATATGAATATTGTTTTCAGAGCACCAGTTTTTAACATCACTCAACAATTTCTTTGTATGTTCACATTCCCATAATAAATGCCTAATATTTTCGGATTCCTTTGCACAGAAAGAACACATTGGGTCCTTTATATATTTTATTTTATGTAGGAAACTATTGGTAGCTAGTATATTATGATTTATTCGTGTTTGGAACCACTGTAATGTTGTATCCTTTGTTATTTTGAAAGGCCATATATAAATATCATTCCAAGCATTATCATCCAAATCGTGTGTTTTGTTCCAGGCGACCCTACCAGTAGCTGTCTCAGTGTTATGGTTTAATATTATATACATATCTTTACTACCTTTTTTATTTTTCATATAAATATGCAGATAAGCGGGTTTGGTAATTTTGCTGTAATATTTGTTAAACTTATTCCTTTCTGCCATTCTTTAATTGCATGAATCATACTTAAATATTGCATGTAGTTTATACGAATATCAAACTTTTCTTTTACCTCCTGGAATGAGTAAAATTTACCATCATTTCCTACAATATCATTAACGAATCTTATACCATTTTTAAAACATTGTGAATAAAAAAAGCTAGCTTTGGCTATTTTAATATTATCATTATAAAATATTGGGCTTGATAAAAAACTATTTTCAGTTGGTTGATTTTTTGTTACTAAGTGGATATGCGCCTTGAATACATCCTGCCAAAATTTATTTTTTATATTCCGTAACTCAGCAGTAATATAATCTTTTCCACAATAGAGGAATTTATCTACGTTTATGTACTGCCCTAAAATTTTTGTCCACTTCTGTTGACTAAAAATTAACCTTCGTATCCATGTTGATTTCAAAGCTGCTGAAAAAGCTTGTATATTTATCATTTTAAGTCCACCATCTACATAATCTTTGTACATCACATTGCTTTTTATTCTATATACTCCTTCCCAAAGAAATTTAAAAAACATATCCTGTAGTTCTTTCAATACCTTATCTGTTGGGTTGGGTAAAGATAGAAAAAGATGATTCAGACTAGGAATTAACAGAGTTTTAATAACGGTAATTTTGCCAATTGGGGTGAGATGTCTACGCTGCCAAGCTAGTATTTTACTTTTCAGTGTTTGGATTTTTTGTGCATAATTGATGTCAATCATTTTATTTAGATCTGTGTCAAAGGTTATGCCCAGTAATTTAAATCTATTAATTCCCCATGTTAGTTTCCATTTTGTTTTAATTGCGCCCTGGGTATATTTTTTCGATCCTATCCATATGACCTGTGTTTTCTGAAAATTGACCTTAAGCCCTGAAATAGACTTAAACTTTTCTAATTCATTTAATGTTTCATTCAAAGACGTTTCAGATCCATCCAAGATAACAGTGGTATCATCAGCAAACTGTGTTAATAAAAATTCGAAGTCATTAATTTTGATCCCCTTTATTTTATCATTATTTCTAATTTTTATGGCTAGAATTTCTGCGCAGAGGATAAAAATGTACGGGGATAATGGGTCTCCTTGTTTACAACCGCGTTCAACTTTGAAGGGGGATGAGAAGTTTCCACCTTGGTTAACCCTTAAAGAAGAATTTTTATAGAGGGTTGATATCCATTTAATAATTGATGGGCCAAAATTAAAGAAATTAAGCACTTTTTCTATGAATGACCATGATAACGAGTCGAAAGCCTTTTCAAAGTCAACTAATAACAGTAGTCCAGGTTTGTTTTGTTCATCTACTAACTGCATTAAATCATAAATTATTCTTGTGTTTTCTCCTATGTATCGTCCTGATATAAAGCCTGTTTGGTCTTGTTCTATAAGTTTATTTAATACTGTTTTAATTCTGTTTGCTACTCCTGCCGAGGCTATTTTATACACTGTGTTAAGAAGACAAATGGGTCTATAATTTGTAAGGAGCTGTCGAGATTTATTTTCTTTTGGTAGTAGTGTAATAATTCCATCTTGTTGTGCTACCGAAAATTCCCCCGTTTCATAGCTATAATTAATTGCTCTTAAGACAAACGTGCCTAGTTCTTTCCAAAACATTTTGAAAAATTCGCAAGAGAAACCATCTGCTCCAGGACTACGGTTATTTTTCATATTTTTTAAAGCGGAAGAGAGTTCTGATAAAGTTAGAAGTCCTTCTAGATTATTTGATTCATTTTGGTTTAGTTTAGGAATATTGTAGTTGCTTAATAATTTATTTAGATCAATATCAGTTATTTCCCCTTCTTTACTGCTATACAAATTTCTATAGTACTGTTCTATTTCTTGCAAGATTTGATTTTGCTCAGTCAATATTTCACCATTTTCTTTTAAAAGTTTTGGTATGATTTTACTTGTGAAGTTATGAGATTCAAGGGAACAGAAATATTTAGTTGGTTTTTCATCGTTTAAAATATCAATTGCTCGGGATCTAATCACTGCCCCTTTAATTTTTCGTTTTCTTAATTCGTAGAGTTCGGCTTTTAAATTTTCCAGTATATCTGTTTTTTCTGGTGTTAATCCATGTTCAAGTTCCGATATTTCAGTTATTAAGTCCTTCTCCCTCATATCTTCTTGTTTCTTTTTAAAGCATGAATATGAAATAGACTTTCCCCTTAATTCCATAAGTAGTGTATCCAGAAAAAGTTTATCATTAATGCAGAACTGTATTTCAGCATCTGGAATATCTTTCAAGTTATCTAAATTATAAATTGGTAGTGCATATTGTTGCTTGATTTCTTCAATTTTACTTTTAATTGCTTCAAGATATTTTAAATCACTTAACAGAGAATTGTTATGTTTCCACATAGGTTTACCGTACCTTTAATAAATTCACTAAATTTTACTTTCAGTAGAATTGCTGAATGATCTGATCTATAACTATTTTCTATGGTACAGTTCTGAATTGAGGACAATAAATTCTCTGAAATGAGAAAAAAATCTAGTCTTGCTTGCTGGAATGGATGAATTCTTCTCCAAGTGTATCTTTTTAAATTTGGATGAAAATCACGATAAGGGTCCACCATAAACTTTTCTTGCATTATTTCTAAGACTTTATCCCTTGCTTTTTTGTTATTGATTGTTTTATAGTTACAGTAATCAACTTTTGGATCAATCACAAGATTGAAGTCTCCACACCAAATAATATGCTCATTACCAATATCTTCTATTTTCCTAGCAATATTTTCATAAAACCCTGGGTCATCAGAATTTGGTCCATAAATGGAAACTAATGTTAATCTATTATTTTCTACACTTAAGTCTAGTATTATATAGTTGCCGTTAGGATCAGATTCACAATTATGCACCTTATAATCAAAATTTTTATTAAATAAAATGGCCACTCCTCTAGAGTTAGATTTCAGGGAACTAAAGACACAGTCCCCATCCCATCTTGCCTTAACAAGTTTTTCATCTGTTCCTGGACAAAAGTGTGTGTCCTGCAGACAATATATCTGACAATTTTTCTCCTTTAAATACTGTAGTATATCTGTTCGTTTTGGAAGAAGCCCAATCCCCTGTACATTTACGGAAAGTATTTTTATATCTGCCATACTTGGATTGCAATTAATGTCTTAACTGATGATATTGTTCAGTTTTTGTGTTTAAGCCTGTCAAATCAACCTCATGCCTGAAACATTGTGAAAAAGGATAGTACAACATAAGAAAAAGTAACAATAAACACAGAAAAAACCTCAAGCACATTGAACAGAATCTGATATATGTGAAGTATATCTGTACAATAAAGCTATGCAGACTTGCATTCATATGCATTAGCGGGATTCTGACTAAAAGGCACACCATGGGAAGTACTGTAAACGTTCCCAACATTAGGACATTCAGGTCTTAGCAAAATGTGCTGACCAAGATCAGACTGCGCCTGGATGAGAAGTCTGCACAAGATCAGCACTAGTTGTCATTTTATTTACATCGTTTGGATGGGTTATTGTATTGTAAAATCCAACTGTTCCAATTTTAGGACAATTATGGTTATCCGTTTAGTGTCCTAATCTTTAGGCATTTTCATGTTAGAATCCAGAAAGACTCGGGCTGGCATGCACATCTATATAGCCCTGTATGCATACAACCATGTATGATTCCTAGGAATTAATACGGCAAAGTTGTGCTGACTTGTCCCACGACACTGTGCATGCCAAACAAGTGTCTGGTGTATGTGTAACTATCTGCCCATGGTGCCGCCCCACCTTATACCAATCAGAAACATGTAATTTATTTATTTTTTTTTAAGTGTATTTGCTGAGAATTAACTCAGAAGCAGCCCTTCACTTTACTTTATTCCCCCTGTCGGCCCTAAGAGGTAAAAGATGTTGAATAACTTATACTGAACATGTGGCTATTTACTTTAATACTTTTTATTAGAGGTATTATGGCAGTGGCTGATTAACTACAATCTAGGCTCAAAATAATGCCCCCCTTTCATAAAATGCAACACCCCTGGGGCATTTAATAGGATTAGTATAGTACCTCTGTTATATCTGGAGATCTAGTTTTAGGTGAAAGGGTAGACCTTCTTGTTTTTCCTCCATTCTTACAAAGGGGGACAACTGTGACTTCTAGCTCACTTTCCTGAATAACAAAGCTGTTCTAAAATAGGGTCTACTCTTAATGGAAAAAATTTGCTTTAGGGGACATTATTCTTTCCTTTTAGAACTGATGGCTGACTGTTTTTCCCCTGAAACTATACCCAATCTCCTTAATATTCCTTTTTATACCTCATCACACATTAGTGGCGGGATATTTTGTTTTCCCACTGGCTGTGTGTGTGTGTCCGTCCACCATTGTATGTAAGTCCATCTGTCTGTGAGCACTAGGTTTCTGTTAGACAACTTGAGTATTTAGTTAAGGGATTTTCTTCAGACATATATTAAATTATAATAAAATCTATATAAAACCAGGGTTGAAGGTTTTTTCTCTGAAACTTAGAACAAATGGTCAAAGCAATAAAAGCTTCCTGCATATCTGGTCAAAATTTTATCCCAAGGATGTGTTCTGCCCTATGAAACTGTATAAAGTTATGAAAAAAATGTATAAAAGGTAAAAAAGAGATATTGGTTTGCAGTGGTGGGGTATTATGCGGTCGTTTACAATTCTTTTCTTACATTTTATTCTTCCTGTTCTTACAGCTGCATATTGCACCAATATCACAGACCCAGATGCTGTCCCTGCCAGTAATATTAGGTATGGTGACACCATACAGAAACAGTGCCGTAAGAGAAATGGAGATTTGGTGACGTTAGAGAGAAAATGCGGTTTTAATCGTTTTCTGAATGACTACAGAACCTCTGGGGACAGTTTCCAATGTCCAGGTAAATTGCCATAACATCTTTTCATTGAAATTTTGAGTAAAAGTTACCTTATATTTCTAAATAGTGAAACTGAAAGGCCTGAGCAATCAGTGCAAAGGAGCAGTCTGATCAGGGTCTGCACTGTTTGCTAGTCCATCTGCAAGTTTGGACACATACCAAACTGTTCTATTTTTAGCAGAATTACTGTAATTAGTTTATAAGTGTCCCAGCTGTTAAGAGTGTTTACGGGTGTTTTAATGTTTGATGCCTCTTTTTATTTTATTTTTTGTTTGACAAGAAACTAAGGGCAGGGGAGGTAGATTGGTTGGTCAAGTATGTAGATAGGTCATGCTGTTTCAAAATATATGGTGCAAGTTATGTGAAAGAAGAAATGAAATCTGTAAGCAATATGCTTTCATTCATATTCTTAATTTTCTTATCAATAAAACTATGTGTTTTCTTTTTGTCTGCAGAGACAGACTGTGGGGAGCCACCAAGAATTAAAGGGACAGAACCTTATGACATTGACTGTACGGTCTATAACTGTACTTTTGAGTTCAGGTGTAGGAGCCAGTATCAGCAACAGGGTACCAGTTCTAGGGGAGATTATACTGTCAGGTGTACTGAGGATGGACTGTGGGATTTTGGTGACCTCACTTGCCAAGGTAATGCATTGGATACTTGGTTTTAGTATAGACTGAGTTTCTGCTTGTACATGTAAAAGTCTTTCTCAAGATGAATGGGTACACTTCCAGGGGAAACAACTCTGCCATTTTCGTTTTAACTTCTCTTTACAAATGGGGTCAACTCTTACAGAAAAGAATTTGCTCCTATAGGAGCAAATTGTTTTTCTTCAAGAGTAGGCCCCACTTTGAAAGTGTTTTGTCATCCAGGGAAGCAAACAGAAAGTCATGGAGTTATAATCCTTTGTGAAAGTGGTGAAATAATGGAGGTGTACTCCAACACATACACCTTAGTTTGGATGCAAACTGCAATAATTATTGCCATTTCAGCCTGTCCACATGCTCACTTTGTTTAAGGTGTACATAGTTTGCTTTTAGAATTCACCATAGGTGCACTTATTTTCAGGACAAACTGACCAGGGCCTAACTTGGTGCAACATGCAAGCTACGTGCATGTACTAAATTTGTAAACAAGAATAGCATTGAATAGCAGAATTTGTTTTGTTAGGAAAAAAAATCTGTTTTTTTTATGTAAAATCATTTTGTCAGATAAACACATAGACTCTAAGTCGTAGTTAGTGAAATGACATACATTTAATTTGCCTCTTCTGGAAGTTGATTCCCATAAGGTTTTCAAATATGACCTTAGTATGCAATTCAGACTTAGCTCATCCAAAGGTGAATGGGTATGCCACTTTTAGGGTAAACAACTATGCCATTTTCATATTTGCCCCTTGTTGCCTGGAGCAAATTCTTTTCTGTAAGATAAGACTGTCTAGAAGGGTTTGGTCGTCCAGGGAAGCAAAGAGGAAGTTATAAACACATGGCTGTCAAATCAAATCAGAGTAGTATGTGATCAAATCAGGTAGCTAGGGGAAAAAAGGGGAGTGGGTGTATCCAAACTCTTTAAAATTGATAAACAGTAAATAGTAAAATGTTGTCCCATAATTCTGTATGTAATTCAGGCACCTGAAAATTTGTTTAATCTTACAGGTGGACAGTGTCCTGATCCTGGTTTCCCAGAAAATGGATATACAACATTCACTTCATATAACCATGGCAACGAGGTGGCATACACTGTTGAGGAAGGGAGTATAGCCACATTCCACTGTAACAGAGACGGGTACACTCCAAAACCTCCTAATGTCATAGTTTGTCAGGAAACAGATGACGGCTCTTTAGCTTGGAATGGCACAGTCCCAACTTGTACAGGTAAGCACCATTTTTCTTTGGTTTTAAGATGAGTTTTTCCCTTCCAAAACAATTCCATAAATCAAAATCCATCTTATATAAGATGGATCTAGATTTATGGTATTGTTTCCCTTCCAAAAAAGTCTGTAAATCTAGATCTGTCGCATGTAAGATGGATCTAGCTTTATGGGATTGTTTTGGAAGGGAAAAACTCATCTGATAGCAGAATTTCATGACTGAGTTAGATATTTGTTACCGTCCCAGAGATGGGGAAACCCGGTTTTATAGCCAAATAAATATGGTACTGCTTCCGTTGTTGCTCAAAGACAAAAGCTGAAAAGTTGTTTCGCAAAATCTTTTCTTATTAAAGACAACAGTTGTTTGTTTCCCTATAGGTGTTTGAACAAGAAAATCTACTGCAAAGTGGGTTCTCATTCTGAGTGTTTTATTACTGTCTTAATCCTGATAAATGCCCCTGCTCTAATAAAACACCCCCTGCGTCTTTTTGGAAAATAATGTTATATAAACTTTTGCTTCTATGGATGAGGCAGCTCTTTGAAATGGGGTCTACTCTTAAAGGAAAGAATTTGCTCTTTATAATTCTTATAAAGGAGCAAATTCTTTCCTTTAAGAGTTGACCCCACACCTACACAGAAGGGAGGCCAAAGATAGTAGAGTTTCACACCCATTCACGTTAATACTGTTTATAAGAAATATTTTGTCAGCCACTGATTTACTCCCCATTCGGCTCTAAAAATGGCCCCCTTTCATTAAAAGCAAGATCACTACTGTAAATTTTTGGCTATTTCACTTGAGAAATTGGTTGTGTTTCGTGTATGGGTACCGCCTTGTTTTTCTGCCTTTCTCTTCAAAGAAAAACAATTTTGTGACTTTCCATATGCTTCTCTGGACAAAGAAGTCCTTTCAAAATGGCATCTCCTCTTAAAGAAATAATTGCTCCTCGGAGCAGAAGATTCTTTCCTTATACAAAACAGACCTAGATCTTTGGACTTTCAGGAGAGAAAAACTCATTTTATAGCTTAATTACTCAAGACTAATTTACATACTTGCGGTAAATAGGGGCTCTCTCCTTCTGTCACTCCCCACTTCCACAATTACCCCACCTCTAAATGACTCCAAATTTCCTAAAAGATGCCATTTTACATCTGTCAGAAAAGGATGGATTTAGGTCTTCTGGGATTTTTGAGGCAGAAAAACCATGTCTTATATTCAGATAAATGCAGTATAATATCTGCTCAAATTTATATAATATTTTTCAGATACAACACCTCCAGTGTTTCTGTCCTGCCCAGACACCCAATTTGTTGACCCATACTCTCCAGTAAACTATGAGGTCCCAATTGCGACAGATAATACTGTGGTTTATAAGCGGAGTGTATCGCCAGAGAACTTTCAGCCAAGAACAGTTGTAGACTATGCTTTTAGGGTCAGGTATACAGCTGTTGACGAACAGGGACTTAGCACAGACTGTGATTTCTGGATATATCTTATAGGTATTACTTTGAAACCAGATTATTTCACAACGAAAAGAGCCACTGCATGACAAAACTAAAAAAGGGCATGTGCACCCAGCAAAGACTCAAATCAGCCTGGGCATCTACCCAGTCTGATCAGAGTCTTTGCTGTCCGCATGGAGGTAGCTTAGCTTAGACTCCGATCAGACAGGGCGGCTGCCCAGCTTATCTGAGTCTTTGCTGAGCACACATGCCACTTTGTTGGTTTTATTTTTTTGTGGCTCTAATAATTATTATGTTTTAGTGATGTTTGAATATTTGACAGCAAGATAGTTTAAAACAGTTGTCTGATAGCTGACGTTACTGTGAACAACTGGGGCCTGGCTAGTTGGGTCTCGTTATCTAGCACCCTGGGACGTGAATTCAAACATATATTTTTCACTTACTGTTCTTTGTTGAAGTGAGTGTGCAGTTTTATGGATCTGCACTACATATTGAACAATGCAAAGTGGAGGTCAGTATGTTAAGCTTTCAGGTGCATGAACTGCCATGGTCACAGAAGCAAAGGTTAGTATAGGCTTTTATTGTATGATAATTATTGTAAGTTTTTGAATGTCAGGAAATTGAAAAACATGACATTGAACAAAAAGTAATATTAAGTAATTGGTCAGTATCACAGAATAATGATTGCTGCATGTCATTGAACTTGTTTGTAAAATGAAACTGAATAATTCCAATTCAACATTCCAATGCTAATTTAGTGCTATTTGATTGGTCGAGTGCTAACGGAAAATGGCACTGCACTACATATTGAACAATGCAAAGTGGAGGTCAGTATGTTAAGCTTTCAGGTGCATGAACTGC
This sequence comes from Ctena decussata, assembly GCA_963989385.1. Lineage (NCBI taxonomy): Eukaryota > Metazoa > Mollusca > Bivalvia > Lucinida > Lucinidae > Ctena > Ctena decussata. The sequence goes on from OZ022504.1 coordinate 55,245,765, forward strand.
CATGGTCACAGAAGCAAAGGTTAGTATAGGTTTATACATCTAATCCCCTGAACCAGAATCTTGGAACTATTTTCTTTCTAAGCGATTTCTAAGGTACGCAGTATAGCCCACACTATTCAGATATTAGATGACGGTGTTGGAATTATAAGAGTGAAATTTATTTTTGTGGATTTTATCGATATGGCGGCGAAATCCTCTAAAACCTAACATAAAGCCCTTTGGGCCTTATTCAGTTTGTGATTTGCCAGCATTTACACATCAATGAAATGCACAAAAATAAAATTCATTCCTATTATGGCACACAGTGGCAAAGATTGAAGATCGAGATGTGCTGGCTTATGAGCTATATCACATCTCAGTTTTCAATATTTGCGAAGGTTATTCCTAACTCCTAAAATGGCTTATTTTTTATTTATCATTTTTTTCACTTTTAGACAGTGTCCCACCAGAAATTGAATGTGTAAGACCCGATATACTGTATGTTACCGGCCCTGGTCAGAGAGAAATCCACACCAACACAAGTGATTTTATTAATGTAGCTGAGTCGGATTTCACTATCACTGCCTATCCACCAGTCGTATACATTGATGAAAGTTCCGTGGGACGTAACCCTACAGTTGATTATTTGGTGTCTGACATATCTGGAAATACTGCTGTGTGTAAAAGTCAGCTGAGGATTGAAGGTAGGACTGAGCTCTAAATTTTCCCCAATGTTTGATATGTTCGAAAATAACCTCCAAAAGATACCTGTGGCTGTTTGACCAGAAATGTCTGAGATCAACATATGCAGTCATGCAGTGTGATTGCAGTGTGATTGCAGAGCTATTGCTGTTAGCAAGCACAGGGGTGATAATTGTCCGCGATTCTTAGTCCTGAAAATCTGTCATCTGAATAAAAAATAGCTTAAAACCAAAAAACATCAATAGAAATCAGTCAGTTGTTTTGCTTATTTTATGGTAAAAATCTAATTGAAATATGTTAAACAAAATTTCAACAATATTAAATATGACATCATATGCTTCATGTGTGAGCACTCAATCCTGAAATCAGGATTAATCCTATACTTTATCAATCAATTGCACTTCGGGACATATCTGGTGAAGAAAGAAGACACCAACCATGGCACAAATGCTCAGGCTTCATGGCGGACAAAGTATTATCATTCAACAAATCTTTTCTTTTTTCTGGCCTGTCTACCTAAAGAAAAGATAATGACTCAGAATTCAGGGGTCAAAGGTAACTAAGAATACAGTGTAGGCCCAGATTAGACTGCTCCTAAAGAGCAGTCTGATCTGCATCTGCTCTGTTTGCATTTCCATCATCAACATTTTTGACACATTGCAAGGTAGTAAAATCAACAGCTCAAGGTCTTCTGACTTAGTAAAGAGAATTCTGCAATGCATAGTGAAAGGAAAAAGAAGAGGTAGATAGAAGAACAGGTGGGAAGGCATTATTAAAGAATAGACAGTGGTGGACTGTACCAGTACAACTATGGGAGCTAAAAATAGGACAAGATGGAATAGAAATTTGTCGCAAAGTCATCTGTGTAGCCCCAATGACCTTGCTAGCTTTGGGGATAGAATAGAATAGAATGCATTAGAGTAGAATAGAATATGTAAAATCAACTTGTTCAAACCTTATAATAAGTACAGTATTTGGTTAGATGTCTGATTACTTACGCTAACAGTCATAGATCATATAGTTATCACAATCCTTACAGGTCCATCTTGCGATGAAAAGTCTCTTGAATTTTATTACGAGAATGTCAATTGTACGACTGTGGGCTCACGTATAAACTGTCAAGTGACTTGCACTGACGGCTATGTTTTCTACGAGGATCCATCAGCTCCTTTGATTTCTCTTTTCTGTGAAAATGGAGCTTGGTCTAGAGAGGCACCTATTTGCACTGGTGAGTAATTGTAAAGTTCAAATTAAGGTGTATATATAGATTTTCAGGGGACGCAACTCTGCCAATTTCATTTTCATCTTCCCTTTAAGTATGGGTCAATTCTTAAAAGAAAGAATTTGCTCCATTAGCAGCAGATTCTTTCTTTTAAGAGCAGACTCTGTTTTGGAAGAGCCTTGTTGCCTGAGGAAGCAAACAGGAAGTCGGAAAAGTTATTGCCCTTTGTAAAACTCAGGTTCAATCTCTCACTCATTCTTCTTAAATAACACAGTATATGGATGAAGCAGGTCCTGGATGGATGCATAGATGGCAACATTGGAGAAGATAATCATTAATTATGCCACCTTCGCAATTTTTCTCTGAATTTACCAAATCCCATAAGTGAAAAAGTATTAAAAAAAATCAAAACATGAAGACTTTGAAGGCATGTACGAAATGTAGCATGGCTGTTCAAGCTTAAGAAATTTTACTCCAGTTATTGCAGATGTAGGATATCCCAGCCAGTTCTGTTTTGAGTATTCTGTCTTCCCTGTGAGTCAGTTCTGTTTGTTTTTCCAAGGAATGTATCTAACATATTTGGTAGACCCAGTGAGGCTGAGCTACACTTTCTGCACAGACAAGCTGTCCAATTATTTAAAAGTAAATTTTATATTTCCAGTGCTAATCTATTATACAATGCAAAACCATCTGAGCATAACATGATGGAAAACCCATCAGGTATAGCATTAAGCTGCATATGGGAAATTCTAGTCTCCTGGAATTGTTCATATTTGGAAAAACCAAATGGCATTAAATGTAGTTATGAAGTTCTCTGTAGTCTTCTTTGCTAGTCTAAAAACTTTGTGAGAACATACAAGAACAAACTTTGAGTAGACTAGACAGATATAGATAATGTAGATATACAATTTAGCATTTGTTTCAGTTAACATGACAAAAGAATGTGAGCAGCAAAAGAACAAAACCAACAAAGTGACATGTGTGCCTAGCAAAGACTCAGATCAGCTTTGGCATCCACCCAGTCTGATCAGAATCTTGGCTATGCACCTAAAGGGTAGCTAAGGGTCTCAGCTATCTCCATGCTGACAGCGAAGACTCTGATCAGACTGGGTGGATGCTTAGGCTGATCTGACTCTTAGCTGGATGCACATGCCACTTTGTTGGTTTTGTCATGTTGCAACTCATGTGAAGATGAGGTTGACTGAAAACATAATATGCAGGAAAATTTCCAGTTACACTGGACCTTACAGGTTTCAGTATTGTTTTCTCCTTCATTTCATAGCTGATTGTCAGCTTACACTTAAAATAGGCTGTAAGACCATATTCCCAATGGCTTAGGCATCTTGCTTTGCCAAGATAGTTTTCCTTCATGGCTTTAGGCATGTAAAGTACTGTGCATGATTCTGTATGCTTAAATAATAACTTGTACTGTGGTTTCTTCACCCATCAGCAACAAATGGTAAGTAAAATTGAAATCTCTCCTACCCACTACCATATCTCCCTATAGTGTTGTTTTCACCCTGGATATTGAACCAACACTATCTAACACATGAACTGAAGTGAATGAGTACACTATCAGGGGATCCAACTGTGTCATTTTTAGCGCGCCTTTGCGAAGCAAAGGAGGGCTTATGTGATACCCCTGGCGTCGTAGTCCGAGTATCCATTGGCGTTAGCATTCCCGTCCACGTCTGGGTCTCTGTCAGCCTCCTCATCGCGTCTGTGATCAGGTTAACCAATGTTAACTTTTGCGTTCAACTCGATGTTTAACTCTGTATCTTACAAACTACAGTAGCTACAGTCATCATACTTGGTACATATATACATGCATATGACTGCAGCAGCAGCATCACTCAATTGTGTGTCCTTGACCTATATGTTACGGCTGATTGACTTTGCTGTTTGGCACTGTTTTGAAGGCAATATTTTCAATTTTCATAACACCTTTGAGAAAAGAGAGTTGATACGTGGACAAAAAACATATCCCTACAATTACAGCTGCTGCAAAGCAGCCATGCTAACTCCTGTGCCCTTGACCTTTATTCAAGATGAATTAACATTATACCTGGCATAGTGGATCAGCTTGACATTGCAAATGACCTCATACTATTTATAGATCACTACCTGCTTCGTATTTGGTCAGGACCTTCCCTGGAGCATTGGGTTGCAGCAGCAGCAAAGCATCCATGCAAACTCTTGTGTCCTTGACCTTTATTCATGGTTGAGTGATTTTGCCTTATACCTTTAACACTATTTAATAAATATGCAATATGAATATGATTTCTCTTCGAGCTCATATCTTCGATACCTTATATGCTAAAGTTTAGATCTAGTATGATACTTACCCAGACCAACATCTTTGATTTTGTGGTAGAGTTCCCCTGGGTGGGGCCAGGGGTCAGAATGTATAACAGGTCATATTAAACACTTGCAAAATGGGAATAAAATCATAAGTCTGGTACCATTACTTGCCCTGGAGAGTTAGAAACTGGACATAATGATCACAGACTAAATAGTTTATACAGAGACCAGGCTTTGACAACTGGTTCAGGCTAGGGGTGAGGTTATGGGGTGGGGCCAGAGGAAACATGAGAAGTCTGCAAAGGGTAAGGAGGTGTCATCAGACCGACTTAGTACTGGGTGAAGGTGGTGTGAAAACCCATACTAGGAACACCCTTTGTCACCATGAGGCATTATAAGTTAGACTGAGTTAGTATCTCTCCATCTGGTGCATGAGGAACCGACACTCAATGTCTGCAAAGTGTCTAGATAGTGGCATACAAGTCGGCCCTGTATGCCAAAGGGAACAACTGACTTAGCCTAGCTTCTGATGCAAACTTCATTTGTGCACTAGCTACCACGTTCACCCCTGGTTAACTATGTTAACAATGTTTTGAGTCAGGCACCCATTAGGTGCACTACGTTGTCTTCTGACAACTCTTGTTGTTTTTTTCTCTTCTCATTTTAGAGTAGAACCTATACTGTTCATAAAAAGTAGGGGATAATTATTAAGTTATTAAAAATGTATAAATTAGAAAAGATACCAAATCCATCTGAAACGGCAAGTATCCATCTGAAATATATTCAATAAGACATTTTGCATTAAAATTTGGATGGTAGACTGGAGCTCCCTATTCTCAAGGTACTTAAGATACAACTTAGTCCGACCATGTAAGGAGAACCAACAGGCCAAAATAGTGCATGTAGTTTAACTCTACAGTATTTTATCTAAACCTAAAGGCATGTATGTATTTTCTATCTTCTGGTGTGTTTCATATTTTTATCAGCATATAGAACTACCCCATCGTGGTTAGGCAGAAATACGGACTCCATATTCTCACGGTATATGGATAGTTGCCTCCTGGTTAACAAATTTAATGCATGCAGAAATGTTTCCTTGTTTAAAATGTTTAATACAGTCATATCTAAATTGATTCAGACAAGAAACATAACGACTTCATCATGATTATTTATTTTATAGCCACTTTTATCCTCCCGGGGTGTTGCTTGTTCCGAGCTTGGGTGATTTTTCACTATCTTGGCTTTTAGAAGTGACAGCATCTTCAAATAGTTACAGAAGTGAAATCTATTGTGCTGTAGTACTTTGTATACCCAATGCCTATAAGTCACTATAAAAATAAGGGAGCATGTTAGTCTCAGGGATTTTATTTGGATCTACCGCGAGAATATGATTGCCGCGAGAATATGGAGTTCGAGTATATATCCTGTCATGTGATCTGAGTGTCATTCATTTTAGACAGGGGGTCGACACCCAAATTTCACACGAATCTGGTGTGGAAACAGATTGTTTTAAGATTACAAAATTTACATAGAAACACTTGTCATGCTTCATTTAACAAACTGAAAATTGGTTTTACACACTGTTTCATCAAAATAAAGAATGCAAGCCATAAAAGTCTAAATTTTTCGGTAACTCGATGCACCTGTAAGAATTTTGTTTTCTGGTTTTCTTCCCAAAATGACAGTTTTGAAGAAGAAGAAAAATTTTTAGCATACAAAACTTAAAAATGCATAAAAAGGTAAGCTTACTTGAAGAATTTGAATAAATGTTTGTTCGAATTTACCACATTTTAGTCCTGACCCCCTGTCTGAAACAAATTGAATGCAGATCATGTGACAGAATATATCGTCCAAACGTTCATAAAAATATCTTAACAGATATTTATCTAGCTAATACATAGCGTTTCATATGGATATCACATTTGTTGTAGATGCTACAATTTTTCATACCTGAATATCCCCTACATTTTGTGAACAGTATATTTTGGAAGGGCTTCATTGTCGAATGAAGCAGACAGGAAATCAAAAATGTTATTCCCCTTAGAAAAGATGGCAAAAAAAACATGGTGGTATACCAATACACTTTAAACACTAGATAAATATATGTGTGAGAGACATTTTTTGAAGCTGATAATGTGAAATTACTTGCTGTTGTTTTAGAGATGGTATTCACGGCGTACTTATGTGGGTAGGCAGTGACTGAGCACAGCATACCTTTGCATCTATTGATGACATCATACTGGCATTATGAGAATCAGAGCATGTTGTTCCTTAGTCTGATCTGGGTCTTCACTCTTTGCTCGGCATTTTCATCTTGATATTATGGATTTGTAACCTAGTTTTTTTATTATGCCCCCGTGACGATAGTCAGGGGGCATTAAGATTTGCCCCTGTCTGTCTGTCCGTCCGTCCATCTGTCTGTTCGTAACGCTTTATGGTATAGAGTTTGTGTAATCAACTCCTCCCACAGTTTTCAATGGATCTTTTTCAAACCTTGCATACATGTTGGGGACATATTGAAGATGTGCATGTGGATTTTTGTTGGACCTAGAATTAATTTTGACAGAATTATGGCCTTTTGAACTTAGTCATTTTAGACAAATTTTTGCATTGTAGGGTATAGAGTTTGTGTAATCAACTTCTCCCTCAGTTTTCAATGGATCTTTTTTAAACCTTGCATACATGTTGTGGACATATTGAAGATGTGCATGTGGATTTTTGAAGGACCTAGAATTATTTTTGACAGAATTATGGCCTTTTGAACTTAGTCATTTTAGACAAATTTTTGCATTGTAGGGTATAGAGTTTGTGTAATCAACTTCTCCCTCAGTTTTCAATGGATCTTTTTTAAACCTTGCATACATGTTGTGGACATATTGAAGATGTGCATGTGGATTTTTGTTGGACCTAGAATTATTTTTGACAGAATTATGGCCTTTTGAACTTAGTCATTTTAGGCAAATTTTTGCATGGTAGGGTATAGAGTTTGTGACTGTCGTTAATAGCCACTCAAATAATTTGCCTTTAAAGTTTGCTGTAAACGTTAAGGAACACCAAGACAAACTTCCTACGATGTATTGGTTACCTAAGCTTCACAAAAAAACATATAAAGCTAGATTCATTGCCAACTCTAGCTCTTGTACTACTACAGAATTATCTAAATTATTAACTTCTTGCCTCACTGCTGTGAAATCTCGTGTCATTTGGTACTATGAGACAGTGTATGAGAGGTCAGGGAAAAATATGTTTTGGTCTATAAAAAATTCTGGTGAGGTACTTAGTAAACTGAAGTCAATAGGGTTCCGTGCGACTAGTTTGTCCACTTATGATTTTTCTACTTTTTATACCACATTACCCCATAATTTAATAAAGGAAAAACTTGTTGATTTGATTGAGAGGGCCTTCAAAAAGTTCTCCAAAAATGAAGATACCCTTTATATTGCCTGTAACGATAAGAAAGCGTTTTTCACTTCTACTGACCGTAAAATATATAGAGGATATAGTCTTTGGTCATGTCAGAATGTATGTGACGCCTTATCATATCTCTTAGATAATATTTACATCAGATTTGGTAATAAGTTATACAGACAAATTGTTGGTATTCCGATGGGTACAAATTGTGCTCCTCTTGTGGCCGATTTGTTTTTATTTTGTTATGAAAGAGATTTCATGACTTCTCTTTCTGTTGATAATCAAGCTGATATCATTGAGGCATTTAACTCAACCTCTAGATATTTAGACGATCTTCTGAATATTGATAATCCTTATTTTGAAAGCATGGTTAACCAAATTTACCCACCTGAACTTAAATTGAATAAAGCTAATACTTCAGATACCGAGGCCCCCTTTTTGGATTTACATCTATCTATTTCTAACGGTTTTGTATCTTCTAAAATTTATGATAAACGTGATGACTTTGACTTTGATATAGTTAATTTTCCATTTTTGGATGGTGACGTTCCACGTCGTCCCTCTTATGGAGTGTATATTTCTCAACTTATAAGATTTGCTAGAGTGTGTAGTCATGTAGATGACTTTAATGCTCGTAATAAATGTTTAACTGCTAAACTTCTTCAACAGGGCTATCGGTATCATAAGCTTAGAAAGGCTTTTTCTAAATTCTATCGCAGACACCATGAATTGGTTTCAAAATTTGATGTCGGATTAAAATTTCTTTTACACCAAGGCCTATCGGAACCAGAATTTTATGGTGACTTAGTATACAAATTCAAAAAGATTAAGGGTAGGACTGAGTTTTCTGATCAATTCCGAAAAATAATAATACGTCACAAACGTATTGGCTATAATTTAAATGTTATGCGACAGTCTGCATGCTTAGTGATTAACCCAATCACGGTTGATAACTTTGCTGCACTCTTTAATTGCACACTGGGGGATCGGTCGTCAGACTCTATGATGGCCCCGACCTAAAGCTATATATTTTAGTTGGTTGGGACCGGAGCCTTTTTGTCTGTTGCTTGGTCCACCGGGACTCAACTGGTGACCTTCTTTTGCTTCAGATTTCCAGTGGGGTTGTTTGGCAGGACAGGGAACTCCACCTGTCAGACGGCCCGTTGTATCTGTTGAGTCCTCGTCTTTGCTTCTTCATGGTGTTGAAATTTGATTTATGTGTTTACCGTGATGATTCATTGACGAGTTAGAGGGTTATCATGCGAACCGAACAACCAACTAAATGTTTTGTACCACTTCAGAAACTGAGGGTGAGGTTGGGCCTGTAAAATCGATTTAAGCCCCCCAGTTATTCATTACTGACCGTTCCAAGGCGGTAGTTCTGTTGTGGTTCTCTGTTGCCTGTTTTTGGTGTCAGAGTTTCTGTGATGTTTTACCTTATGTATGTTCTTATTATTTTTGGTTCGGTTTGGGTTGCTGAGTGGCCACCTTTTGGGAACAAGCTGCTCACTCGGTTGGCCATATGTTCTCTGTATCTTGATTATTTGTAATCTTAGTTGTTTCCAACTATGGTTTGAGGGCTGGATTTGGATTTTGATTGTTTCAGTTCCTGGTCTTTGCATACTTTTTACTTTTGTGTAATCAACTCCTCCCACAGTGTTCAATGGATCTTTTTCAAACTTTGCATACATGTTGGGGACATATTGAAGAAGTGCATGTGGATTTTTGTTGGACCTAAAATTAATTTTGACAGAATTACAGTCTTTTGAACTTAGTCATTTTAGGCAAATTTTTGCATTGTAGGGTATAGAGTTTGTGTAATCAACTCCTCTCACAGTTTTCAATGGATCTTTTTCAAACTTTGCATACATGCTGTGAATGTATTGAAGATGTGCATGTGGGTTTTTGTTGGACCTAGAATTAATTTTGACAGAATTATGGCCTTTTGAACTTAGTCATTCTAGGGAAATTTTGCATTGTAGGGTATGGATTTATGCCCCCGTGAAGATAGTCAGGGGGCATTAAGATTTGCCCCTGACTGTCTGTCCGTCCGTCCGTCTGTCTGTTCGTCACGCTTTATGGTATAGAGTTTGTGTAATCAACTCCTCCCACAGTTTTCAGTGGATCTTTTTTAAACTTTGCATACATGTTGGGGACATATTGAAGATGTGCAAGTGGATTTTTGTTGGACTTAGAATTAATTTTGACAGAATTACGGCCTTTTGAACTTAGTCATTTTAGACAAATTTTTGCATTGTAGGAGTTTGTGTAATCAACTTCTCCCTCAGTTTTCAATGGATCTTTTTCAAACCTTGCATACATGTTGTGGACATATTGAAGATGTGCATGTGGATTTTTGTTGGACCTAGAATTATTTTTGACAGAATTACGGCGTTTTGAACTTAGTCATTTTAGGCAAATTTTTGCATGGTAGGGTATAGAGTTTGTGTAATCAACTCCTCCCACAGTGTTCAATGGATCTTTTTCAAACTTTGCATACATGTTGGGGACATATTGAAGATGTGCATGTGGATTTTTGATGGACCTAAAATTAATTTTGACAGAATTACAGTCTTTTGAACTTAGTCATTTTAGGCAAATTTTTGCATTGTAGGGTATAGAGTTTGTGTAATCAACTCCTCTCACAGTTTTCAGTGGATCTTTTTCAAACTTTGCATACATGCTGTGAATGTATTGAAGATGTGCATGTGGGTTTTTGTTGGACCTAGAATTAATTTTGACAGAATTATGGCCTTTTGAACTTAGTCATTCTAGGGAAATTTTGCATTGTAGGGTATGGATTTTGTGTTATCAACTTGCTCCACAGTTTTCAATGGATCTTTTTCAAACCTTGTCTACATATTGTGGACATATTTGAAGATATGCATGAGGCATATTGATAGGTCTAGAATTAATTTTGACAGAATCACAGCCTTTTTAACTTAGTCATTCTAGGGCAATTTTTTACATGGTAGGTTATGTTCTCAATGGATTCTTTGTAGGTGCTATATGGATATACATATCATGTGAAAGGGGCTGCACGGGGGCATCATTAGTGTCTTACAGACACAATTTTCTAGTTCATTTTCACAAAGGCAAACAAGTTTTGTGACTTCTTATTTGCTTCTCTGGATGATGAAGCCCTCCCAAAGTAGTGACAACTCTTAAAAGAAAGAATTTGTTCCTGGGGAGCAAACATTTTCCTTTAAAAGTTGTTGAGATGGGATGCAAAACAGAAAATGGTAGAGTTACTTCCCCATTAAGTGTACGTGTTCACATTAATGATTTATACCTAGTCTTTTGTACCACTATGGAGTATGCTTACTAATATGTAGCATGAGTTGCACTGTCTTTATAAGAAGGTTGGAAACCTGCATAATACACCTTGTTCACTTTATTATCCATCTATAAAAATGCATGCTGGTTTCATTGTGGATGCATGACAGTAAAATTGAAGTGCATCTTAAAATGGTAACTTTTTAGCTAATTTTTGTTGCAGATAACCTATTCACTCCAGTCTGACACAAGCTGTTGAAATAGTAACTTTCACTTTCAAAACATTTTTTCTTTCATCCTCTAGCAAGACAATTTGTCATAATAATATGACAGACATTTTAAGATGTTTCTAATCAGAAAAGTTGATAAATGAAATATGCAGATGGTTAGCTTTATATTTCAAGACAGAAAGCATATGTGCCGGGCCGGGTAGCGCAATCGGTAGGGCACCTGACTCGTAAGTCAGAGGTCCTGGGTTCGAATCCCGGTCTGGCCACATACTTTCGTTTCTCCTTCCGCTGATTCAAGAAGGGCAGTTGTCAGTTACTGGCAAAAGTATGTGCACTTAGTACTGGTTAACCGCTTAGGAGGTCTAAGCCTGCCCAGGAATAGTGTGGTTAGGTTAACTGACCGTCCCGACATGACCTTAGTTGTTTACCGTGGACGTTAAACATCAAATCAACCAACCAACCAGAAAGCATATTCATTCTGTTATGCTTGTACAGAATTACAGGAAGCTTTTATTTTGGCTCATGGCATCTGAGTGCCCACAGCCACTTCTGGGATCCACATACATTACTTTAAAAGTTTTGCAGTATTTTAACTGAGTTTGCACTGTTTGCATATGTCCCTAAAATGGGTTTCTAGTCTACATAGGGATAAGGCCTTTGGCATACTTGTTTGTTGCTATGGAGAAGTAAAGTTTATTCCTAAGTCATTGTCAAAACTGCAGTCCATCTAGAGTTGTTGTATTATCATTAACTACATGTAGTAGGTATTAAGCAAGAACTTTTTTTCTGTCCATTGTATCTGCCTGTACACAACTATGCAGGTGTGTATTGAATTTTGTCAACAAAATTTCAACAAACACCGGCATATTTGCTTGCTTGAATTTTATAAATTTGACAATGGTTCAATAAAAACTACTATGAAATTATCTAAGTGGTTCCATTCCTGGAGTTCCCTTCAAGGAGTATAAAACATGATCGAGTGTGTGTATCTTCAAAAAGCCTTTAGCTACATCCCTGTATGCTTCAATTTTGTTTTGCCATTTCAGATTCTAGTGATGCTTATTACAGTTTAGTATATCAACTCTATTACCTTCCTGAGGAGAACATCTTTCCTGACACATGTGAAGATACGTATAACCTTCAGATACAGAATCAACTAGTGACCTTGACAAATGCCCTTGAGAATTTGTGTCAGATGACAACTCCTGACATCAGTGTGATGCACAGGACGGCTAAACCTGTTGAAGTTACACTTCAGGCTCAGGTGACTCTTGTTTATTTATAGCTCTGTACCAAAACATCACCATAAGTTTCAAAAAAATATGGGATAGAACCTTTTCTTTTTTCTTTTTTTTTTTCAAAATTTGAAAAGGACAGAAATTAAAAAATAATACAGAATTTTTTCAGATACTTTCTGAGGTAAAAAACGCATAAATCTACACCCACAAAAATAACACACTATATGGCATATCTTTCACAGGACAGGGTGTCAGTCAACCTTGTACTAGAGATTAGACCTGATAACTTGCTTGACTCACAATATACAGACTGAGCTGCTAATATTTTGTTTTTCTTTCACAGGACAGGGTTTCAGTCAGGGTTGCACTGGAGATTAGACCAGATGGTTTACCTGATTCACAATATACAGACTGTGCTGCTGAGATCTTGGAAAGTTTCCGCAATAAGGAAAGTGAGATACAGTCTATTGAGACCTTGACAGGAAGTGAGCATGTGTGTTCACAAGTGACATTAGAGCAGTACTCAGCTTCTCAGGTCACACAAGCTTTCAGCTGTCTGTCTGCCTCAAAACCTGCACAAAAGGAGGATAATCTACATATTTGTGGTACGGCAATATATGGTTTATTCATTTTTATGCCCCCAACTTCGGAGAAGTTGAGGGGGCATATTGGTTTGGGCCTGTCCATCTGTCCATCTGTCTGTCTGTCTGTCTGTCTGTCCGTCTGTCCGTAACGCTTTTTGGCAGCTAGGAAACTCAGGAACGGCTTATGCTAGGACCTTAAAATTTTATATGTAGCATGTACATGAAAAATAAGTGGACAGGTATTTTTTTCTTTTTCCCGTCGGTCAGGTATTTCCAGGGTTATGCCCCTTTTTCGACTTAGTCTATGGAACCTTGTGAACAAAATATCTCAAGAACCCCTGATGCTAGGATTGTATTATTTTGCAGGATAACACTGCTTAAGGTGTAGATGACTTGATTAACTTTTGAAAAACATTGGTGAATTTTTGACAGAGTTATGCCCCTTTTTCGACTTAGTGCATTGTAAGCCTATGGAACCTTGTGAACAAAATATCTCAAGAACCCCTGATGCTAGGATCGTGTTATTTTGCCGGATAACACTGCTTAAGGTGTAGATGACCTGATTAACTTTTGAAAAATGTTGGTGAATTTTTGACTGAGTTATGCCCCTTTTTCGACTTAGTGCATTGTAAGCCTATGGAACCTTGTGAACAAAATATCTCAAGAACCCCTGATGCTAGGATCATGTTATTTTGCAGGATAACACTGCTTAAGGTGTAGATGACTTGATTAACTTTTGAAAAACATTGGTGAATTTTTGACAGAGTTATGCCCCTTTTTCGACTTAGTGCATTGTAAGCCTATGGAACCTTGTGAACAAAATATCTCAAGAACCCCTGATGCTAGGATCGTGTTTTTTTGCAGGAAGATATTGCCTAAGATGTAGATGACCTGATTAACTTTTGAAAAAACATTGGTGAATTTTTTACTGAGTTATGCCCCTTTTTTTTGACTTAGTGCATTATAAGCCGATGGCACAAAGGTACAGTTACAGTCAAGAACCATAAGACATAGGAACATACAGTTACAGGCTAAGATGTAGATGAATGGATTAAACCCCTTTCTGACCTAAACATTAGGGTATGAACCTTCTTTAGAGGCAAGGATACAGTTGGGGGCATAGTGTTTCATAAACACATTTTCTAGTTTTTTTTGTTGTTGTTGTTTTCATTTTTGTCCCGGTTTTTAAAGGTTCATAAAGATGTTTTTTTTGACTGTCTGACTGCAATATGCTGCTGAACATTTTAGTAGATGTCCATTGTACAAGAACAGTCAGTTGGTAGATGGTAATTGACAATGTATTTATTCCGTAAATAGTTATCCGAAGGGATAAAGAATAGTAATCATTAATACAACAACTCTTCCTAATGTTTCGGCATATTGCCTTTATCAAAGAAACAAAATGCAAAATGTGAAAATTTTGTTTCTTTGATAAAGGCTATATGCCGAAATGCTAGGAAGGGTTGTTGTATTAATAGATATATTTATTTGGCAAAAAAATGTGGCTCTCTGTCTCCAAATTGTTAAATTTGGCTATTCAGTAGGTTTTTCTTTTCCGAAATCATCCCAAAATTCTAGATCTTTCTTACAAGATGTCATATAACATATGTCTTATAACTGAAATGGTAATATATGGCAAACCAAAGGCACTAGAGATCTTCACACTTTGTCTTAAAAGCCTCAAATGTAGGTTTGAGCTTCACACTTACACTTCAAAGGTTAGGCTTGTATTTCAGATTTCCAGTTCTAGATTTATTAAATTTCTTAAAACACATGCTGTGTACAATGCTCTTAGAGAATTGACCCCGACCGACCCGACTTATTGCTATATAAACTTGGGTTGCTCGGGGTAATGATTTCACATGTGTTTCTAATGAAACCGGTCGTATAATCATCCGGTATACCAATAAATGATACAGATTTATACATTTTTGCAGCAGTGCCCCAGGTGGTGCAGATCACGCTGTTAACCAATTTTTGTCGCACCTGCTTTAACAAGGTGCGATATAGGAGTTCACTTTTCCGTCTGTCCATCTGTCATTCTGTCCGTCCCTCCGTCCATCAGTCCCTCCGTCCGTCCACAATTACGTCGACCCTAACGTTCATGTCCATTATTTTCAATCTGTGATACCTACACTCATCAAACCTGGTATAAAGTTTCTTCTTAGAATGGTCTCGAGAAACCTTGCACTTATTTTGACCTTTGACCTATATTTCATGCTCTAATGACTTTGTAAAATTTTACGTAAAAAAATTATGTCGACCCTAGTGTTCAAGTCCATTTCTCTCCATCTATGATACCTGCAATCATCAAACCTGGTTTAAAGTTTTTTCTTATAATGGTTTAGAGGATTATTGCCTTTATTTTGACCTTTGACCTATATTTTATGCTCTGCTGACTAAGTAAAATTTTACTTCAAAAATTGCTTCAACCCTAGTATACTGATCCATTTCTTTCAGTCTATGATACCTACAGACATCAACCCTGATATAAAGTTTCTGCTTAGGTTGATCTAGAGGATTGTTGAACATATTTTGACCTTTGACCCATATTTCATGTTCTGCTGACTTAGTAAAATTTTACTTAAAAATTACATCGACCATATTGTTTAAGTCCATTTCTCTCAATGATATCTAGAATCATCAAACCTGGTAAAAAATTCCATCTTAGAAAGAACTCGAGGGTTGAGTAACTAAGTAAGTAAAGACTTTATTTATCGAGGGTTACACCATTTAGCGCATACATAAATACATGTAATAGCTAATCTTCCATGAGGCCTGTTTCAACCCTTGACCTATATTTCATGTGCTACTGATTTTGTAAAATTTTATTTACAAAATTGTGTCGACCTTTGGGGTCGAGTCCATTTCTCCTTAAATACAGTGGGTGTAATCATCAAACCTGGCTTGAAGATTCTTCTGGGATGCTGCTATTATTTGTACCCTTTACCTATATATCATGCTCTGTTGACTTTGGAAATTTTATGTCAACCTGGCATCCAAGATTATATGGACAAGAGCATTCAAGTCCATTTCTCACTAACTATACCACCTACAATCATCAGACATGGCATAAAATGTTTCCTCAATTGTTTGACTGCTTTATACCTTTAACCTATATCTTTATATAACTGCATCTTTTCTAGTTTGTAAGTCCAATTTGCTCACATTTCTACATAAAGTTATCAGACCTAGTATACTCTTTCCTCTAACCATGGTATCTACTTCTGAGAAAGCATAAGGCAGGTACGACATAGCATTCCACGGAATTCTTGTCTCTAGTTAAAAGCAAAACATATATATCCCACATCCTTATCTTGAGATAAACTAGTAAATTGAAATCCTCGTTAAAAGTTATGTTGTTTAGGCGTTTTGAACGGATTTCTACGTAAAATTTAAGTGTTTTGTAATATAACAATTTTGTAATGGCACGGGAACCAGCAAAACAGTACTCCCTGGCTACAGCCTTTATTAAAAAAAATATAGTTCCAGTTGTATTGCAAACTTATTCTCGTGTGGTACTTCAAAAATATGTCTTCAAACACATTGATTGTATTTAGACTTAAAGTAGACAAAACTTTATCATTGGATATGCGATTTTCTAGAGTATTTTATGAGAGCGTTATTTAATTGGCGCATTAATACCGTGAATCAGGTTTCACTAGCACTGCTGATAAAAATAATATAGATCACTATAAGCTTGAATTACCTGTATTTTTAACTGGGAACCAGAGTTATCGGAAAAAGTAGTTCATGGAGCATGTATACATGTAGCTGATACCTGCAGTGTCCAGATAATTAGGGGATGGCTAAAACATCTGGTCTGTTTCAGGTAGGCATGAATTTTAGATCATTTTTCTTTAAGAGGATGTACACATCATGGTTTATCGTATGATTTTGCTATTATTCAGTGGATGAAGTTGTGTCATAAAAATTGTATAATCACATGTGTAATAAAATTTTGGCCTGTACATGTAACGTCATTGACAATGACCATGTCAGCAATGCATTTTTTATTGAAACAATGTTCATTTTGAAGGCGATAAAATTCCTTTTTAAAGGGTCATATGATAAACAGAATCTTACACTCGTGGTCATTTCATATGAAATTTATGAAACTCACCAAACACTTGTTTGATAAATTTCGTACGAAATGACCACTTGTGTAAGATCCTTTATTTAAATGTTAAAATCTAAGTTCCAAATAGTCATTCTGGGAAAGTCTTATATCTTGGATTCAGCAAAATGAGCTGCAACACGACAAACCAACAAAGTGGCATGTGAAGACTCATGTCAGCCTGGGCATCCATCCGGTATAATCAGAGTTTTTGTTGTGAGCTTGAAGGGTAGCTATAGGTCTTAAGCTAGCTCCATGTGGCCAGTAAAGACTCTGATCAGACTGGGGACATGGATGCTGACAGCAAAGACTCTGATCAGACTGGGCAGATGCCCAGGCTGATCTGAGTCTTTGCTAGGCGCACTTGCAACTTTGTTGGCTTGGTCATGTCACAACTCAAATATCTTTACTCCTCTTCTTTCAGTGGCCTGCCCACCTGGGATGTACCATGAAGACAACACATGCAAACTTTGTCCAGCTGGTACATTTAACAGTGCCTTCTACAAACAGTCCTGTGAATTATGCCCTGGGGATACTAATAGCAAGGGGGAGGGACTACGCTCTGACAGAGATTGCCGCAGTAAGTAAATGTAACATTCAAAGTGGCTGATACCAGTACTGACTTGCATAAATGCTGTCATACCAAAATGCATTGGTTCATTGTTTATCTATTTGCTTTTAAAGACAAATATTCTTGTTTATTGGCTGCCATAATTCTATTATGCAACAGTCCAGTGACACTGCCATTTCATCAAAGGAACTATCCCATCCCACAAAGGTAATGACATAGCGGGGTCATAAAACCAATAAATACTGGGTATGTGTTCTATATAGTAGACAATATTTGTCTATTAGCATAAATACAGCATTAGGCAAAATCTGGAAATATCAGCCACAAATATCATATTTTTAAAAGATTTCATACCAAATATCGCAACTGCATGTGGCTCCCTTAATAAACCCAAATGAATTTGCAATGCCCAAATTTATTCTGCCGTTACAAATTTATTTAATTATATTGGTACACTTACTTGATTTTCTACTTTTGTGACTTAGGGAAACAATTTCTATGATCTGTTTGCTTCTCTGGACAATGTATAAAGCAAAGTACAGTCAAACTGCGATATCTCAAATTCGAAGTCCATGCCAAACTATTGATATCTCAAAGTAAATTTTCTGGTCCCAGAAAATTTACTTTGTGATATCAGTAGTTTGGGGTAAAAGGAGCTTAAATGTAAATAAAAGTAGGAAATTTTTTCAAACCATATTGGTTGATATCAGACGGTACTTTGAGATATCAGTGTTGGAGATATCTAGAGTTGACTGTATTTGCTTTGGATTTTGGAAGGATAAACTCCCATCTTATAACCAAATAAATTGACAAGTGATTTACATATTTTTTTTTCCAGATTGGTGTGCCCCTGGCCTCTACAGTGACAACGGTTTAACACCCTGCACAGACTGTCCACCCAATACATACTGGGTTAATGGTAATGGTACTGAAAAGGCGACATGTGAACCCTGCCCCTTTAGAACAAATACTAAGGGGAGAGGAGCCAAGAGCATGGACGATTGTCTCAGTATGTTGATTTAGGGGATAACTGTATTGAAAATTGTCATTTGGGGAGGTAAATCATTGGTTTTATGGTGATAAACTTCATGCTACAGTGACGCATCAGTGGAGTCCTAAAACACAATTTGCGGCTATAAAACCAACAATTTACCACCCCAAATGATAATTTTCAATACATTCTCCATTATAATGCTTTCCTTTACATTTTCACCTTTTAAAGTGTATTACTTTGCACCCATTACAAGTGCTTTCAGCAGCATTAAAACAAATGTCAGCCAATGAGAAGTGATGTTTTGTAATGACACAAGGTTTCTGAATTGTACATGTATATCTCGGGATATACTTTTGCAAATTTTTGATGTTATCCAATCACCTTACACTCGTAAGTGCATTAGAATATTTTTGATTTGTTCACAATACAAAACATATTAACTTCAAAAGCTAAAAAGGGTCCTCAACACTGTTTTACCACAATAATTCTAAAAATTGGGACTCATATTACTGTTATTGTCCTAGAAATGGAACAGTTCAGTTTTGCAATGCAATAATATATCAAAAAGATGCAGATAGAATGGCAAAATGTCCTTTGGAGCTGTCTAATCTGATTTGTATCTGCAATGTTTGTTCTGACCTACATGTATCTTGGTTACAAATTGCTTCATTTCCAGATAGGCCTTGTTGACTTGGTTTCAAATCTTTATGATAAGCTGTCCCATATTATCTTCAGACATTTAGTCCAATTAGAGGATTACTTGTTCCCATTGATAATTGATCAGTGAGCATATTTTGTGTCGATAGTCACCGTTTTACATGCCATATGATATTTTAATACTTATACAGTTGACTCTGTATTTCAAATACTGGTACCTTAAAGTACCTTCTCATATCAAAAAATACAGTTTGCACAGATTTCCTGTTTTTCCTTACATTTCAACTCCTGTTATCTCAAACTACCGGTATCTCAAAGTAAATTTTCTGGGATCAGAAAATTTACTTTGAGATATCAGTAGTTTCAGATGACCTTCAACTTTGAGATATTGAGAGTTGACTTTATCTTTATAGGTCATTGCCAACCAGGAGAGTATTCAGCTACAGGCCTGGCACCCTGTCTCATTTGTCCCCTTCACCACTACCAAGCAGGTACCAAGGCAACCAGGTGTAGTCCATGCTCAACCAATGCCATCACTCTGACAGTAGGAGCAAAGACACAACAAGAATGCTTTGATGGAAGTATGTATAATCCTTCTGAATAATAATTTGGATCAGCAAAGTGTTATACAGAGGTTGTGGGTTGGAGTTTGACCAGCAATATGGTTCTTCTGAAATGTTTTTACTCTCATCATTGTTCAAACATATTGGGCCTGAAATACTGTAGAAAGGACCAATACCAACTGCCCTAGTGGGCATACAACTTAGAAACAATATGATATCATGATAGGATATTGTTTCTAAGTTGGCTTGATATAAGT
Organism: Ctena decussata; assembly: GCA_963989385.1. Lineage (NCBI taxonomy): Eukaryota > Metazoa > Mollusca > Bivalvia > Lucinida > Lucinidae > Ctena > Ctena decussata. The sequence goes on from OZ022504.1 coordinate 55,265,867, forward strand.
GAAATATTCTTGAACATGTTGTAAAATCAGATAAGATATTGTTTCTAAGTTGGCTTTATATAAGTCAAATGTTCTTGAACATGCTGTAAAATCAGATTGGATATTATTTCTAAGTTGGCTTAATATAAGTGAACTGTTCTTGAACATGTTGTAAAACCCGTAGCAACCAATGTAAATAAATACACATGACCACTCATTAGACCTGGCTCAGTGAATGGTCACAACATATGTTTGCATTGAGGATTAAGAAAACTTAATTAGCTGAGACACAACAAAACCAGGCTGATCTGAGTCTTGGCTGGGTGCACATGCCACTTTGTTGGTTTTGTCATGTCACAGCTCATGTCTTCATTTTTCAGCTGCCTCAATATGTGCCTCTCAGCCATGCAAGAATAGTGGAACATGTGAAGTGAAGAGACATACTTTCTTCTGTACTTGTCATGATGGTAAGTCTTTGTTGTCCGAACTGTTTTGTTTTAGATTGATGCCAAATTTTTGTGGGGTTACACTGTTTTGCTTTTGTCTGTCTGTTCATTGGTCATGTTTTCAGTGACAAAAAGTTGTCATATTCAGATTTAACGCAGTTATATCTTACACAGTTATATCTTGACTTCCTAAATTTCAGATTGTAGAAAAAATTATAGTACAATGACCATTTATGGTTGATTTCCTTTATTTTTTTTTCGATTTTTATTCCATTTATACTTATTGAATGGCTCATTCCTGTGGTAACCAAACAAAGCCTTACACTGCACTGTATCTTGTGTTTAGGATGTATTAGCACACCTCCATGTTTTTCTGCCATTTTTTGCAACAGGAAAACAACATTGGCGACTTTCCAACTGCTTCCCTGGTGGATGAAGCCTTTCTTAAATTGGGTCACCTTTTAGAGGAGAGAATTTGCTCCCTTGCTCTCAGGGGAGCATATTCTATCCTTTAAATGTTGTCCCCACTTAGAAGGGAGTCAAAAATGACAAGAGTTGCTTTTCCTTGAGAGTCTGCCCATTCACTTTTGGGAAATAATGTTTGTATTTTTATTTCTGCAGGTTGGACTGGCAGTACATGTGAGACACCAGTCACCCCATGTGATAGAAGCCCTTGTATAAATGGTGGGATCTGCACTAGTATTGATTTGAACCGCTATACCTGCTCTTGTCCTGGTATGTATGCCGCAATTGAAATAATGCTCTTGCCAAGGGAAATATGTAAGAATTAAGAGAGGAACATGGCCCAGAGGTTATAAAACTTGAGTACATTCTCAAACTCAAAATGAAGCACACTGATTGGCTGCTTCCAGCCAATCAGTGTGCTTTATTTTGAGTTTGAGATTATTCTCAAGTTTTATAACCTCAAACCACGGTCGAGTGTTTATAGATGCTGGGTTATGGTGCAGAAGATCTTTTGTTCAAATTGCTGTTCGGCCAGCTGGCATCTGGCAGACTTTTTCTGTCCACCCAGCTGTAAATGGATACCTTTTTCAGATCAGATAAGGATAAGGCAGCGGAAGGAGAAGATGGGTTCTGTCTTTTATATGCTGTACAGAAGGTACTATTGATTTCAGACACCATTGACCCTACATCCACTAGGGTACAGGAGACCTTTACCTGCTAATGTAACTGTACAAATGTTTGCTGTGTATTAATGCTCACAACTACTGCAGTCAGCACGAATGCCCAAACTTAAGTACCTGTGAACATGGTATTTATGTAAAAAACTAGGAAAATGTAGCAAATACAATGTACACAAATTTTGATACTTTGGAATACAGCTAAAATTGTAAGACAGCAAACTCTGATCTGTGTGAACATAAATACAATATATATATACATTATGATAGAATTGAAGTATACCTGCTTTTGTCCAGGGAACTGTGTTGGAATGAGGGAAATCAGCCCTTTCAAATCTGAATATAAGGCTAGGTACTATTATGTAGTCTTTGTGAACTTTGAACTACCATAAAATTTCTAAAAATTGGGCTACCTAAAATAATTACCTAACTATCCTAAAAATTGACAAGTTTGGTTTTTCAGTGCAGTAATGCATCTGAAAGATGCAAATAGAATGGCAAAACAGGGTAGACCTTGATCAGACTGCTCCTTCAGGGGCAGTCTGATCCGGGTCTGCACTTTTTGCTCGGACCTGTCTGTCCCAATACTTAAAATTTTTAACAATATTATTTTTTTTTTTGTTTTAGATGGTCTTGGTGGACAGAACTGTGAGATAGATGGTGATCAGTGCTCCGGTGACCGGTGTTCAAATAACGGTACATGTATCGACCAGAACATGAAGTTTCTCTGCACATGCCCATCATATTCTGGCTTCTATGGCAATTCGTAAGTAGTGTCAGCTGAGTAAACTTCTGTCAAGTTTTCTGGTGTAGCTCTGTTTTGTTACAATGTGCACACAGATGAGACACCATGCTCTGCTTAATTCTTGTACACTGAGTCTTTAATATTTATTTAACAGGGCAAAAATTTGAGGAAAACTTGGGGATTCATAATGATCACTGTAATTGTACTTACCTTTCTGAGGATAAATATTTGGGGTTAAACAATAAGCTTCTGTAGGTTTTCACTTCCAATCCCTAGAAACTGGATATCACAGAGCTCCAAATAAGGTGGGGTTTTGAAAATAATTCAGAGACAATTCAGAGATAAGTTTTCTTATTTCTCAACAAAAACATATGATGTGTTCCTCATTAGAACTGTCCAAGAAAGACAGCTCTAATTAGGGGTCCCAGTGTATGTTTCAATGGAAATATAAGAAAAATTATCCCTGTTACCCCTTCTTATCTGGAGCCCTGAATTATTATCACATACAATGTATTACACTGTAGACATTTGTGCTATAATCATAATCTTGAAAGTTTTCTTGCTAATATTTATTTTTGCAATTAGTTTAAAGGTGTCTGGCTACACCTCCATACTTTTCTGCCAGTGGGTCTACTCTTAAAAGAAAGGATATGCTTCTAGAGGAGTAAATTCTTACCTTCAAGAGTTGACCCCCATTGTGAAGGAAAGCAGAAATGAAAATGACAGAGTTGCTTTCCCTTAAAACCTGTCCGCTCACATTTTGTGACACTGGAAATTCATGATTCACAAAGTGTTTCAGTGGATTGATAAAGGCTAATAGCATGTATGATAATGGCTGTATTTTGACTAGGCATTACATGCTTCACAATTTTAAGAGTGAAGCAGTTTTTCTAAGAAAAAAGAAACTGTAGCCCTACTAGGTATTTCAGGGTGGACCACAAAGTGTTTCATGCCTCACGATTCTTTGTGTTAAGTGCTTTTTCTATAGAAAAAGTGCTTTTTGCTAAGAATGGTATAGCTTGAAATGCCCAGTCACATATGGCCAGTGTTGTCTCTTTACAAAACTTCACAATACTGTCAAACTAGTGTTAAAGAGCTGTCACCTGTCTAAACAGAGATCATCTGTCCACAGACTTTAACAGCTACCAAAATGTAGAAAATAAGCACATTTGAGCCTGTAAACACAGACCATCTGCCAACAAAGACCACTATATGGCACTCCCTTAGGTGGTCTTTGTACACAGGTTTGACTGTACATGAAGTTTTCCCAAAATAAATATATTATACTTGAAAGTACTTAACTATTGGTACACCTAAAATCATTATTTTTCCATTTGTCCAAAATGGAAAAAATCATTGTTTTAGGTGTCCCAGTGTTTAAGCACATTAAAGTATATTTACATTACAGCTGTGAGTTACCTCAGAACCCATGTGTCAAAGATCCATGTTTGAACAACGGTCAATGTATAGCTGAGAACAATTTCTACAGACTGTGCCTCTGTGCTGAGGGCTTCTCAGGAATTGATTGTGAAATAGACCTCGGTGAGAAATTCACTTTCTTGTACAGTTTTGCCTTAAGGTGACTGGGTACACTTTAAGGGGAAGCAACTTTCCCATTTTGATTTTTGCCTCCCTTTACAATCTGGTCAGCTATCAAACGAAGGATTTTTTGTCCACCATGTATGCAAACAGGAAGTCACAAAAGTTGCTCCCCTTTGTAAAAATGGTGGAAAAAATGGATGTGTACCCATAAACCTTGACTTTATTAGAAGACTGCATAATAAAAAATTCAGTTTGTAAACTTTGACTTTCCATTATAGACTCTTTTGTCACTGTAGTCCATATATTGTTTAACCCTTAAAGTTCTAAAAAAGTGGACGACAATATTTACGTTTGCAAAATTTAATAAGATATTTCGATCATGCTATCTTGTGTTGTGAATTCCAAGACTATAGGACAAACAGTGTGCATTCAAAGAGGAGGCTCATAATGAACTGCCTCATCTGGATCTACGCTGTTTGCAAATTAGTCGTAAATTTTTGTGCTGTAAGTCTTAATTATTTGGTGTTTTAAAGCAGAAAATTAAAGAGCTTTTAGGGCTTATCGTTTGGATACAGAGACATCTTCATTTTGAATGCTGTGAGTCTAACAGGAAGAGCAAATAACGAATTTCATGACAGAAGCAAGTTTTCATTCCAGTTTCCTCTAGTTCAGGGTTTTTGAAGGAACCTTGGGTAGTGAAAGGGTTGTCAAGGCAATACTCCATTTGGATGGTTTGTAACTGACCAACTATGGAAATACTAGGGATCAATTTGGTATCATAGGGGGGGTGGGGGGGGGGGGCTCAGATACCATATTTATTTGGGTATAAAACATGGTATTCCCTGACCCCTAATATCTAAATCAATCTTATGAAATTCTGTAGCGAGATAGGTTCTCCCTTCCAAAACAATTTCAAAAATCAAGATCCATCTTATAAAACAATTTACCTTCCAAAACAATTTCAAAAATCAAGATCCATCTTATAAAACAATTTCAAAGATCTAGATCCATCTTATAAGATGGATCTAGATTTGTGGGATTGTTTTGGAAGGGACGAAACCTCCATCTAGCCAAAGAAACACAGTAGTGAAGGGATTGAGATTTCAGTTATTGTTCATGATAAGATTCAGACCCATTTTAAATAATTGTACCGTAAAAATTCTAAATATTGGGACACCAAAAATAAGTACCATAATTGTCCTCAAATTTGAACAGTTTGGTTTTACAGTGCAGTAATGTGTCAAAAAAAAAATGCAAATAGGATGGCAAATAGTGTAAACCCTGATCAGACTGCTCCTCAAGGAGCAGTCTGATCTGGGTTTGCACCATTTGCTCAGACCTAACTGTACCAATATATAGAGTTTTCACCGTATATTTTACTTCAGATGATTGCACACCCGGCCTTTGTATGAATGGTGGGACTTGTGTTGATGGGCCAAATTCTTTTACATGTGAATGCCCTGATGGTTTTCGAGGGACTTACTGCCATCTACGTGATTATGATGCTGTGTGTCCTCTGGGTGCTTGCACTGGCCGGCAATGTGTTGATAACTACCTCACAGAGACAAAGTACTGTCAGTGTTTCCCAGGCAGTAGATTTGGTTAGTTTCTTACTGAAATATTGTTCGTTTTATCTCATGTCATACTTTCTGGACACCACATCTTGTGACATCTGACAATGTTTATGGGTGTTTATGGCAACTCACCTATGATGATTAAAAAGTTTGCCCAGTAATTCTTTTTTCAACTTGCCTGAAGCTATTTATATGCATAAAACTACAAAAAAGGTATAAAACTATTTTTCTAAAACTTGCAACAAACGATAAATGATCAAAGTACTGAACGCTTCCTGCGGTGATCAAAAGTTGTCTCAGTGGGGTAATCTGTCCTTTGGCTTTATAACTGTATAAAATCAAGATAAATGCTATAACGGAAAAGGTAAAAAAGGTAAAGGTTTCCCATAGCCTAATAGCCATATGGGCAGTGGAGGTTAGAGACCCACTGTATCTTGGGCACAGCTGATGAAAAGCGGAGCCCATCTCTCTCCTTTCACTGCCTTACCCTTCCCTGATTCGAAAAAGGTACCCATTTACTGCTTGGTTGACAGAGAGGTTTTCCAGTTGTCAGATGGCAACGGTGAGCCACGAACTCACAATCTTCCGGTGACTTTCTGCACAATAATCAAGCCACTCTAACCACTTGACTACGGTGCCTATCTAAAAGAGAGAGAAAAAAAGTGGAATTTGATTTATAGTGGGGGTGGATGGAGGGTGATCCTCTTTTTCAAGTTTAGATTACTAAAAGCTTCCTCTACTGCACATTGACATTTTTGCAAATATGAAGCTATCAGAAAATGTTTTTTGACTTTTTATCAGTGCAAAGAGCTGTTATGAGAACTGCAAATTCAAAACTAAATACAAAGATTTCTTTTAACTGGACACGTGATTCATGAAAGTAAATGTGTGTGAAAAGTTCGCCGGTGAAAGCATAAGTTAGTATATGGTACAATATCTTATCATATTAATCACTTAACTACAGGTAGTATAGCTGATGACTGTGTAGAGATAACAGAATGTTCTAATGTTGACTGTGGTTTCAATGGAAATTGTATGTCATATGACCATGGCTACAACTACAAGTGTAAATGTGACGTTGGATATGCTGGTGAAGAATGCCTGTTTAATGTGGATGATTGTGCCTCCAGGCCATGTCAGAATGAGGCAAGCTGTAGTGATGGAATTAATGATTATAGTTGTACCTGTACACTAGATGGGACTGGGGGTAAGTGTTGCTGATTTTTAGACTCAATAAATGTTTTTGGAAGTTTTATTTTAACAAATATAAAACTTTTCCTTTACATGCTGCTGATCTCCACATTCACAACATTTAATTAAACATTTACTGATTCAGTCAACTTATATCTGTGTCTGAAATGGCAGTGAAATTGAGTTCAGTCCCTTTTATGTTATTGTAAAACCTTCATTTCAGTAAATTCATAATTTGGCCAATTCTCAAATCATATAGTTTCGAAATATTTAGAAAAAATATGCATTCATCATAACATCAATGTTAAGATACAAGTACAAAAGGACCAGAATGAAAGCATAAGCTTATTTAGTTCTTCTCAATAACATTTTCAAATGGGATTGTGGACAGTGATTATTAGGAAAATTGATTTCTCCAAATTGTGATTGGGATGTTATGTAAACTGCACTGATAGTGTGATATCATTACGGTCAGTTTCCATTCTTTGACTTTGGAAAACATGCTTTATTTTTGTGCTCCGATTATGGAGGGTAAGCAGCTGTGCATTACAAGAAATGCAAATTGCATATTTATTTTTATATAAATTTCTTAAACTAAACATACATTCACAAAAATGTCCTACTTTACAGCATATGAATGAATAAGAGGTATACAAAGCTTTTGAAAGGTATCTTAGTCATTATGAGCCAGAAAATGACGGGTGATAACATAAGCCATATCGTGAAAAAAAAACTTGCCTTGAAATGTATGGGTACACCTTCATATGTTTTTGCCATTTTACAAAAGGAGACAACTTTTGTGACATCCTATCGGCTCCCTGGACAATGTAGCCCTTCCAAAGTGGGGTCTACTCTTGGACAGTGTATTACGTCTTTGACATGGTTTCTCATGTCTTATGCACAGGGTATAAACCAGTCCGCCAATTTTCACTTCCTGAAGAGACTGTCCATCATATTTAGCGTCTGCCGAGACTGTCCACAATCTCTTGCTTCCTGCAAGACTACTGTCCTCGAAAAATAGTTTCCTGTAGAGACTGTCCGCTTGACTCTGCTTCCTGCCGAGAGCCACGGCAGGAAGCAGAATCATGTGGACAGTCTCTTTAGGAAGCCATTTATCCTTTACAGAAGTCTCAGCAGGAAGCAAGAGCTCATGGACAGTCTCGTTGGAAGTCAAATATGACGGACAGTCTCTGCAGGAAGCCAAAATTGGTGGACTGTTTTATACCCTGTGTTATGGCAAGGTTTCTCGTGTGAGTGATAGAATAAAACCTTTTCTTTTCCTCAGGCAAGAACTGTAGTGACATTGAAGATGGGTGTCTGCAATGTGTCCAGGACTACACAGCCTCCTGTGTTGACACACTTGATAGTTACACATGTGTATGTGTAGATGGATATACTGGAATGAACTGTGAGGTAAGTAAATTGTGTTGAAACTGTCAAACATAACAAACACACCCAATGTGTCCAGGACTACACATCATCCTGTGTTGACACACTTGACAGTTACTTGTATATATAAGCCGCAACTTGAGAAAACCAACAAAGTGGTTGCGCCCAGAGCTGACTCAGATCAGCCTGGGCATCTACCCAGTCTGATTAGTGTCTTTGCTAAGCACTTAAAGGGTAGCTAAGGGTCTAAGCTACCTCCATGCAGACAGCGAAGACTCTGATCAGACTGGGCGGATGCCCAGGCTGATCTGAACCTGTGCTCGGCGCGCAACCACTTTGTTGGTTTTGTCATGTCGGGGCTCATATGTGTAGATGGATATAAAGGAATTGGATGCTGATTTAGCTGGAGTGAACTGTGAAGTAAGTAAATTGTATTGAAACTGTCGACCAGCCTAACACACACACCATATATATCCAGTGCTACACAGCCTCCTGTATTGATGGTTAGTTACACCTATGTTTATGTACAAGGATATATTGGAGTCACTGTGAGGGAAGTAGTTTCTGTTAAAACAGTCAGCCTAACACACACACCAAATGTGTCCAGGACTACACAGCCTCCTGTGTTGACAAACTGGGTGTTTATACATGTATGCAGAAGGATATATTTGCTGCCATTTTATCCAGGAATACAACTTTATCAATGCTCTACTATTGTAGGTGATGCCTTCCTGCAGTGGGAATGCTGCAGGAATGCTGCACATAAAGGAAAGAATTCACTTACTCTGTAAGCAAATTCCTTCCTATGTGAGTAGTCCCATGTGAGAAGGGAGCCATGAACTTCCAGATAAGAACAATCTATCTTGGCAGAGTACCCATAGAAAACCATACAGTTACCCCTAAATAATGAGAAGATGAGTGATTGGCTTAGACTTAGACAAGGTAGCTGCAGTTAGGGATCCTACAGATACCCCTAAATAATGATAAGATGAGTGATTGGCTTAGAATCAGACAGGATAGCTGCAGTTAGAATATTGACATTGAGTGAGCTTATCTGATTCTAAGCTGTTTGCCAATCTATGAAGGATTTTTGTCAAATAAAATTTCACCCTCTGATGTTCGCTGGGTCCAAAGGAAGATATTTGAACACAATAATGTTCTGCTTAGTTACGTTTTCTATCATCCCTATAATTATAGGCAGACACTATTTTTGTGTTATCGTATTAATTCAGATATAAGATTGGATTTTTCCCTTCCAAGAGAATCTCAAATATTTAGATCTGTCTTGTGAGGTAGATCCAGAACTTTGGGAATGTTTTGAAAGAGAAAATTCCATTTTATGGCTGAATTCCATCATTAAGACTGATTGGAATAATTGTGGCAATTTTTGGAAAGATAAACTCCCATTTTATAAACAAATGAATATGAGCCGCGACACGAGATAACCAACAAAGTGATTGTGCGCCCAGCGCAGACTCAGACCAGCCTTGCCATCCATCCAATCTGATGAGAGTCTTTGCAGTGCGCTTAAAGGGTAGCTAAGGGTCTTAGCTACCTCCATGCGGACAGTGAAGACTCTGATCAGACTGGGCGGATGCCCAGGCTGATCTGAGTCTGCACTGGGCGCACAACCACTTTGTTGGTTTTCTGGCGTCGCGGCTCAATTTTGATTCATTGTTCTGCTACATAGAATTACTGTTTTATATTGTATCATCCATTGCAGACAAAGATCCCAAGTTGTGCATCGTTACCATGTCAACACAATGGCACCTGCAGTAACCCAGTGACCCCAGAGTTTCATGCCTGCTCGTGTCTACTTCCTTGGACAGGCCCAAACTGTGAAACAGAAATAGACAACTGTGCTGCTGGTACTGTGTGTGAAAATGATGGGACATGTTATAGTACCAGTGATGGCTTCTTATGTGTGTAAGTATAGAGGATACAGCAACTTGATATTAATTGAATTAATAGCAAGAAGTGCTCCGATCCTGGAGCATTTGATCACAGTCTGCACTGTTTGCCAATCTAAAGCACAGAGCCAAGTCAGGGCTGTCTGTATGAGAACAGTGCTTTATGCAGTTCAGCTTTAATATTTGTCAAAAGGCTTTTTATACCCCTGCTTTGAAAAAGTGGGGGGTATACTGGTTTACATCTGTCCGTAGTTCTTTCCGTCCATCCTTCCGTCCTTCTGTAATACCGTAACACTTTTTAGCTCACCTGAGCCGAAGGCTCACAAGGTGAGCTTATAGTATAGGCTTGGTCCGTCGTCCGTCCTCCGTCATCCGTCCACACTTTTAAGTATTAATATCTGTTAAAGTAGCTGGCCAATCTTGATTAAATTTTATGTGTAGCATGGTTGGGGTGGGGGATTGATTGCATATAGTTTTGGGACAGATTGATTTAAAACTGTGGTTACCATGGCAAAAAAAAAGGGCCCATAGACTTATAATGGGGAAAATGTTGTCCGGGCCCTAACTTCTTCATTTTTGATTTCAACTTCTTCAAACTTGCAGATAAGCAGGACAGTCAAAACATCTCGGACCAGTTCGAATTTGGGTCAGGTTGGATCGTTCTTTTTAGAGTTACTTGCCCTTGAGTGATAAAATATTTTCCCATAGACTTATAATGGGGAAAATGTTGTCCGGGCCCTAGTTTCTTCATTTTTGATCGCAACTTCTTCAAACTTGCAGGTATCCAGAACATTCAAAACATCTTGGACCAGTTCGAATTTGGGCCAGGTTGGATCATTCTTTTTAGAGTTACTTGCCCTTGAGCGATAAAATATTTTCCTATAGACTTATAATGGGGAAAATATTGTCCGAGCCCTAGCTTCTTCATTTTTGATCGCAACTTCTTGTAACTTGCAGGTATCCAGGACAGCTAAAACATCTCAGACCAGTTCGAATTTGGGCCAGGTTGGATCATCCTTTTCAAAGTTACTTGCCCTTGAGCGATAAATATTTTCCCATAGACTTACATGTATAATGGGGAAAATGTTGTCCGGGCCCTAGCTTCTTCATTTTTAATCGCAACTTCTTCAAACTTGCAGGTATCCAGGACAGTCAAAACATCTTGAACAAGTTCGAATTTGGGCCAGGTTGGATCATTGTTGTCAGAGTTACTTGCCCTTGAGGGATAAAATATTTTCCCATAGACTTATGATGGGGAAAATGTTTTCCGTCATCATTGTAGTTATATAATTTTGATATAAGTTCACACAAATATTGGGTATGACATTACCTCGAACGAGTTTGCATTTCAGCATGATGGGGTCAAGGTCAAGGTCACAGTGGCTATTTTTAGAAAAACTTTGTTATCACTCTAGCGCCTTCATTTATGGACCGATTTCGATTTAACTTCACACAAGTGATAAGTATGGCAATATCTTAGACAAATTTGCGTTTCAGCATTCTAGGGTCAAGGTCAAGGTCACAGTTGCTATTTTCAGAAAAACATTGTCATTGCATTAGCGCCTTCATTTATGGACCAAATTCGATTTAATGTCACACAAGTGATTGGTATTACAATATCTTGGACAAGTTTACATTTCAGCGTTCTGAGGTCAAGGTCAAGGTCACAGTGGCTATTTTAAGAAAAACTATGTCATCGCTCTAGTGCCTTCATTTATGGGCCGATTTTGATTAAAACTTCACACAAATGTTTAGTATGACAATATCTTGAATAAGTTTGCAATTCAGCATCCTAAGGTCAATCTCAAGGTCACAGTGGCTATTTTTAGAAAAACTTTGTCATCATTCTAGTGCCTTCATTTATGGAATGATTTCGGTTGTACTTCACAAAAGCGATAAGTATGATAATATCTTGGACAAGAACGCGTTTTAGCATTCTGGGGTCAAGGTTAAGGACACATTGGCTATTTTTAGAAAAACTTTATCATCGCTGTTGCGACTTCATTTAAGGACCAATTCGATTTAGTTTCATACAAGTGATTGGTATTACAGTATCTTGGACAAGTTCACGTTTCAGCATTCTGAGGTCAAGGTCAAGGTCACAGTGGCTTTTTTTTTTAGAAAAACTCTGTCATCCCTCTAGCTCTTTCATTTATGGACCGATTTTAATTAAAACTTCACACAAATATTTAGTATGACAATATCTAGAACAAGCTCGCATTTCAGCGTCCTAAGATCAATGTCAAGGTCACAGTGGCTATTTATAGAAAAAACTTTTTCATCCCTCTAGCGCTTTCAATTATGGACCATTTTTTATTTAACTTCACACAAGTGATAAGTATGGCAATATCTTGGACAAGTTTGCATTTCAGCATTCTGGGGTCAAGTTCAAGGTCACAGTGGCTATTTTTAGAAAAACTTTGTCATCACTCAAGCGCCTTCATTTATGGACAGATTTTTTTATGCCCCCGTGACGATAGTCAGGGGGCTTTAAGATTTGCCCCTGTCTGCTGTCTGTCCATCTGTCCGTCCGTTCGTCACACTTTGTGGTATAGAGTTTTTGTAATCAATTTCTACAGTTTTCAGTGGATCTTTTTCTAACTTTGCATGCATGTTGTGGACATATTTGACAGTTTCAAACTATCAGGTTTGTTCATTTGATGATCTTCATTTTACCTTTGACCTTTTTACTCAGGTGAGCGGCTCAGGGCCTCATGGCCCTCTTGTTTGTCAAAGATATCTCAAGAACCCTATAGGATAGAAACTTCATATTTGGTATACAGGATGACAACCACAAGTTGTATCGTGGGATCGAGAATGGGCCCTCTCCTCTTGTTCTTCCCTGTATTTGTTCACTTTTCTTTCTGTCCACTTTTTTCTTCAAAGATATATCCGCAACGGTATAAGATAGAAAGTTAATATTTGGTATACAGATTAACGATGACAAGTTGTGTCATGGGATAGAAAACAGGCCTTCTCCTGCTTGTTCTTTCCTGTATTTGTTCACTTTGCTTTCTCTCCATGCATTCAGTAATGTAATTTTTCGTCAAAGATCTCTCAGCAACTGTTCAAGGTGGAAGGTTTATATTTGTTAGATAAGTTGACAATGACTGCTGTATTGTGGGATTGAGAACAGGCTTTCTCATGCTTGTTCTTCCCTGTATTTGTTCACTTTTCTTTCTCTCCACACTTTTTCGTCAATGATATCTCCACAACAGTGTAAGATAGAAAATTTGTATATGGTATACAGAGTAGCAACTACAAGTTATATTGTGGGACAGAGAACCAGCCTTCTCCTGTATGTTCTTTTCTGTGTTTGTTCACTTTTCTTTCTCTCCATGCTTTCAGTAATGTAATTTTAAAAGATTTCTCGGCAACTGTTCAAGGTGGAAGGTTTATATATTTGTTATATGAGTTGACAACCACTTGTTGTATTGTGGGATTGAGAAGGGGTCTTCTCCTCCTTATTTTTTCCTGTATTTGTTATTTTTTCTCTCTCTCCACACTTTTTTGTCAAAGGTATCTCAGCAGTACTATAAGATAGAAAGCTCATATTTGGTACATGTATACAGGTTGATAACAAGTTGTGTCATGGGTTTGAGAATGGGTCTCCTTCTCTTTGTTTTTCCCTGTATTTGTTCCTTTTTCTTTTTCTCCAAACTTTTTTGTCAAAGATATCTCCGCAACAGTATAAGATAGAAAGTTAATATTTGACAATGACAAGTTGTATTGGGATAGAGAACCAGCCTTCTCCTGTTTGTTTTTCCCTATATTTGTTCACTTTCTCTTTTCCATGCATTCAGCACAGTAATTTTGTGAAAGATTTATCAGCCACTGTGCAGGATCATATTTGGTAAATGACTTGAAAATGACTTATGACACTTTTCAGAGCAGAGTTCTCAGCAACTGTTCAGCAGAGACTGCTCAAACATGTTAGATTTGTTTTCTTTCATGTTTTGTTTTCTCCATACAGGCCATATACATTGGAAGCGCTACAGCGGGGTAATAGTCAGATTTCATGACAGTTCTAGTTCCTACTATGTTTGTTCGGTTGTAAGTAAGATGGGTTCTTCCTTCTAAAACAATCACATAAAGCTAGATCCATCTTAAGATGGATGATGGATCTTGATTTTTGAGATTGTTTAATAAGGGAGACTGATTTTAGAAATTCGGGACCATTCTAGCGATGGAAAACGTTGCTTTATAGACGAATCAATACAGTGCATCAAATTATTTTGGCTTTGATATTGAATCCAGCACAGCTGCAAGTATACTGTTGCTACTTTAAGTCCTTTTATTATACCCCCAGCATACGAAGTATGACAAGGGGTATATAGCTTTCGTCCGATGTCCGTTCGTCCATCCTTCTGTCTGTCCTTCCTTCTGTCCATCCATCCGTTAGTAAGTTAACATTTGTGTTAAAGTTTTTTTTTTTTGTAACTCCTGGTTTTCAGTTGTCATGGTGATTACAAAGGAGAGAGGTGTGAAGAGGAATATTCTTTTTGTGATGTGGCAAACCCTTGTGTAGGGAACAGCACTTGTACAGATGTTCAAGGCTCGGCAAAGTGTGAATGTGAGGATGGTAAGATATAAATACTGTAGATCCTCATTATAACACTACACATTATAATGTTACTGATTGTAATGCTATTTCGGATGTGTTTTTATTAACATATCATCACTCTCATTGAGATCAAGCTTTAAAGGAAAATAAGGCAAATAATCATTTAATTCATTGTACCATACTGAGATGGAGATTTTTTTTAATATACAATACTTTTATGAAACAATGAATTACCGGTATTTGTGGGAATCATTGCATGTACAGAACTCACATCTTTAGTTTAATTAAGAACGCAAGATGAGAGTGTGAGTGTATTATAGATAAGGCTACACTTTGATATAGCTTAGAGAAAATTTCTATATATCCTCCATAGCTATATCTTAATCAGCTTTAGTTAGACTGTATTGTTGAGGGTCCACAGTGTATTCAGAGAGAGTCAGTATTGTTTTTTGAGAAATGAGAAAAAAGATATTCCAAAACTATCCTCAGAAAGCATTATATTTATAGAGTTCTATAATTTAACATGTTAATGTTACAGGTTATACTGGCAAGAGTTGTGAGACCTTGATCTGGTTCTGTACAGACACCACATGCCTCAATGGTGGTACATGCTCAGTGGAGGAAATTGATGGCATTGTTTGCAAGTGTATGGAAGGTAACACTGTGGTCTCATTTGAGTGTGTGGTGGTCAACATAAGAAATAGTTCCAGGCATAAATGAGCCAGAGCAACATGCAAAACTACCCCTTTATCTGTATCTGTGTGATACTGTAATGTGTCTAATTTTGGGACACCTAAAATAATTTTCAATTTTGGGACAACTGGAAACTTAATTATTTTTAAGTGTCTCAATACTTTAGCGCGTTATATGCACATTATTACTACAGCAGCCTGATCTTGTGTGATCCTGTGATCTGTGCAGATCCTCTCATGTTGAGTACACAGTTAAGACCCTGATCAGATTTTTAGGATGCCCAGGCTGACCTGAGTGTTGGCATGGTGCACATGCCTTTTTGTTATTCTATCATGTCACGGTTCACGTATTTCCAGCTAATCTGTGTATTATGATGATAATTTGAACCAACATGTTTGTTCCCAATGAAAACATAAATGGTGTCCCCTGATTAGAACAGACTCACAAAACTTTTTTGTGCAAGAACAAGGTTTCATGTTAAGCCTGAGTAAAATGATTATCCCAAACATTTTATCATATACTCACTGTAGCTGGATCCCTGCTTTTGCTGTAGGTTTCACAGGCTCCAGGTGTGCTGTAAACATCGATGAGTGTGCTAGTGACCCGTGTCCTAGAAATTCTGATTGCATTGATGGGATTAATGGATACAGCTGTCAGTGTAGGAATGGGAAGATTGGAGAAAACTGTGAGAAAGGTCAGTAAGGGTAGTATTACAGGGTAGTATTCAAAATTGTTTCCTATCTATAATAGTTGTTGATTGGGTTAATTCTTGAACTCATAGGTCCAATTCAGAAGTTTTAGGTTTGAGTGCAACAAAGATCCTGGGGCCGTATTCATAAAATGACTTAAGTGGTTGCTATGCTGTTGCTAAGGCTAAATTTCTTTGAAGGAGATTTCCTACAAGTATGAAATTTGGTCTGGAGGAACAGTCTTTGTAAGACTGTTCCTCCAGACCAAATTTCATAGTTGTAGGGAATCTCCTTTATAGATATTTAGCCTTAGCAACCGCATAGCAACGACTTAAGTGGCTTTATGAATACGGCCCCTGGTTCTTTTCTGTATGTCTGGATTGTTAATCGTCATCACCATTTATCACTTCCTCATCAGCACAAAATAAATGAAACATCATTGGAAGTGCCATAAAACTGCAAAAAAGACTGCTTTGGCTGCAAATTTGCAACAATGTTGATGGTGCTAGGGTATGTATGCATGATGCTGCTTATGATAATTCCTTTAATAAAATTTGTAGATTTACTACAGGTAGGTAATGGATTGATAATGACATGGTAACTTCCATATCAGATCCCATATCATCCTTTAGAATCACATATCAAGGGTTGTTGGGGTGGAGGAAGGGGGTTGGGACTTCAGTCTTGGGTGAATATGTCTTTCCTTTGGATAATCAGGCCCCGAGGTTATAAAACTTTTTTCGTGCTCAACTCAGCTGAGCATGAAATTTTTTCTGCTGATAAATATGAAAATGCCAACTAATGTTGGCATTTTCATATTCATAAGCAGAGAAAATTTCATACTCAGCCAAACTGAGCAAGAAAACAACCATACTTAGCAGTAATTTGCTATTTATTAGCAGGTAAAATTTCATGCTCAACTCAGCTGAGCATGAAAAAAGTTTTATAACCTCGGGCCCAGGCTTGATATGAAACTGACCATGTAATAATCTTAACTTAATTTTCACCTCCTGGTCAGTGGGAGTTTTACATTTCCGTTAAACCTGAGGTATGTTGAAATATAATATTGTTTTTGTTTATAGGTGTTGTTTGTATATATTGGTATACCCCTAAGCCTTAAAACAGATTTGTTCTTATACCATAAAGCAGAAAAAGAAAGAAAAACGTTTATAGTGAATAAAATATCAGTTAAACCAAAAAAAAAAAAAAAAAAACGACCAGGAAATGACTTTATATATAAGCATTTTGCTTACTGTCAAATCCTGTTACTTTTTAAAGGTAGGTTCCTGGACTAGCGATGACAAATATGTTCACAAAATAATTTCGTCTTTTTCTGAGTAGCATTGAATTCTCTTATTTTTCTGAATACGTTGCTACTGACAAAATCGTCAGAGGTTGAAGAAAATAGTCGTTTTCCCTCTTGGTTTATTTTCTATTGTTGGAATTCCAATTCTAAAAATAACTATGTTTATTATGTCTATAAGTGTGCGATTTCTAATGCCATTCTCCAAAGGTCAATTTTCTCTTGCCGTGAGCTCTCCTAGAGGTCCTGGCATGGCGAATGGGTTAAAACTAACCCAAAATGCAATGCAGCATAACGTCAGCTGTGTTATCTATTTTTGGCGCGAACTAAAATTAGTTCTAACTGGTGTGCGAAGCAGAGTTAGGAAATCCCTTTCAAAACAACTTTTCTAAAAAGAATTTGATTTACACTTTTTAGTGAAACTTATTCATTCCCTTTTTATAAGTGCTTTCCAACAACTTGGATGAAAAATCATCAGAATTATGATGCATTCCAAAGTACAGGAACCTACCTTTAAATTGTATTGTAGAATATTTATGTAATTTATAGTTAATAAAATATTGTTTAAACCAAAGAAAAAGTTTAATTCCATAAATGTGCCAAATTGATAAGAATATGCTTCTTGGGAATTTTTCCTTTAATTCCTTTAAGTTTTGACCCCCATTGTGAAGGGAGGCAGAAATGAAATTGTCAGAGTTGCTTCCCATTAATGTTACATGTTACTGATCTCTATTTTTAGATGCCAGCAACAATTTTGACTATGTCATCAGTTCACCTGTGACATGCAGTGACTTGCTACAGTATACCAGCTTCTCATTGGTTGATACCGCTGCCATATCTGTTGCATTCTGGGTCAGACACGTTGTTCTGAATAGACCGGGAACCATACTGTCCTTGTATGGTGCAACAACAAGGTTGGTAATAGTATGTTAAATATCTGCTGCTAATTGGTTGTTTCTATGAACAAAAATTATCTGCATTTTTATATAAATATTGGTGTCACACCCTATTTACAGGCTTGTTTTAACGGACATAAAACCATGTACTAACAAGGCAGTACATGTGCTGTTAGAAATCTGCTTTGCAACTTTGAGTATACTCATTTGTAGGTCACTTTTATTCTGCCAAGCACAGCTGGTCCGTTAATCGCTCTTATAGATTGCTTGGCCTCAGAAGGCAGATATTAATAAAAAAGTGCACTCAAGCATTGACTGTCAAACGATGACATAGTGCCATATTTTTGCAATTTTAAAGAATATTGTGTTGAATTTATGCAGTTATAGTGCTTAGTTTTTTTTCAATGAATTAACATTCACCAGGTCTCTCGAGACCTTGCAACTTTCATGCATGAAAAACCATGTTTGATCGCTGTATTGTAAACTCAAGGTTGAAGATGGCTTTAGGCATATGAATACAAGTCTATGGTTTGATTGCCATATTGACACAAGAGACAACTTGAGCTACGACACGAGAAAACCAACAATGTGGTCGTGCATCCAGCGCAAACTCAGATCAGCCTGGGCATCCGATCAGAGTCTTCGCTGTCCGCATGAAGGTAGCTTTGTCCCTTGGCTATCCTTTAAGCGCTTAGCAAAGGGTCTGATCAGACTGGGTGGATGCCCACATTGTTGGTTTTCTCACATCGCGGCTCACTTGTACAGACATGGGATTGTCCATATTTTGGTTATTTCTATATTTATTTGGCTATAAAACTGTGGTTTTCCGTTTCTAGAATGATCCTTAATATCGAAATCAGTCATGAAATTCAGCTATGAGACGGGTTATGGGATTGTTATCGAAGGGAAAAACCCCATCATATAACCAAAGAAACACAGTAATCCTGTGTTTTTTTCCCACTTTATCTGAAGCTATCAGAATCCATTGGAAAAAAAATATTTGATGATAGCCAAACTGATGAATTATAACAACTGTTTACTTCATTATAAGGTAAAAGAAATTAAGAAACCAAGACAAATATGTTGTATAACTTTATTTTAATATGTCATCCATATGCAAGATATTGTACCATTTATTTTCTTTGGCAGAGCATACTTCTGAATGAAATGAAAATATCATGAATCTGAGTACTCAGAGCTGTAGATAAGAGGGAGTATTTGATGATAATTAAGGATAATTTTTCTTATTTCTCATCAAAACCATATATTGTGACCCCTCATCTGAACCGTCTCGTCGAGACGGTTCAGATGAGGGGTCACAACATATGTTTTTATCCAAAATTAATAAAATTTATCCCTAATTATCACCAAATACTCCCTCTTATCTAGGGCTCTGGTACTGTATGTAAAAAACAAAAAACAAAAAAGGTTAATTTGCAACTTTGATAAGTTAGACAACAGTAGGTGTTTATCAGGTTATTAGTTGACTTATAAGCTGTGACAGTAATCTTTTTATTTCTCAGTAGATCAATAACTTAATCGGGGCAGCACTAGACACCACACATGCATATTTCAGGCTATTCATTTACTAAATCTGATTATAGGGAGCAGACAAGGCCAAAGACTCCATATCACATCAAGGTCAATGGTACCCACGTCAGTATGATGTTGTCCACGTTGGATGATGCAGAGTTCGAAGAGAGGATAATTGATGGTGTAGATATACAAGATGGCTACTGGCACCACATTGTGGTCACCTGGGGAAAGGACAGTGGAGAGCTGACATTTTATGTGGATGGAACTTACAATAATCAAGCTACTATTGGCTTGGGAGAAAATCTGCCACAGTTGTAAGTACAGTAGAGCCTTGTTATAACTCTATAGAGCCTTGTTATAACTCTATTTATTATGATGCTAATTTATAATAATGCTATTTTATGTGCCGTGTACAGCTTTGCAAATGATAAAGGAATAAAGATTGTACATGCTGCTTTTTGAGGAAGTAGTAAAGAATGCAAAAATCTGCATGTTTTTCTGAGAACCAGGCGTTATGTGGTAAGTGTAGTGGAAGCATCTAAATGTTTCTAGATAGAAGGAAAAATGCCCAATATGTAAGAAAAAAAGTTGTTTTACCTGTCACAGGCAGTTTCCCACAGTGTCTTGGAACTAAGGCTTTCACATTCGTAAATTTGCCTACATACTGTATAAGTGCTCACATAAAAACTCGAACACCTAAAATGCAGTCTAAAGATGGAAATGGAATGGCAAACAGTGTAAGCTCTGATCAGACTGCTACTCTTTGGAGCAGTCTGATTGGGGTCTACACTGTTTGCTGAGATCAGTGTGTCCCAATACTTAGAATTTTCATGTGGTATTTCCAGTGGCCTGCTACAGCTAGGGATGGACAGAGACGAGGTTGCCTTAGGCTCAACTAGCTATTTCATTGGTCATATAAGTCAGCTGCAGTTGTATGACCACCAGATGTCAGCAGCTGAAGTCAGACAGGCTTACAGCCTAGAGGTACTTGACACTCCTAGATCTTCAGTTCTAAACCAGGAGCAGACCACTATGCTACAGTATTCTGTTGATTATAGCAGTCATTTAAAAGACTTACAGTGCTTAGACTATGGAATCTGCGACTATTTTGATGGTAAGATTCTCTCATACCTGATTAACCCATCAATGCATAGTGGATTCATCTACCTCACAGTTTGGACTGGTCTATTTATAATATAGGGTGTGTCTGATTTCATTTTAATTATATTTTATTTTCCTTAGAAATTCCTATCTTAGATGCAAGCAGTGTCTGTTCTGTGTCAGCATACTGTATCATGGTCTGTATTGTTTGCAAAGGTTCGTTTTATGGTATGCTAAGCATTATAAGTAAGTAAGTAAGTAAGTAAAGACTTTATTTATAGAGGGTTACAACATTTAGCAAATACATATATTCATGTAACAGCTAATCTTCCATGAGGCCCTCAAGAAATTATATATATTTATACAATAATATACATGTTCATATATACAATTATGTACAGATATTACAAGTTACATTTAAATATACATATCTACAAAGTACATGTAAACAAACAGTTTTGCATTGTGCATGCAGAATAAAAATATTTTGAAATTAAAGAGTATTCCTAAACCTGATGGATGGGTTTACTTAAAAAAAAAAAAAAAAAAAAAAAAAAAAATATGCATAACATATATTTAAAAAAAAAAAAAAAAATGCAGACATAGATCCAGGTATTAAAGAACTGTGATATCAGGGTGTAACTATTTGCCCATCAAGCTGCCTTTCATGAACATATAAGCAAAAAAAAAATAAAAAAAAAAGTCCATGAAGAAACCAAAATGGGACTTAACACAGAGAGGGGAAAAAAAAAAAAAAAAAAAAAAAAAAAAAAAACAGAATCTGTAAAAGCCAGCCTACCCTCCTCTTATCAGAAAAAGGAAATGGGCGGACTTCGAGCAAACTCTATCCCTTCTGTGTCCAGCCAATTTTGGTGCTCTCGTGTGACTTAACATTTCATTAACCGTCCTTCTCCGCAATCTTTTATGATTAAAAATGATAGGTGAGGACAATAAAGTATTATGCCTCACAGTATATAGTATTTCATGATTTAGCAGAAACCTTACCGAAATGAAATGCAAGATATCTCGAAATACTATATATACTGATCAAGACCTGGAAATGTAGGCTTTCTTATCATACTTGGACTCTCTCCATCCATCAAACATACATACAATCATAGCAAAATGAACTTAATTAGTACAAAAGGGTAGGAAAAGTGTATGTTACACTTTGCTGAATTATGAAGAAATAAGAAAACGTATACAATTCATTTACAGAGTAACCTAAAAGTTACACTTACACACATACAGCAGTTGCAACAACAACAAAACAAAATAAATGCAAAAAAGAGAGAAAAAAAAGAAAAGAATCAATGGCTTCATTTTAATTCAAAAACCATTTTACACATCTATTATGGAAAGTATTTAGGGTCGGGGCTGTTTTCACCTGTTCTGGTAGACTATTCCATACAAGACATCCAGAATATCTTACACTGTGCTTGAAATATTCTGTTCTAGGCTTAGGGGGGACAAAACAGCCAGCGGTTGTTGATCTAAGGCTTATACTTGTAGCTGGGTCATTGTTTCTGACAGTAAACTTCTCTGAAATATATTCTGGGATCATATTGTTGTAGACTTTAAACATAAATTTTGCTTTTCTGAGATAAAGCCCATCATAAATGGACATTATTTTCAAAGACTTCATGGCTTCTGCGACATCATCGACATTATAATCAAGGATTACCTTACATGCTCTTTTCTGTAGTTTAAATATTTTAAGTTTGATGGACTGCGATGAACTTCCCCAAATTATGTTGCAAAAATCTATATGTGGTTGTATGTATGATTTATAAAATTGAATTCTGTGAGCTTGAGATAAGAACTTTTTAATTTTG
The DNA here is from genome assembly GCA_963989385.1 of Ctena decussata. Taxonomy (NCBI): domain Eukaryota; kingdom Metazoa; phylum Mollusca; class Bivalvia; order Lucinida; family Lucinidae; genus Ctena; species Ctena decussata. The sequence continues at coordinate 55,288,402 of OZ022504.1, forward strand.
GACAGCAACCAAATACTTGATGCTATCTTTCTTGTTAAATATTTGGTGTGTTCGGACCAAGTCAAATTATTGTCCACATAAACACCTAAAATCTTGTCATCTGTTATCATATTGAGAGGTTGATTATTGATATTTAAGTTAAGGCTATCAGAACGAAGTTTTGTCTCTTTTGGTTTGTTGCAACAAGCATAAGCTTAGTTTTGGAAGAATTCAAAATCATTCCATTATTTTGACACCAGATATTAAGATTGTCTATCGCAGACTGTAGGTTACTTATTATATTATATAATTATATTATATATAATTATATATAATTATATATTATGATTGATGAGTTAATGGTACCCTGAAAACTTAAAGAATTCATGTGTCTCTGCAGTCATAAACTGTACTGCAAATCACTTGTTGGTGGATTCTAATATTGTCAGTGTTAAGGGTCTGTCAGTAATATATATAAACTAATGGTGAATCTGGAGCATTTAATTTTGATGTCAGGGTACTTTAAGTCAGAAATCTCAAAAGAAAGTTACTCTGCCATAAAATAAATTTCATCTTAAATACTGACATCTCAAAGTAGCATATTATGAGTACATCCCAGCAGGCACATGACGTTAAAATGACGTCGTACAGACGTCGATGCGACGTGAAGACGTCGCATCGACGTCAGTATGACATCATTATACGCCCGTTTTGAAAAAACGGACGTATTATGTCGTGGCGCTGTCCGTCCGTCCGTCCGTCCGTCTGTCCGTCCGTCCGTCCGTAAACATTCTTGTGCGCGCCATAACTCAGTAACCATTTGGGATATCTTCATGAAATTTTATAGGCATATGTATTAGGTTGGGGGAACGTGTCGCTTACAAGAATGGTTGCTCCTCCTTTCTTAGTTTTGAAGTTATGCCCCTTTGATCATTTTTTTCCCTGCAAGTCTTGTGCGCGCCATAACTAGATAACCGTTTGGGATATCTTTATAAAACTTCATAGCAATGTGTATGAATTCCTAACGATGTGTCGCGTACAAAAATGGCTGCTCTCCCTTTCTTCGTTTTAGAGTTACGACCATTTCATTAGTACTTTGAGCCTATTTTTGTGTTTACTTATCTTGTGCATGCCATAACTTGGTAACCGTTTGGAATATCATGATGAAACTATATAGCAATGTGCATGATCACAAGACAATGTGTCATATATAAGAATGGTTGCTCCCTCTTTCTTAATTTTGGAGTAACCTCCATTTGATTAGTATTTTCAGGTGTTTCTCATTCACTCCATATCTCCTGAACCTTTTGAAATATTAGAATGAAGCTTTGTAGGAATGTGTATAATAATGGGGCAATGTATCCTGAACAAGAACCACAACTCTGGCTTACTTACTGAATTATCTGCCCATGCATAAATTTCCTGTTTACTCTAACTCCTTAAATGGTATGTATATTATAAAAATCATTTCAAGGGAATATAGTACAACCAAAAAAGGCCTATCTAGTATGTTTAGGTTATCTCCCTTGTACCACTTTGTCTGTCTATCCTTTTGTAGGCAGTTTCTGCTTTATGACATTTAAACGGGCGTATTATGCGCCGCTTTCGAAGCCCTTGTTTTGACGTCATGTGCCTGCTGGGATCAGAGAAAGTGTATGAAGTTTGATATATCTGTAAATTATTTGTATTTCCATTCCTGTTTCATTGAACTACTGATGTCTCAAAGCCCATGGACTTTATAGTGAGAGTCAGCTAATTATTTTGATGTTGGTTATTCCATCTTCCCTCTTGGACAAGTCTGTTTGTTCTCCCAAGAGTCATGACTGAATGCTAATCAGTGTAGATCAAGAACAGATGTTCCTCAGCCTGGAACTACACTGGTAATTCACAAGATTTCTGTCCAAAAATCTGGATTGCTATGATGTGATTATGTCTTACAGAAGCCTCTTTGCCATCCGTATCAAGCTGTCCAGACGACGTTGGTGTGATTGCTGAAAGAGTTGCTTCCCCTGAATGGCCATCTGCAGAGTTTAATGGTGTGATATCAGAAACATATGTTAAGTCCAACTATGAGCCAGGAGGTAGGAATCATTGTAAAAATGTACTTTGTTAGAATTATGACACATAGTTCACAAAAATATCAATTTGACAAATCATCATGAAAGTAAAGTTTTCAATGTTGGTCCAATAAAATTCAGGTTATTAACCAGCTATGTTTGCATTTTCTAGTTGTTAGATGTTTCTCTGTCCATTTCTTCAGTCTTGGATAGAAATCCATGTATTAAAAGTGTGGTTGTTTTGATTTATACATGAGAAATAATTCACACTTGTTACAAGGTTTCCTTGTTAAAATCTCATTCAGTTCTCCTTACTCCGTGTTTGTGTGTAAACTTCAGAACGCTAGTGAATTATTTCAAAGCAACCAGATAAACTGTATATCATATAAACTATGTAAAATTCTGTATTAATTTCAGGCCTCACAATGACATATGGGATAGTTGGTATCAGTTCAGCAGGTTACAGCCCCAGGGGTAGTGCTGCTGTCTGCACATTTAACCTCTACAACAGAGGTGAGTACATTTTAGTTGTGTTGCATGAAAGGGTACCTGAAAGTGCAAACAAGTAAATGGGTACACCCCAGTGTTTTTCTGCAATCTTTAAAACAGATACAACTTCTGTGACTACCTTTTGCTTCTCTGGCAGATGAAACCCTTCAAAAACAGGATATACTCTTAAAGTCCAAGCGACTTCTTTGGGGCCTGTCAAACATTACTGCACAGCCCCGGATCCAGGGGATGTGCTTTGGGGCTTCAGCCCAGCCATCTGGGCCCCTGTCTTATGTATAATTATACCCCCGGTATACGAAGTATATAGGGGGTATATAGTTTTTGGTTTTTCCGTTAATATGTTTGTGTGTGTGTGTGTGTGTGTGTGTGTATGTTAACATTTTTTCTGTCACAGATTTCTCAGGAACCACAATAGCTAGGATTTTGAAATTTGGTACAAACGTTGGGTATGACTAGTTGTACTGTGTAAGAGACAATCAGCCTTCTCCTGCTTATCATTCCCTTTGTTTGTCCATTTTTTCTGTCTCTCCAATTAAATTTCTGTCACAGATTTCTCAGGAACCACAATAGCTAGGATTTTGAAATTTGGTACAAACGTTGGGTATGACTAGTTGTACCGTGTAAGAGACAATCAGCCTTCTCCTGCTTATCATTCCCTTTGTTTGTCCATTTTTTCTTTCTCTCCAATTAAATTTCTGTCACAGATTTCTCAGGAACCACAATAGCTAGGATTTTGAAATTTGGTACAAACGTTGGGTATGACCAGTTGTACCGTGTAAGAGACAATCAGCCTTCTCCTGCTTATCATTCCCTTTGTCCATTTTTTCTTTCTCTCCAATTAAATTTCTGTCACAGATTTCTCAGGAACCACAATAGCTAGGATTTTGAAATTTGGTACAAACGTTGGGTATGACCAGTTGTACCGTGTAAGAGACAATCAGCCTTCTCCTGCTTATCATTCCCTTTGTTTGTCCATTTTTTCTTTCTCTCCAATTTAATTTCTGTCACAGATTTCTCAGGAACCACAATAGCTAGGATTTTGAAGTTTGGTACAAACGTTGGGTATGACTAGTACCGTGTAAGAGACAGTCAGCCTTCTCCTGCTTATCATTCCCTTTGTTTGTCCATTTTTTCTTTCTCTCCAATTAAATTTCTGTCACAGATTTCTCAGGAACCACAATAGCTAGGATTTTGAAATTTGGTACAAATGTTGGGTATGACTAGTTGTACTGTGTGAGAAATAATAGGCCTTCTCCTGCTTATCATTCCCTTTGTATGTCTATTTTTTCTTTCTCTCCAATTAAATTTTTGTCACAGATTTCTCAGGAACCACAATAGCTAGGATTTTGAAATTTGGTACAACTGTTAGGTATGACTAGTTATACTTTGTAAGAGACAATCAGCCTTCTTCTGCTTATCATTCCCTTCGTTTGTCCATTTTTTCTTTTTCTCCAATTAAATTTCTGTCACAGATTTCTCAGGAACCACAACAGCTAGGATTTTGAAATTTTGTACAAATGTTGGGTATTACTAGATGTACCGTGTGAGAGAGTATTGGCCTCCTTCTGCTTATCATTCCCTTTGTTTGTCCATTTTTCTCATTCCCTTTGTTTGTCCATTTTTCTTTCTCTCCAATTAAATTTCTGTCACAGATTTCTCAGGAACCACAACAGCTAGGATTTATAAGGTTGGTACAAATGTTGGGTATAACTAGATGTACAGTATAAGGGACAATTAGCTTTTTTCTGCGTATCATTCCCTTCGTTTGTCCATTTTTTCTTGCTCTCCAATTAAATTTCTATCATAGATTTCTCAGGAACAACTACACCTAGGTTTTTGAAATTTATTACAAACATTGAGTATGACTAGTTGTATTGTGTAAGAAAACATCAGCCTACTCCTCCTTATCATTCCCTTTGTTTGTCCATTTCTTCTTTCTCTCCTTTAAAATTAAACTCTTTCTGTCCCAAGATTTCTCAGGAACCACTACAGCTAGGATTTTGAAATTTGGTGCAAATGTTGGGTATGACCAGTTGTATGGTGTAATAGAGTATCAGCCTCCTGCTTATCATTCCCTTTGTTTGTCCATTTTTCTTTCTCTCCAGCTTATTTTTGTCACAGTTTTCTATGTTCCTAAGAGAGCCACAGTCTTCAATTTTTGTTTACATCTTGAGAATGGCCAAGTTATTTGTAGGAAAGAAAATCAAAATGCTAAGATTTGTTTTGGCCTTCATTTTTTTCCTTTTTTCCATCTCTATCTCCAATGGAATAAATGGTAAAATTTATGTTAAAGATTTCTCAGTTTACTATGTGACTAGGTTTAGGTATAGGTTTAAATTGACTAGCTGACATCATCTGGATGCAGCCGCTGACTTTAGGTCAAGGTCACTGACATAGAACTTTATGTAAATTTGTGTTGAAATTTTGTGTTAAATTTGTATTTTCTTTTGATAACATAATTTGCATGTTTTAATGGAACCATTGTGTATTTGTCTAAAGGCCTTCCACTGGATTTGTAATAGATTGTCCATTCATATGTCTGTTATTTAACATTTGCTTTAGTGTGTTTTTATTAGGCGATGGCGCTGGCCGGGGGTATACGTGAGCCTCTGCTCACATGCTCTTGTATATATGTCTCCAGATAATAATGGGTATCTGGTGACAGTTTGAGATAACTTATCCATGTGGTTAGATTAAAATATATGTTGTGACATCTCGTTAGAATCGCCGAGGCGATTCTAACGACATGTCACAACATTTATTACAATCCAAAAAAAAAACATTATAAAAAATTCTTATCAGATTGGTCCTTAATTATGTCATATTTTCAATCCTCCCCTCCCCACCTCCCCACCACCTACCCTTATACACACACATTCATCTCAGTATCTCCCAGCCCCACCAATTATCCAGAGCCCCACCAGTATGCGGTGTTCTGGATCCGGGCCTGCTGCATGAGGAATCATATGATCCCACTTTTATACTGTTTATTCCACTTCAGGAAAAGCCTGTGAAAGCCCAGTCTCCTCAGCTGACCTCACTGATAGATGTTCTCCTCTTGATGGAGAAGATGGCCTTGTCTGTAAGATAGACTGTGCCACAGACAATTACTTACCCACACAGCCAGTACCTTTCTACCAGTCTTGCAGTAAATATGGAATGTGGGACCAGTCTGAAAGACTCACTGAGTATTTGTACCCTACATGTGCAGGTAAGACAATTTTGATTGTAAAATGACAATCATGTAAATAAATATCCTTCTTAAGCAGTTTCTCTCCCGAGGCCAAGCAGCTTCTAGTACCAGTCAGGTGGAAACAATGGAACATCAGTGACTGAGTTGCTGAGTATTTGTATGGTATTTTTCTTAAAAATCTGAACATCTGGTAACAAAATTATGTAGGCAAACAGTGTACACCCAGATCAGACTGCTCATGCAGGAGCAGTTTGGTTAGGGTCTATAATGTTGGCATTTAACAACATGTTTTTCGACTAGTTACCAGATAGAAGGGTACAGTGTTCGAATTGTTAGAAACTGTACAGTGTCCTACATATTGTATTTCTTCTAATAAATGCTCCCTGTCTAATTTAAACCCCTTTGACTCACCTTTTGTATGAAAAAAATAAGGACCAGATTCTATCAAAATTCAGAACGCCAACATTTGTTATTTATTGCTCAGATTTTCTTTTTGTCTCAAGAAAGCTATTTATAGAAGTTGTGAATTGCAATGTGAATTGCGATGCCCTCAGGGCATTTATTGGAAGATATAAAGTAGAAAGGAGTAATATGAGTAATTATTCAAATCCATATGAGTAATTATTCAAATCCATATGAGTAATTATTCAAATCCATATGAGTAATTATTCAAATCCATATGAGTAATTATTCAAATCCACATGAGTAATTATTCAAATCCATATGAGTAATTATTCAAATCCATATGAGTAATTATTCAAATCCATATGAGTAATTATTCAAATCCACATGAGTAATTATTCAAATCCACATGAGTAATTATTCAAATCCATATGAGTAATTATTCAAATCCATATGAGTAATTATTCAAATGAGTAATTATTCAAATCCATATGAGTAATTATTCAAATCCATATGAGTAATTATTCAAATCCATATGAGTAATTATTCAAATCCACATGAGTAATTATTCAAATCCATATGAGTAATTATTCAAATCCACATGAGTAATTATTCAAATCCATATGAGTAATTATTCAAATCCATATGAGTAATTATTCAAATCCATATGAGTAATTATTCAAATCCACATGAGTAATTATTCAAATCCATATGAGTAATTATTCAAATCCATATGAGTAATTATTCAAATCCATATGAGTAATTATTCAAATCCACATGAGTAATTATTCAAATCCATATGAGTAATTATTCAAATCCATATGAGTAATTATTCAAATCCATATGAGTAATTATTCAAATCCATGCATTCACAAAAAGTATGAAATATATTTCAGTCTCATCAGACCTGACAATTAACCTCACAGTCACCATACAATATACAACAACTGAGGCTTGTTCAACTGTCTCACAAAACCTAGCCACAGACACTCTGACAGCCCTTCGACAACTGAGCTCTCGGTACAACAATGACCTGTGCCAATTTGAACAAGGCCTAAATGATGTGATGTGTGCCACAGCAGAAATTAGTGTGGAATGTACAGACACTCACCAGGCTGAGTTGATGATAACATTACCATGGATCAGGTAATTGAAAATGTATCTGATAAAGCATCAGAATGGGAGAGCTGTAATTATGTATGGTTAGCTCATTTTGCCCAAAGGGTCATAATGTGCTGTTTTCATATCAATGCATCCAGCATTTGTCATCTGTCCTGTGTCCTGTGTCATCCATAAACTATTGAAAGTAACTTATTCAAAGGGCTTCTTCCCTGAAACCACTGCACCCATGGTGAAGTTTTAGGAATAAAAGCTTTACTCCTTTAAGGTGGTGATAATCACTGATTTGGGACAAAGACAAAAATCTGCATAAAATACTCAAAATAGCACTGATCTTTCCAATACTTAGCAGATGCCTTCTTTATGTTGTTTCTCATAATTTAGAATCCCAAAATGCAGCATTTGTTAATGTTAAAAAGTGTTTTTTATAAGAGAAGATCAAAGGGTAATTTTCTGCAAATAAATCTGAAAATATAATATCATTATTGAAACTACACTTAGTGCTTAGTTGGTTGGTTGGTTGATTTGATGCTTAACGTCCACGGTAAACAACTAAGGTCATGTCGGGACGGTCAGTTAACCTAACCACACTATTCCTGGGCAGGCTTAGACCTCCTAAGCGGTTAACCAGTACTAAGTGCACATACTTTCGCCAGTAACTGACAACTGCCCTTCTTGAATCAGGGGAAGGAGAAACGAAAGTATGTGGCCAGACCGGGATTCGAACCCAGGACCTCTGACTTATGAGTCAGGTGCCCTACCGATTGCGCTACCCGGCCCGGCCACTTAGTGCTTAGAGTACCTTGTTGCATAATGGAGAGCGTCCTAGCAAGTATGTTTTCAAACTCTTTCACACATTATCAGGCTGAGCAGATGAAAAAAGATGCAGTCTGTGTCCAAATTTTTTTGTCAAAACACACAGGTGAGACAGGTGATACTATTTTAACAGCAGTCTGTGTCCAAATTTTTTTGTCAAAACACACAGGTGAGACAGGTGATACTATTTTAACAAGGTTGAACAATTTCATCTACACACCGCTGATCATGTCAGTAATGTATTATAAATATTGTAGGTGTTAACATAGGTATGCTTGCCTACCCTATATTTAATAGATGCGTCCAGTGTACATTTACTTTGTACATGGTTGAACATTGAGAAAAAGCTACCGTTTTCATCTGGTATACATTACAATTTGAGAAAGAGTTGGAATAAATAATTGCTAGGACGCTCTTCATTATGCAATAATGCACCTTCAGCACTACGTAAATTTTCAATAACAATATTATTTTTTCAGATTTATTTGCAGAAAATTACCCTTTGATCTTTCCTTATAAAAACACTTTTTTAAGCAGCATGTACATCTATTTTGTATTCTAAACTGTAAAGAACAACGAAAATAAGAAGTCTGCTAACTTTCAGGGAGATACGTTACTTTTTTATGGTTTTATGCAGATTTTTACATTTACCATAAATCACCACCTTAAGGGTAGACTCCAACTGGGAAGGGCTTTTCCCCCAGCTCCACAGATTAAAGCAAACAGAAAGTCACAAAAGAGGGTATGTCCTGCTTACATAATATAAAATAGGGAGACAAATTATTATTTTTATGTTTTACAGAGCCACAATAGATTCTGTGTCAGTGAGAGAAATATTGATGATTGCGCTGGTTGATGATGGCCAATTTACATTTGATATGGTAAGAATATAGAGCCATCAGAACTGATGGAGAATTGATTGTTAGACATCCTGGTTATTAAAGTTCAGAAAGGTTCAGATTATATTGTCAGACAGCTTATTTATACTCTGTTGCCATTTCAACATTTCCATGTAAGATCCTTTTATTAAATTTCAACAGATATCATATGGTATCTAAATCCAGGGTGAAAGTTAAAAACAAAACTTGGGTCTCAGTTAACTATAAACTAAGTTGATAAGTCAAATCATATATGCAAATTAGCAAAATCCTGAGCCAGTAGGGAAATCAATATAAGGTCTTTGGATCATCTGATGATACCCAGGTAATATGATCTCTAACATCTAAATCAGTCTGATGAAATTCTGGTCTAGATTTTTGGGATTCTTTGTGAAAGGGAAAAACCAAAACCTGGTTTTTCCCTTTCACAAAGAATTCCAAAAATCTAGATCTGTCTTATTATACAGATCTTAATTTTTTTTAGATTTTTTTTTAAAAAACTCCAATTTAGAACCAAAGATAAATGGTATCTTGTTCAAGTTGTAGAATAATGACAGTATACGGTTAAAATGTTCAAATTCAGGTACAATAATTTTATCATTTTGTTGACAGTATGCTGTACCAGATTTTCAGTCTGTAGAGATGATGTCAACATCAGCTTGTAAATATGGCACTCATGAAGTGGGAGGAAGATGTGGTAAGTTATTTATATATTCCATTAAAACAATGTCCTGTCAATGTAAACTACAATGCTGGTATCAGTAATTGCAGTTTCAGTTTGCATATATACTCAAAAAAGATATTAAAGGGTCAAACTTTTATCCTGCGATTTCTGGAATATTTCAAACATTTGGTAAATTAAATCATCTCTACCTTTCATTTTATTCAGTTTGCAAGTTTTATACACATGAAGCTTGAACCTATAGCCTTTGTCTTGACCGAGGTCACGCTTTAAGTCAAACTAACCCTAAAATGAAAGTTGGTTGAATTCCCGTAGAGAATTGATAGTGCGTCAGTTTGGTCGGGAATAACTTCTAAAATTGAAATGAGTTTTAAACTTCTTATAGCTTGCTGACCTTAAAAATGATTAAACTTGATGACTATCGTGCAATTTTTCAAAAAATTCATGAATTGGCGAAATCGAAAATTTTGGTGAATTTGTTCCCTATGGACTTCAAACAACTCTGATTTTGAGGGTAGTGTGAATTGAAGTCTGGACTTGGTCAAGATATAGGCTACATTTTCAAACTTTATGTGTACAAATCTTGTAAAATGAATGAAATGGAAGGAGGAAATGATTTATTTTACCAAATGTTTGAAATGTCCCAGAAATCGCGGGGTAAAAGTTTGACCCTTTAATATTTTTGTCGAGTATATATGCCAGAAGCATACATGTTAAGCTTCACTTAATGAAGTAAAAGCTTTCTTAAATTTGCCCTTCTGGAAGCTGATTCCCATGACATTTTCAAATCTCATTTGTTCTCATTTTGATTTTATATAAGATTTTAGAAGAAATAAGACTTACATTTGGTGTTTGGGGCATGAAGTGGTAAGCATTTGTGTTGGTTTCTGATCAATGCCTTTTTTGTCTACTTTGTATAATCACATAGATGTACAAGAGGAATGGTAAACTTGGCACCGAGGTTATAAAACTTTTTCATGCTCAACTCATCTGAGCATGAAGTTTTCTCTGCTGATAAATATGAAAATGCCAACCAATGTTGGCATTTTCATATGCATAAGCAGAGAAAATTACATACACTGAGCAATTACATACATACACGAAAATTGCATATACTAAACTGAGCAAGAAAACAACTGCTCATATCAGTAATTTGCTATTTATTAGCAGTTGAAATTTCATGCTCAGCTGAGTTGAGCTTGAAAAAAAGTTTTATAGCCTCGGGGCCAGGTTTTGTTGAGCTGGAAAGAAATGTATGCAAGAGTCAAATCTCATTTAAAATTTTATCAGATCTTACAGATATGGCATGTCTATATGATGACAGTGTGTATTATCATTGCATAGTTTGTTCAGTATTTGTCATCTTTTTCAGTTGTTTGTGGAAGTGGCTCTTATTTCAACTCAACCTTGTTAAGATGTGTCCTGTGTCCAGCTGGAACATACCGTACCGTGCAAACCACCACCAATCTGTTCTCTGAGTGCACCAGATGTCCTGGAAGTGAAACTACTAACTATGAAGGAGCAATATCCAGGAGGAATTGTCATAGTAACTATCCACTGTTTCATACAAAACATTTTGTGCATGAAATTACCGTTTTTCTTTGGTAATGAGATGGGATTTTTCCCTTCCAAAACAATACCAAAAATCTAGATCCATCTTATAAGATGGATCTAGATTTTTGGGATTGTTTTAGAAGGGAAACTCCCAACGCTCAGCAGAATTTCAAAAGATTGATTTAGATATTTCTATACTTTTAACCCTTTTTAGACCAGATACCCATTTTGGGGACATTATGCAAACAGTGCAGACCCAGTTCAGACGCCGCAAAACGTGGCGTCTGATCAGGGCCTGCATTGTTTGCTTGCAGGAATTTATATGCAAAGTACAATAAAAGTGAAAATATTCACCAGAAACCCCTAAAACTAGAAATGAGATTATCTGCATGATAAGAATGGACAAGTCCACTGGTCAAAAAAGGGTTAAATACTTAGCTAAATATAAATTGCCAGGGATAAAAGGGGCATTTTTTTATGTACATACTTATGTGTGATAAAAAATGAATTGTGTTCAAACAGATGATGGTTTAACCTCTTAATAATTCACTCATAAATAACTTGTCTTTGTTTGATGTATTGGTATAGGTCACTTTATTTTCTAACTTAAACCAGAGCTAAAGTTTTCAATAAATAGTTTAAGCCAGTGCTTGTATTGTGAAAATGTTTTGAGTCAGTGCTGACTCTGTGCATGACTAAAATCATTGTACAAGAAACAAGCCCTCACACATTGTAAAAGTTCTAAAAATTGGGACACCTAAAATAATTACTATACTAAAAGTCCTAAAAATTGGTTTTGTAATGCAATAATGGGTCTAAAAGATGCAGATGGAATGGCAAACAGTGTAGACCTTGGTCAAACTGCTCCTTCAGGAGCAGTCTGCTATAGGTCTGCACTGTTTGTTCAAACTTACCTGTCCCAGTATTTAGAATTCTTATGGTTAACTGTTGGTCATGAAACGTTTGACTCAGGTTTAAGGAAAGATGTGCAGTTTATAGGGACTGCGTGAATATCTATATCCTGTGATATTTCTAGCTTCCTGTTATCTTGGCCATTTCTATGATGTCACCAGTGGGAAGTGCATTGAGTGTCCTGTTGGATTTTACCAGGACAGTCTAGGACAATCCTCCTGTCATCCATGTGCTGTGGACCAGTCAACTGCAGGAAGTGGTGCTCAGAGAAGAGATCAGTGTATTGGTGAGTTCATCATAAGAAACATTTATCTATGACAGGTTCAAAAATGCATTTTTAGCATGCCTTTTACCAATGCAAAGGGGAGCTATGCTATAACCCCTCTCCCCCCATCTCCCCACGACATCGAAGTTCAAGTATGCGTTTGCATTAGCATTAGCGTCTGCATCAGTATCCTCAGCAGCATCTGTGATCAGGTCAACCAATATTAACAATTCCTTTTAACTCTGTATCTTTGTATCTTACAAATTACAGGAGCTACAATCATCATACTCACCACATATATACATCCATATGACTACAGCAGCTGCATCATAAAATTGTGTATTCTTGACCTAAATGATGTGATTGACTGACTTTGCTGTTAGGCACCATTTTTAATGCAAAATATTTAGTTTGATACTTTGTCAAATAGCATATCTCTATAATTGCAGCAGCTGCAAAGCATCCATGCTGACTCCAAACCTTTGCCTTTACGATTTTGCCTTACATTTCAATCACTGCTTGATACATTTACTTCATACCTGGCAGAGTGGATCAGTCTGACATTACCAATGACCTGATACTATTTGTAGATCACTGTCACCTACATTTCATTTCATGGTCAAGTGATTTGGACATATCTTGAGCACTATTTCATTGATATCCATCATACTTGGGATAATGGTTAAGTCTGACTCTGCAAATGATTTAATACTATTTGTAGGTCACTGTGGCCCATATTTCATGATTCAGTGATTCTGTCTTATAATTACAACTCTGTTTAATAGATTACATCAAACTTTGCAAAATGGATCAGAGCCCTAGATAAGAGGGGGTATTTGATGATAATGAGGGAAAATTTTTGTTAATTCTGGATAAAAACATATACAATGTATTGTGACCCCTCATCTGAACTGTCTCGTCGAGACGGTTCAGATGAGGGGTCACAACATATAGTTTCAATGAGAAATAAAGAAAATTATCCCTCAATTATCATCAAATACCCCTCTTATCTAGAGCTCTGTGGATTAGTCTGACACTTTGAAGTACCTCATAGTATTCGAGGTCACTCTGCACACATTTTATGGTTCAGTGACTTTGCTTCAAACTTTTAGCACTATTTGAGCCGCGACACGAGAAAACCAACAATGAGGTTGTGCGCCCAGCGCAGACTCAGATCAGCCTGGGCATCCGTCCAGTCTGATCAGACCCTTCGCTAAGCGTTTAAAGGGTAGCTAAGTGTCTGAGCTACCTCCATGCGGACAGCGAAGACTCTGATCAGACTGGGCGGATGCCCAGGCTGATCTGAGTCTGCGCTGGGCGCACAACCACATTGTTGGTTTTGTAGTGTCGCGGCTCATTTAACAGATATTCCTCATATACTTGGGAAAATGGCTCAGGATGACATTGTAGATGATCTCATATATTGGTAGGTCTTTTTAACTGTGAGAATCAGGCACCCGGGAGGCCCGCTTTGTTGTCTTCTGACAACTCTTGTTCCATATCAGCATGGCCTTATTTCCAAATACATGTATGCATTTGTGTATTGAAATTTTGTAAAACTGACCAAATTTTAATGCAATATGCAATATCGCATTTATAACAACTATTTCAATACCACAATGCATATTTAGCAATAAGTTTATGTTGATATGGAAAAGATGCATTTTTGAGCTTGGAAACCCCTTATTATGCTTCACTTGCCATTCTGAAGTTTGGAAAAAAAGGTATCAGTGTTTTCATGCCAAAGTAGATATGGAAAATAAGTATACATGATATGAAAGACATGTAATATTCCTGACAAACTAGAAGTAGCAGCTGTTTTTTTTTCTTCTTATTTCTGGGGACATGACTTATATGCCATTTTCATTTAAAAAAAATATATATAGATAGGTTATTGTTCCAAGTTGCAAAATGCACTGTTCAATGCAATATGTATGATTTTAAAAAAGAAAAAAAAAAAGAAAAAAAAAAAGGATGAGAAAAATTAATAACCAGTAAATTCTTTATTTCAGCTGTTTCAATTCTGACAACAGATTCAGTAGAAACCACAACCAACGGCACTCTTGGTGGTGAGTAATAACTGATTTGTTTCTCCATATAATTCACATTTAAATAAATATAAAGTATAGATAACCCAACTATACTTTTAGAATAGCAATCTACTTGTGACAGAAATCATGAATATTGTTTTCTGATGATGTTCGTAAATGCTGCCACCCATTGGTACTAGTGATTTGTCACTATTGATAATAGAGGCTTAACATAGTTATTTGGTTATAAGACAGGAGTTTACCCTTCCAAAATTATTGCAAATATGAGCCGCGACACGAGAAAACCAACAATGTGGTCGTGCGCCCAGCGCAGACTCAGATCAGCCTGGACAGTTGCCAAATCTGATTAGACGCTTGGCTAACAGCTTAAAGGGTAGCTAAAGGTCTAAGCTACCTATATGCGGACAGTGAAGACTCTGATCAGACTGGGCGGATGCCCAGGCTGATCTTAGTCTGCGCTGGGCGCAAAATCACTTTGTTGGTTTTGTCCTGTCGCGGCTCATATGTAAATCGGTCTTGTGTAATTCAACTATAAAATGGAATTTTTTCTTCTAAAACAATCTCTAAAATCTAGATCTGTCTTATAAGACAGATCTAGACTTTTGGGATTGTTTTGGAAGGGGAATAACCTTGCCTTATAACCAAAGAAATAAAGTAGTTGCACTTTAATTTGGTCAGCTGCAATATAATAAAACCTGAAACCTAAAAGCATGTTTAGTTGCCATTTTCAAGGTGCAAATCAAAATTGCCGTGTTTACACCTGTTTTTAGGCCCTTTAAAGTGGGTGTTTCAAGTTCAGATAAGGGTCTACATTATATGCCATTCCAGCTTCATCCTTTGGAAGAATTGCTTCAATGTAAAACAAAATTGTCCCATTTTTAGGATAGTCACGCTAATATAATTTTAGGTGTCCCAATTTTATAGAATTTTTAGAATTTTTACGGAATTCTGTACAAATTCATATGCTGTTCAAAAATATGTTATTCACATTGTCCCCTGCATTATATTTCTGCTCATTTATTTTTTCAGGGCCAGGGGTTGGTGCTAGTAGAGAAGAGGGTGGTCTGTCTGCTGGAGTCATAGTTGCCATAGTGATATGCTGTCTGATTGCTATAGTAGCAGTTGTTATTCTTATTCTCTGTTGCTGCAAAGCAAGATGTAAGAATATGCTTTTAAGGTATATGGGTACACCTCCATGCTTTCCTACCATTTTTAAAAAGGGAGACAACTTACGTGACTTCCCGGATGCTTCCCTGGCAGCAAAACCCTTTCAAAAGGGGTCAGCTCTTAGAGGAAAGAATTTGCTCCTTATGGAGCAAATTCTTTCTGTTAAGAGTTGATCCCTATTCAGATGGGGTGTAAAAACGAAAATGACAGAGTTGCTTCCCCTGAAAGTGTACCCATTCACCTTAAGGTTTTGTTGTGTTTTGACCATTGTAAGAGTTCTGAATTTATTACTGTAAATATTGGGATGTGCTTAAAAACAGTTACATGTACAGGAACTATCACATAATTTGGGCGAGTTGAGTATTATTCCATCCGGTTACATTTCAAAACTTTTCCTGGTGGATAGCAAACAGAACATACTCTGAAAAGCAATCGGGGCCCATTTGTTAAAAGCTAATGGTTCCTTTCATTAACGAGATGCTACATTTTCAAAGATGTTGTATGCATTTTTGCCAACAGAAAAGAGTATAATTCTATATTGCTTTAGTTCTTTCCCTGGAATAGCATGTAAAATTGGTCAGAATATATTTTTGGGTGATAATAAGGCAGTTTTAATAATGATTAGCAACTTACGTTTTGGATGAGAATGTAACATTATCCATATTATAATTCGTCTCAAAGCCCCATCTGTAGATATGCATGCTAATGGCAGTGTTTACTGGGAACATATACCATAAGGGCCCTTTTTTATGGTATTGTTTATATTTTACAGTGCCTTGTTTAGTTGATAAGAGTACAGTGGCTCCACAAAAAGTGACTACACCATGGAAACGGGTTAACAAGTAATGACTTTTATTATTTGTAGTCCTTTAAAACTTTACATATTGAAACAGATATGCCTGAAATGACAAAATAGACTCAGGCTGCTCCCAAGGGAGTTGCCTGATCTGATTCTGTACTATTTTTTAGCTTCTAATTCAGTATAGAACAGAACAGAACAGAACTTTATTTTGTATAGATATCTCAGGCCACTCGCAGGTGGCATATGAGAAAAAGGTATACGTATCTCTAATACAATAACTTGCAAGTGAATTTTCAAAAGTCTAGGAGAAACAAGTTACGGCATGCAATGTTTTTGCCATTTTTACAAAAGGAAACAACTTTTATGACTTCCTGTCCAAGGAAAAGGAAGTCCTTCTGAAATGGGGTCTACTCTCAGAGGAGAGAATTTGCTCCTATATGAGCAAATTCTACCTTTGAGAGTTTGCCCCCATTAGGAAGGGAGGCAAAAATGAAAATGGCAGTCGCTTTCCCTGATAGCATAATCAGTTACCTAAAAGTTCCTCAGTACATAGAGTTGATTTTTGTACAGTCAATGCTGTGTATAATGACATTCAGTTAACAGCAAAATTCTTCATACCATATTTGATGGTTATAAAATGGGTTTTCCCTTCCAAAACAATCCCAAAAATCTAGATTCATCTTATAAGATGGATCTAGATTTTTGGGACTGTTTTGGAAGGAAAAATATCTGATCTTCTAACCAAAGAAATACAGTATCATAGTAGATATCATATTTTCTTCCATGTTTTTATTTTCAGATATGGTGAGACCAACCTGCACTACGCTAACTACAGACTGTCTGATATTCGTGACTACAAGGCTCATTCCCTGGACAAAATCCCTATCTACCCCCACAATGTGTCCCCTGATGAATCCATCAGTGCTGATATGCCAGTAAATGTGCCTATATTCACAGAGAGATTAGATGGCAGGTAAGGGCTAGATTTATCATTTTCAGAGGTGGGTTTTGGGGATAATTCAGAGATTTTCCTTATTTCTTAATGACAACATATGTTGTGACCACTCATTAGAATCGTCTTGGCAAAACAGTTCTAATGAAGGGTCAAACATACATTTTATGGAGAAATATGGGAAGTTATCTCTATATTATCACTGTGACCCATTTATCTGGAGTGCTGGTTTTTATATCAGGGAAAGAAGGGTTGTTCTAGCAATATATTCAAAGGGCAGGGATATAAGGAAGGTACTTTTTGAAAACATTCACCACCCACCAAACAAGACAAGAGATGTTTTTGAGGTTAAAAGAATATTCCACACCAGTCCTCATATGCATAAAAACATAAATAAATAATGAATTTTCCTTGTCACTCACTCCTATCTCATGCGTAATTCTGAAACAGTTGTTGATTAATTCCTTGGAGATGAGAGGGGATGTGGGGAGAGAGGAGGGCATAGAGGAGGTCTGGATATGATAATACTGCGAATTTCTTCTCAGTCTCCATAAAACCATATGAGCTGCGACACTAGAAAACTAACAATGCGGCATGTGTGCCCAGCGCAGACTCAGATAAGCCTGGGCATCGGCCCAGTCTAATCAAAGCCTTTGCTGTCCGCATGGAGGAAGCTTAGGCCCTTAGCAACCGTTTAAGTGCAGAGTGAATGCTCTGATCAGACTGGGCAGATGCACTTTGCGCACAACCACTTTGTTGGTTTTCTCAGGTCATGGCTCATATTTTTTTAGCCCGTCATTACGTTGTCTCAAGGCTGTTCTAATGAGAGTCCTTTACATCTGTTTGATGACAAAATAAAACAACAATACAGAAGGATCATCACAATTGCATATAACATAGAACTCTGCTTAATACAGTCCTAATGGCTTCTGTACAGCTTTATTGTGGCAGTAAAGGCTACACTCCAAGATACTTGACAGATATTTCTAAATCATTTTCTTGGCCCACTTGTTCAAAACTGATGACGACGAGATGTTAAAATTTCAAACCTTAATACCGTATAATGGAAAATTTTTGCATTGCCAAATTTTCGCAGATTTGCCTCAAAAACATGAGAATTAATTTTCGCTGTTTTTAAGTTTCATGGAAAAAATGTGTTTGTCCTGTACAATAATGGCTTGACTGAAAAATCAAGACATACAAGGGGAAAGAAACATAAATAAACTATAATCACTTTGTTATGAACACATTTCTTTAGATAGAATCGGCTCCTTTTTGGTTTGGGAGGATGTCCATCCTTCTTTAACAGAAAAACGTAAAATAGACATTTGTACAAATCAATGTTTAGAACACAGAAACAGTCAACTGAAATATGCGAGCAACTGATAGAATGGCCATTGTTCAGGATAACAGTAAACAGAACTCACAGTCAGTTAAAAGTAATTAAGTTGTATTTGCATCATTAGGTACAAGTGACCCTTAATCAGGCGAAAAAGTGACAGCCTGTTCAAATTATAATTACCTGCTAATTACCAGCTAACATAATTGCATCGAAAATAATAGCTCTGTAGATACATACTTTGAAGGTTTTGTGGGGGGCTTTGAATACCGCAAACCATATGTTTGGACAATTCAAATTTCCTCTTACTATTTTGTACAAACTTGGAAAATATTTTGCGGAGTTAAATTTTCACGGATCGGTACAGACCGCGAAATTCCACGAAAATTAGGCAACACAAGAATTTTCCATTATATGGTATCTCAAATCTGCCAATATTTTTTGTTGAAGAAATGTAAGAAGCTTTAAGCTTCTCACATACTTTCAACAAAAAATATCAGTACATTTGGCTATAAAGTTGCAAAACTTTTAACAAGTTGACTTCTTAATGAAATATGAAGCTAACGATGCTTTTAACAACTGGGCCCTGGTCTGAAAAACACATTTTTATCAATAATTTCAGCATACCATCTGTTATGTAAGTATCCAGTACTGATATACCATATTCTTCCCAGTTTTCTCAAATGACTTCTGGTTGCTAATGATTACTGTAACTCCTATCCCTGCCACTGGTTTGTTTCATTTCAATTTGGAACACTCTTATTTGCCCTTTAACTAACAAAACTTCACTGTTTATGATATAACTCTTTCCATACTTTTCAGTTTCATTTTTCATTTTTAGCATGCATTTTTGAAGCAAAGGAGAGCTTATGCTATACCCCAGGCGTCATAGTCTGAGTATGTGTCAATGTCCACATTCCCATTTGTGTTCGCCTGCGTATCTGCGCCTGTTATTAGTTTAACCTTTCTTAAACATTTGCATTTAGGCCTCTTTCTCACAATGTATGGGAACTAGAGTTATAAAACTTGGTAATCACTTACCTCTGCAAGAGATGACCTGAATGGAAGCATCATTTTTGACCTTAACATACTTACCATGGACTTTGAAAATACTGAGGTTAACCAGTGCTAAGTATCTAAGAATCGTGATACTTAGCTCACACTTACATCTGGACAAGAGCATTTCAGCATTACCAACCACTTTTGAATTGGACCTCTATTTTATGCTTTGGTGACTTTATGAAATTTCTTAGTCTCTATATGAATTAGGGTCATGATTCTATGCACCATCTTGCATCTGGACAAGAGCAATTTTCAGCACCTCCTTCTGCTTTAGAATTTCACGTACAATTAAAATTTGGCTTACATCTGTGAGTTAAGGTGATGATTTTAGCACACGTTTAGGTCTGGGCCCAGTTGTGCTACAGCCCTTCCAAAATGTAGTCTACAAATAAGCTCATAGGAGAGTGAATTCTTTCTGGTAAGAGTTGACTCCCATCAAGAGGTTTAGCAAATAAGATTCTGAAAGAGTTGGTGCCCCTATAATTGTACCCATACAGTTTGAGTGTATCACCCACATCATCCCCATGCCTATCCTAATGCATACGGGAACAATGCATTCTTGAACCAGCATACTTTCACTTTGAAGTTACACATTAAATTTTGTTTTTGGTGAACATTCTATGCATCATGCTAACTGCAGTAAATTCCAGATATTACTGAATGCAACATCTTCCATAGCCTTTGCACAAGGAAAGAAGCGGTTATACAATATCCCTTGTCTATGCTTCAGTGTCATTATATTCAATAGGTCTGCAATGCCAGTGTTAACTATCTGGATTTAATCTTTCAAATAATTATTTCAAAGGGAACAAATAATAAAGTCAATGAAATGAAAACACTCTTTCAAATTTTCGGCCTTAGGCCCTCTTCAGCTATGATAAACAATTATTTTAGCTAATTAAGTGGCATCCATCCTTTAGCAGGTCACTTCCTGAAAGATGGATGCCGCTTAGCAAGAAATGGTTTTATCACTTCTTAAAAGATGGATGCCACTTAATTAGAATAATTGTTTTATCAGTCCTGAAGAAAGCCTATGGCCGAAAATTAAAAAAAAAGAGAAATCTGGATTAAGGTCATGATAAGATGTAACCAAAGAGAGGTTTTTTTTACCAACTCTTGCTTGATGGGTCTAACGGATGGCTGGTTTATACATCTTAACTAAATGTGGAGCCATATATAAGTATTGATGGTTATTGCGTGTGTTTGTATAATATGTATTTTTTGGCAGAGGGTGGGTGCTGGTGAAGGCTTTGATCAGCTGGTCAGTGGTATTACAATTTCAATTCATATGATAAACATGATAAGAGTTGATTCTATTTAGGAAGGACACTGTCTCTCAGGGAAGCAAACAAGAAGTCACAAAAGTTGTCTCCATTTGAAAACAAAAATGGCAGAAAATGTGTACCTATGCGCCTTCGGTTGTCTGCCATGTAAAATTGCAGCCAAACCACCATGGTATGTAAGAATTGCTCTCAGAACCATGCAGGTAGCATATATCCATACAATCTATCACAGTATATATTAATATGGGACAAATATCACAGGCAAAAAAAGGAGGATGAAAAAATTTACATCTGCAAAATTTCAGAAAATGTTTCCGTCTGGCCATATCATATAGAGAATTCAAAGGCAAGAGGGCAAATAGTGCAATTAAGGAATGAATTTGATTTATCTGAGGTTTATCGAAGTGTAAACTACATTGGGTCACGTGCAAAGTGAATGAACCCCGAAGGGGTTCATGTAAGCTTTGCTAGTGACCCAATGTAGTTTACACTTCGATACACATCAGAAAAATTAAGTTCATTGCTTATATTTACATTCGTTTCGACCAAATCTTTCATGAAAAATCTTATTTAAGGGCTAAAATTGAAGCAGTAAAACATGTACACGCAGTTTTTCCTGCTAACAGCAGAACGGCATGCATGACGTCATGACGTTGCAGACGTCCAATCAGGTTGTAGAGAGCCATTGTTTATTTTTACGTCATTGACGTCGCGTGTCTCAATGTAATTATTGGAATGTAAACTACATTACATTCCAATGGGTAACTATAGGGCTTTTCAGTAAATACACCAAGAATGTAAATATATGCAGATGAGGCAGCTCATTAGGAGTCACCTTATCTGTATTTACACGGTTAGTAAATTCAACTATTTTCATTTTGGGGCTTTACATTGAGTTTTAGCTGTTCTCTGCCCCCAGCTGTTGAAATGGTTTAGAGGTAAACATTGATTTCATCTTGAAATAGAAGGTCAGGGATGAGAAATGGACTAAGCTATATCATATTGATTTTGCTTCATACCTTGCAGAATAACCAAGAAACAGTGGTTGATGTCATCAAATGTACGCCATTCTGAATATTCAGATGTAGACCAGCTCTCTGAGAGACCTGATTCTGGACGTCCTGATTCTGTTAAACTTAGCTCTGACAAGAGAGGTCCTGGTTCTCGGCCCAAGTCTGGTAGGACAGGCTCAGAGAGAAGGGCCCCAGTATCCCATCAGCTCAGCACAGAGAGACGTGGCCCGGGGTCTGTTACAGAGTCTGCCAAGACTGGTTCTGTTTCCCGCCATATGATGAGTTTCAGCAGACGCAAACATCCTGGGCGACCTCCTGCAATTTTGGCCCCTATTCCATTACCCCAGATGTTGGCACCTACCAGTCATAGAGCAACAGAGGTAAGTTTACTCTTAGTCAGCGATTCTAACACAGTGCGCTTATAGAAGCAATGGAAAGTTTCTGTGTTTAATCCTGCAACAATTGACTGTTTTGGCGCATGTGAGTATAATTGCTGATGGTACTGACAATTACCGATATAATTTTGGGACATTTTGAGACACTAGATGGTGTAACGTCTCTTTTTCTTTCTAAAATTGCCATAGAAACATACATTTACCTCAGGTACAGTTAAAAATTAGTGGGATCATGAACATACTGGCAGGAAGGTTGGGAGAGGTTGAGTGAAAAGAAAACTTTTTCAGCGTTTTTGAGTGTTAGAATTGAAATACCGGTAGTTTAGCTCTAGCATTAAATTGTTTAGTAATAATTCACTGTTTATCGGTCAGTTGTAAGTAGATATATCAATCACGCTCTGTGCTCATGATATGATCTACTTTACAACTGACCTCCAAACAGTGAATTATTACTCAACAATTCACTGCCAGGGCTGGTCTATTTTTTAAGTAAAACCTTAAGTTGAAGAACAGGTAAAATAAAAATTCTCAAACATGTGACACTGAAGTAATTATCATAATTGTCATGAAAATGAAACTGTTTGGTTTAACAGTGCAGTAATATGTCCAAATGACAAACAGTGTAGATCCTGATCAGACTGCTCTTTTAAGAGCAGTCTGATCTGGGTCTGCTCTGTTTGCTCAAACATGTCTTGTCTCAATATCTAAAATTTGAATGAATTGGCTGTTTCACACACTGTCAGCTCTCGATATTTCAAAGTTGAAGGTCATCTCAAACTGCTGATATCTCAAAGTAATTTTTCTGGTCCCAGAAAATTAACTTTGAGATACCAGTTAATTGAGGTATTAACTGGAGTTGAAACCTAACAAAAGAGAGTAAATGTGTTCAAACTACATTCTTTTTTCTGTGATATTAGCAGGTGTTTTGAGATATCAGTGTTTGAGATAATGAGAGTTTACCGTAGATGTTATAATGTTATCAGTGAGGAGTAAGATAAATTAATCAACAGGTATTGTCAAATACTGTTGTAATTTGAATTTCTGCATTTTGATAGGAATTTCTGCATATCATTTGATCTCAATTTCTGAATTTAATTTGATTTGAATTTCTACATTTAATTTGATCTCAATTGCTGCATTTGCTTTGAAGGTTGGCCTCCCACAGTCTATGCCCGAGTATATACCACCTCTGCCGGGCTCCGAGAGACCAAGGAAGAAAGTAACTCCCCTTGATTATCAAGATTTCCTAGAGACCCGTCATCAACAAGTACGCCCTCATCCACAGCCTGTGCTTACAGCTACCAGTACATCGCAAGGAACATCACATGGTTCTGATAAGATTCTGCTTGATTCCGATGAAGAGGATTATAGATAGAAATGAGCATAATGCTCCAAGAGTTAAGACAGACTTGCCACAGCAAATAATGTTGTCCATAATCAGACTGCTCCTAAAGGAGCAGGAGCAGTCTGATTATGGACAACATTATTTGCCATTTTGTTATTGGCTTACTAAATCATCTTTTGATAAGAATGAAGGATTTTTGAACAGTTTTAAAGATGAACAAGTTCAGTGCAGAAATGAATAGCTGGTGGACATTTAATGTGAATGGGTGCACTAAGGGGAAGCAACTCTACCATTTTCATTTTTGCTTCCTCTCTCAATAGGGTTCAACTCTTAAAGGAAAGAATTTACACCTGTGTGAGCAAATTCTTCCCTGTAACTCTACCCCATTTTGTAAGTGCTATGTCCTCCAGGGAAGCAAACAGTACCGATAAGTCTCAAAAGTTGTTCCCCTTTTAAAAAATGGCAGTTAAATATGTACCCTTAACATAATGTGCAGTGGGTCATTTGCAGCAAATTAAGGCCATATTTTTGGGGAACTGTTCATTTTTTTCATACTGGCCACATCTGTGCTGACCCCCCATTGAATTTTCAAGCAGTTGACAGGTTAAAGAAGTTTGGGGCAAGATATCCATGGGTAGTTTACCCCTTGGGGTGGAGGGGGGTGGGGGGCTGCAAAATTTCACCTGGATTGTCTTGGGGTGAAGTTACTTAGGGTGGGCATTGGTGTGGGGAGAGGTCTATACCTTTTGGAATATTCCCTTGTCTTCCCCCACTCTGGAAGGCAAGCTCCCCACCCCAGCCACACAATAAATTGGCAGGAGGGGGGGGGGGGGGGCAGCAAGATAAAGCAGTACACTAGCATGTTTCATGACCACAAACTTGGTCAGTTTCGCAATACATGGACAATAACTCCAAAATTTTGTAATTTCTGACTTGCCATAGTGCACAAATAATTATTTATTCAGTCATAGTAAGACTCAATTCCATTGGAAATCATGCAAAATGCAAGTCACAGAAAGTCTTTCTTACAAGCTTAATAGACAGTTTTCATTCCTTTGCCTTACACTTACCTGGAATGAAGGCAAACTTTGTTAGATGATCTTTTTCCTTAATGGTAAAGCATTTATTCTGGTTATAGAATCTCTCCCAGTTTGTTTCCCATTTTTTTTTTCTAAATGCATATTTTGCACTGACTGATATCTGTAGTAAGGTTACAAAGGGGAAAATAATAGCTTTATTTAATTTTCAGCAAATAAATAATAGGCCCTTTTTTTCCTTTGTGGGCATATTAAAAATATTACACAGGGAAGAGGCCTATACCTAGACAAATTATATAGGGTTTCATTATACACAAAATAAGGCCATAAAATGGTTTCATATTTTGTCCTTATAATTTGCTTGGAAATCATACTTTTTTCCATGGTGAATGTTTCATACGTTACATTTGTCTCTCTAATATACATTGGTGTTTGCTTTCTGTATGTTTAAGTTTTTTTATTGATTCAGTTATAGGGCAAGTGATTTTCCTTCCCAAAACAATCCCAAATATCTAGATCCATCTTGTAGGATGGATCTAGATCTCTGGGTTTGTTTTGGGAGAGAAAACTTCATCACAAGACTTATTTACATATTTGGGATAATTTGGAAGGGAAAATCCCTGTCTAATAGATATGGGAATGTAAAGTATAATGAGAAATGTAGTGACATCACCTACCCCATGCAGTTAATAATTGAATGGTTGACAGATTTAGGTAGAACCTGTTTTTAGATGCATGCTGGAAATTGCAAAGTGAAATATTGTATAATAATTTCACCATTTTTGCCCAGCTTCCCTCTTGCTTATATCTTTATAACTGATCACTTTGCAGATAGACTGGTATATCAAAGAAATTTTGCATTAAATGCAATAGAATTTTAACATTTACATACTTTCAGAGAATTAACCTGCCCTATTGTCCCAGCTGATCCATGTCTCCATTATAATCATGTGTGCACAGAGATTTCCATTTTTTGCTAATTATAAGCATATAACATGGCCTTGTCTGGATGTTGTGTTATTGTTTAACGTCCACTGTAAACAGCTATGGCCATATCGGGACGGTCAGTTAACCTCATCACACTATTCCTGGGCAGGCTTAGACCTCTAAGCGGTTAACACGTCCACTATAAATAGCTATGGTCATATCGGGACGGTCAGTTAACCTCATCACACTATTCCTGGGCAGGCTTAGACCTCCTAAGCGGTTAACCAGTACTCAGTGCACTTACTTTCACCAGTAACTGAATTGCCCTTCTTGAATCAGCGGAAGGAGTAATGAAAGTAAGTGGCCGGACCGGGTATTGAACCCAGGACCTCTGGCTTATAATTCAGATGCCCTACCGGCTGCGCCACGTGGCCTGGCGGCCTTGTCTGGACCTCAGACTGTCATATGCAAGTATAGGTGTGAACTTTCATATAGTTATGTTGCTTATTTGTATCATCAGGATTTGTTGATATATATTAATAAAAATAAATGTTTATGGTATTTGTTATCTTTCAGAACTTTTACCTATTCTTTGCTCTGAACTTCAATTGCTTGGCCTTTGACAAAATTGAGAAACAGAAAAAAAAGAATCTGGTACTGGTTACATTGCTTGAAACCCTTTGTTAAGATTTAAAGTTACATTGATTATTATCAGTCTAAGCAGAATTCAGACTTCCATCTCATAAGCTGAAGTTGGGAGTATTAATCCTTCAGCCACCCTGATGCCTCATAATCAAGTAAGCCAGGTGTATACAATTCTTCCGTCCCACAGGACTGATGGAAAGGAAAACATGCACAAACCTTTTCAAACAGCTTCATATATAACATTCACCCACAACATGACAAATTAACAAAGTGGCAACATGACAAATTAACAAAGTGGCATGTGCACCCAGGGAAGACTCAGATCAGCCTGGGCATGCCCAGCTTGATCAGTCTTTGCTGCATGCTTAATGGGTAGCTAAGGCTCTAAGCTATGTCCATGCCCAAAGCAAACACTCTGCTCAGACTGGATGGATGTCCAGGCTGATCTTAGTATTTGCTGGGCACACATGCTACTTTGTTAGCTTTTTTGCGCAACGGCTCAAATGAAACTGAAGAAAATGGTCTAAAAAGTGACTCATCTGCCTTCACCTTAACTGATTTTACCACTGCCAGCATATGGAAGTTTCATAATAGAAAACCTGGCACCCAGGGGCAGATCCAGGAATTTTGGATGGGGGGGTTCAAGTTAGCTAAGGGGGTTCGATTTATGCAGTTTGACCAATTTTTCCTGAAATTCCCCATGAAAATAAGATAATTTGGGCTGAAAAGGGGGTTCGTTTGAACCCCCTCTGGCTCCGCCACTGGCACTAATCTTGACCTCATGAAAAAGAAAGAAGAAATCTCTATGTATCATAAAATTTATTTCATAATTAACAAGTATAAATATAAATATGCTTTGAGAAATATTAACAAGCTGCAGGATGGGAAGGACTGATGATGACTGGTAAAATGCAACACGAAAAAGGGTACCCTAATGTGCTTAAGTATTGGAACACCTAAAACCATTAATTTTCCATTTGTCCCAAATGGAAAATTAACGGTTTTTGGGTGTCCCAATATTTAAGCACATTAAGAGGTTTCAAAAGGTGTATGAATATACTTCGCTTTATTTCAGCTTTTTTTTTCAAAGGGAGACAACTTTTCTGACTTCCTCTTGCTTCCATAAGTGAAGAAACCTTCAAGAATGGGCAAACTCTTGAAGGCAAGAATTTGCTCTTTGAAAATGGCAGAGTTGCTTCCCCTGAAATTTTACTCATTGACCTTAGTGAATATGAGAACAAAAAATATCAGACCAGCCTGCAATGTGTGCACTGAAATTTGCATGCATGAAATATCACACAAATATAAACACACTTGTTTGAGATGTAATATTTGGTGCGTTACAGCTACTATAGAATATCCTACATCTTAACTCTCGGTTGAATTTGTCACATGATCAGATAGATATTTAAGGTAAATGGGTACACCCGCAGGGGAAGCTATTCTTCCATTTTCATTTCCCTTTTCCATGATGGACAACCCTTACAAGGAAAGAATTTGCTCCTCCAGGAGCAAATTCTTTCTTTTAAGAGCAGACCCCATTTCAGAAGAGCTACATATTCAGGAAGACAAACTTGAAGTCACAAAAGTCGTTCCCCTTTGCTGGAACTGCAGAAAAACATGGAGGTATACCTATAAATCTATATACCTTAAAGGTTAATAAATAGATTCTGTTTTTTTCTGTCTCATTTAAATTTGCCACTTTGGCAATCGTGTACATCAATGACAAAATGTATATCAATGACATAAATAGACTTAAATGATACATTTAGGGCATGTTTTGAACAAGTTATATTTATTGATGTAATGTTTTTGGCAATTTTAATGGCCATAAGTATGTTAGAAATGGACACTTAAACATGATTTGTCTTGTCATTTATCTGAACCTACTGGATCCACAACCAGCAATGAAATGCAGCTGGATCAAAGTAGTTTGGCACTTTTATTTCAACCAATTCTCATATAAACAACGTTCCCCAGGAGATGCAAGGGAATGAATCTATGCTATGCATCTCCTAACAACAAGCATCTTTGTGTCTTCTACAATTCAATGAGGAGAGTTGTAGATATAAATAATACTTGTTTATATACACATCTATATTTAAGCAAGGATGTTAACCAGTTATTTGCTGAATCTAAAAATAAACTAGAAATGTTTTTCAGAGAAAAACTGATGTCCCCCCACCAGCCCATTTCCAATCCCCCCTTATGAATAAAAATACTAGGCAAGTTTGGAGAAAATCCGTCCACTGGTTCTAAAGATATCCTACATAGATGACTATGTCCTTGCAAATGAGGTCAAGGTCACCAAAATCTATCAGCTCTCAAAGTTGACCCAATGATGTATCCATACAAGTTTGGTGAAATTCCATCCACTGGTTCAGGAGATATAGTGAGTACAAGAAATTGTCATCTAAGTCCGCCAGCGACCTTGAAAATGAGGTCAAGTCACCCAAATTTAATCAGCTCTTAAACTTGTCCCAATAATGTATCCATGCAAGTTTGGTAAAATTCCATCCATTGGTTCAAGAGATATAGTGGGTACAAGAAATTGTCATCTAAGCCCTCCAGTGACCTTGCAAATGAGGTCAAGGTCACAAAAATCTAATAGGCTCTCAAACCTGTCCCAATGATGTATCCATGCAAGTTTGGTGAAATTCTATCAATTGGTTTAAGAGATATCATGGGTACAAGAAACTGTCATCTAAGTCCTCCATTGACCTTAAAAATGAGTTCAAGGTCACCAAAATCTAATCAGCTCTTAAGCTTGTTCCAATAATGTATCTATGCAAGTTTGATGAATTTCCACCAATTGGTTCAGGAGATATAGTGGTTACAAGAAATTGTCATCTAAGTCCTTCAGTGACCTTGAAAATAAAGCCAAGGTCACCAAAATCTTCTCAGCTCTTAAACCTGTCCCAATGATGTATCCATGCAAGTTTGGTGAAATTCCATCCATTGGTTCAAGAGATATCGTGGGTACAAGAAATTGTCAGCTTAGTCCTGCAGTGACCTTGAAAATGAGGTCAAGGTCACCAAAATCTAATAAGATCTTAAACCTGTCCCAATGATGTATACATGCAAGTTTGGTGAAATTCTATCCATTGGTTCAAGAGATATCATGGGTACAAGAAACTGTCATCTAAGTCCTCCATTGACCTTAAAAATGAGGTCAAGGTCACCAAAATCAAATCAGCCCCTAAGCTTGTTCCAATGATGTATCTATGCAAGTTTGGTGAAACTCCACCCATTGGTTCAGGAGATATAGGGGTTACAAGAAATTGTCATCTAAGTCCTTCAGTGACCTTGAAAATGAAGCCAAGGTCACCAAAATCTTCTCAGCTCTTAAACCTGTCCCAATGATGTATCCATGCAAGTTTGGTGAAATTCCATCCATTGGTTCAAGAGATATCGTGGGTACAAGAAATTGTCAGCTTAGTCCTGCAGTGACCTTGAAAATGAGGTCAAGGTCACCAAAATCTAATCAGCTCTTAAACTTGTCCCGATGATAAATCCATGCAAGTTTGGTGAAATTCCACCTTTTGGTTCAGGAGTTATTGTGCATGCCAGAAATTTTCACGCCATTTAAGTCCTCCTGTGACCTTGAAAATGAGGTCAAGGTCACCAAAATCTAATCAGCTCTTAAGCTTGTCCCAGTGATATATCCATGCAAGTTTGGTGAAATTTCATCCATTGGTTCAGGAGATATTGTGTATACAAGAAATTTTCAAGCAAGTTAACTTCTCCTGTGACCTTGAAAATGAGGTCAAGGTCACCAAAATCTAATCAGCTATTAACCTTGTCCCAATGATATATCCATGCAAGTTTGGTGAAATTCCATCCATTGGTTCAAGAGATATCGCGCATACAAGAATCTGTCACGCCGACGCCGACGCCGACGCACCGGGATCCGCACTGAAAACAATATGTCCCCCCTCACCTTTGGTGGGGGGACATAATGCCCAGCATACAAAGACAATAAAAACAACTGGACTGAATATTAGGTTCAAATGCTGTTTGCTAATGACGACAAAATATGGATGTGTGTTTTGATGGATTTAACCAAGCTTAAAATATTTTTGACCCTGATTTTATATACAAAATTTTATACAAACTTTTATACAATAAACTGGCTATGTACACTGAAGAGATCATAAGTAAGGGGTAGCTGTTTATGCAATGCCTCACTATATAGTACCATAAATATGCTAACCTTTGTACAAACATGTTTAAGCAAACAGTGTAGACCCTGATCAGACTGCTCCTAGAGGAGCAGTCTGATCAGGGTCTGCACTGCTTGCCAAATTCTCCATTACTTTTATGCTGCATTTCTCAAAAAGACAGACAGTCTTGTCCATGTGATTATGATAACTTTTTTAGGGTGAAAAAAAAATAAATCCCAATATATACAATTACAGTATATAGTGCATTTTGGTGTTTAGCTGATTATGTAATGCCGAAACCAAAGAAGCTTGGAGTATAATGCAATACCATATATACAGAAAGGTTAACTTTTTGACTTCAAATGGTTCTTGGTATACTAAAGTAACATGCATCATTATGCTCTGTTTTCTCATACTGATTATGTAATAACAAGCATAAACTAAAATCAGCAAGTCTGTTGCTTAAAGAATTACACCCAATGCTGTGTCAAGCAAAAATGTGTCTCAACTTGCGTGCCTCAGCAAAGACTGATCTGCAGTCTGATCAGAGCACATGCCGATCTGAAGCTTTGCTGGGCAACTTTTGCTAGACACAGCTCATATAGTAGTAAATGAATGAATCAAAAACACTGATGTGAACATTTAAATTATCACTGAACAATAATGCTGCCTCTAGCACCATATTAAACATAAGTAAGTTTAGATACCCATGCTGTTCACAACAATACACATGGTTTAGCTCATAAATGCATAGTACTTCAGAGGATATTAAGGTGCAATGGTACACTCCAGTTGAATTACTGTTACTGAATTCCTGTTTGCTTCCCTGTACAAAATAGTCATTTCAAATTGGGGTCTAGTTTTAAAGGAAAGAATCTGCTCCTAGAGCAGCAGATTTCTTTCTCCTTTAAAAGTTGACCCCCCCCCCCCCCCCCCCCCCCAGAGAGAAGGGAGGCAAAACAGAAAATGGCTGAGTTGCTTCCCATGAAAGTGTACCCATCCACCTTTAATGATAAGATATTTGATTTTGTTTGGGAATATTTTCTTTCTGGCCATGTGAATTTGACTTGCTATACTAGCAATGATGTGCATTGTTCACAGCATACCCATGCATGATGTAAGCACTGCACAACATACCTTACAGCTATGACTGATGTCAGCATGATGGCAAAATATTCACATGGAATGATAATGCATAGTGTGTTTTGCATTAATTTTGTTCTCCTTCACTAAAAGACACTGGTGTAATGTCAAACGACACTCCAAATTCTTGTTCCCATGGTTCCCTAATTGAATCAACCAATGCCTTCACTCCCTGTGTGGTTTCCATGGCAATGACCCAGACAACCTTCTCCTCAGAGCCTTCATCAAAGAAACTGACCCTTAATTCTGTAGGGTTGTACTCATTAAATTCCTGAAATTAGAGATCAGAATACTTCATTGCATAAGAAACAAGATATTGACAGGCCCAGAATCGCTCACCCAACATAAGCTAGACCCTAAATAAGTCGGAAATATGCACCATGACCTGTAGCAGCAAAATTTCATGAAGGGTCATCCTGAGGAAAAAGTGTTATTAATGTGCATGGGTGCACAATGTTTTTCTGCCATGTTTACAAAGGGTGACAACATTCATGACTTTACTTTGCCTCACTTGGTGATGTAGCCCTTCCAAAATAGTCTACTCTTAAAGAAAAGAATTTGCTCCTATAGGAGCAAATTCTTTCCGTTGAGAGTTGACCCCTATCAATAGGTAAAACAAACATGAAATGGCATAGTTTCCTCCCCTGACAGTGTACCCATTAACCTAAATAGTCCATGAGAGGTCATGAAGATGTGTACCTGTGGAATTGCTTCATGAGCTGATATGATGTATACATGAGCTGTCTGGTCAAAACATGCAGTTCTAAACAAGAAATCTGACAGCAGGTTTAAACTGCAAATGCTCAACTAGACTCTGCAGGTTCACAAACATGCAAATTACTTATTTATTTAGTTATAAGACAGGTTTTTCCCTTTCAAAACAATCACAAAATCTAGATCCAGCTAAGCTGGGTCTAGATATTTGGGATTGTTTCGGGAGAGAAACCATTTTTCACAGCCGAATTACACACAAATGATTTACATATCTGGGGTACTTTTGGAAAGAAAACTCCATCTTTCAGCTGAATACATACTTTATGCCTTATAACATTTTTTGTAGTGCACTGCAGCTCCAATTCTTACCAAAGTTTCAATATTATTGATATGCTCCTTCTGTATGACTGTGAAATGCTGCCCCTTTATATTGGGACTAAGTGGTGCCTGTAGCCTTGGTAATGGCCACTGGTGGTTCACACTGACCAAGATAACATCTGTGAGAGTTATTACAAGGCCTCTGGTGTCCCTCTTCTCAGGATCTATAAATAGAAATTATAGTTAAGCTGATATGCAGGACAATCTGAGCACTGTAAAAAAAATCTGAGTATTGGGACTGACAGATCTGTGCAGACCCAGATCAGACTGCTCCTTTGAGAAGTCTGATCAGATTCTACACTGTTTGCAATTCCATATGCACCTTTTGGAGGCACTACTGCATTGTAAAACCAAAATGCTCCATTTTAGGGCAATCATGAAAATTATTATAGGTGTCCAAATTTTTAGAATTTAACTGAATTTTCTGCTTGAAATATAGAAATACATGTAGTCATTCGTGTCTTTATTAAAGACCAACAAATTGTCAATAAAACTGGTAAGACCAGTACTCCAGATAAGAAGGGGTAACGGGAAATTTAGGGATAATTTTCCATATTTCTCCAATAAACATATATTGTGACCCCTCATTAGAACTGTCTCGGTGAGACAGTTCTAATGAGTGGTCACAACATATATTTTTGTTGAGAAATGAAAATTATCTCTGATTAATCCTTAAAACCCCATCTTATCTTGAGCTCTGAAGACTGAGCAGACTATATATAAATCAGTCTGATCCGAGTTTGTTAAGTTATTTATTCATTTTTTTATGCAACTAAAATTGTGCTTACCTTCACTATCCAAGAGTTGTACGAGGAGATATTTCACCAATTCCTGTGATTCATCTCCCATGTTTAGCACCTGGGTTTCAAGGTTCTCCTGGGTGGTGGGGTCAGATTTGGATATACCCTCTAATTTACTGTGCTCATTCATTGATACTGATTGTACAATGCCTGAAATTGAAAAATATACAGGACTTTAATGTGTATGGATACACTGCCATTTCTTTTCACCATTTTTACAATGGGAAATAACTTTTTTGACTGTGTTTGTTTCCCTGAACAACATAGCCCTTCCCAACTGGGGTCTACTCTTAAAGAAAAGAATTTGCTCCTAGAGGAGCAAATTCTTTTCTGTAATAGTTGACCCAAATTGAGAAGGGAGGCAAAAATAAAAGTGGTAGACTTGCTTCCCCTGAAAGGGTACCAATTACCTTGACAAAATTGTCATAAACACTTGACAACTGCACTGCCACTTGCTGAGTGCCAATTTGAAAACATTCTGTAACATTCCCATACAGAACGGGCAGAATTTGCACAAATCTTACGTTTTGTTCCAAAAAAGTGACAAGAACAAATGACAATATGCCAGAACAGCAAAGACTCAAATCAGACTGCACAGATTATGTAGGTTGCTCTGGGTATTTGCTGTTGGCGTGCTCTTTTGGAGAATTACAGCTCAAATACCCATTACTAAATCAGTATCATGTAACTGTGCCCTAAGATGGGATTTTTTTCCTTCCAAAACAATCCCAAAACTCTAGGTCTGTCTTATAAACACATCTAGATTTTTCTGGTAGCTTTTGAAGGGGAAAAAACCTGTCTTATAACCAATGAAATTTTCCTTCCAAAACAATCCCAAAAATTTATGAGACAGATACTGATTTTTGGGGTTGGTTTGGTGGGGAAAAAGCCTGTCTTATAACCAAACAAATACAGTACTTCATACCTGTCAGCAGTGTTAGGAACCTTTTACAGCGTCCCTCATCCATGATCAGCAGTGAGTAACTTGAGCAGTCTGTGCCAAACTCAAGTCGCAGTGACTGATAACCTAGGCCAACATCAACAAACTGCAGCTCTGTGATTGGTTGATCCTCGTAACACTTCAGCCATTCAGAAGCACTGTCACTGGAAAGCAAAATATGTTACACTAAATACCACAGAAATTCGAAAAATTGGGACACCTATAATAATGTAATTGTCCTAAAAATGGAACAATTTGATGTTTACAATGCAGTATTAAATGTATCCAAAAGATGTAGATGGAATGGCAAACAGTGTAGACCTTGTCAGGAAAAGTCTGATCTGGTTCTCCACTGCATGCCCAGACCTATCTGTCACAATACTTAGAACTTTTATGGATAAAATGCTAGTAACTTTACAACTTTATCATAAATTTACTACATTATGTAATACACCAGCAGTGACTTCAGGCAAGGGATATCTGGTAATTCTGGGATAATTTTACTAAGTTCATCATAAAATTGTAGAATGTGACCTTCATTAAAACTTCCTGGGTGGGGGTGGGGTGGGGGGGAGGGTGGAGGGGGCAAAATTGGAGCAGTCAATTCAGTTCTGCACTGTCTGCCATTAAATCTGTGATTAATTTTGCTTTAAAATGTTTCAGTGCCTGGCATCATTACAGCACGCATTGCTCTATATTCACTGACATATCAAGAACCACTCACTGTCTATGATGTATCAACTACAAGTATGTGCTTTTTCAAAATAAAGTAATAATAAAAATGGTCTAAGATTCTTCCCTCAGTAACTGGGAAAAATTATCATGCAAAACTGTTATATTTTTTAAACATCTTTTTTTTTCAGTTATCACTGATGATGTTTGTCAGGAGCTTTTTAACCCTTAATGCGCCAAAAAGCAGACGATAAAATTTACGTCTGCAGAATTTCAAAAAATGTCTTGTCCAAGCGATATCATATTGAGACTTGGAACATTAGAGGGCAAACGGTGTAGATTCAGATGAGGTGGCTCATTATGAGCCACCTCATCTGGATCTACACTGTTTGCCAATTCATCAATTTTAATTTTTTGGCGCTTTAAGGGTTTACTCCTGAAGGAGCAGTCTGATTTGGGTCTACACTGTTTGCTCAGACCTATATGGTAGGCAGAATCAGCCAGCTATACCACTTCAAGCTTTGTTCATTCTGATTCCATCAACATGAAAATTATACAAACAGAATCATGTGTGAGTCATACTGATCATAGATGTAGATATTTTTATAGCTTGCTTTTGCAATGGACCATGGGCACAGACATTTCTGTGGTTTAGATTCGGCTTGGTCATGGGCATAGACATTTTCTGATTTTTTTTGCCCAAGAAACAACAGAAATCAGGTGTACCTGTTTATGTCACCAATAACTTCATACAGCAGCATTCTATTTGTTGATATGACTAGTAAGCTCTTTATTGCATCCGGTTTCATGTATTGTACAATGTTACACTGAAAAGAAGAAAACATAATCAGCAAGCTGTTCTGATATATGCTTAAGTTTCAGTCCTGCCAGAATAAAACCTGCAGGGGATATGTCACTATCACTATAATTGTTCTAGGATCTCTTGTTCATAAACTTCTAGGCGTTGCCTCCATGTGCCTTTGGTGCCTGGTAACGTTAAAAACAAATGGATGAATGGTTCATAAACTTGGATTTGACCAAAGAAAATCTGCAGAAATCAATGCAGGCATGAAACACAAAAATGACTGAATCATCAATTTTTTTTAGCTTTTTAGTAATCAAAAATTCAGTCGAAACATAGTTGATCACAACAAAATTTACTAAATACCATATCTATTTGGTTACAAGGTGGGAGTTTATCCTTCCAAACTTACCACAAATATGTTTATGTCTTGCGTAATTCAGCTATGAAATGAGTTTTCCTCTTCCAAAATAATCCCAAAGATCCAGATCCATCTTACATGATGAATCTAGATCTTTGGGATTGTTTTGGAAGAGAAAACTCTGTCTTACAACAGAATAAATACAGCAAATAAGAACTTTTAACTCACATGAAGAACACACTGGCAAGTCTCGGATGATGAGAAAACTTTTAACTCCAGGTACAGTTGTAATCTGTGATCAACATTCACAAACTCATCATGGTTGAAGCTCTCATGTTTTGCTCCATCAGTTACATCCCCAGTGCTACCCTCCTCTTGTTCCCATGGTAATCTGATGGCTGAAAATAGAACTACATCAGTTTGGTCTAGTGTAATATATTTCACGATTCTAGACGCTGATGGGACTAGAGGAATATTATATGACTTAAGTTCATATTTCATCCAAAGATATGTTGTGACCCTTCATTAGAAACACTTCTGTGAGGCATTTCTAATTAAGAGTCACAACATATGCCTCTGAGAGGCATTTCTAATAAAGAGTCAACATACACCCCTGTGAGGCATTTCTAATGAAGCACCACAACATATGCCTCTGTGAGGTATTTCTAATGAAGAGCAACAACATATGCCTCTGTGAGGCATTTCTAATGAAGAGTCACAACATATGCCTCTGTGAGGCATTTCTAATGAAGAGCCACAACATATGCCTCTGTGAGGTATTTCTAATGAAGAGCCACAACATATGCCTCTGTGAGGTATTTCTAATGCCTAGTCACAACAAATGCCTCTGTGAGGCATTTCTAATGAAGAGCCACAACATATGCCTCCTTGAGGCATTTCTAATGAAGAGCCACAACATTTGCCTCTGTGAGGCATTTCTAATGAAGAGCCACAACATATGCCTCTGTGAGGCATTTCTAATGAAGAGCCACAACATAATAAAGTGTCACACCATATGCCTCTGTGAGGCATTTCTAATGAAGAGTCAGACCATATGCCTCTGTGAGGCATTTCTAATGAAGTGTTACAACATATGCATCTATGCCTTTATGAGGCATTTCTAATGAAGAGTTACAATATATGCCTCTGAGAGGCATTTCTAATAAAGAGTCACACAATATGCCTCTGTGAGGTATTTCTAATGAAGAGTTACCACACCATATGCCTCTTTGAGGCATTTCTAATGAAGAGTCAGAACATATGCCTCTGTGAGGCATTTCTAATGAAGTGTTACAACATATGCATCTATGCCTTTATGAGGCATTTCTAATGAAGAGTTACAATATATGCCTCTGAGAGGCATTTCTAATAAAGAGTCACACAATATGCCTCTGTGAGGTATTTCTAATGAAGAGTTACAATATATGCCTCTGTGAGGCATTTCTAATGAAGCGTCATAACATATGCCTCTATGCCTTTGTGAGGCATTTCTAATGAAGAGTACATGGATGCAAATGCTGATGCATACTCAGACAATGACACTGGGGGTATAGCATAA
Organism: Ctena decussata; assembly: GCA_963989385.1. NCBI lineage: Eukaryota > Metazoa > Mollusca > Bivalvia > Lucinida > Lucinidae > Ctena > Ctena decussata. The sequence continues at coordinate 55,326,318 of OZ022504.1, forward strand.
GCTCTTCTTTGCTTCGCAAAGGCAGGCTTAAAATACAACCTTACCTGGTGGGCTATGACAAACTTCTTCTTGGTCCTGACTAGACACATCTGCTTCTGAACTTAGAGCTGATGACCTAGAAACATCAGCTGATAGACTGTCATCTCCAGTGAGATTCTCTGAGCTGTCCAAAAGCACTGCACTCCTGTGTTCCCGATTAGAATTTCTATTTTTAGATCTTCTTTTTATTGGTGATATATCCAACGGAAAATCAGGATGTAAACTTAATCGATCTCTGTCACTTGCACTATTACTGTTTACTTCTGAACTAGATTCTAGCTTGTCAGCACTATTAAAACCATTTCCTTCAGTATTTTCATTCACTTCAGAACTTGATTCAAAATTTTCAACCCCATAGTAACCACTCCGCTTTTTAAAGCTTTTCCTTGAAGGTGCTGATCTCCTAATCACTGATTTAATAACACTATTTTGATCATCAGGACTAGAAGTTCTTGGATCACTTTCTGATGTAACTGAATCATAAATACTTGGTACTGAACTGTTTCTGTCGGACTTATCTACAGAATTTGATATGTCATTACTTTTATCAACACTTTTGTTCATCGTAGAATCAGCAGTATCATAAACACTAATACTCTCTCCTGAAGTCAAAATTACTTTTATATCAGAATCTAACATGGCACTATGGGAGGAACTTTCATTTGAAAGAGGTTCAGACTGGTCCTCAGAAGTTTGATTTTTTGACACATTCCCTGAGAAGGACCCAGTCAAGTCATTATCTAAGACATTTGAGTCTGTATCTTGAACATTTTCTCCTTCACCAGGGAGGGTATTCTCATACACACTAGACACCATGCTGGAACACACACTGTTAGACAGAGGTGATCCAACTGGGGTTATGATCACCTGACTATTTCTCAGCAAATCAGCTCCTTTGCCATCAGTCACATTATCAGCAGCTGGTTCCTGTGAAGCAGATGTTTGGTTTCCAGCAGTACTAACATCCTGATTGGATTCAGACACCACTGCAACACTGCCTTTGCTTGAATTAGTAGCAAGAATAGTGATATCACTCTCCACAGAAGAAACACTGCCCCTAGGTAAGGAATGAGACCCTGATGCTCTGACATCAGACCAAGATTTATTAGGTTTCATCTGAGACTGAGCAGTACTTGAAGCACTGGTTAAAGCTGAGAGGTTGTCTTGGAATGTGTCATATTCTGAAAAAGAGGGATAAAACATCAAGACACTATTCATAGAGCTCTAGATAAGAGGGAGTATTTGTTGTTAATTCAGGATAATTGTTGTTAATTCTGCATAAGAACATATGGTGTGACCCTTCATCTGCACTGTTTCAACGAGACAGTTCAGATGAGGGGTCACAATATATGGTTTCAATGAGAAATAAGAGAAATTATCCTTACTTATCATCAAATACTCCCTCTTATCCAGAGCTCTGTATTCAACATTGTGTTTAACCCTTAATCTGCATATTTTGCATATCATTGGAATCTTAGTTCTCTAATTTGGTCCAGCCCTCTTGTCATTTTAAGTAGATAAAACAGTCATTAAGATGAACTTTCTACAATCTCTTAACTCACTGAGTTTGCAAATTGAAATCTTTTGTCATTGAGTTTGAACTAGCTCCTTCACTAGTTTGATTGGATAATTATTATTCATAATGCATGAAGCTGAGCCTTGTATTTATTCTTCCATTTTTCTTCGGTTATAAGACAAAGGATTTTCCCTTCCAACACAATCCAAAAATCTAGATCCATCTGGATCTAGATCTTTGGAATTGTTTTGGAAGGGAAAAGCTCAATTTTATAAGACAAAGTTACATATTAGAGAAGGGAAAACACCATTTTATAGCCAAAGAAATAAGGTACTTTTAGACACATCCTGGTATTGTAACATACACACATGTTGTTAAGAGACATAACAGGAAAATATTCACCTTTAGCATGTTGAATTTAAATATCAACAGTCAACTTTAAATGAGCCGCGACATGAGAAAACCAACACTGTGGTTGTGCACCCAGCGCAGACTTAGATCAGCCTGGCCATCCGCCCAATCTGATCTGACTCTTCGCAAAGCGCTTTAAGGGTAGCTAAGGATCTAAGCTACCTTCACGGGGACAGCAAAGGCTCTGATTAGACTGGGCAAATGCCCAGGCTGATCTGAGTCTGTGCTGGGGGCACAACCACTTTGTTGGTCTTGTCATGTCGCGGCTCAGATAATTTTATCTTACGTTTTGCCGGAATCTTGGACAATCTGAATGCAGTCCTGGAGAAAATAACACCAAGTTTAAACATTTGTTGTCTGCCCAATTCGCTTACAGTATGCTAAGCGTATTACCTTCATAAAACTGCATAGTTCTAAAACTTCTGTGCCGCTCGGCTATATTCTCACTCCTTTTCTCTCTCATCTGTGGTACAATTTCACTTGGAAGACTGCCGTAACCACTACTCAGCGGCTCAGTAGGCTCACTCTTGTTTATCTCCCCTGAGCTGTCTTCTGACTTTCTTATGGCCCTTTTTCTATGAAATGTTGGTGAGGATTGACTTCTGTATAAAACAGAAAACACTCACCATGGAAAAATACTATATGCTACAAACTATGGAATGTCATTTGGTCCAAGGATCTGATAAAGTTGTTATAGTTATTTGTTAACTAGCCTCTAATAGGGTAAGACAAGTCGCCCAAGGGCAACAATCGCTCACCAGTAAATGCTCAATTTATATAAAATTGGTAGTACTACAGTCCCAGATGCTACATACCAAGTTTCAAGGCAACTGGCCCAGTGGTTCTGGAGAAGAAGATTTTTGCCATATCTGGGCATGGTGGTCATCTTGGTCAAGTGATCTGGACCGAATATATAAATTTTGTTACCCGCTTTGCCTGAGGGCTGCATATGAAATTTAATTGAAAGCTGCCCAGTAAGGGAGTCCTTTAAAAATGTTGACACATTACAGACCAATGACCTTTAGCCAAGATCACTAAATGACCTTGACCCCAAGAATTCCTAGGGGTTCAAGTTGTCTGCATTTCCATATCAAAGAGCACTACAGCAACAAAAAAAATGCACTTTTTTTTAGCTTTTCCCATTCCAAAGCATTAGAGCCCAAATTCGACCTTGTAGCAAAACAAATCAAGGTCAACCCACGATCATCATTTACATAAAACTTGGTAGTACTAGAGTCCCAGATGCTACATACCAAGTTTCAAGGCAACTGGCACAGTAGTCTTGGAGAAGAAGAATTCTTAAGGTTTTTGCCATATATGGGCACGGTGGCCATCTTGGTCATGTGACCTGGACCAAATATATATAGTTTTATTTCCGGCTTTGCCTGAAGGCTGCATATGAAATTTAATTAAAGTTGGCCTGCTAGTTTCAGACGATAAGTCCTTTAAAAATGTTGACATATGAGAAATGACCTTCTGCCAAGGTCACTAAATGACCTTGACCTCTAGTATTCACAGGGGTTGATGATGACTGCATTTCCATATCACAGAGCACAACAGCAACAGAAAAATGCACTTTTTCAGCTTTTCCCATTCATAAGCCTGAGGGACCAAATTTGACCTTGTGGTAAAATAGGTCAAGGTCAACCAAAGGTCATCATATATACCAACTTTGTAGTACTGGAGTCCAAGATGCTACACACCAAGTTTCAAGGCAATCGGCCCAGTGGTTCTGGAGAACAAGATTCTTTAAGGTTTTGACCATATATGGGCATGGCGGCCACCTTGGTCATGTGACCTTGGCCAAATATATAAACTTTAGTTCCCCCATCCTGTTAAGTCTCTATATGACATTTGGTTTCAATCCGCCCAATCGTTTCTGAGGAGAAGATGTTTGACTGCATTTGCATATCACAGAGCACATTAGCAACAGAAAAATGCACTTTTCAGATTTTCCCTTCAAAACCCCTAGGGACCAAATTTGACCTTGCCATAAAATAGGTCAAGGTCAACCCAAGGTCATCATTCATATAAACTTTGTAGTACTGGAGTCCAAGATGCTACATACTAAGTTTCAAGGCAATCGGCCCAGTGGTTCTGGAGAAGAAGATTTTTTAAGGTTTTTACCATATATGGGCATGGCGGCCATCTTGGTCGTGTGACCTGGACCAAATATACAAACTTCTGTTCCCCCACCCTGTTAAGGATCCATATGAAATATTGCTTCAATTGGCCCAGTGGTTTCTGAGAAGAAGATGTTTAAAAGTGTGAATGCCGACGACGCTGACGAACGACGGACCAAGGCTATACTATATGCTCACCTTGACAGGTGAGCTAAAAACAGGAAGCTCTTATACAGCTTGTAAAATATTTAACATCAAACAGTAAGACTACTATTTCACAGCAGGATGCCACTTAAGCAACAGTTACAGCTGCTTATCAGCCATTTATGTAAGCAAACAATTTCATGTTGAAAAGATCACCAGAATCTGTATTTGTAGGCTGTGGACAAAAGTGAAAAGCAAAAAGTTGGATTGTGCCAAAACTACAGGTAAGGGGGAGAGTTTTAACCCGTAAAGTGCCAAAAATTAAAATAATTAAATTTGCTAACAGTGTAGCCACCTCATCTGAATCTACAATGTTTGTCCTCTAGTGTTCGAATTCTCAATATGATATGGCAGTTTTCATTAATTCGAAAAATCTGACTGTCTGAAATGTTTCTCTTTTTAGACTGAATTAGACAGGATAACGGGTTTCTCCGCTACTAAAGTGCAGGTGTACAACGGTATTTTAGCTTCAAAGCAAACCGTCTTGTCACAAACTTAACGGTACCTGTCAGCTGTATTATTAACACATAAATCACAAAACACGTGGCAATGCTCTTCATACGATGAAATCAATCGAATAATAATAGTGAAAAAGGATAAGAGTCAAGCCCGACTGCGTAAATAATGCGCTATAAAATGAGAAAAGGCATTGTTATTATTATTATTATTATTTGATAGAAAAGTGCAGAGTTCCTGGTGGTTTAAAATGGCGGTGATAGTTTGGCAGTAATGGGTAAGGATGAAACAATCTCCAAGAATAAGACACTCGGGCAATAAAGATAACATAATTCGCCGCCCGTGTACATACTGGTAATACTGGTGAATACCCCTACCTGAGCTGTCATTTTAATTGATTGGATTATAAAGTAACAATCCAAGGAGAGTCACGAACTCAGCTGGATTCGATACCCCGACTTCTTCATTATGAATAAGAGAGCATTTATATTTTACCCGTCGGGGAAGACGACTCAACTTTTGGAACGTTATTAAAAAGGTCTGCATGTTATGTGTATTTGCGCAGTTTACTGTACAGTCTGGTCAGAGTATGCACCGTATGATTCGCCTATCCTGCAAGAGTATGCAGTATGCACCGTATGATTCGCCTATCCTGCAACATGTGCCTATCATGAGCATGCTGTTTTTACATATAGGCTTGTTTCGGCAACGACGCGGCTTGAATCCAAATGATGTCATTTTCATAGGGTCAACAATTTAAGAAAAGAATTTGCCCCATTCTGAAAGGGATGTAAAAATGAAAATGACAGTGTTGCTTCCCCGAAAAGTGTGCCCATTCACCTTAAGACAGGTCGTTCCCGATATCGCTTGAGGCAAAAATACCTAAAATGTACTTTACAAAGGGTGTTATAATCAATATCGTAAAGTGAGTGGAATTAAGCTTCCCAAGGAATGTTTTGTTATTTCAGAATTAATACTTTTTAAGCCCGTGATGCCACGCTTTCTTTTCTCCCTCTCTCTCCCTCTCTCTCTTATTCTCTCTTTGAAATGAATGATTAGTGAAGTTTCAAGCGAAGCCAAAGTCTCTCTCAAAAATTGAATGACACAAACTCTTTCTCTCTTTTTTTCTCTTGATTGTCAGTACAACGACGAGTTGTCATACGAAGTAAACTCGTCTGTGGCAACTAAAGCAAAAGCAATTCTGTCTTGTCAGCGAGCCCTCGGCTTAGTGGTAAAGTGTTGTGATGCGAGTCTCGCCCGTGTGTCGTCAAAATGCCCCCCCCCCCCCCCCCCCCCCCAGCTGGCACATAGCGTCCAATTGACGTCATCCCGACGTCGATGTGACGTCGCAATGTCACAGCGACGTTGGTATGATGTCATTTTGACGTTGTGCTTCTGGTGGACCTGTGTCCGCTACCAGAAGGTCAGTTTTCTCCCGTGCCTACCGATGGACTAGATGTATGAGAAATACTCTTGCAAGAGCAGTTAAATCCATACCAAAGCACGTCTTGTGCATTGTCCTGTAAACTGAGCTGCAACAAGCAAAATGGGTGCTTAACGTCTCTGCTAACACACAAGACTCAAACCAGTCTGGATCAGTGCTGTCTGACCATAGCTTTGCATATAGCCTTCAGTTTCATCAAAAACCATACATGGTGTGTATGGACGACAGAGTTCTAATCAGACTGTGCCGCTGCGCAGGCTTATATAACTGAGTCTGAGCACCGTTTTGCATACATCACTGGGGCTTAACTTCGCCGAAAACAGCTATTTGGGATAAGTGTGCAAACTGCGAAGAATGAACTCAGCCTGAGCATTCACTCAAGTCTGATATGAAGTTTTGCTGTTGGCAAAAATGCGAACAACGAAGGCTCTGTTCAACCTCAGACAGTGCAGGAGTACGCCATTGACATAGTTTTGTTTCGGTATTCTTCTCAAAAGGATCATCTTTTTTGAAGAATAGAAGTTGCTTTCCTGGCGAATTCTTGCCTTTTAGTGTAGTCTCCATTTACGTCCTCGCATTGTTTAACTAGTATGCCCACATTTGGGTGTTGAAAACCAACTCGTGGATAAAAAGCTGTGGAAACCGATCATGAGTGAATATGATCTTATCATAGCGGCAGAACTTGACCTGTAAACCACACAAACCGTCAATCTGCTGTCTCGTAAGAGACATGACCGTCGGAACTTTTGGCAGGAAAATGTACGCTGAGTCAAACAATGTACTTTGAGTCAGACAACATTTTAAAATAATTCGATAATTCTGAGATTTTTTTCGTATTTATCAATAAAAATACGTTGTGACCCCTCGCCGAGTCATTTTGACCCCTCGTTAGAATCGTCTCGCAGAGACGGTTCTACTGAGAGGTCACAACACATGCGTTTGCGGAGAACGGAGGATAATTATCCCTCGATTATCCCTATTACCTCTTCTTATCTGGAGCATTGATCCATAGTTTAAAAATTCATTTGTTTGTTTGATGGAACTCTTTCTGCGACCTTTGTTTTCTGTGCATCTTCTGCTGAGACACTAACAAAATCAAGGTCGCAATAGGCAGGGATGATGGTATTGTTATTGTTGCTGGGTTTTTTTTTTTTGTTGTTGTTGTTGTTGTTTTACCAAAACTACTTAATAACTGAAGGGCCAAGAATGCCACCCAGCTGTGTACTCAGTATTCATATATTGTTTCGAAGTACAGAACATATCATTAAATAATGGGTTGGCTATGACTGTCGTCTATAGTAGGCTGGTGGCATCCGATTTCTCCAGGGTCCGATTGTTGAAAACCAACGATGGCGTTGGTGAACGAGGCGTAAGATTTGCAAATATATGATAGGCCTTCGAAAAAACGTTGCTGCTCTTGATGAAAAAAAATCTGACAAGCTTTTCAAAAGTTATTCACATTTTTTCTTTTTGGAGCAACACTCTTGATGTTACCGGGATGCTTTGAACCACCTGGCCCAGGACGTAACCCAGCAGGCAAGAAATATCGAAACAGCGTCATATCAACGTCACTACAACGTCAGGGTTCGAGGTTATAAATCTTGAGAATAATCTCAAACTAAAAATAAAGCACACTGACTGGCTGCTTCCGAGCATCAATCAGTGTGCTTTATAACATGCTCGGAAGCAGCCAGTCAGTGTGCTTTATTTTGAGTTTGAGAATATACTCAAGTTTTATAACCTCGGGGCCATGAAAAGTTACATTGATATCAATACGACTGTGTTTCAACGTTATGTGTCTGCTGGGAACTTGACAGTGTGCATATCTCTGCATGTAGTAAGGATCACAATACTGCGAATGAAAATATATCTACGGCATAACTATGTAAAGTTGGTTCGAATTTTCCTCTTTTCTTGTAGCTATAACTAATTTCAAATGGTGGTGAAAAATGCTCGTATGTCATGATAATGGGAGCCCCAAGCTCAAGCGTGAACCGGGACAAAATATAAAGGGGTTGTTAATCTTGCCAAACGAAAAAAAAATGTGTCGAAGTACAAATGAGCCGCGACACCAGAAAACCAACAATGTGGTTGTGCGGCCAGCGCAGACTCAGATCAGCCTGGGCATCCGCCCAGTCTGATCAGAGTCTTCGCTGTCCGCATGGCCTGGCTGATCTGAGTCTGCGCTGGGCGCACAACCACATTGTTGGTTTTCTCGTGTCCCGGCTCAAATGTATCAGTATCTGAGCAGCGCGACGAAAAATATAAAGCTGAGACTGACATATCAGCCGACTCAAATTTGCTCTACATTTTCCTTGACTCTCAAATGAGGACATGAGTAACGCTGACAAGACAGGATTATCTGAGTCTTCGCTGTTCGCACATGTCCTAATGCACTCCCTTGATTAAACTTACATTGTTTGTAATCCGAAATAGTTTGCGAGTTGTATGAGTTTAAAACCAACTTAATTCAGTTCATGGAGTGAAAATTAGCAGAATATTTGGCTTGAATAATGAAATTTATTAGCTTCATCCATTCTGAACAAAGTGTTATTTCTGTCTTGTAACGTATAATCCCAATTAGTTATTTTGTTCTGGCTGCATAAGATTGTAGTGCTAGGTACTACAAAAATGATTCAAAGCAGCTAAAGCCCCTGCAGGGCATGATCACTTTTCATGTTAGAATTGATTATTCATTAATCATAGCTTGGTTGTCTGCAGTTTTTTTTGTGACATGCCCGAAAAATTCTTAAGTATCAGGAGGTCATTTTGCATAATTGACCTGTCAATGTTAATTAAAGTGTTCAACCGTAAGAAGCTAACTGGACTTTTATCAGGAATTTATTTACCGATTAGCTCAATTTTTGTGTATTTAGTTAGTTATTTATTACCCCAGATGTTTCGTAATATGATACATTTCAAGTATCAAATGATATGATGCAAACTGAGTGAAAAGAAATCGTATGACATGTACCAGATCAAACGTTTTTTTTTTGTTTGAATGAACAGCCTAAAAATCAGCTTTGGGCAGGTACAGGCTTAGCTGAGTCCCTGCTGTTCGTTGATGTCGCACAATCGTCTTTCTCGTGACATCACTTATGAACTAATTCGAACTTACGTAACAGCGACGAGCAAGATGTGTGAGCCGGAACAAACTAATGGGTACAGGTGATATCAAATTACTATCAGAATAGTCCGACTCGGACAAATTGTAGGAAAATTAACGTAGTTTTTAGAGATACAAACTGAGATGCACAAACCGTGCGGAAAAGAGGTGCCCAATGGTGAAAATACTTTCAATTCGGGAAACAACTAGACCGGAGGATTCAGTTTGATCACTTTACAGAGATTTGAATGCCGGGCTGCATACCGTGATGGCATAGCTTGCATTTTCAGGCGAGGCCTATCATATCGCGAGTGTGTTGTCCATAGTCGAAGTCATCAGCCCAGCTGCATGCAGTCATGCATCAAGAGGTTAATTTTTTACTCTTGGTTGACAAAATTTTTCAATCGTTGGCCGGGCCGCGACTTTCTGTGCTATAGCTATGCGCTCTAACAAAGGGACTACGGCGTGACACACAAATCACTAGAAAACTGTGCAGTCCAAAAGTCTGTAACTCTAGTAATACACGTTGGTTGTTTGTTTTGAGTTTCACGGCCCTTTGAGACAGTATTTCAGTCTATATCGGGCCGTCTCCCAAAGAGAGGAAGAAAGAAGAGAGATGTGATAGCGAGAGAAAAATGTCCAAACAGCCCCACCCGCACCTACTGCAAGCACAGTAGGCCCTTGCCCCACCATTATCCAAATCAGTAGGACGCCACGGAATTGGAAGTTATACCCAGCAGCATCGCACCATCCAACCACCCCGGTAACACACTTGAGAGTCGTCAGGCTAACAGTAACGCTTTAGCTGTTGTGCACAAAACACAAGTTGGTCTGAGTCACCAATGCCCACATATGCCCTAACGCCCTTTTACGCGTCGGTAAAAGGGGCGATGGGAAATTAGCGAGCTGCCCAGTCTGGGATTAGACTCTGCATTCGTACATAAATCCCGGGCTCGAGACGCGTTGGAAGCGGGTATCTTTTCAGTCGTAAACAGCCTTTCATCGTCCTTATCTGGCTGAAATTATGTTAAAAAGGGCGTAAAATCGTGATTCATCCACCATCGACAAAAATTTATAGGTTTGATTTTCAACACATTAATCTAATAAAGGTAGCAGATCCAAATTTGTTAGCTAGTCAAAGCAGCTAACTAAACATGTTTTCAAGCGCAGAAATTGATTGACACTTCCGACAACCGATTACATCTCTCTACCGTTATATTGTAATGTGTACTCAATACAAGAGTCACAGGTCTTTGAGATGTTACAGTTATGTCTGTCACTGACCCTTTAAATCGTCTAGAGAAAGTAAACGTTGTAGACGCTCAGAGTTTGCATAATTATGAAATTTGCTGTATCGCATGGGTGAAACATTTTTTGAAATTCGGCAGATGTAAATTTTGTTGACTGCTTTATGGCGCATTAAGGGTTAACCCTTAAATTGCCAGAAAAGTAGACAATGAAGTTAACATCGGCAAATTTCAAAAAGTTTTGTCCAAGCTATATCATATTGAGACTTCAAAGACTTGAAAGCAAACAGTGAAGATCGAGATGACACATGTTTGCAAATTTGATATTTTCATTTTTGGCATTTCAAGTGCAATAAAAACATAAACTATTTATTCTGTTATAAGACAGTGGCTATCTATCTAATCTATTCTATTCTATTCTATTCTATTCTATTCTATTCTATTCTATTCTATTCTATTCTATTCTATCTGAGTTTGCTAATTTCTCTTTACTACCTTTGCTTGCTTCCTAAATTTAGAACTTAACCATTATATCTAGCTAAGCACTAGAGCAACTATATTCCTTACCAATAGTCCAACTAATACAGCCTAACTTTCAGCAAAACTTTAAATCAGAATGAAAGGATTGATGAACAGATGACCTACAAAAAAGCAAATCTATCCTATCCTATCCTATCCTAATTATATCCTATCCTATCCTATCCTATCCTATATCCTATTTCCTATCCTAATCCTAATCCTACCCCTACCCAACCCAATCCAATTCTATCTATCTATCTATCTATCTATCTATCTATCTATCTATCTATCTATCTATCTATCTATCTATCTATCTATCTATCTATCTGTCTATCTGTCTGTCTATCTATCTATCTATCTATCTATCTATCTATCTATCTGTCTGTTACCTATCCTATCCTATCCTATCCTATCCTATCTTATCTTATCTTTTTATCTTATCTTATCTTATCTTATCTTTATCTTTATCTTATCTTATCTTATCTTATCTTATCTTATCTTTATCTTTATCTTTATCCTATCTTTATCCTATCTTATCTTATCTTATCTTATCTATCTATCTATCTGTCTGTCTGTTACCTATCCTATCCTATCCTATCCTATCCTATCTAATCTAATCTAATCTAATCTAATCTAATCTAATCTATCTATCTATCTGTCTGTCTGTTACCTGTCCTGTCCTGTCCTGTCCTGTCCCATCCCATCCCATCCCATCCCATCCCATCCCATCCCATCCCATCCAATCCAATCCTATCCTATCCTATCCTATCCTATCCTATCCTATCCTATCCTATCCTATCTTATCTTATCTTATCTTATCTTATCTTATCTAATCTAATCTAATCTAATCTAATCTAATCTAATCTAATCTATCTATCTAATCTAATCTAATCTAATCTAATCTAATCTAATCTAATCTATCTATCTATCTATCTATCTATCGGTACTGAAGACGATCCTCAGGTATCAAAATCCATCTTACAACAAGATCCATCTTGTAAGACGGATCTAGATTTATGGGATGTTTTGGAAAAAAACAACATCTTATAGCTGCACTACACAAGTTTGACAACTTGGACAATTTTTGAAAGGGAAACCCCCATCTTAAAGACAAATACATGTGACATGCAGTGACTCCTTATTAAACACTGAGATCTGAGGTCCAAATGAGGGTTGGTTTTGAAAGAAAGAGATAATTTCTTTTAATTCTTCATTACATGAGACAAGCGACTACAAATATGTAATCTTAAGAGCAATTAAAATGCATATTGTATGACAGTAAAAACTGTTTTTTCTCTTTCGAAACAGCCTAAAAGCCTAAAAGTCTCAATTCATTTTATATGACAGGTCTGGATTTTATAACTGTTTATGAGGGGAAAAAAAAAAGCTTATAGCATTATTAGTATGACTGACATACATATTCAGGGGAATTTCAGAGGAGCAAAACACTAGTATCTTAAAGCCAAATCAGAGCTCCAGCATAGAAGGGAGTAACAGGGATAATTTAAGGATACTGTCCCATATTTCTCCATAAAATCATATGTTGAGACGGTTCTAATGAGGGATCACACCATATGTTTCCATTGAGAAATTAGAAAAATTATCTTCGAAAAGAATTACCTTGAAAATTCCACCTTGTCTGAAACTCTGCCAAAAGTATATGACACACTTACATGTTAATGGAATGTCTTGTTGCTAACTTTTCCTTCACAGAAAGGCCACCAGCTGGAGATTCTTTCGTGGACTCATGATCAAACTTACGAATGTTCAGTTCAATGACCATCTTACTCTTACATTTGGGACACTGTAGTATCGGCGAAGACGTCTTGGATTTCTGAGGCTTGAAAAACTGGTGCTGGCATTTTAGACACTGGAAAAACATGTCATTGTCAGAAAATATACTGTAAATTAATAAAAAAAATTAAGAATATCTGAAAAATAGATATTTTCTTTTTTCCTTTTATTTATTCCCTTTGTGTCAAAAATAGCCATCAGAGGAGATGGCAAATCCCCCGACCGAAGACCCCCATGGTCCTTGGTAACAAGGGTGCACTTCAAAACACATATTAGTAATATATTGTCATTCTTTTATGCTTCTGATTGACATTAACTGTTAACAGATGCATGATTATCTAACAGTCAGACAAAAACAGTATGCTTGACTGCTACAAAGAGGTAATATCTCAAACAGCCACCATATACACAAATGCATAGCATACGATACATTCAACTTTCAAAATGTGTGAATAACTACTAAAGTACAAGCCCTACAAACCTACTTTTGAGCTCTCTAGTAAGTGAATTTGGACAAAGAATCCAAATCTGGAGAAAAAAAAAATTATTTTTTTTTTGGGGGGGGGGGGGGGGGGGGGGGGTGCGGGGAGGAGGGGGGGGTGCGGGAATGTGGAGGGGTCAGAGAGAGTTAGGAACACTCATGAGATATCGCAGCATGATCATCAATATTCTAAAAGGTACACGGTTATTCAAGTTCTGGAGCTGGCCAGGGTTATACAGATATGGAGCAGAGACTCAAACAGCAGCTCAAACTACCAAAGGGAAATAACTCACAAAGTATAAAAGCAAGAGTTATCATTCATGTATGAGACAAATTGTCATGACCTGTTCTGCATATCTGTGAAGTATCATGAAAATATTTCAAAAGGTATTCAAGCTATGGAGCAGACACCTAAAATCATCAAAGGGAAATAACCCAAAAAGTAAGAAAGCAAGAGTTGTCATTCTTGTTAGCGACACATCATCATGACCTGTTCTACATATCCTTGAAGTATCATGAAAATATTCCAAAAGGTATTCAAGTTACAGAACGGACACGAAATCACACCTTAAACCACTAAGGGGAAATAACTCAAAAAGTAAGAAAGCAGGAGTTGTCATTCTTGTTCGTGACACATCGTCATGACCTGTTCTACATATCTATGAAGTATCATGAAAATATTCCAAAAGGTATTCAAGTTATAGAGCGGACACGAAATCATACCTAAAATAATCAAGGGGAAATAACTCAAAAAGTAAGAAAGCAAGAGTTGTCATTCTTGTTCGCGACACACCGTCATGACCTGTTCTACATATCTGTGAAGTATCATGAAAATATTCCAAAGGGTATTTAAGTTATAGAGCGGACACGAATCTGCCAAAAAATCACACCTAAAACTATCAAGGGGAAATAACTCAAAAAGTAAGAAAGCAAGAGTTGTCATTCTTGTTCGCGACACATCGTCATGACCTGTTCTACATATCTGTGAAGTATCATGAAAATATTCCAAAGGGTATTCAAGTTACAGAGCGGACACGAATCTGCCAAAAAAATCACCAAAGGGGAGATAATTCAAAAAGTACAATAGCAAGAGTTACCATTCTTGTACGCGACACATCGTCATGACCTGTTCTACATAACTGTGAAGTATCATGAAAATATTCCAAAGGGTATTCAAGATATAGAGCGGACAAGAAAAATGTTTACGGACGGACGGACGGACGGACAGACGGACGGACGGACGGACGGACGGACGGACGGACGGACGGACGCCAGGCTCATCGCTATATCCCCCGATCCTTTCGGTCGGGGGATAATCGCTATATCCCCCGATCCTTTCGGTCGGGGGATAAAAATTTAGTATTTAATGCTTCACAAGATATAAACTTATAGCCCAAAAGAATAACAGCAGCTGAATTTGTAAAAAGTGACGATCAAGATTAGTAGGCTCTTCCTGAGCCTCCTCATCTGGATCTACACTTTCTGCCCTCTTGTCTTTTGATTCTTAATACGAATGGCCTGGACGGAACATTTTTCTGAAGACAGAGTATGGAAATCATACACAAATTTGCAAAAAATGTCCATGACAGCCTATCTAAATAAAGCAAAACAGAATAAATTTAGTTTATATACGAGTCGCGAAACGAGGAAACAAACAAAGTGGTTATGCTCCCAGCGAAGACTCATCAGCCTGGGCATCCACCCAATCTGATCAGAGACTTTGTTGTGTGCTTATAGGGTAGCTAAGGGACTAAGCTAGTTCCATGCGGACAGCAAAGACTCTGATCAGACTGGGCAGATGCCCCGGTTGATCTGAGTCTTCAAAGGGAGCACATGCCACTTTGTTGGTTTTGTCATGTCGCTGCTCATATGTAATACAATACCTCCACTAATTCTTTCATCTGAGTCTGGAGTTCTTTAGCTCGGATATGTTTCTCTATTAAGGCTTCAAATTCCTGCAAAGATTCAAGGTATAACTGAGGAGAGTACAATGTATAACTTTGGAGGAGAGACATCATTAATACAAACTGCACAAACAGGGATGATTAAGATCAGCCTGCACATTATTGCAGCCTAATGTGAATCTTTACTGCATGAGTAGTCCATGGCTCCTGATAATGGAATCAAAACATGAAGACAGATCAAACTTATACTAAAGGTAAATATGTACACTTTCACGTGGGAAACAACTCTGCCATTTTGGTTTTTGTCTCCCTTCTCAGTTGGGAACAAATCCCCTGGCAGCAAATTCTTTCCTAAAGAGCAGACCCATTATCAATAGGCATCGCCATCCTCGGAAGCAAACAGGAAGTCATAGAAGTTATTTTCCTTTGAAAAACTGGCGGTAAAACTCACTTTAACAGAGGCGGATCCAGGAATTTTGGATAGGGAGTTCAAATGAGCTGAGGGGGGTTCGATTTATGCAGTTTGACCCATTTTTCCTGAAATTCCTCATGAAAATAAGAAAATTTGGGCTGAGAAGGGGGTTCGTTTGAACCCCTCGAACCCCCTCTGGATCCGCCACTGCTTTAAGGACTGGCAGGCCTAATGTGCTCTCAAACATCTTTTGTCTTTTTCTCAGTTCAAATCATTTTTGTTTATAAATAAATTTCATGCCTTTTATTGCCTTGCTAATATATAAACTGTAACCCCTAACAGAATTGTGTAATGCCACCAATGAAATTGTAATTATGAGCCAGCAGACATGAAAGTCCCCATATTTATCTATGTCCACATTTATACTCTTTCTATACTCTGGTTTCAAAGGTTCCAGAATTATTAACCTTATTTTCATGTGAAGCAAAACTGAGTATGCTCAATTCCACTGAGCATGAAAGGAAGTTTGGTAATCTCAGGGCCATGTTGAAACTGGCCCAGAGGTTATAAAACTTGAGTACAATCTCAAACTCAAAATAAAGCACACTGATTGGCTGCTTCTGAGCACATGCTCGGAAGCAGCCAATTAGTGTGCTTTATTTTGAGTTTGAGATTAGTCTCAAGTTTTATAACCTTGAACCCTGGTTAACCTACCTGCGCAAAACTATCATCCTCCATGGCATATTTCCTCTGCCTCATATCTTTTCTGATATAATCAAAATCCAGAGTCACTACTGGCATCAACACCCTCCCAATAATGTCCCGCCCTGTTAGAGGCTCCTCACTGAGTTTCTTGGACTGGAGGCACTTCAGGTCCAACATCTCACATTTCTGACCATTCAGGTTCTTCTCCGTGATGTAGCGGTCATTGACAGTGATAAACATTTGTTTCATGTCCTGGTCAGGCAGCATTACTATGAACGGGGCACTTTCCTCACCTAAATGTAACAGTTGTATTACAATTTGTCTGCCTGTATGAGGGGACAATCCACAAGCTTTAGTATGTGGATGGTACAACTATGTCTACATTAGTGGACCTTGCACATTATGAAATATTTTGTGCTAAAATACCGTATATGCAGTAATTTTCCAGGGTTCCAATTTTCGCAGTTAAGGGTCGAAAACATAAACAAAAATTTTCGCAATTTTTAATTTTCGCTGTTAGCACCATGCGCAAAAAGCAAAACTATGAGTCAGTTCGTTCATGCCGCAGGTCTATGAAAGAACTGGCTCAAGTGAAAAATACCAGCAACTACGGAAGCAAACAGTAACAAAATATATAAACACTGTGTCTACTGAAGACACTTTGTAAGAAACTGGAAATTATTTGCGATTTTAAAATTCGCAGTTTCTCAGTGACCGCAAAATACCGCAAAAATGGAACACTGCAAAAAAATACCTTGTATACGGTATGTGTTTTCTGACAAGGATGATATGTAAAAGCGAGTTACAATTAAATCTTGACAAAACCTTCAGATGGCAAAACTTTTTAAAAGGTGTATTAGAATTGTAAAAACCTTCACCAACTTGCCTACATGTGGAGTCTAAAATAACCAATCTAGAAGATTTTAACCCTTAAGGTGCCAATAGCAAAAATTGTTGAACTTGCAAACAACACAGATCCAGGTGAGGTGGCTTGATATGATATAGCTTGGATGAGACATTTTTTTTTAAATTTTGCAGACATGCAGTTGTTTATTTTGTCATGCTTTTTTACATTTTACATTTTAGGTGACTACTATCCTATAAAGTTACCTTCTTGTAAAAGCGGCAGTCAAACAAGGAGGTGTATTCAGACACCTTTACTTTTCTCTTGATGTGTTTCATTTTGTCACAAACTAAGCAGACCAGTCTGTGGATCTGTACTACCTAGTAATTTAAAGATCTTCAATCCTTGCAAATAAATTTCAGTATTTCTTCACTTAAAAGAAATTAATAGGTTTTTCCCTTCAAAAACAATCCAAAAAATCTAGATCTGTCCTCTAGTGGACAGATCTAGATCGTTGGGATTGTTTTGGTAGGGAAAACCCCATATCATAGCAGAATTTCATACAACTGATTAAGATATCTGGGTCATTCTAGAAAGGGGGAGCCCCCATCTTTTAGCTGAATAAATATGGTCAATATAATTGGGCACACTTTCAGAGAAGGTAACTCTATCAGTTTACTTTTTACTTCCTTTCTGAAAGGAGGTCACTTCTTGAAGAAACAGAATTTGCTCCTATAGGATTAAATTCTTTCCTTCATATGTAAATCCCTTTTTGGACAGGTTTTGTGCCCTTGGTAAACAAGAGGAAGTGACAAAAACTGTCTTCCTTTACAAAATAGTGGGGAAACATGGATGTGTACCCATACACTTTACAAATTCTCAAAATCTTGTCATTACAAATCGTAAAACATCTCAAAATTCTGAGCTTAAAGAATGACAAGATTATACAGCAGGTATTGCTATAGAATAAGCTGAAATGACATCTGTTATAATCATACATTTGAGAATGTCACCAAAACAGGCACCTTTAAAAAATTGTGTTTTAACCATACAATCTGCATTTTTTTCAAAATTCCATGTATTGTTGATACAAACATAGATGAATGATTTAGCTGTTTTATGTCCCTTTAAAAGAATTTCAGTCATATTGAGCAAATGGAAAGGTGATGATGTAAGGCTGTGTGCCATGGATCCCTGTTTATGGTTGAAAAGAATTCCAGCTTATTTGGATTCAAACTCTGCCTGATAGCTTAGAAGGCCAGCGCTTAACCAACTGAGCTGCAGAGGCTCCTCTGATATGAGCAAGGAAGAATTCAGAGGAATTTTTCTGAAACAACATTGGAGATGTGTCTGCTGATCAGGGTGTTGATCCCACAAGGACTAAAAACCTTTTTCTGTATACATACCATAATATTCCTCCTGCTGACTCTCAGACCTGCCCCACTCTACCCCATGGGGCTGTACCACAGGGTCCGGACTCTTTACCGTTGATTCCTGTCTAACCAGTGGTGTTGCCTGTCTCAGAGAATAAATATCGGTCATTGGACTGATCTCTGTTATTGGGGGTGAGAGTATAGAGCCTGTTTCCTTTTTCTTCATTTCTTCAACAACTTCTGAAGACCAAAATTATGAAAGTTAAGGTAAAACACATTTTCATATTTACCTCTCTCTCCTCAATGGGGGGTCAGATTTGCTGAAAACCTCATCTCATTACTGAATAGATAAGGTACACAACAGTCCCAGCAGGCACATGACGTCAAAATGACGTTGTTCTGACGCTGATGCGATTACGTCACATCGACGTCATTTTAACTACATGTGCCTGCTGGGGTTATAAAGAAACCTTTTCAATCCATCAATTTCGTCCACCAGTTGAATATTAAGTTGCTAATTCTGACTTTGAAACAATAGGAATCTTTCAATATCACTGGACTACAATGTAACTGCATTTTCCCTCCCCCCCCCCCCTCCCCCTCTTTTTTTTTTTTTTTTTTTTTTTTGGTAGTTTTGAAATAGACCAGATCAAGTAGTGAATTGTTGGGTAATAATTAACAATCCTGGGGGCACTTGTAAAGTAGATCATATCACAAGCGCAAAGCAGGAGTGATATACCTACAACAGCCGAGTGACAGTGCATTATTACTCACATATTCACCGCTGGAGCTGAACTAATTCGATTTTAACACTCAAACACTTTGAAAAGAAAATTCTCACCCTCTCAAATTCTCCCAACTTTTCTGTTAGTGTGAGCATGATCCTGTGAATATTTTTCACTTTAAAAAACTAAAACACAAAAATACTTCATAGCTTCTACAGACACACTGTGTTTGAATTGTCTGTATTCCTTCTTCTTGTTCAGTGGAATGTCACAATCACCACCATATTGAAACAAGACTTGCCTATATACAGGACCTCTTGCCTGATTCACTCTTCCCCATTGTATCAAAAACTTTAACCTTAAATTGTACGGGTACAACTACATGTTTTTCTGCCATTTTTACAAAGGGAAATAACGTTTGTGGCTTTTTGTAAGCTTCCTATTTGTCTATTTCTTCTTCCATTGGCAATAAAACCCTCTGAAGATTCTACTCTTACAGGAAAAAAGTTCGCTCCTAGAGGAAACAAATTCTTTCCTTATGGTTAACCTTATGGAGAAGGGAGCCAAAAATGAAAGTGGCAGAGTTGTTTCCCCTGAAAGTGTACCCATACACCTTAAACATCCAAATATGGAAGCTGGTCCTTCATGAACTTCATACAGGTGAGCTAAAACTCAATAAAAGATTGGACTGATGTTGACTCAAAATTCCTCTGCCCTCTCCTAAACACCATCTTTACCAAAAATACTTATAAACCTTTATCATAGCTATGCAACAAAATCAATGCCATTGATTTTGTTGCATAGCTATGTTACAGGTTTAATGCCATTGATTTTGTTGCATAGCAATGTTAAAGGTTTACTGCCATTTTTTTGTTGCATAGCAATGTTAAAGGTTTACTGCCATTTTGTTGCATAGCTATGTTAAAGGTTTACTGCCACTGATTTTGTTGCATAGCTATGTTGAAAGTTTACTGCCATTGATTTTGTTGCATAGCTATGTTAAAGGTTTATAGATTTATTATGGGATTTACCTGTTTTCTCTGTCTGCTGTTTTGTGTCAGTCTGTGCTTCATTCTCTGTCTTATCAGTATCAGCCTTTGGTTCATCTGTAACAATAACTCTCTCTTTACTTTCATTAGGTTCTTTGGTTATTTCCCCTTCTTTGGACTGCTCGTCTGTCTCTTTGGACTGCTCATCTGTCTTTTTAGTCTCTTCCTCTAACTTATCCACAGATAATCTTCCCTGGTCAGCCAATAAAGCCTTCAACCAGTCATCTTTGTAATGTTCTCTCATGATCTCATATTTTCTCTTCTCACTCTCAATTCTCTCCAACTCTTTGGGGTCTTCAACATATGACCCCGTCGGAGAAGTCTCTGTCAGAAGGAAAATATAACATCAATATGAATTTAAGCACTGCCATTGATGTGACACCCTCTTTGTTGTAGGCACAATCATCCTGCTCTATCATTAATAGAGGGAAACAAACACTTTTTATAACATATCTCTAGACATACTCTAACATTCATGACAATTCCCTTAACCACTGAAAAAAATTGCAGCTTATAGCTGTTTTTCATTGTCAGCTATAAGCTGCAATTTTGTTTCAGTGGTTAACCCTTAATGTGCCAAGCAGACGACAAAATTTACATCTGCAGAATTTCAAAAAATGTCTCGTCCAAGCGATATCATATTGAGAATTTGAACACTAGAGGGCAAACAGTTTTGATTCAGATGAGGTGGCTCATTATGAGCCACCTCATTTGGATCTACACTGTTTGCCAATTCAACAATTTTAATTTTTGGTGCATTAAGGGTTAAGAGAATTGTCTCGAATGTTAGAGAATGCCTTGAGATTTGTTATAAAAAGTGTTTGTTTCCCTCTATCAATGATATGCCAAAAATACAACAACATATTCTGAATATGATCACCCTTAAAGTGAATGGATATGTCTAACTTGCAAGATGGGCCAGCTGCCATTTACAGATACTGAATAAATAGAGGATCTTACATGAGTGCTCATGTATCTTACATGAGTGCTAACGTATTATTGAATTTATTAAACGAGTTGGGGAAAAAGATAAGATGCCAGGCTATGCCGAGCAATCATCTTATCGGTCTTCTCCAACAAGTTTAATAAATTCAATAATACATGAACACGAATGCATGATTCTATTTATCATATGACACTAAAATCGTGTTTTTCTTAGTAAATTTTGCGCTAAAACGGCACGATTTCGCCATTAGAAAACGCGACGTTCTTATGGACGTCAACACATAACGTAACGACGTAATTTGCATATTTAATCCACTAGTGGATTATCATTTTTAATGCATGGCTTTATTACACTCTCAGATTCGACGTCATATGATAATATTGACTATTTATGCCTAAACAATGATTACTTATCAACTTGTTATAAAATGTAATTTCAGACTGTTTGTATTTTTTCTTTCGGATCCATGCAGAATGCAATATTGTTAAATATCTAATATTTTTTAGTAACTGGACACCTAAAAACAATTAATTTTCCATTTGTTCCAAACTGCAAAATTAATGGTTTTATGTGTCAATATCTAAGTACACTGCAAGAAAATCTTACAATCTCACTCCACAAAGCTGACTTTGGCTGTGCAGATGGGGATTTTTGTGTGTGATTAGCAAGGACTGGTGAGCCCGTGTATTCATGTATGGCCAATAAGGTTCATTCTTGCTTGCTATGCACATGTTGATTCATAGGAAGCACAGGTGGTTTTTTTTTCGAAGCAAACTAGCCTCAACAACAGATGCATGCAGATCTGAATATTCACTATTTGCACACCATATGAGGTGCTTTTCTTAATGCCATGGCTACGGAGACCAAGACAGTATTCTTACTTCCTGATTCAACTGCAGATTCTTCCACTTGGCTGTCCTCAATATCAGCAATAACAACAGTCCTCGATTTACTGCCTACACGCTTATGTCCCTTTTTTCTTTTGACTGACAGTCTAGTATTATCCACACTGCCAGACGAGTCCACATTATCACTAAAGGCACTGTTTCCCGTACTAGGTACTTCCTCTATAACAACGCTAGAGTTACTTTCTCTTTTGAAGCTCTTATTAAACTGAGATTCCTTAAGTAACTGAAAAAAAAGAATTATTTACATGCAGCCTAAAACTCTAAATATTGGAATAGAAAGTTCTGAGCAAACAGTGCAGACCAAGATCAAACTGCTCCTACAGGAGCAAAACACTATGTGCCAAATTCAAGTTGCATTTAAAACACCACCTGTGGGTTATACCACAAATCATTTCACAAATAATAATGCAAAATAAATCTTGTTCAGAGAGTACCGGTATCTGAGATTTTAAAGTGACATGAAACTGGACAAAATCTGTAACTCAATCTAAAAAAAGAACTCCACAGAGGGCTGTGTTGCATCTGTCTGCAAACTGTCACAAAACAGAGCTAAACGAGACTACTCAACTTAATTTTACGCCACTGACGCCACCGCTGGTACTGCCAGAATAGTAATACAGTCGAAACTGTGAACAAAGGCCAGCCATGGGAAAAAAACAAAATTGGCCGTTGTTTACAGGTGGCCGTTGTTCAAAGATTCAATAATTTAACGATTTTGATCGACTCACAGGTAAATGTAAACTTCGTTGGAGATTTTTTTTGCGCGCTTTTGTTTGAAGGCAAGTGTTAATATTTTCTCGTGTTTTTTTGCACGTGCGTGAAATTAATATTCAAAGTGCATAAATACCATTAAAATACTCCAGAAAATATATTTCCGAAATATTACCGTTACTATAGGTTTAAATTCTGTAGTAATTTGTTCTCAATATACACACACTTATCGGTAATAAGACTTTTGCTTTCACGGTTGATGCACACGACCTTTCAACGCTACGTTCGATTGACTGATTTAATCAGTTACACATGATTAATTATCCGTTGACTAAGCATACTGTATAAGACATGATTAGCCAAATAAAACTGACCTCAATTACCTTACAGAAATTAACACTTATAGAATCAAACACATTATGCGCTATTAAATTGCGTAGAATACATTTTGTTACATAAATTATACTGCACCTGAAAAACAATAATCTGTCTAGTGCTAAAAATAGATTAGGAAACACAAAAACACATGTGTCTGAAAGTGAAACTGTGTTTCAACACAAGAACTGGCGGTATTCGGAGAAATTAGCGCGTCTTGGGATGGATTTGGATGACTGTTGTTTGCAGTGGACTGCTATTCCCGGTAATTTAACCAGGAAATTCGACAGGAGGAATTCGAACTGACCCTTGTTTACAGGAGACCGTTATTCCGAGGTGACCCTAAGCAGAGGTTCCACTGAACTTATGTCTCGCTTCTGCAAGTCACAGACAAGATAAAAAATTAAATTGTCCAAGGGTAGATAACTCTGACCTTGAAGTATTTGTCTCAAGTATAATAGGGGGATACTCTTAAAGAAAGTAATTTGCTCCCAAAAGGAGCAAATTCTTTTAACTAGGAGATGGGATTTGCTGACAAGGGAACCTTAAACTGTTAAGCAGAAATTTCTCTCTTGCAAGAAAAAGAGGAAAAACTACAGGGTGTGCAATATACTCTAAAACTAGAAATTGTGTTTGTGAAACACTTTCCCCCCAACCATATGCTTGCTTCTAAAGGTGTCAAACTTTAGAATGTCTAAGTCTGAAAAGGAGTTACCTAATCTTTATTAAAATATTAAACACATCAAGAACTACTGTTAAACAAACAAGAGCTGTCGCCTGACAGCATAGCTCGCCTGAATTGGTGCTTGCCCATCACACAGCCGCTATGGTGGTGTGCACTCTATGCATAAAACTTCAGGCAAGCATGTCCATAATGAAAACACATTTATAAACAAAAGCTATCTCAGAAATAAGTCTTAAAAAAAAATTAAAATAAAAAGAAAATGAAATGAAATTTCAAAGTCCATGAGCTTGAGGTAAAAAAACTGACGGGTAGGGGGAAGGGGAGAGGGGAGGAGGAGGGGGGGGGGGGGGGGGCTTCTAGGATGTATCAAAACCCTGAACCATTATCTAACATCAGTCCAAGTATTAGTATCAACTGATTCCATCATCGTGGCACTGTGAAATTATGTCTTCATAAATATAAAACTTTAACCAAAATCTTTAAGACAAAATTCTAAGTCGATGACCTTGACTTCAAGGTCATCCAGTGGGGTAAGTATAAGGTGTTTTGTAAAAACTCAAAATAGAGTCTAACATCAGTTCAAGTATAAACTAAATCTCTGCAAAGCATTATGAATCAGTATGCAATTACAAAACTTTAAAAAAGACAAAAAATTCCCAAGTCCCTGACCTTGACATCAAGATCACTGAGCGGGGTTGGGGTAGTACTCTGTAGATCTAACTACAGTGCAAATATAAAAAGAATTCATCTATGGGTTCAGGAGATATGTGTCTTTAAAAAACTTTAACCAAAACATCCAATCAATAAAAAGACAATATTCTAAGTCCATGACCTTGACATCAAGGTCACAGAGGGGGGTGGGGGTAGTACCTTCAAAAACTTTAGACCAATATCTAACTTTAATGCAAGTATCAAAGGAATCCATCCATGGGTTAAGGAGATATTGGGCTTTATAAAACTTTAACCAAAACATCCAGTCCAAAAAAAATACCAATTTTCTAAGTCCATGACCTTGACATCAAGGTCACGGAGTGGGGTGGGGGTGGTACTCTGTTAAACCTTAGACCAATATCTAACTACAGTGCAAGTATCAAAAGAATCCATCCATGGGTTAAGGAGATATAAGTCTTTAAAAAACTTTAACCAAAACATCCAATCCGAACGCCGACGCGGACGCTGACGCGGACGCGGACGCTGACGCCGACGCCGTGGTGACAACAATAGCTCTTCCTGAACTTTCGTTCAGGCGAGCTAAAAATCAGCTTCCTAGATCAAGTAATTCAGAAGTTGGAAAAATGACAAATTCAAACAAGGGCCAAAACTCCATAAACATTTACAGAATTGTCCAAAAAGTTAATCAGGTAATCTACTCCTAATACCCAATCAGCATACCAAATATCAAGGCCATAGCTCAAATACTTTTAATACCTCTATAATTAATGAATGAAGAGTTACCTAACCTGTACTAAAGTATCAAACTCATAAAGGACTACTACTATTCCACAAATCAGCTTCCTAGCTCAAGCGATTCAAAAGTTGGAAAAATGCCAAATTCAACCAAGGGCCATAACGCCATCAAAACTTTATGGAATTCTCCCCAAAGTTGATCAGGTAATCTACTCCTCATATCCAACCAGTATACCAAATATCAAGGCCATAGCTAAAATACTTGCTAACAAGATGGTTATCTCATTTTTTTAAAAAAGGCATAACTCCAAAACAGGGGCATAACTAGGAAAAGAAAACAATACAAGTCAGCTAATTTTCCGCAAGGAATCCATATATGAAATTTCAAAACCCTATGCCTGGTGGTTCTTGAACTCAGTAGCTGCATAAGTACTGAACATCAGGGGAAGTAACTCAGTAAATAATGAATGCAGAGTTACCTAACTTGTACTAAAGTATTTAGCACATCAAGAACTACTATTATACCAAAAATCAGCTTCCTAGCTCAAGCGATTCAAAAGTTGGAAAAATGCCAAATTCAAATAAGGGCCATAACTCCATCAATATTTTATGGAATTGTCTCAAAAGTTAATCAGGTAATCTACTCCTCATACCCAATCAGTATACCAAATATCAAGGCCATAGCACAAATACCTTTAGAGATATCTTGCTAACAAGATAATCATCTCATTTTTCTAAAAGGGGCATAACTCCAAAAAGGGGGCATAACTGGGATAAGAAAAAAAATACGGGTCAGCTAATTTTCCACAAGGAATCCATATATGAAATTTCAAAATCCTATTCCTTATGGTTCCTGAACTCAGTAGCTGCATAAGTACTGAACATCAGGGGAAGTAACTCAGTATACAATGAATGCAGAGTTACCTAACTTGTACTAAAGTATTTAACACACCAAGAACTACTACTATACCAAAAATCAGCTTCCTAGCTCAAGCGATTCAAAAGTTGGAAAAATGCCAAATTCAAACTACTAGGATGTAGGGCTACTAGGATGTATCAAAACCCTGAACCATTATCTAACATCAGTCCAAGTATTAGTATCAACTGATTCCATCATCGTGGCACTGTGAAATTATGTCTTCATAAATATAAAACTTTAACCAAAATCTTTAAGACAAAATTCTAAGTCGATGACCTTGACTTCAAGGTCATCCAGTGGGGTAAGTATAAGGTGTTTTGTAAAAACTCAAAAAAGAGTCTAACATCAGTTCAAGTATAAACTAAATCTCTGCAAAGCATTATGAATCAGTATGCAATTACAAAACTTTAAAAAAGACAAAAAATTCCCAAGTCCCTGACCTTGACATCAAGATCACTGAGCGGGGTTGGGGTAGTACTCTGTAGATCTAACTACAGTGCAAATATAAAAAGAATTCATCTATGGGTTCAGGAGATATGTGTCTTTAAAAAACTTTAACCAAAACATCCAATCAATAAAAAGACAATATTCTAAGTCCATGACCTTGACATCAAGGTCACAGAGGGGGGTGGGGGTAGTACCTTCAAAAACTTTAGACCAATATCTAACTTTAGTGCAAGTATCAAAGGAATCCATCCATGGGTTAAGGAGATATTGGGCTTTATAAAACTTTAACCAAAACATCCAGTCCAAAAAAAATACCAATTTTCTAAGTCCATGACCTTGACATCAAGGTCACGGAGTGGGGTGGGGGTGGTACTCTGTTAAACCTTAGACCAATATCTAACTACAGTGCAAGTATCAAAAGAATCCATCCATGGGTTAAGGAGATATAAGTCTTTAAAAAACTTTAACCAAAACATCCAATCCGAACGCCGACGCGGACGCTGACGCGGACGCCGACGCTGACGCCGACGCCGTGGTGACAACAATAGCTCTTCCTGAACTTTCGTTCAGGCGAGCTAAAAATCAGCTTCCTAGATCAAGTAATTCAGAAGTTGGAAAAATGACAAATTCAAACAAGGGCCAAAACTCCATAAACATTTACAGAATTGTCCAAAAAGTTAATCAGGTAATCTACTCCTAATACCCAATCAGCATACCAAATATCAAGGCCATAGCTCAAATACTTTTAATACCTCTATAATTAATGAATGAAGAGTTACCTAACCTGTACTAAAGTATCAAACTCATAAAGGACTACTACTATTCCACAAATCAGCTTCCTAGCTCAAGCGATTCAAAAGTTGGAAAAATGCCAAATTCAACCAAGGGCCATAACGCCATCAAAACTTTATGGAATTCTCCCCAAAGTTGATCAGGTAATCTACTCCTCATATCCAACCAGTATACCAAATATCAAGGCCATAGCTAAAATACTTGCTAACAAGATGGTTATCTCATTTTTTTAAAAAAGGCATAACTCCAAAACAGGGGCATAACTAGGAAAAGAAAACAATACAAGTCAGCTAATTTTCCGCAAGGAATCCATATATGAAATTTCAAAACCCTATGCCTGGTGGTTCTTGAACTCAGTAGCTGCATAAGTACTGAACATCAGGGGAAGTAACTCAGTAAATAATGAATGCAGAGTTACCTAACTTGTACTAAAGTATTTAGCACATCAAGAACTACTATTATACCAAAAATCAGCTTCCTAGCTCAAGCGATTCAAAAGTTGGAAAAATGCCAAATTCAAATAAGGGCCATAACTCCATCAATATTTTACGGAATTGTCTCAAAAGTTAATCAGGTAATCTACTCCTCATACCCAATCAGTATACCAAATATCAAGGCCATAGCACAAATACCTTTAGAGATATCTTGCTAACAAGATAATCATCTCATTTTTCTAAAAGGGGCATAACTCCAAAAAGGGGGCATAACTGGGATAAGAAAAAAAATACGGGTCAGCTAATTTTCCACAAGGAATCCATATATGAAATTTCAAAATCCTATTCCTTATGGTTCCTGAACTCAGTAGCTGCATAAGTACTGAACATCAGGGGAAGTAACTCAGTATATAATGAATGCAGAGTTACCTAACTTGTACTAAAGTATTTAACACACCAAGAACTACTACTATACCAAAAATCAGCTTCCTAGCTCAAGCGATTCAAAAGTTGGAAAAATGCCAAATTCAAACAAGGGCCATAACTCCATCAATATTTTACGGAATTGTCTCAAAAGTTAATCAGAAAATCTACTCCTCATACCCAATCAGTATACCAAATATCAGGGCCATAGCTCAAATACTTTTTGAGATATCTTGCTAACAAGATATTTATCTCATTTTTCTAAAAGGGGCATAACTCCAAAAAGGGGCATTACTGCGAATAGAAAAAAATATGTGTCCGCTAATTTTCCATGAGGAATCCATATATGAAATTTCAAGACCCTAGCTTGCAGGGTTCTAAAGTTACAGCAATCATGAAAAGTGTGACGCACACACACACACGGACAAGCCAAAAGCAATATGCCCCACCAACTTTTTCAAAGTTGGGGGCATAACAAGCAACTCATTGTCTTCATGTTGTTTTGGAACAGACAAGTCTTTGCAAACAGTGCAGACCCAGGAGCTGTCTAATCAGGATCTACATTGTTTGCAATTTCATCTGCATCTTTTAGACACATTATTTCATAGTAAAAGCAAACTGTCCCATTTTTATGACAATTTTGGTAATTGTGTTAGGTGTCCCAATTTTTAAGAGTTTTATGTAATCATTCTTTATTATGTGTGTAATTAAAAGTACTCACCGAAATTTCCTGAGCGCTGAGCCTGAGGCCATCTAAGAAAAATATGCCATGAGTGATAGTTGGTGAGAGCTGCTCCACTGTTTTTGTCCGGTGATTCCATTTGTACGATAGGGGATTACCAGTCAGACATAACTGAAATCCAATATTGTAAAATTTTAAGCACTAGGTCTGAGCAAATATTACTAACCCAGATCAGACTGCTCTTAAAGGAACAGTCTCATCAGTGTATATATGTTTGCCATTTCTTAGATGCACTGTAAACCAATCTGTTCCATTTTTCTGACAATTACGGTAATTACTTAGGTGTCTCAATTTATAGAATTTTTAGAGTACTCTGAGAGCAGTCAGTCAGAGATTCTAATGACTGATCAACAGCTGGATTGATAGATCTACATGTATAGAGAAACAGAAAGTTTTGAGATATTTTTTGCATAATTTTTTCATATGTCATATGTTATGGCCCCAAAGTGCCTCACAAATGTTGTGCCTGAAGTTCTAATAAAGGGACACTAAATTTATTATCACGATAAATGAATGGAAATTATCTCTGAATCATCATCACAAATCACTCTAATATGGAAATCTAGGCCTACAACCAGGTCTGTAGACTGGTAGATGAATATCTTAACCCTTAAAACACCAAAAATGATTTTTTTTTATTTTGCAAACAGTGTAGATCCAGATGAGGTGGCTCATAATGAGCCACCTCATCTGAATCTAGAATGTTTGTCCTATAGTCTTTGAATTCTCAATATGATATCGCTTGGACAAAACAATTTTTGAAATTTCTGCAGACGTAAATTTTGTCGTCTGCTTTTTCGCACATTATTGGGTTAAATAAAATATTTAAGACAGACATGTGACAGTAAAGTCAGCATAAAGTTTATAAATGTCATAGCAATAACTAACAGATTACACTTTCAAGTGCTGTATTTATTTGGCTGTAAAGCAAGATTTCTCCTTTAAACAGTACAACAAATATGTTAATGAATTGTTTGTAATTTGGCTATTCAATATGTTCTTTTCCAAAAAAAATCCTGACAGCAATCCCAAAAATTAAGATCCGTCTTGAAAAAACCCTATCTTCAGGTTGATTAAAAAAAGTATATACAGACCATATTTGACTTTGAAAACACAATCCCTTTATTCCTACTATTGAACTTCTGTAGAATAAAGCATTCTTATAAATAAACCTTGGCTCTCTTTTAATTTGATTTTTGCTACTGTACATTCTCAGAGCTGCCAATAAATAGCATTAACATGGATAATTTTGAAATAGGGATACTTTTCCATATATCCCCATCAAAACATAAATTGTGACCCATCATTAGAACCATCTCATCAAGAAATTATCTCGGAATTATCTTCAATTATCTCCAGCTCTGTTATTAATAGTGCTGTGCACCACCATCTCCAATTTTCTAAATAAGGCTGTACTCACAATCATCAACTTTTTAAGGTTTGAGACAGCCACCAGACATTGGTGATCTACCAGCAAATTGTGAGCAAGATCTAATTCTTCAAGGGCAGTTAACTCCTCTATTCCTGTAAACGGAAAAATAAATTATATTTGTTTTAAAATGTATCATAAATACTAACTTAGTAAACAATATAAGCTTGGGATTAGAACCAAAGCTAAAGGCTTATACAATTCTTCTCCCAATAAAGGGAAAACTGATCTTCATCACAGTGACAAAAACATGTGGCATGACTTTAAATATGTGAACAGTCTGACCTGAGTTGGCCTTTTGCTTTTAAAGCAAAAAGGAACATCTGGGCAAACAGAGTATTTCAGTAGGATTCCACTTGCACCAGAGACTGAGAACAGCAGGGTAACAGATAACACTGGAGATTTTCAGACTGATCCACATACCCGAAAGTGCTTAAGTACCTGATACCATTAATTTTCCGCTTGTCCCAAATGGAAAATTAATGGTCTTTATAGAGTCCCAATATTTAAGCACTTGAGGGTACATGCCAAATGCAGAAGTCCAGGAGGTAAATGTTGGTTTTGTTGAACATACTTCTACGATAATTTTATTCATTGTATTCTTATGGATCAGCAAAGCAAAAATGAGTGATAATTGCTTTCAACAATACAGATTGTGACAGATAATACAATGCTCCCATCCTGTAAAGTATAGCATAATATAATAAAAAGACTGCACTGTACCTTCTATATTATCTAAACTATTGTTTCTCAGAACAAGGGTCTTCAGGACTACTTTTGTGGAGGAGGAAAACTGAGGTACTGTGGTCAGCTGGTTAAAGCCTAGATTAATCCGCAGTAAATCAGTTAAATTCTGAAAAACAAAAAAATCATGAAAATCTTGTGAGTTTTATTTTACATATAAAGCATACAAAAAATGGCTCTGGCTTGCCTTTTGGCAGGGGTTGGGACTGTAGGAGGATGGCGAGAAGATAGCAGAATTCAGCACTCTTCTATAGTGAGGATTAAATTAACTGTCCAGCTGAGCCATGAACAGTCATGATTGTTTATAAAATTACCGTAAAATTCTAAATATTGGGACACCAAAAATAATTACCATAACTGTCCTAAAATTGGAACACCTTGGTTTTACAGTGCAGTAATGTGTCCAAAAAATGCAATTGGGATGGCAAATAGTGTAGACCCTGATCTGGGTTTGCACTATTTTCACAGATCTAACTGTCCAAATATATAGAGTTTTTATGGTAGGTACAATATTTATGCCTTAAGAGCATTGAAGAGGTCCACAGGACTGACTTTGATTAGACTACAGATACATGTATGCAGGGTCAGATCAAAGTTATCATTTCATATGCTTACTAAATCAGTGGTAACATAAATTTACTATCAACTTTGTCGCACAATGGTTTTGTATATCATATTCCTTTGGCTGTAAAACAGGATTTTTTTCCTTCTCTTTTATGACCCAAATTGTCTTAAACCAGTCTTCTTAACCCTGTGACAAGATGGATTTTTCCTTCTAAAACAATCCTGAAAATTTAGATCTGTTTTATAAGACATCTTTTGTCATATGTCTCAAGTAGATGTTTTCTAAGATGGATCTAGATTTTTGGAATTTTTTGTTTCTTTTTTCTTTGGAGGGAAAATTCCCATCTCATTATCAAAAATATGTTATCAATCCAATATTTACCCGGAGACAGTCCTCTGTGTCTTGTAAGTTGTTGTGACTGAGATCACATACTTCTAGGAATGGAACATAGTTCTGTAGGAAGAAAAGACAAAAGCCTGTTTCAACAGCATCCTATGTACAGTCTAGTCAGGAAATGAGCAACTATATATTCTACAATGTCCAAGTAATGCAGAGTTGTTGTTTTTTTCTTTCAACCTTGTATCAATGGCAATTCAAGGTAATGATGCTGATTAGGTTTGATACACGGCTGTTTCAACATTGTAGGTACACAATGTTGCAGCAACACTGATACAATGTCATTCAATCCTGACTGCAAACTAGGAACTATGCCCTTCAAGCACATAATTGAGCCACGACACGAGAAAACCACCAAAGTGGATTGCGCCCAGCGCAGACTAAGATCAGCCTGTGCATCTGTCCAGTCTTATCAGAGTCTTTGTTAAGCGCTTTAAGGGTAGCTAAGGGTCTAAGCTACCTCCATGCGGACAGCGAAGACTCTGATCAGACTGGGCGGATGCCCAGGCTGATCTGAGTCTGCAATGGACGCACAACCACTTTGTTGGTTTTCTCGTGTCACAGCTCATATAAATTTTCTCATTATGCAGGCTAACTGAAATAGAACAGCAATTCTGCTGAGAGATATTTTTCTTTCATTGGGCGGATCACCACTGACCGTTGTTGTTTATAAATGTTCTGCATTCAAGGTAAGCATAAATTTCAACTTGCTCCACACACAGTGGCTGATCGGAGCCTGCAAAACAGGTGGGCTTCCAGGGGCCGTATTTATAAAACGACTTAAGTTGTTGCTATGCTGTTGCTAAGGCTAAATTTCTATGAAGGAGATTCACTACAACTATGAAATTTGCTCTGGAGGAACAGTCTTTTCAGACTGTTCCTCCAGAGCAAATTTCATAGTTATAGGGAATCTCCTTCTTAGAAAGTCAGCCTTAGCAACAGAATAGCAACCACTTAAGTTGTTTTATAAATACGGCCCCAGGTGCATAGGTGGCAGAGCTGCAACTAGCTTTGAGTATGTAACCACAAAAAAAATATTCTAAAAAATTGGGACACCTAAAATAATGACCATAATTTTCACAGAAACAAGAAAGTTTCGTATTACAATGCAGTATTGAGCCCAAAAGAAGTAGAATATCAAACCATGTAGAACATGATCAAACTGCTCCTTTAGGAGCAGTCTGCTCAGGATCTGAACTGTTTGTTCAGACCAATAAGTCCTAATACTTTGAATCTATAAGTAGTCTGCATTATAGTATTATAAGGAAACTGGCATTGGGGCACGCTACTTGCCCCCCCCCCCCTCCCCCCCCCTCCAATCTCCAATTTTAGCCCTTAAAATAGATATGCTAGCTGTCGCATTAGCACCCGAGCTGAAGTACCTAGTATATATCCATTCCAAGTTGGGTAAAAGTCTCAAGACGTCAGAGGTAGCGTTCCAACATGACTCAAATATTACTGAATGGATCATAAAACCATAACTCTCTCACTAACTTGCTGCACCTAAAAACGAACTTGCAAAGGGCATACTGATATTCTATTAGTTGTAACCTTGAACACTCTCTTATCAGAGGAGAAAACTTGCCATTGTGTCCAAGTGCTTCATATATATATATAATTCTTCACATGTGCTTCATATATATAATTCTTCACGTTTATCTAACAATAATTCGAACACATTTCCTTTTCACATTTCCTCTCAGGAAGCTAAAAATCAAACTGTAACCAAAGGAAACACTTGAAATATATGATAGACAATGCATGGGAAAAGATGTCATACCATAATGACCCTAAATATTTGGACAGACAGCTCTGAGCAAACATTGTAGACCCATATCTAACTGCTCCTAAAGGAGCAGTTTTATCAGGGTCTACAACATTTGCAATTCACTAAGCATCATTTGGCTGCATTCTTGTGTGTAAAATCCACTTTCATAGAACTTTCAAACAATAATTGTCCGACTTTCCGGTGTCCATATTCTAGGGTCACTACCATAAGGTATGTTTTTTCCTGCAGTTCATCATAGAGCAGGTTACAGTTCCTGGTCTGATGCCTATAAATAGACTCAATAAAAACAAATAAAATTTTGTCTCCCTCGTTTATTTCATGTTTTCAGAAACAAATATTTTAACAAAATTTCGTTAGACAATATGCAATGGTCTCATAATTAATCGTAAAAGTTTCGAGAAAATGCATATTTATTCGATAAATGTGGAATGAAAAATAATCTTTAAATTAAAATGCAAATTACCTTTCTCCTCATGGCCTGTAAGAATATCGATTTTGACCACGTGTGTCATGTGATCAGGTAGAGGTTTTTTTCTTATTCGTGCACGTGATTGTGACGCATGAATTAATTATTTTTGTCCAATAATGCGATTTTGTCCAATAATGCGATTTCAACCGCGGTCCGCGTTTGAATAAAAATTTATCTTATTTTTTGTTTAAAGTCACTTTTATCAAATATTATTATCTAAACTCTAATTCAAATGAATAGTTAGACCATGTCGGAGGTACTGCACGAAATAGTTCATCAAAATATTTTTGTTATTATTATAAAGGGAGTATATCTTTAAGCATTACATTTCTTCTCATGAAAAGACTAAATAAAACTGGCACATTACAGTCTCAGACACAGGGTAAAATATATTTATAGCTCTCCATTAAGCTGCTGCTGTAAACTGATCAAATCTGATCCACATTTTTACCCTTTGAGTAACAATGCATTACATTGATGCTGTTATATAAAGAAACTAGATAAAACTTTGCATTTTACACAGTTGCCTATATCAAATAGTGAAAAAGCTCCACACAGTTTTTCAGAAAGAAAAAAAACAATGAGCAGACTTGATTTTATGGGTACAAGAAGACTTAATGAATCACTGACTGATGACTTTGTTAAGTTAACGATGCTCTGAACAACTGGGCCAAGATGTTCACATATGAGCCGCAGCATGACAAAACCATGTGCCCAGAGAAGACTCAGATCAGCCTGGGCATTCGCCCAGTCTGATTAGAGTCTTCTCTGTCAGCATGAAGCTAGCTTAGTCCCTAGGTACCTTTTAAGCACACTTTGAAGACTCTGAACAGACTGGATGGATGCCCAGGCTGATCTGAGTCTGAGTGTATAACCACTTCGGTTATCTCGTGTTGCGGCTCCTATATGTTTAGCATCCTTTTGCATGTCTTCTAAGTAAGCACACAATGCTGAATCAACATTTAATAACTGCTGATTCAATGTTGTGATGCTGCATCAAAATTTAGTCAATGCTGATTCAGCGTTGTGTGCCCTGTAAGTTAGCTCAACAGTTATTGCCAGAAACAGAAAGCACACACATGGTTTCACTTTTCCTCTCTGTGTGCTCCTATGAGGGCTGAAAATTTGTAATAAAGAGCTTGGTTTCACACAATGACAGACTTTATATCTGAAAGACTTACAAGTGAGTTATCCAGCTTGCATAGGCCATTAAACCCTAGGTTAGCAGTCTTTAAGTTTTGCCAGTTAAGACCAGAACTTCTATCTCCACCACAAATCTCAAACAAATCCTGAAATATGTAAACATCTAAGTACAGTAGGCCCTTATTAGAATAATTTTCATCATAACATTCATTTGGATATACTGTTATCAAGCAAACAGGCATTTAATGCTCAACTGCCTTGTATTCCTGAAGTAGTTAAGTCTCATTATAACACTATTTACTATGCCCTTCTATATTTTGTTCTGTTTTAATTCTCTCAAGGACATTCCCAAAGTGGCTCGGCATTACGTAACCATAGTTGCACACACCTGGCGCAGAGTGTCCGTCCATTTGCCCTTCTATGTCCCTCAAAATGAGGTTAAACAGGAAATGCATGTCAATACAAAGATTGGTTTCTTTGCAGAGGTAACAACAAAGTACAATATCATAGAATGCTTACTTAAAATTCATTAAGTCAACGAGCATAACTGATCAATATCTATTTTTAAGTAACAAACAGTCATATCACAATGGAGCATGCTTTCATGGTGTATATTGCACCAAAGAGTACAAATCAACGCCATACTTGTAATTTCTGTAAGCTTCTTGTGACAATGATCTCTCTTAGTTGACCTCTCAACTTTGACAGCCCTTCCACCATATGTATCGGGACTTTCTTCACCTCCAGGACTTGTAGGGAGTGAAACCGAGCTATCTGTACAGGGGCCCTTATTGTGTAAGTTCCATGGATTATCTGAAATGAAATAAACCAAAATTAACTAAAG
The DNA here is from genome assembly GCA_963989385.1 of Ctena decussata. Lineage (NCBI taxonomy): Eukaryota > Metazoa > Mollusca > Bivalvia > Lucinida > Lucinidae > Ctena > Ctena decussata. The sequence goes on from OZ022504.1 coordinate 55,362,838, forward strand.
CCTTACAGCACCAAAAACAAAAATAGTTTATTTCCTCTTCAAGAACAATCCAAAAATCTAGATCCATCTTAAAGGTCTTAAAAGAGGGGTTTAAGACTTTTGGGATTTTTCAGAAGGGAAAATCTTTTGTCTTATAACTGAAGACATACAGTATACCCACACTGTTGACTCAGATTAAACTGTTCATAAGGAGCAATCTGATCTGGATCAGCTGTGTTTACCAAATTTTGTAAAATGGGCCACAACACAACAAAACCAACAAAGTGGCATGTTTGCCCAGTGAACACTCAGATCAGCCTGGGCAGTTGCCCAGGCTGATCTGAGTATTTGCTGGGCAAACAAATTCCAAAGTGAAAGAGACCATTAAAGATATGCTGAGGTAACTGAGTATTTAAGATGTGTAGGTACATGTACACCTCTATGTTTTCCTGTCATTTTTACAAAGGGAAACAACTTTTGTGAACTCTTGTTTGCTTCCATGTATGATAAAACCGTTCCAATTATGGAGCTACTCGTGAAAGAAAAAAAATTGCTCCCATAGGACCACACCCTTTCCTTGAACAGTGGACCCCTTTTAGATGGGAAGCAAACCTGAAAATGGTAAAGTTACTTCCCAATCTCCTATCAAAGTGTACCTATTCATCTTAAAATAATTATGGAAAACGACACTATCCGACTTATACCCTGCTGATGATATCCCCATGTGATGCATCTCAAAACCTGTTATTAACAGATACCCTAAAATTTCTAAAAATTAAAACACCTTATAAATAATTAGCTTGTCTTTGCAAAGACTTGTACAGTTTTGTCTTTTTAAGGGCAATTATGCATAGATCTATAAGGTGCAAATGAAATGGCAAACAGTTGAGAACCTGCTCAGACTTCAGGAGCAGTCTTATCTGGGTCTGCACTGTTTGCTCAGATGTACCTATCCTAATATTTAGAATTTTCGCAATACTTCAGAGAAGGTTAGATATTATGAAACTATTTTTTCAGGTAAACAATATTTAATTTAAATAAAAATGAATAAATGTATACAACACTAAGCAGAGCAAAACTGATCTATGGGCTCTACATGTATTTTAGTATTTCTCCAGTGAAATGTTATAATGGGCATACTGGTTGGGCATACCATAGAAGTTCTGAGTACTGGGACAAATAAGGTTGAGAAAAGAAAGCAGTCTGATCAGGTCTGATCTTTAGGACAGTTACAGTAAATATTATAGGTGTTCCAACTTTTTAAAACTTTTGCCTTACTTATGAACCATCACACTGTGCTAAAAATCATTTAATTAAATTGAGTACCTTGAGAGCCTGTGTCTTTATCACAAAATCTTGCAATGTCCGAATGTTGTCCCGCCATATCTTAACATCTTCAACTTTTTTCTTTAACCGCCCATTAACACTGCCTGTTATCAAGCCCCGCCCCTCGAGCTCCCGCCTCTCATCTTCTTCTGTAAGGTCGCTGACTCTTCGGAAATTAGCGGCAATTATTCCCAGCGAGCTTGTTGTCAAACACAGCTTGGTTTCTCCTGATAGCAATTTGTCAGCTGGAATAAGGTGGCAGAATATTATTAACCCATTGCATTCTGGGTATTTTTGTCGTCTGCTGAAATTGTCGTTTGCATAAAAAAATCAAGAATATTTTGACATTATTGGTCTAACTAACTCTTGTAGAAATGATGTCTAGGTAGCAAACAGTTTGGATCTCAGATCAGGCCCCACATTTGTGGGGCCTGATCTGGATCCAAACTGTTTGCCCAGATACCCCTAAAGGGGTATCCCGAATGGAATGGGTTAAAGATACCAGGAAGTGAATCTGACTTTTCCATAAAAAGGTCAAGGTCATCTCCAGCTCATCATTTGAACAAACTTGACAGTACTAGAGTTTGCAGTGCTACAAACCGAGTTTCAAGGCTAGCGGTTTTCCAGTCTAGAGAAGAAGATTTTTTATAGGGTTTTATCATATATGGGCAAGGTGACCAGGTTGGTAATGTGTACAAACTTTCATTCGCCCAACCTGTAAGCTCCATGTGAAATTTGATTCCCATCGGCCAAGCAGTGTCAGAAGCTCTGTAAGTGTTGACAAAAAACGATGATGGTAATGGACTGAAGTTTATGCAAAAGCTCCCCCCCCCCCTACTCCCAACCACCCCAGCTCCCCAAGAGATTGGCTCAGATGAGTTCAAAAGCATGCAAAGTTTCACGAAGATTCAAGAAACACTGACTAGGAGTTGTGCACACAAGAAGATACATACTGTCACGGAAAACAGAACCATGGAAGCACAGAACTACATGTATGTCCCCTCACTTTTACTTGCAGGTGGCAGAGCTCTAAATAAGAGGGCGTATTTGATGATAATTAAGGATAATTTTTCTTATTTCTCAGCGAAACCATATGTTGTGACCCCTCATCTGAACCGTCTCGTCGAGACGGTTCAGATGAGGGGTCACAACATATGTTTTTATGCAGAATTAATAAAAATTATCCCTAATTATCACCAAATACGCCCTCTTATCTAGAGCTCTGAGGTGGGGAAGAAAAGACACGGACATAAAGGTATTTAAATCAACCTTTACAGTGTTTGCTTTCATGCTAATCGCAAATACAAACCCACCTACACCCACATTTTTTCTGGTTGAAATCTTAGATTAATCAAACACACTGTCAAATTAAATGGACATAAAAACCAAGCTGTGAAGTATTTGACATATAATAAAGAGGAAGTAGCAACATTAATCTTTTTCTAATGCATTCAACAGAGCTCTAGATAAGAGGGGTATTTAATGATAATTGAGGGATAATTTTCTTTATTTCTCATTGAAAACATATCTTGTGACCCCTCATCTGAACCGTCTCGATGAGACGGTTCAGATGAGGGGTCACAACATGTTTTTATCCAGAGTTAACAAAAATTATCGTTAATTATCATCAAATACTCCCTCTTATCTAGAGCTCTGAAATTTCAAATGTACATTGTAATTTGAAACATAAAGTTTGACATCTTAACTTTATCGTTGAAGCTTTGATGCTGCTTACATGTTATCAACATGCATCTGATATACTTATCTGATTTATTCCTTACTCACTTAACCCATTAATGTTTAGCAGCCCCAAAAAGGCTCTTGGCAAAAAGTGGAACCAGATCGGACAAAATATATTGAGCCGCGACACGACAAAACCAACAATGTGGTTGTGCGCCCAGCGCAGACTCAGATCAGCCTGGGCATCCGCCCAGTCTGATCAGAGTCTTCGCTGTCCGCATGGAGGTAGCTTAGACCCTTAGCTACCCTTTGAGCACTTAAACGAAGAGTCTGGTCAGACTGGGCGGATGTCCAGGCTGATCTGAGTCGACGTTTGGCGCACAACCACATTGTTGGTTTTGTCGTGTCGCGGCTCATAATATTCAGCTATGACTTAATCAGTACAACAACTACAGCCCATAGTAGAGTAGACTCTTTCAGGGTCTTAAAATATAAAAAAGAATTGTCTTAGCCACAGACACAGGGGGGGGGGGGGGCGAGAGGGGGGGGGTTGTCCCTTCCAAAACACAAGATGGATCTAGATTCTGATAAATGATTTAGAAGGGAAAACCCATGTCATAGGAGAATTTCATAAGAATGATTAAGATATTTGAGCCGCAACACGAGAAAACCAGCAATGTGGTTGTGTGCCCGGCGAAGACTCAGATCAGCCTGGGCTCAGACTCTCCGCTTGGCGCTCAAAGGGTAGCTAAGGGTCTAAGCTACCTTCATGCGGACAGCAAAGACTCTAATCAGACTGGGCGGATGCCCAGGCTGATCCGCCCAGTCTGATTTGAGTCTGCGCAGGGCGCACAACCACACTGTTGGTTTTCTCACATCGTGGCTCATTTCATATTTGGGGTCACATACTTGTTTATAGCCAAATAAATACGGTACCTTATAAAATCAAAATATACCTGGAACATACCTGATACCTTAAAATCAATCCAGTTACCATATTTTCCTTTTAAACAAACACCCTCTACAACACCCCACATACAGTATGTAGAACAGATCTCGATTTTGGACTGGTTTGAATGGACAAAAAAAAACGAAGTTTCTACTGATCTTATAGCAGAATTGCAATTGTACAGTATTTGGAATTATTTTGGAAGGGGGAAAATTTTAGGAGGGGGTAAAGCCTGTCTTATAGGCGACAAATATGTATCTTATAAGTTCTAACAAGCAAATTCAAAGAATTTATGTCCCCTGCCATTATTGTTTATTTCAATTAAAGGACATGTCAATGAAAAAAAAACTGTACCCTCTATCTATTCAGCTTGATAGTACAAACGCCTGAAAAAAGACTAAGTTCAACTAGCAGAAAAAGTGACAAAAGATGATTTTTGGATTATATCTAAACCAGATGCATATATTAAGACCATGACCAAAACACCTGTGAAGTTTGAAAAGAATCAGCATAAAACTGTAGGAGGAGTTGCACACACAATGTACCCACTACCTATTCACTTTAATAGTAAAAGTGTGTGAAAAAAGGCTAAGTTCGCCTTGGGGAAAAAGTAATAACCAGAGGACCAATGGTCCTGTAGCTCACCTGACACTTGGTCCTGGTATATATTTTAATGCTTTTATACATGTATATAGCACCAGGGCAGGGGCAGATAACCCCGCTCCCTTGAGGATTAATGTTGAGTCCCAATTCTATATACCAAGACACAAGGTCACTAGGCCTTTGTTTCTGGACAAAGATTTCTGAAGGGTTTTTATCATATATGGGTGCGGCGGCCACCATGTTCATGTGACCATGACCATCTGAACAAACTTTGATTCCTTTGACCCAGTATTAAAGCTCTATATGAAATACAGTAATCATTTGTATAAACTATGATGGGCCTGAGTGCCCAATGCTACATACCGGTACCAAGTTTCAAGGTTATAGGCCTTTCGGTTCTCGAGAAAAAGACGTTTGAAGAGTTTTTACCATATATGGGCATGGTGGCCATCTTGGTCAAGTGACCAAGACCATCTGAACAAACTATGGTTCCTTTAAGCCGGTGAAGCTCCATCTGAAATATGGCTTCAATTGACCCTAGTGGCCTCTGAGAAGATGTTTGAAAATGTTGACGGGTGACACAATCTCAATGACCATGTACAAAAGACAAAGAATGACCTTGACCTTTAACAACAAAATATCTTCATCTGGTCATTTAGTCAACCATATATACCAAATATTGCACCTTAGACTTAAATAGTTTCTGAAAAATCCACTGTTTAAGCATTTTCCCATACAAAAGCCTACATAATGTACCAAAGTTGACAGTGTCATAAATTAGGTCAAGGTCAACGCACGATCATTTGTATAAACTATGATGGGCTTGAGTGCCCAAAGCTACATACCAAGTTTCAAGGTCATACGCCTTTTGGTTCTGGAGAAGAAGATTTTGAAGGATTTTTACCATATACGGGCATGGAGGCCATCTTGGTCAAGACCCCGAGAACAAACTTTTATTCCCTGATCACACTTAGACTCCATATGAAATTTTGCTTCAATCAGACCAGTGGTTTCAGAGGAGAAGATGTTTTGGAAATCTTGATAACGTACAGACCGACAAAATGACCTTGACTTTCAGTGACAAAAAGTTTTCCCATATAAAGGCCTAACATACCAGAGTTGACCATGTCATAAATTAGATCAAGGTCAATGCAAGGTCATCATTTGTATAAACTATGATGGGCCCGCATGCCTGATGCTACATACCAAGTTTCAAGGTCATAGGCCTTTTGGTTCTAGAGAAGAAGATTTTTGAAGGGTTTCTACCATATATGGGCATGGCGGACATCTTGGTCATGTCACCCAGACCCCGGGTATAAACTTTCGTTCCCCTATCCCACTGAGACACCATATGAAATTTGGCTTCAATCTCCCCAGTGGTTTCAGAGGAGAAGATGTTTGAAAATCTTGATGACGGACAGACCGACAAAATGACCTTGACCTTCAGTAACATAATATCTTCATCTGGTCATTTAGTTGACCATATATACCACATATTGTACCTCAGACTTAAATAGTTCCTGAGAAATCCACTATATAAGCGTTTTCCCATATAAAAGCCTAAAATACCAAAGTTGACCATGGCATAAATTAGGTCAAGGTGAACGCAAGGTCATCATTTGTATAAACAAGTCGCCCAAGGGCAACGATCGCTCACCTGTCAGTATATGCTCAATTTATATAAAATTGGTAGTACTACAGTCCCAGTTGCTAGATACCAAGTTTCAAGGCAATTGGCCCCGTGGTTCTGGAGAAGAAGATTTTTCAAGGTTTTTGCCATTATATGGGCATGGTGGCCATCTTGGTCATGTGAGTGGACCGAATATATAAACTTTGTTTCCCGCTTTGCCTGAAGGCTGCATTTGAAATTAAATTGAAATCTGCCCAGTAGTTTCAGAGGAGAAGTCCTTTAAAAATGTTGACACATTACAGACAAACGACCTTTAGCCAAGATAACTAGATCCATATATGGGCATGGTGGCCATCTTGGTCATGTGACCCAGACCCTGGGTATAAACTTTCGTTCCCCCATCCCACTGAGACTCCATATGAAATTTGGCTTCAATCGGCCCAGTGGTTTCAGAGGAGAAGATGTTTGAAAATCTTGACGACGGATGGTCCCACAGAATGACCTTGACCTTTAGTGACATAATATCTTCATCTGGTCATTTAGTCGACCATGTATACCAAGTATTGTACCTAATACTTAAATAGTTTCTGAGAAATCCACTGTTTAAGCGTTTTCCCATATAATAGCCTAACGTACCAAAGTTGACCATCCCGTAAATTAGGTCAAGGTCAACGCAAGATCATGATTTGTTTAAAATATGATGTGCCCGCATGCCCAATGCTACATACCAAGTTTCAAGGTCATAGGCCTTTTGGTTCTGGAGAAGAAGATTTTTGAAGGGTTTTTACCATATATGGGCATGGCGGCCATCTTGGTCATGTGACCTGGACCAAATATATAAACTATCGTTCCCCAATCCCACTGAGACTCCATATGAAATTTGGCTTCAATCGGCCCAGTGGTTTCAGAGGAGAAGATGTTTGAAAATCTTGATGACGGATGGTCCGACGGAATGACCTTGACCTTTAGTGACATAATATCTTCATCTGGTCATTTAGTCGACCATATATACCAAGTATTGTACCTTAAACTTAAATAGTTTCTGAGAAATCCACTGTTTAAGCGTTTTCCAATATAAAAGCCTAACGTACCAAAGTTGACCATGCCGTAAATTAGGTCAAGGTCAACGCAAGGTCATGATTTGTATAAATTTTGATGGGCCCGCATGCTCAATGCTACACACCAAGTTTCAAGGTCATAGGTCTTTTGGTTCTGGAGAAGAAGATTTTTGAAGGGTTTTTACCAAATATAGGCATGGCGGCCATCTTGGTCATGTGACCTGGACCAAATATATAAACTTTCGTTCCCCCATCCCACTGAGACTCCATATGAAATTTGGCTTCAATCGGCCCAGTGGTTTCAGAGGAGAAGATGTTTGAAAATCTTGACGACGGATGGTCCGACGGAATGACCTTGACCTTTAGTGACATAATATCTTCATCTGGTCATTTAGTCAACCATGTATACCAAGTATTGTACCTTAGACTTAAATAGTTTCTGAGAAATCCACCGTTTAAGTGTTTTCCCATATAAAAGCCTAACGTACCAAAGTTGACCATGTCATAAATTAGGTCAAGGTCATCACAAGGTCATGATTTATATAAATTATGATGGGCCCGCATGCCCGATGCTACATACCAAGTTTCAAGGTCATAGGCCTTTTGGTTCTGGAGAAGAAGATTTTTGAAGGGTTTTTACCATATATGGGCATGGCGGCCATCTTGGTCATGTGACCTGGACCAAATATATAAACTTTTGTTCCCCCATCCTGTTAAGGCTCCACATGAAATTTGGCTTCAATCCACCCAGTGGTTTCTGAGAAGAAGATGTTTAAAAGTGTGGACGACGCCGACGCCGACGCCGACGACGACGACGGACGACGGACCAAGTCTATACTATAAGCTCACCTTCACAGGTGAGCTAATTATGATGGGCCCGCATGCCCAAAGCTACACACCAAGTTTCAAGGTCAAAGGCCTTTTGGTTCTGGAGAAGAAGATTTTTGAAGGGTTTTTACCATATATGGGCATGGCGACCATCTTGGTCATGTCACCCAGACCCCGGATACAAACTTTCGTTCCTCCATCCCACTGAGACTCCAAATAAAATTTGGCTTCAATCTCCCCAGTGGTTTCAGGGGAGAAGATGTTTGAAAATCTTGACGACGGATTGTCTGACAGAATGACCTTGACCTTTAAAGACATGATATCTTCATCTGGTCATTTGTTTGACCATGTATACAACATATTGTACCTCAGACTTAAATAGTTTCTGAGAAATCCACTGTTTAAGCGTTTTCCCATATAAAAGCCTAACATACCAAAGTTGACCATGACATAAATTAGGTCAAGGTCAATGCAAGGTCATCATTTGTATAAACTATGATGGGCCCGCATGCCCGATGCTACATACCAAGTTTCAAGGTCATAGGCCTTTTGGTTCTTGAGCAGAAGATTTTTGAAGGGTTTTTACCATATATGGGCATGGCAGCCATCTTGCTCATGTGACCCAGACCCCGGGTACAAACTTTCGTTCCCCCTTCCCACTGAGACTCCATATGAAATTTGGCTTCAATCTCCCCAGTGGTTTCAGAGGAGAAGATGTTTGAAAATCTTGATGACGGACAGACCGACCAAATGACCTTGACCTTCAGTAACATAATATCTTCATCTGGTCATTTAGTTGACCATATATACCACATATTGTACCTCAGACTTAAATAGTTCCTGAGAAATCCACTATATAAGCGTTTTCCCATATAAAAGCCTAAAATACCAAAGTTGACCATGCCATAAATTAGGTCAAGGTGAACGCAAGGTCATCATTTGTATAAACTATGATGGGCCCGCATGCCCAAAGCTACATACCAAGTTTCAAGGTCAAAGGCCTTTTGGTTCTGGAGAAGAAGATTTTTGAAGGGTTTTTACCATATATGGGCATGGCGACCATCTTGGTCATGTCACCCAGACCCTGGGTACAAACTTTCGTTCCCCCATCCCACTGAGACTCCAAATAAAATTTGGCTTCAATCTCCCCAGTGGTTTCAGGGGAGAAGATGTTTGAAAATCTTGACAACGGATGGTCTGACAGAATGACCTTGACCTTTAAAGACATGATATCTTCATCTGGTCATTTGTTTGACCATGTATACAACATATTGTACCTTAGACTTAAATAGTTTCTGAGAAATCCACTGTTTAAGCGTTTTCCCATATAAAAGCCTAACGTACCAAAGTTGACCACGCCATAAATTAGGTCAAGGTCAATGCAAGGTCATCATTTGTATAAACTATGATGGGCCCGCATGCCCGATGCTACATACCAAGTTTCAAGGTCATAGGCCTTTTGGTTCTTGAGAAGAAGATTTTTGAAGGGTTTTTACCATATATGGGCATGCCAGCCATCTTGCTCATGTGACCCAGACCCCGGGTAAAAACTTTCGTTCCCCCATCCCACTGAGACTCCATATGAAATTTGGCTTCAATCGGCCCAGTGGTTTCAGAGGAGAAGATGATTGAAAATCTTAACGACGGATGGTCCGACGAATGACCTTGACCTTTAGTGACATAATATCTTCATCTGGTCATTTAGTCGACCATGTATACCAAGTATTATACCTTAGACTTAAATAGTTTCTGAGAAATCCACTGTTTAAGCGTTTTCCCATATAAAAGCCTAAAATACCAAAGTTGACCATGCCGTAAATTAGGTCAAGGTCAACGCAAGGTCATGATTTGTACAAACTATGATGGGCCCGCATGCCCAATGCTACATACCAAGTATCAAGGTCATAGGCCAGGGCTCTCGATCACCGAAATTTGGGGCCGAAATTCGGCCCCATTCCCAATGCCAAAAAGTATGTTTTTTTCCCAATTCCAGACGAAAAATTCCCAATCTGACTAAGCCTGTTTGGTCCAAGAATACTGCAGTTGCATCAATGCAAAATGTATTAAAAACCACCTAAAACTAATAATGTAACCATAATTTATAACTTTAAAAATCGGGAAGCGATTACATTTTCAATCACGATTGTCATGTTTTGTTACTGGAAAGTGGTACCGGGTTTTATCGTACTCTTAGAGTTACTTCCCTTTCATTAGAGGGCGAATAGCCTAGCGATTTTCGCTGCAATATTATAATATTTTCTTTGCTTCAAGGACCAATATTGTGGTGGTGAACAATATTTTGACTTATTCTTTAATTTAAAGCCTTCCAATGCTAAAATTTGATCTGAGTTTTCACCTATTGTGGATGATTCTGCTGTATTTGAGTTTCGTACCTGAATCGATTTTTACAGACATTTTCGGCCATATATAAAATCATAAACAGGATTACCGGGACATCCAAGAGTTAGTATAGTGATAGTGACATACCATGGGTGTTTTGTACTTGCAGGACTGAAAGTTTTGTCATGTTCTGCATTGTGACAGTCCACTTTCTCTCAACTTCACATTATGCTTAAGTTCACAGATGCTTCAAACCTAGAGTGTTATACTGTTGTTATATTGAAACATTTTTTTGCTAGGTCCCAGTCTTGTCTCCAGTTTGAGAGTGGCAAGATAGGGAAGTTGCCAGTTCAAAGGAAAGAAAGAAAAACTCAAAACACAAAAATAGTTTTGTTATTATCTAATATCCCAATTATTTGATAAAGTTTATTATGATTCACTATCTGCTAGATCTATGTCTGCTTATACTGACTGGATTCCTCTGAAAATATAACAATACCATATGTAAGTTGTGTTGGTCTGACAATGAAAACTTCACGCATAAAACAATGAAAATTTTCCCAATTTTAGACAATACAACGCTATTTTTCCCAATTCTAAAGGCCCCGGCCCCATTCCCAAAAAGGGGTGTGAGAGCCCTGTAGGCCTTTTGGTTCTGGAGAAGAAGATTTTTGAAGGGTTTTTACCATATATGGGCGTGGCGGCCATCTTGGTCATGTCACCCAGACCCCGGGTACAAACTTTCATCCTCACCCCACTGAGACTCCATATGAAATTTGGCTTTAATCGGCCCAGTGGTTTCAGAGAAGATGTTTGAAAATCTTGACGACGGATGGTCCGACGGAATGACCTTGACCTTTAGTGACATAATATCTTCATCTGGTTTTTACCATATATGGGCGTGGCGGCCATCTTGGTCATGTGACCCAGATACCCCTAACAAACTTTCGTTCCCCCAACGCATGGAGGCTCCATATAAAATTTGGCTTTGATCGGCCCAGCGGTTTCGGAGAAGATGTTTGAAAATGTTGACGACGGACGGATGACGGACGGATGGACGACGGATGCCTGGCTATACTATAAGCTCACCTATGAGCCTAAAGGCTCAGGTGAGCTAAAAAAAACAATGTGAGGATTATATCCAAACCATGTGCAAATCTTCAGACCATGATCAAAACACCTGTGAAGTTTCAAAGGAATTGGCATAAAACTGTAGGAGTAGTTGCACACACAAGGTACCCACTATCTATTCACTTTGATAGTAAAAATGAATGAAAAATGGATAAGTTCAATTTGCGAAAAAAGTGATAAAAAATAATGTGAGAATTATATCCAAACCACATGCATATCTTCAGACCATGACCAAAATACCTGTGAAGTTTCAAAGGAATCGGCATAAAACTGTAGGAGGAGTTGCGCACACAAGGTACCCACTATCTAGTCATTATGATAATACAAACGCCTACAAAATGACTAAGTTCAACATGTGGAAAAAACAACAAAAAATAAAGTGAGGATTATACCAAAACCACATGCATATCTTCAGACCATGACTAAAACACCTGTGAAGTTTCAAAGGCATCGGCATTAAACTGTTGGCGGTGTTGCGCACACAAGGGACCCACTATCTAGTCACTTTGATAGTAAAAACGCCTAAAAAATGACTAAGTTCAACTTGTGGAAAAAGTGACAAAAAATAATCTCAGGATTATATCCAAACCACATAGGTATCATCAGACCATGACAAAAACAGCTGTAAAGTTTCGAAAGAATCGGCATAAAACTGTAGGAGAAGTTGCGCACACAAGGTACCTACTACTTTAGGGGGTTGGTTGGTTGGTTGATTTGATGCTTAACGTCCACAGTAAACAACTAAGGTCATGTCGGGACGGTCAGTTAACCTAACCACACTATTCCTGGGCAGGCTTAGACCTTTTAAGCGGTTAACCAGTACTAAGTGCACATACTTTCGCCAGTAACTGACAACTGCCCTTCTTGAATCAGCAGAAGGAGAAACGAAAGTATGTGGCCAGATCGGGACCTCTGACTTACGAGTCAGGTGCCCTACTGATTGCCCTACCCGGCCCGGCTACTACTTTAGGGGGACGGAAGGACGGAAATAAGGACGGAAGGATGGACGGACGGAAGGACGGAAAGCCGATAACTATGTCCCTCTGCTTTTCTTCGAAAAGGCGGGGGACAAAAATTGGTACACTTAAAATACTTACCACAGAAATATCTTTATTTTCTAGAAAACATCAGCTTTCTAGAAAGAAAGTTCAGAATGGACAAAAGTGTGATAGATGGATAAAGCGACAATTTGGGGAACACACAAAGGAGCCAAGTAGATACATTAATGGCAAAGAGTGAATGTATGCATCCGCTTTCTCTGCCTGTCAAACTGTATTTATCCCACTTTAAAACAGCACTTTTTAAATCCTAGAATGACCCAAAATTTCTAAATCAGTTTTATGAAATTCTGTTGTGAGATAGGTTTTCCCTTCTAAAACAACCCCAAAAATCTAGATCCATCTTAAGATGGATCTAGATTTTTGAGGTTGTTTCTCAACATAAGATGGATCTAGATTTTTGGGGTTGTTTCTTAAGATGGATCTAGATTTTTGGGGTTGTTTCTTAAGATGGATCTAGATTTTTGGGGTTGTTTTAAGATGGATCTAGATTTTTGGGGTTGTTTTGGAAGGGAAAATAAAGAAATAGGGTGTTTTCAAGGAAATATTGGTTAACAATTAGCCATTCATTATATAAAACAATTATTTTATCAATAATACTGTACATGTATACAATCAACTGTTTCAGGAAATAATGAACGTGTACAAACAACATGCTTACTGTCAGATCCTGTATTATTCAAACTTGCTGTTTTTATGTACCGTAATAATGCTTAGGGTGACAGGGTCTGAACAAACAGTGCAGACCCAGATCAGACTGCTCCTTAAGTAGTAGTCTGATCAGGGTCTGTAATGTTTGTAAGTTCATCTGCATCTTTGAGATGAGTACTGCACTGAACAAGACCTGGCTGCGTACAGGATAGCTTGCCTGCAGTGCCTTGCCCATCACATAAAAAAACTTTAACCTAACTTTAAAGTGTGACGCCCATGCCCACGCCAACGCCCAAGGGACAACAATAGCTCTCTGTACTTTTGTAGAGGCGAGCTAAAAATTGAACTGTTCAATTTTTAGGACAGTTACAGTAATTATGTAAGGTGTCCCAATTTTTAGAAATTTTACGAGAAAAGCAGTAAATGGGATAAGTAGAAAAATCCTGTAAAGAATACATCATTATGTAAAATAAGAAGAGTTTTCTACCATTTTTTCTCAATAGCTGTGTTAGTTCTGTAATAATTTTTCTTTCTGCATCCTCTGTTGTTCCCATGGCATTAGGTCACTGGTCATAACTTTGAACAACTGCAATGCAAAAAAATGTGTGTTACATGTACATGTAGCTATTATAAACACTCTTTATGTTTAAGCATATATGGGTACTGGCCTTCTTCAGAAGAACATCATCCAATCATGCAAGCAAAATTTTACTTAACAGTTCTAGAAAACAGTGTTAATAACTAATAAACAATTGCTGATTCTTCTGTAGACGAAACAGAAGATTTAAGTGAAACCAGAGGGCCAATGGCCCTATATCGCTCACCTCAGCACTGAGGTTATGTTGGAAAAACTAAGTTGCCACAGCAACAAAACAACATTCACAACAGCAATAAAACACACCATTTATGTAGAGGATAATATCACAAACATTTATGCAAAAAATAAGCTTTATCCCCCCCTTAATGGCTTCTGAGAAGAAGATCTTTGGCAAAAAAAAAAAAAAAAAAAAAAAATGAAAAAAATGAAAATTTGGCCCTTCAATTGCAACGGCAACCAATCAAAATCAGGTCTTTGGGCAAAATTCTTATAGCTGATAGAGGACTACTCTAGGAACATTTCTGTAAAGCTTTTGTCAAAATATCTGCCGTAACACAGAAATAAATACCAAATGTCCACTTTCCCCATTGTAAGTCTATGGAAACTTTAAGTTGCCATAGCAACCAGTTCACATGGGCAATGATAATATGAAATATACTTTAGGTAGAGGCTAATGTTATTAATATGTATGCAAAGTATCAGCTTCATCCTCCTCATGGCTTCACTTTCCCCATTATAAGTCAATGGAAACTATAAGTTGACATAGTAACCAAAGTTCTTATTGGGTTGGAAGAAAAAACAAAATTCATGTAGAAGCTTCTGTCATCAACATGTTTGCACAATATCAGCTTCATCCCCCATATGGCTTCTGAGAAGAAGATTTTTTCATTTTTTCTTTTTTTTTCGAAAATTTACCCTATATTTTGCCATGGCAACCAATCAAATTCAGCGATTTGGAGAAAATTCATATGAAATATAGAGGACTATTCAAGAAACATTTCTGTCGAAAGAAAATCTAAATAAAAGCCGTGAGACAGCAAAAATTGCCAATTTCCATTTTCCCCATTAATGGAAACTCTGAGTTGCCATAGCAACCAAACTGCAGGAGTTATTGCCATGAAAAGTAGTAATTCTATAGAGGCTAGTACTAAGATTCTTTCTGTAAAGTTTGAGCTTTATTGGCCACACAGTTTATGCAGAGATGATTTTTTAATATTTTTCCATTTTTAACTATTCGGTTGCAATGGCAACCAGAAAAATTGCCCAATTTGTATTAATTTAACAAGGCTGGTTAAAGACTACTCCAGGTACATTTCTATAAAAGTTTTGTCAAAATATCTGCAGTGGCATAGCAATAAATGCAATTTTTCTATTTTGCCATTATAAGTCAATGGCAACTTTAAGTTCCCATAGCAACCAAACTGCTAGAGCAATTGCCAAGAAAAACAGTACTTTTATAGAGGGCAGTGCCAAGATCCTTTCTGTGAAGTTTGAACTTTATTGGTTGCATAGTTTCTGAGGAGATGATTTTTTAATATTTTTTCTATTTTTAACCATTCGGTTGCCATGGCAACCAGCCAAATTGTGCAATTGACAAAAATTTCATGTGGTTGATGTAGGACTACTCAAGGAACATTTCTGTAAAAGTTTTGTCAAAATATCTGCAGTGACATAGCAATAAATGCAAATTTTCAATTTTTCCCATACAAGTCAATGGAAACTTTAAGTTGCCATAGCAACCAAAGTTCCGAAGCAATTTGGATAAAAAACAGTTTTATTGGTTCCCCCTGCCTATAGATACTATATATGAAATTTACTTACAATGGGCCTTGTAGTTTCAGAGGAGATGTCGTTTGAAAATGTTGACGGGCGGAGGACGTACGACGGATGCCTGCCTATACTATAAGCTCACCTGTGAGCCTTCGGCTCAGGTGAGCTAAAAACTACTGATAAACAGGTAAATTAATGATAGAATGTCAGTTCTTTCAACAAATGAAATTTGAAACTTATTGCAACAGTGCATATCCCTATGTGCAGAAGGTCCTAAACAATGGTCACTTAAAATGAAACATATGAAATGAGTCTTCAGCAAATAACAGAGCTCCAAATAAGAAGGCGTAAACCAGCGCTCCAGACAAGACCGGGTAACAGGGATAATTAAGGAATAATTTCAAATATGTCTCCATAAAATCATACATTATGACTTCTCATTAGAACCGTCTCGTTGAGACGGTTCTAATGAGTGGTCACAAAGTATGTTTTTGTAGAGAAATAAGACAAAATATCTCAGAATTATAATCAAAATCTAACTTTATCTGGAGCTCTGTAAACTACATTGGGTCACTAGCAAAGTAAACGTGAACCCCCTTTGAGGCTCATTCACTTTGGACATGACCCAAATTGGCCAATGTAGTTTAGACTTCGATAAACCTCAGAAAAATGAAATTCGCTCCTTGATTTAACTGTATATTTTGTATGACCAGGCCTCATACTGACAAAGCTTTTCCAAGCCTGAAATGCCTGCTTTCGCACCCTAAAATAGCCCTTTTTAAGCAGAAAAAACACTGAAAACTTAAAAATCAAAGCCTGAAATCAAGTAAAATTCAAGAAATGAAAGCCTGAAATCCTGCAAAAGCCTGAAAAGTATGAGGCCTGATGACACTTTTGTCGTGATTTTTTTTTTGCATAGGTTCATTTGAATCTGGAAAAATTTTGTAATTAGTTTTAAGTTACTAGCAGAGCTCCAGATAAGAGAGGGTTCTGAGGATAATTCAAAGGCATTTTTCTTATTTATCAATGAAATCATATGTTGTGACCCCTCATTAGAACCATCTAGGTGAGACAGTTCTAATGAGGGGTCACAACATATGTTTTTATGCAGATTTATTCGAAATTATCCCTAAAATATCCCTGTTACCCCTACTTCTCTGGAGCACTGTTACTAGAACTTTAGAAATACACTAAGGATACTGTTTGAGCAGGAACTAGTCCTACTGCAATTTCCTCAATGTTTTCAGTGATAATGAAATCTACGTATCCCATATATCATCAGACTGAATAAAAAATTTTGATTTTATATTAATACAGCATGCCCATTAACCTGCTGCAGCACAAATTTCACATTGAGAAACTGTTGAGCACACACGAAGTCTTTCATAATTACTAGCAAACATGTACAGAAACTTTGAAGTATGCATAAATGCATATAATAATTAGAGCAACATCTGAGATATTTATTGAATTAAGCAAATCAATAAAAAAATTGACTAAATATCAGTGCCAACATATCTTGAAGAAAAGGCTATAGGCCATTAGCCAGATATGGTTTACCTCCCCCCCCAGGGGGAGTTTTGTAGACCATACTTTTCTTAAAGACCAGCATTCTAGAAGTATTTTGCAGCATGTTAGCCCTCTGGCGAGTGGGGCGTTAAGCTGTAACAGCCTGTTACATTACGTTACCCATTAAAATAATAAACATAAAATAAGAATTATCAAAAATTATTAAAAATAGAAGTCACTTACCTATGTTTAAAATTACAATAGAGTCTAATAGAACAACCCAATAGCTAAAAGTTATGATGTTTGAAACGTCACTTTAGCCTACGTGGTGTAGTATACGTTACGTTTTTCTTCACTCTCCATTAAAATTGCAATTTCCATCCAAAATACTTTCTTTTTGTAAGTTATTCCTTTAATATTAGACCAAATGTTTGTTTATGTGTTAAAGAAAATTTATTGATCTTTTCAGATCTGCAAAATTTATTATCCTATCTTGTATACTTTGGGAGAAATAGGATGTTGAACACAGTAACCCCTTATGAATGTTCCATATTACAATTATCACTTTCCGTATAATTCAAGCGTTTGAACTACACTATTGGAATGGAAAACAACAGTGAACGGTAATATTGAATATGCCAGCCTATTTAAACAGCAAGGAGCTGTTCAACAATATTTTGAATGCATTTTAGTCGTCCATAATGATCGATTATATACGTTATCTAGGGCTACTTTTGTTAAAATCATATAATTTAAAGATAGAATCATTTTATTTTCTTTGGTATCAGTTTTTTCATAAAAGAATCTTTTAATATAAGAGAAAAATTCATTCTGGTTTATTTTCCATGATAAACTATTACTAGTAGTAACGTAAATAACATTAATTTTTAAAATATTTTATTATAATACCTTTAATTAGTTTTTTTACCACTGTCACATTAAAAAATAACACATATAAGTCTGGGTGTTCTTATGATATATTGTGTACTTGGACCTATCAATATTTCTCTCAGTTATTACTTTTAGGGATTCATGAGGTGTGTTTTATACGTGATTAAACACAGTATACTTCAAATCGTAATGTTAAGGACATTGACATATTCTGCACATGTAAAACGGGTTTTGCTGTTTACTTTGTTATCATATCAAAAATAAAAGTATTTCATAATGACATTGCCCAGTTTGTTTCTTTAACAAATTGTACATTTGAGTTCTAAACACAGTAACATACCTGAAATTTTGTTATATACAGCTGAAAAATCCAAAAAATAAAAAAAAATAATAAAAAAAATAAATAAAATAAAAAATACTCCGGAAAAGATAAAGCCGCAGCTATTAAAAGCCAGCATTGATTTTGCATATAGGGCTAGAATAAAATGATATGCGATCAGTTTGATACCATTAAAAGCTAAGTGGTTTTGACGTGTTTAGTTTAAAACTATATAATAATCAGCAATCAACAATGCAAACTGGGGTTCCACCTTGTATATTGACATGATTTGTTATAGCTTTTACGTGCACACTGAAAAACTATAAAGCAGAACAGTAACCTGAAGTTTATAGGCTTAAGCCAAATACAGTTCTGCATCAAAGCTAATGTAGATATTTGCTGGCAGCGTATACTTACTTTTGTAAGATTATTGTATATTTTACGTTACCAGAGAAAACAACAATGCTGTGTTACAGTTTAAGAAACAAAACAAACTTTTGAAAATAATCAATAGTAGTGTCAATACATTGCTTTACTTAGTTCATTTATGTAACTAACAATTATGTGTCAACCAGAAGTTTGGGAGAATAGTATTAGAAATATTTAACACAGAAAAGAGACACTGGCAGTTTACTAGTATACTGTGGCTATCTATAAATGCTATGTTTAAGATGATCTACATTTCTATGCTTTTGTTTCTTGCTCTTTAAAGTCTAACTACATTCAACCATCTCCTAAAGAATCTAACTACATTCAATAATCTCTTAAAGAATCTATTCACTAAAGAACATAAAGACACGTTTAGTTGGACAAAAATGGACAAAAATGTTTTGTTGTTTTTTTCAAGCGACAGTGTTCCAGTAGTTCTGCACACATAATAAAATGGCAAATGAAAATGACAGAATATATTAATGTTGGTCATCGCTCTTCAGATATTTATGAGCAAATCTTAGTTGTTCTCCTTCAGAATGTATCTGCCTATACTGTAGTTATATGCTTTGGAGAATAATACTGGGGAAAAAAGAAAGACCAAACAAGTAACGTATACAACGTATCTAGTGAGAGTTTATGAATTCTTCATCTCCTATATCCTTAACTAGTAATACAGTATTTCTGAAGAGCAAATAATCAAACAATAGAAACAGTGCATACCTATACATGCCAAAGAAGGGCTAACCTAAGTAACTTTCTCCATTTGATCTCCATGACCTTGTATTACCATATTGTTTACTGTTTAGCAATAAATGTGGTTGTAAACTGCCTATTTATGATATCTTACTGCTTATCAAATTATCCTTGTCCAAATATGTTAAATACTATTAGAGATGAAAAACCCCAATTTCAGTTGTAACATTATTGAAAATTATCTGACTGAAATTTGTATTTTGTAACACCTTTAGTCCTTGATAGTATCAACAAGTGGGAATAAAACCATGGGGTTTGCAAAATTACCTGACCATTTGAATATTTGTAACAACATAATGAAAAATAGAACTCCTGCACAGGCTGGAGACAGAATGTTGTATGCGTTATAAAGTATGTCGCTTTCTATAATCCTTAAATTTTCACATTGTTAACATTTTGTAATGTATTTGATGGCCGGGAGCTGCATAAACAGATCACGTAGATCACAAATTAACATATAAGTTATGATCACGGGGGCCACACATATTTGCTAACCCATGTATAGCAATTACTATGCAAAGAGGCTCGTGGCTGACGATTCGACTGACATCATAGAAAAATGGTGTTAATGGATGCTGGCAGAGTTAGTACTGCTTTTGATTGCCTCGGCTGGTAGTCACAGTTGCATATTTGTATGTAGGGTAATTGAATGGCTCAGCAAACAGCACAGGTAGCGAAACTGGTTTTATCCCCATCATAACGAGAACCTAAATATTAATCAGTTGCAGCATTTATCAAATAATACTTACTCCATTTAATGCATAGAATTAAAAAAAAATCATTTTTATGAAGTCACTTTTAAGTGAGACTGAATTGAATGCAAGGTCGAACTGCTTCAGCTGTAACAATCTATGTGCGTCTTGCTGAACTCTTGTGTATTTCAAAGAGCTAAATTTGCCATCTGAATACCAGTGGTAAGCTTATACTACAGCAATCAATACTTCATGCCGCCAGGGAACTAAAATTTTGATAACAGATGACTAATAAATCTTATTCCTCGATGTATTACGATTATGTAACGTAATGTTACTGTTAGATTGTTTTTCAAATATCCATTATTAGATCATGTTTTATAGTTTGAGGACACATAACATTGACATTTCTTCATATTTACATATACAATAGTATCTACTGAAGACAAATTAAAGATAACATTGAAATATAAAATGCAGCTAATGTTGGCTTTCGTAGCTTTTCTGGTCATTTTGTAGGTTAAATTCTTCAAAAATAAGATAGTTTCTGTCCCCATTTAATGTATCCACTGCTAATTTAACTGCTGCCTACAATATCTAAGCTGGGCATGAATTAAAGAAGATTGATGGAACACGTATAAACTTCAGTCCACCAATTCAGCGATTTAGTCTGATTCTGTTTTTTTTCCGTATTTTTGTTGTGGTTATATACGTTACATATTTATCGCGACTGCTGACGAGTTTTGTAAGATTTTAGATGTTTCTTTCTTATAATAGAATATTGAAACAGTCATATATATGACATTAACTTTTCGCTACACTTAAATTCTTAAAATTTGCTCCTTATATTACATGTATTTAGACACTGAAGGGGAAAAAACGTCAAATGCAATGTAAACTACGTTATACAGGCTAGTCAACTTATCCTTGACAATGTCAATAACTTTGAAACAGTGATTTATGTACTAGCAGACAAAACCCAACATTATTTAGGGCGAATACTAGCATGTGTACAACAATGCGTATCTTCTATTATAACGTGAATATGTAAATTTGGGTAGTGTAATTGACGTTGACGTCATACGTTAACGCCCAACGTACAGAGGGCTAACATGTGTCATTTTGTTTCTTATATAATGTAGTTTCAGAAAATCATAGGGTACAAAACTCCCCCTGGGGGGGGAGGGGGGTCTATTGTCAGCTCAAGGTCTACTAATTTTTGGTGAAGAAAGTTCTGAAAATCAGTCGGAATTTTCATACTTGAAAACAGTGAAACTTCAGTTCTAGTTAAGATATTTTGAAAAATAAACTGCACTATGCTGCTTTCAGCTAGCTATATGAGCTGATATGAATTGTTTTTCATATACTAAACCTTAAAAATTTCACCTGTGGTTCAGGCTGGTACACGTAGGCTGTCGGCAAAAATTACTTTGTCTTTAATCTGCACCATCGAAAATTAGTTTCCTATTTTGTTGTATCAATTTTCCTGCATAACATCTAATGTTATTGGTTTGCGTGTAACGCACCAAAACAACCGGAACGCACCTGCAATTACCGGAATGCACTGTCTATATGGAGCTTTCCTTTAACCCTTTCGTTTTGGGGACATTATGCAAACAATGCAGACCCAGTTCAGACGCCGCAAAACGCGGCGTCTGATCAGGGCCTACATTGTTTGCTTGCAGGAATTTCTATGCAGAGTACAATAAAAGAGGAAATATTCACCAGAAACCCCTAAAACTAGAAATGGGATTATCTGCATGATAAGAATGGACAAGTCCATTGGTCAAAAAAGGGTTAATTCTGTGTTGTTTCATGACTGAAATTTTATTGTTTTTCAGTATTAAGTGGATAATGAATGAGTTTTTGATTGGAAACAAATTAGTTTTATTTTCGTTTTGTTACAATATCCTAGTTTTCAATGCGATAAAATATAGTGTGTTACAGAATAACATACATGGATACTAAAGGCTATCATTTGTGCTGTTCTGATACAAAATGTTAATAAAGGGCTCAAATAATGCTTGTTACTAAATAAGCCACATAAGAACTTCATATTTAACCCAAATAACCATTATCTATGTGGAAAACACCTTTATTTTATTGTGTGTTCTGGTGATTACACAGAGGCATGGCTCTTGAAGTTTAATGTTGCTAAATGTCACACCATGAGGGTGACTAAGCACCCCCCTTCAAAGCAGATCATTCATAACTATGTTCTGCACAACCAAGTTTTGGAGAACGTTCCTTCTGCCAAATACTTGGGAGTCACGATTACTGATGACCTTGAATGGGGTCAACACATTAATAACATTACCAGTAAAGCCACGAAGACTCTAGGTTTCCTTCGCCAAGACCTGGCTTTTGCTCCCAAGGATATCAAGGCTGCTGCATACAAAGCTGTGGTCAAGCCCCAAATAAAGTATGCGGCACCTGTTTGGACCCCCCCCCCCCCCCATCATCAGACTGGGATTGTTAGAATAGAGAAAGAAGAGGACTGCTGCACACTGGGCCTGCAGACGCTGGCGCAACCAGCGCCATGTACCGTAGTTCTTCGGCTTTAAGACGGGGATTTTTCCTGCCGAAATGACCCCAAAAATTTGCAACCGTCTTATAGGCGAGGCTTTGGACACCATAGCTATTTTCCACAAAGTCCCTGAATGCAGCTGGTCACTGTCCAATGCGTAAGTCTATTCCCCCTCGCAAGTTATGGCCAGGTGTTGAGACATAAACAATACAACAGGTACAGATCACATGAAATAATACCTTATGCGAACAGTGACTGCATCTGGCAAACCCGAATTTATTAATGTGTGCCTTGATTAAACTCTTCTTTTGAATTCCAAATTCGCAAATAATGTGTAACAATATCATCCTTTTTCTTTTTTTTTTCCCCTTAACATTCTCAGGTATTTTCCTGCAACCTAGATGTAAACACATAAGGCACTTTTTCTCTTTACTTATCGGTAATCCCAACTTGTCAAACCTGTCTGGCTCAATTATGTAATTTGAGATGCAGTATTGGACTAGAGTACACAAAAAGATCAAAGCGGTCAATGACCTTGAGGTGACACAATTTGTTTGTTGAAGTATCTGGTGTGTTAATAGACTGACCACGTGCTAGTAGTTTGGATACAGGAAGGCTTGCCTGTATTTACGCTAAATATTCGGTCTGTGGAAAAAATCTGTTTAGTATGGATCCTTTCATCTTCAAATTGCAAATTGGAATTTCTCCAGTTGTGTACATCTGAGCTAGGCTGCAAAGCTTAATGTGGATAACTTATGGAAATATACATACTGTACATAATGAGGTATGTAATCCAAGATATTTATGCATATTATGGTAACTGCATAACCAGTTTAAATATACGTAGACATCGGCAACTGGTGATGACCTTTGGGGAATTGGCAAACAGATAGGCCCGTCTTATAGACGAGGCTAAGCTAAATACTTGCCCAGACAGTCCAAAAACTACCCCCCATCTTATAAACGACTCGCCTTATAGCCGAAGAATTACGGTACAGTACACGCAACGTGAAGACTTGATCTGACACGCTCTCGCGAGAAATTTTAATCTTTTCCGCGAAAGTTTAGTGGGGTTTTTGCGTGTGAAATGCGTGGGAGATGCGAGACACTCGCGAGATGCGTGACCTTAAACTCGCGAGAAAACAATTTCTTTTCACGCGAGACACGCAACTTTCGAGAGAAAGGATTAACTCCATGTATGCTCAGGTGAGTCATCGGCGCCAAACTTAATCACGCGTGACGCGTGCTTTCGAGTGGAAAGGATTAACGATTCATGTCAATTTCACAGGTCATTATATGTTGTACAGGTAATTCATTTATATTTTTACATTGGGTCTAAAAAAAAGTTGTGTGATTCCGGTTTCCAACCAACTGGTCTTTTTTGGCGCCGACTCAAAAATTTTTAGCGGCAAAAATTACGATCGGCAATATCCGCCATTCAGGAAATAACCGAAAGTGCCGAACAAATAGACAGCATAAACCGCTCACGCTATGATGCGTAAAGCATACCAGTTTGTCGCATTGTATTTAATACTGCAAAGGCTGATCCTAATATTTACTATCAGGGTATGGAATAAGATTCCTTTCACCATTTTGTTCTCTGAGCGGCGTCCTTTGATGTCAAGGCACGAGACTGACCTATAAACGTGCTGTGTTTACGTATTTCAACAAATGCTACCGTCTTCACATTTTATTATGGCGAAGGCCCTGAATGCGTTCAGTCACCTCTAAATATGAATACAGATATTATGTTTATTAGTCCGAATACTTTGAGAATTTTTCCGCGCAGCAGAATCAGTTTCATTTTTCATATAGATAATGTGATTTTGCCACGCGGAGATCGGAATAAAAAACAAACGTCTCACCTCTTATTTTTCCTTCATTTTGATGCATTTTTAAAATCCAAACACTTTGACTATTGGTCCACGACGCAAAATCATATTTTCCATATTTCATGAATGAACTGATTAAGAGGATGAGCTGTGACGTAATTTTTTTAGCTGTCAAACCAACAGGTTTACAAATTTGCATATTTCAGAGAGTGGATAAGTGGACGTCAATCACCTCTGAGACAGCCCATTTGCTAATCAAGTCATTGTTGTCGCGTGCGCTTTTAATGGAAACTTGACAGAGCTCTCTTACATCAGAAAGTTTATATTGGTTAAGGCACGTGCCACTAGCGGCTATATCTTGATCGAAACGCTTTGATCTTTGTGACTGTTTTGACATGGATTGGGCTATTATCGGTGGCGGCTGAGCGAAATTTTTTGTCTGTGTCATCTAACTAACCTATTAACAATATTCTTTCAAACATAAGCCTCACTAATTAAGGTCAAGAACACGTAAATGACTGGCGCAATTAATAACGTGCGTCGCGAAGGACGTTACGTCACGAAATACTTCCACGTCAATGCTATTTTCAATATGGCGGCCCCCATCGGACATTTAATAAAAGAGTCAAACATGGAAAAAACGGAGTTGTTGTCATTTTTTATTCAAGCTCTCTGCTGATATTGCAGCATTCTTCTTTTCCTGTATCTATGTCGTTATTTCATTAACATAAATGTATTCCTACAAAATTAATGAGAGAGAGAGAGAGAGAGAGAAGCAGAGAGAAGCAGAGAGACAGACAGAGAGTGTTAGTGTCTATTACAATTTGAGGTTGGCCGCAATACATGTTCCCTCCATACTTTCAGGGCTCTCAGGACTTTTCAGACACACTTATGAAAGTATGAAAGGCGGAGCACATCCTTCTCCTTTCGCTGCGTTATCCTTCCCTGATTCGAAAAAGTTACCCGTTTACTGCTGGCTTGAAGACTTTTCCAGTCGCTGTCTGGCCGAACCCCGATTCAACCCGCATCCTTCTGCGTTATAACCGAATGTTTCTAATCACTCTTCCGCGGCGCTGGTGGGATTGCGTATCCGAAATGATCAATAAACCAAGTAATTGTGTGCCAGCAGATTTTAGATCTTTATGCGGTCGGATTGTATTTATTATAGTGGCGCTTTTTGCGATTTTAACTATGCATATCCTTTCACAAATACGAATGAATATTTCTTCCACTGGTTGTATGGCTTTGCCAAAGATATAGCAGACTTTTACCCACATCGCCCCTACGGCCACTAGGATACAAGAAGCCTTCCGCCGACGGTGGAATTTTGCCTTGTAACTTTTCAATATGATCCTACCTGAAATACAGTCCAAAAGGGACTAAAAGTCAATGTTATCGGACTACCATGAGCCACACCGACAGAACACGAGTCGGCAGTAAATATACATGCACACAGATCAGCCTGCGCATACGCGTAGTTTGATAAATCTCTTCGCTGTTCCCCACGGAATCATTGTACCAGAGGACAACAAAGGCTCTGGTCAGTTTGGGCGGATGCGCAGACTGATCCGCTGACCGTACATGCCCCAAGGACCCACTTTATCATGTCACTGCCGCGGCATTTTGTGATTTGTTATAACAGTGTTGGGGTAACGCAGTTTTAAAAAGAGGAATTGGGTTTACTCGGGGCTTTTCCTTTTTCGTTGCGCGGCTCATTTCGTGTCGGCCGCAGTAACCATATTCCTGTTAGAAGTTTGTTTTCGAATTTTATTGATTTTTGATATCATTAAAGCATGAATTCATGATGAGAATCCAATAAGTCGCCATCTTTCCGTATTCTCATAATGTTCTTAGCATGCCCTATAACGTCGCCCGTAAACGATTGCAATGTCGCATATAAATGACGTCAAGGAATGGCGAAAATTTATTCATACCTATGCTTGCGTATCAAGCGCTACTTGGAAAATGAGCTCGGTAGTCAAGGACTTTCTCTACCTCATTTTAATCAACAGATGCTGTGACATAAAATATCAGTTTTTGAAAAAAATCTATGTAGTGGTAAACAAGCTGTGTACCTCTAAGTTTTAAAATCTGAGTATTTTCATCGCTTTCCCATTGCCGTCAATGGAAACTGCCTCAAACTTTCACGTTTTTCAATCTGATTTAGCGACTAAACTACCTCGGTGACCTATCTTTTTTATTGCACATTTCGGTGTAACACACGAATATGCACTCCTGTGCAAAATTTAAAAAAATTCTATGTATGTGCCATTTACGTATTCTTGACCTTAACTCGCCGCGTAACTGCAACAAAATTACGCTGATCATGATTGTTTATCAACCCATCCTTAATTCGTAAATGTAAATACCGTACGGTCAAACAATACTTGCGTTGAGGATACGATCAATTAGGTTATTCACGCACGCTTACTATGTATTAATTGAACCGTTATCAGCGCCGAAAAAAATGCATTGCGAATCATTTGCCTTGTCTGTAAAGGTATATGTACTTGTAAAGAATCTTGCATTTACTGTACATGTACCTACCAGGACAAAATTCCACGCGTGATGCGAGAAAGTTTCTCGCATACATCACTCTATGAATTTCACGCGAGATGCGAGGAATTTTCTTGCGTGGAACGTGGCGATTTTCAAACACGCGAGGAAGTTTAGCGTGAAATGCGTAAGAGTTGCGAGAGAATCTCGTGGATTTTAATCCCTTCCTCGCGATTTTAAGTGTCACGGGAGAGAGTGTCAGATCAAGTCTTCACGTTGCGTGTACTGTAAGTGACATGCTAGAGGAACTTGAATGGCCAGGTCTGCAGGAACGGCAGCAACAGGCTTCTCTATCTCTATTCTACAAAATTCATAATAACCAGGAAATAGTTAATAAGGATAAGTATCTGTCTGAGACCGGTAGAGGGAAGATAAGAACAAGATCCCACCCTTTCAGTATCACCGTCCAGTTGCTTATTCAGACGGTTTGAAACATTCCTTCTTCCCCAGGTCAATTGCAGCTTGGAATGGGCTTACAACTGAAGCTGTCTCTGCAGAGACAGTTGAGGGGGTTAAGTCCAAAATAGTGTAAACCTCGGGTCGGGCAGGGATATAGCATGTAATGCCTATCCCTGACGACTTCTTGTAAATAATTTTAAAGCTGTGTGGCTTTGTCATAGGTTCCGTAAATACTATTCTTTCATTTTTTTTTTTTAAACATATGCACCACACCCCAAACCTGCCATCATGGTCAGTTACTGACCAAGTGCAGTACCGAGAGAAAGAAAGAGTACAGGTGTGTTCCGGTGTTTTGGTGAGTTTCGGTATTTCTATGGACCGGTTTGCATAGGAATAATATGCAGAATTTTAGAATATAAAGATTTGGTCGTTTCAGAGGACCCTGTCAAGTACATTGAAATGGACTACTTGTGGCTAATATATGTCATACGTTGGTGGTCTAAATCATGTCAAGTTCAGTTAAAATATGTTTGAATTTTGTAGCACATTAAAAACCGTTACCGTTTACCTGAGTAAAGGTAAAGGCCCTAGTGGGCATGCTGTTCAGAATGGACATAGTCATTTCTATTTAGTTTGTGGATTGGCTTGAGATCTGGTAATTGCCCTGGAGTCCCAGAGGCTTGACGCCTGATACAGGACCTCCACATCCCAAGGTTGAAGGTCTGGTGCCGGACTTCTAGACGCTTCCTTACATAACATCGAGGACTAGCATCCATCGACAACACAGTCAGTCAACAGCAAAGCGCCAACACATCAGCCAGCAGCAGTCTGAGTGAAAACCTACCTTTAAATGATAACAGTCCAATAAAGGAACAGTATTAGAATGCCTTTAACCATAAAACAATCAAAAATCAGTCGTGTAATCGATTTTATCTGAATATTTCCTGGTTTCGCTAACTTTCGTTTCATGTGATAGAAAAATCGGAAATGACTGGTTGCATGACGGCCGTTTATGATGCGGTCCTACTAAAGACAGAAAAGGACTTTGCCACCTTTATGACTGGCAAAAAATGTTTTAAATTACATTATATAATTGTGTATGTCTGTCTAAAAATGCTTTTCAGAGGTGTTCTTACCAATGAATATAAGGCATTTTGGCTGGGGTCATGCGGGGCCTTATTGCAAGCACTTCTATGCAGGTAACTGTAGAGTTCACAGAGACATCTCTGTTGGAATTACAGACGTTTCGTACCCTGGACGTTTCGTACCCAACCTTGGACGTTTCGCACCCTTATCCTGGTCGTTTCGTACCCTGACTCTGGTCGATTCGTACCTTACCCTGGTCGATTCGTACCCTAACCCTAGTTGATTCGTACCCTGGTTTAATTTAATATTTCATGGAAATATGGTCGAACCTATTTCTGGGTCAAAACATTGACAGTGTTTACTCTGTCTTTGACCAACTGACTGTACTAGTAAACTCCAATAAACTTTATTATAACATATTTATAAATAACCATAAACTGACTTGAAACACAATTCATGATTCAACCAAAATTTATACTTTTGTTACAATTCGGTGTATAGGTACTATAAAGATGTGCACATAAGTTTTTTTTTTTTTTAAATAATTATTAGTTGGCAACCTGTCACGTTAGCCTATGTGATGAAAATACATCCATAGTTTCCAGCTGGTACCGCGTGGAGGTGTGACTAGTACTTGTTGCTATAAAACTAACATACAGTTTTATGACAACCATTTACCAGCCTTTTTTTTTTTTTTTTTTTTGGTGGTTCGGTGCTAGTAGCCACAGGCTGGTCACTTGAGGTAACCAGCTGTATCCCGAACCACTGTTAACTGAAAGTTTATAAAGTTTGTTATGTCCTATGTCCGTTCATAAATGTATTTTTCTTAATCACAAATATTTATTTAATCATACACGTACATCTAAATCTAACTATAGTTGTTTTTACTCAGTGGTTCGGTGCTAGTAACCACAGGCCGGTCACTTGAGGTGATCAGCAGTATCCCGAACCACTGTTACCTGAATGTTTTTTCGCTCAAAAGTTATTTTTTTTATCCTTTCACAAAAGTGCTTTGCCGAATCTGGAAGTCACAATTTTATGCTAGTTTAGTATTTTTTGCTGTTGCTGTATCTTAAACCACTATTATGTTGAAGTTTACCTTGTATAAAAGTTGTATTATCCGCTCATGGAAGTTTTAAAAACACTGTTTTTTATAAACTGAACATATTTACACAGAGCACATATTTAAACATTCTTTTTTCTTTCGTTTTTCTTTTTTTATTTTTATTTTATTTTTGTATTGGTTTCTATTTAATAATACACTAAAGTCACTCAAGCGACACCTCAGGTCCATACACACCTCCACACTTTTTCAGTAGCGAATTCGTCGAAATTGTCCCATTCTTGTAGCTATCCCATAAGTTAAATAACTTCCCTTCAATCTGGCGTGTGCGCTTGCGCTGAAGTCTCTTTAATTTCCCCTCTGAAACAAACTTGACTTGGATGGGCAACAATGTCGCTTCCTGATGCAGTAGGATCAACAGAAGATAGAAGGGTGGCTTCCCGTCTGCAGCTTTCTTGTTCATCCTTCGATGCCACCCCTCGACATCGTTGTTAGTTCTTATCGACTTTCCGAATACACTCCAGTTTTCCACCTCCCAGATTGTGCTTTCTAACCATGTTGACTGAACATAATCTGTCAATTCGTGGAGTCTTGGCTTTTCAGATACGGCTTCCTGAAGATTGTGAAACGCCTCTGGTATATGTTCTTTCGGAAGGAATGGAAGGGCCAGAAGTTTCCTAACAAACTTGAAGACATCGTCTCTCTGCGTATAGGCTACCTGAAACAATTATAAGAAAATAGTGAATATAGATTCAAGATCGTGTGCCCGTCTCAATATACAGTGCCTTGTAACACATATGTTAAATTCTAATTTTCTACAAAATGTCTAATATTCAACACTGTAACAGGTTTTTGCAAATAAATGTTGGTTTGAAAACTGTGACTAAAAATGTGACTAAATAAACCCAGTAGGCACACACGGCTGAATCAACATTGAATCAACTTTGATTAAACGTAATGACGTTTAATCAACGCCGATCCAATGCCGATTAACATCAACGAGGATCAAATAAAACGGGAATGCACAAGACAAGAACATAATGATCCATATGGGGAACAACTTTTGAGACTTCGTGTTTACGTTGCAGCGATGGACAAATGTTAAATATAAAAAAGACGATGAAACGGCACATATGAAAGATCTTTTTAAGAACTTACACTCAGTTCTAGCGCCGGCGGTTGTTCATCTGCAGCTGGTGACGGGGGCTCCATCGTTTCAAATGGCTCAAGTACTGGAGGGTTGTCTATCACCATTGGTTCTAATGTTGGAGGTCCGTCAGTATCCATATGCACCTCATACACAGCTTCCTGCTCAAAAGACAAACAAATACATCTGGACTACATATATGAAATTCCACATACGCTTCCCCTATCTGCTGCCCTTGCGCATATTTGACGTGCATGCGCATATGCTTACAGTAAATTGCCTGTATACAGCAGACAGTACACAGAGCACTGTAGACATTGAGCAGACAGTTAGGATATATATATGCGTATCGGATTAAAAGTTTTCATTACATTTTATCATACAGGAGGCAAATGACGTCGACATGACGACATGACGACGTACTAACGTCGATTCGACGTCATTACGTCGCTTAGACGTTTGTACGACGTAATGTTGACTCAGCTTTTGTCCCAAACTTTTTTGTATATTACTTATATGTGTATTAAAAACGAATAAAAGCAATAAAATAAGCAAATAAAGCAAAAGGAAATTGACTTTCTATGTCAATGTGCGCGTTAACTCAAATCATAAGAATGCACTGAATATTGCTATTATGTAGGAATCGAAATAGTTATTTTCTTGCACCGAATCATGATTATTATTTCTATTCAGTAATTCTGAACAGACACGACGTATGTTTAATACGCTCTACGTCAAACCGATTATCCGACTGGTGGTATGTAATGTATGGAAATCATGGCATGGTTTGTGTCACGAGTAGCACTGATCATGGTTGCCTGTTGATATTTTGTTAGAAATCCTAAGCTGTGCCCCAACACTATGCTTTAAATCGGGAATTTACGGTATTTTTTCCTGAGATAAAGATAGAGTAATAAAAAAACTTACCTCACGCGTCAAGGATGGTGGCTCCCATAAAAGAATCTTCGGTGGCTTCTTCGGCAACCTAAACAGGTGAAATCAAGCAAAGAATGTTGGCGATGTGGATATGTTAAACATGTTTATTTCATGAAAAAAATATCTTAAAACAGATTTATCATAACTTAACTAATAAAATTGATCAGAACGGACGGTAATACTGTTTACAATTCACATCGAGGAAAATTGGAAAAAAATCGAGATTAATAACTGGAAGCGTTTATAGCACATATGCCTGGCCAAACTGTTTAATAAGGAAACCCTTTTCCCCGATTCCCCAAGCTAGATACGTTTATGTCGTTACTAAGAGGGAGACTCTGCTCAAACTTTGTGGTTACGCAGGCTGATACGAGTCTTCGCTGTTTAACATGTTTTACGGCCCCGTACACTTAAAATTTTCCCTAGATTATACAGCGAAAGACCTGGAAGCTGGCCGTAGAATTTTTATGTATTTAATATGACTGTTTGCTATCTGTCTCATGAGCTCGAAGTATTTTTACAAAGTTGGGAATGGCCGCTTCTTTGCAATCTCCCATAATTTAAACTTAAGAAATTTGCTGTTGCAATGCCAATTTCTTACCTCAACATCTTCAACCTCTCTGCTTGGTAGCCTGTTAGTACATGGTACACAGACGAAATTCAGATCAAGCTTGCTCTCCACTGCGGCCCTGTAAGCAACACTGGAAATTCCTGCAAAAATAAGACAGTTTGACATAGTTAAGGACCTGAAAGAGATGCATGTTATTAAATGCAGTTATACACAAGACATAGGAAAATTTAAAGCTACATAATAAAATATTGCCATACAAGATTAAGCTTCAGCATTGCCTTCTGCTATTCTTAACCGACACACGGTAAAGCACGGTAAAAGACCTGGAAACTGGCTGCAAGGCCCTTCACTGGAAAATAACGGGACAGTACCGTAACTTTTTAACATGGAAAATGAGAACATTGCGTAAAATCCTCGTTTGGATTCCTAATAAATGCGTATTTAAAGCAAGGAATTTATACGGTTTCCATATTACTTAAAGATTCTATACCGTAGTTTTTACGGCAAAGGACCAGTTGCCGGCTCCTTTACAGTAAATTCACGGGATTTTATTTTTACTAATACTTTCAAAGTGCTCCGGTAACAGAAGATAAAATTAAAGTAATGAAAAGAACGTAAGATACCTGTTTTTCGATGTTGCCAGCCTTCGCAGACATCTCAAGAAACAGCATGCATGCGAGCACGGACCTCAGAGTTACACTCAATGCACAAAACAGACATTTTGCAACAATACTACCGAATGATAGATACACAGTGATCCAACGATGAGAAATCTTAATGTAATACAGCCGCCAAGTTTTACAAACATATATACTAGCTCGCCGACAAATTAAAGACATTTTTCATAACAATGGTAACTTTCTTAACCCTTTGTTCTTTTTCTATTTTAAGCAAGTACTGTTTGACACCTCATTTAATTGCTATTTATTTTTCAATCAGCTTTACCCGATTAGTATGTTTACTTGCCGAAGTTTTTCTTAATGGGGTTGCTTTCACGCGTATATCAAACAGTTTCATGTGTTTGATGCGCAATTAAAGAAAGAGACCAAGGTAATTTGAAAACCAATCAGTCTTAAATGATTTGCGCAGATTAAGATTAACGACACAAGTTAAATTACATGCTTTGATTAGTCGCTATTCATCAAAGACTAATTTTGGCTTATGAATAAAACATTAAATATTACAAAGTCATAAAAAATAAAAATACAATTATTAGAATTAAAAATATTATATCCGTACAATGATAAGTAAAGGGTTCAACTTATTAAATTTAATTTCCATACCATCATGATTTTCATCCTAAATATTGGTTTGTAACCATAGTATATACTAGTAGAATCGATATTTTAGATTATTGTTAGTGAGGGTACGAATCGCCCGGGACAGGGTACTAATCGACCAGGACTAGGGTACGAATCGACCAGCATTAGGGTACGAATCGACCAAGACTAGGGTACGAATCGACCAGGACAGGGTACGAATTGACTTGGGTACGAAACGTCCAGGGTACGAATCGTCTTGCACCCCTCTGTTGCACATGTGCAGACAAGGATGTAGCCGCCTTTACGCTAATACGCAGGTGCGTATGTGAATTTTGTCAAAATGCTAAACATTTGTGAATTAGATGAGATTTCAATACCAACTGCCACTAGACAGGGGAATATGAACTACTTTTGGGGCATTACCTTTAGACATCCCCTCAATGAATATTTTACATGACTGTGCGTATCATATGATTGTCTTTGAGGCTAGCTACGCCCCTGACAGATAAAAGACCTGCAAATGCGCATAACAGGTGTAAAATAGTTTATATTATATGCCTGCACTTTTTCAGTACACCTGCACTATTGCAGTCCATTTGCAAGCTCGGTAAAAGCAGCCCCAAATGCTTTTCAAAATGACACTAAAACAGAAGAGGAGGACAAAGTCAACGCTTAGCGTAAGAACATACATGTGTTTAATATCTCTTGAATCAGGTAAAGATTTTTTTCACTAATCATTGCTTGGATATATCACATAGACAAGCCATAATTTTTGACTCGGTTCATGATATGTCGGTTAACATGTCATGTCGCAATGACATGTTTTTTAGTCAAGCTAAATAAAGAAAACTTACTGTATATCAAATTTCTGTGCATTTGGGTAACCTCAGAATTGCATATTTTGTTTCACAGCATACGAGAGAAAAAACAGGATATATATAGGTTAGCACATTTCAAACTGTGTACATGGAAAGGAAAATCTTTTTGTTGTTGTTTCAATTCTCGTAACAGCGAAATATATGGATGAATAAACAGGTTCGAAAAAAAACAACCCAAAAACATAAATTTCAATAATTTGATTAGCGACGCGAGAAAAATGGACATGTTCGCAAGTGCGAACAGATAAGACTCAGATACGCCTGCGCATCCGCGCAGTCGGATCAGAGTCTTCCCATTTTTGAAAACTGGCAAATTTAAAAGCGAAATAGTGAAGACTCTGTTCAGTTTTAGCAGATGTGCAAGCTTATTTGAATGGCTGAACGTCCCTTTTCATTCGAAGCCACTAATTCGTTTGAGAAAACTTGTGGCGCCCGCGTGCCAGTGTCGGCCTTTTCTTTTTGCACGCGGTTTACAAAATTTCGGACATTTAGTAAAAAAAGCAAAAGGGATCGTCCACAAAAAGGATCGATACAAATCGCTCATTAAGAGGCTGAAGGGCTGAAGGTAAGCTGTCAGAGAGTATCTTTTCCCCTAATACTCTTCCCCTCACCCCACTCCCTCACTCAGCCCGGAAAAAGAATGAATAATTTTTTGTTTTCATAGTAATATTTCCACCCGAAAATTTGGGTGGAAATATTACTACGAAAAAAAAAAATCAAATAGCGCTTGCAAAATGAAAATGGCCGCCACTGGCATCCTGAAATCAACAGGACATACCTATTAATAATTAGAATGGCATCAGCGTGGCGTTAAGCATCCCATTAAAGTATTATGGGCGAGAAAAATGATTAAAGATGGCATTGAAGCCTCGACTAGGAAATCTCAGGCTCGCTGGGTTTGTCTTATGCTCCGCAAGCTTCGTATAAGACTAAATACTTTGTAAACTAGTCTGAGATTTCATTGTCTTGACTTCAACCCCATCATAGATTCTGTAATAGTCTCCTTGAAACAGACCACTAACTAGCCACTTGTATACTTAAACAGCAAAAGCTGCTAATTAATGCTAGGCTCATACGGTGGGTCCCAGATTTACAGGCATACAGATTCCGCATTATAGAAGATAGCCCATTCATATCTGGAGACCCCTAAAAGGGACATTAGCAAACACTGTAGCTCCAAATCAGACGCGTCTGGTCAGGATATGCACAGTTTGCTTTACATATTGGATTTTTAAAAGATAGATTAGTGAAAATAATATGCCTGTCTGAAGCGAAAGGTGAAATAATCCATTCGTCAGCAATGGGTAAAGGCCCAGAAAATTTAAAGCAGATTTCCTAAGTCCTTACCGCTAAGATTAACTTGATAAAAAGGTAACACATTTGAACATGATAATCGAACTACATATTCTACAGACAATACTGAGAAAACATGACATCATTATACAGAAAGGCTTTCGCTGCTTTATTCCTAGTGAAAACTCGACGCTTGTACAACGTCTACCAAACGTCGGCAAAACGTAATTGGCGTTTCTGAACGTTAAATCGACGTTGTCCAAACACCGCGTGTTCACGCGTCAGTGGCGAACATGTATACTTGTATTGTTTAAGAGGGGCACTGGGTTCGTGATCAGTAGGGCCCCGACTCTGTCCTTATCCGTCACATTTGGGAGTAGGCCCTGGGTTGGAGTTGGCGCAGAGATGATGATGGCTGACTTGCTTCCAGTGAAGGGAAGTCTCATTTAGTGGCTTCCTGACAGTTTCCTTTGGCAGTGTTACCATTTTGAAGGGGCTGCTCTGGCGGAGAAATTTGCTCCAAGGGGAGCAAATTCTTACCTGTGAGAATTAGCCGCAGGTTAGGGTTTACAGAGACTGGGGTATTGAGTCGCTTCCCTTGAACGGGTGTGCTCATTCACCTTATCATTTACAGACTTAGTAGGCCAGATATACTCAATGTCCGAAAATACAATCAGTAATTTTAACGTGACAGTTGGCATAATAATCTTTTATCTATAGTAAAGTCGTGGTGTGCGGGTGCATCTCCTTATTTTTCTGTTTTGTTATTATTATAAAGGGAGTAAATCTTTAAGACTTGTACCATTTTAAATATATACTATGCAAAATTTATTTAGCAAATTTTTATATTTTGCATTTTTTCTCATTACTGAAGTGCAACATTGAGCGAAATCAAATTGCATTAGAGGGAACTGTATTTGGGGCTTAAGATACTATGGGATTACAGAAGCCATCTTCAAAAACGATATTGGGGAAAAGCGATAAGCGCGGAAGGGGTCATTAGCCGAAATTCGCACCCATTGAAAAGCAACATAAAAATGGCAAGCACATGTGATTTTTGTACAGTCTTTCTCATCATTTTCATGCCCAGTTTTCTTGCCAAAGTTGTTGATTGTGTAAACGTAATGGTTAAGCTGAACAACTGACTAATCTTAGCATGCGCAATTGACGTTAAAACGTCATAATTCGGTACAATGTGCAAAGATTCACGGGTGCTTCAGTACAATGCAGAATCAAACCCCGAGAAAAACCAATAGGCTAAAATTAAAGGTCACACCATGATTAACTTAACTGTGAAGTTTCTTCATTGAAGTATAACGTAACTGTGAGAAAACGATGACGTTTAGTCTGAGACTTTTGACTTATGCTCAGTAACAGGGAAGAATTTTCTTTCTGAATTGTTTACGTTATTATATTAGAAGATACCAAAGAATCATACACTCGAAAGGGATTCAAGAAATACCGATTAGAAACAACTTTTAAAGACGATAACGTAAAAACAAGGGAAACCGTCAAATTTTCGAACTTTGTAAAACTCATACTCGTAGCATATTCAAATGTTTTAGAGCGTTTTCCTTCATTTTAACAGCAAACCAGCCGCCTCATTCTGGTTTTGGCTTTTGTACATGATCAAAAATGTCCTTTAGATACAATAGTCATAAAAACTGACGTCACGGTAGTTCAAACGCTACAATTGAACAATCTAGAATCTTTTACCTGGCAGTCCATCTCGAATGATCGGCCTTTGTATCGTTATGCAGTAAAGTGAAAATAAAAGCCTAATATTCTGGATCTGACACATACCAAAAATTGCTATATTTATTGTGCATAGTATACTATTTAGTTTGGAAGCCGACTGCTTAAATAAAAGTTGTGAGTTTGCTTTTATCATCACCAAATATTTTTGCGAGAAAACGAAAAGCTATTGTATAGGAACGAAATGTTAATTTGAGGGAACGAAATATCATTGTAAGGAAATGAAATTATATTGCGTGGGAAAGAAAAAGTAAAGCGTGGGAATGGAATATTATTTTGAGGGTACGGAATATTATATTGAAGGAAAGAAAAAGCAATGCGTGGGAACGAAATATTATTTTGAAGGAACGAAATACTATTTTGAGGGAATGAAAACGTAAACCGTGGGAACGGAATACTAATTTGAAGGAACGAAATGCTATTTTGAGATAACGAAAAAGTAAAGCGTGCGAACGGATTACTATTTTGAGAGAACGAAATGGTATTTTGAGGGAACGAAAAAGTAAACGGTGGGAACGGAATATTACTTTGAGGCAACGAAATATTAGATTGAGGGAACGAAACAGTAATGCGTGGGAACAAAATGTTATTTTGAGGGGACGCAATATTCTTTTGAGGGAACGGAAAAGTATTGTGTGGGAATAAAATGTATTTCGTGGGAACGAAATCAGTATATGTATTGCTTTGTCCCCTCCCGGGCTCCGTACACATACAATGTTTCTTGTGTTGTCTGGATCTAAATCTAACAGTATTTGTTCATTTTTAAGAGCTGTGTTGGAAAAAAGAGGACGGTTTAAAATCTTTTATCATATGACGTCGCATCTGAGAGTGTAGTAAAGCCATGCATTAAAAACGATAATCCACTAGTGGATTAAATATGCAAATTACGTCGTAACGTTTATGCGTTGACGTCCATAAAAACGTCGCATTTTCTAATGGCGAAATCGTGACGTTTTAGAGCAAAATTTGCTAATAAAATGCGATTATAGAGTCATATGATAAAAAGAATCTTGTATTCGCGCTCCTGTATTATTGAATTTATTAAACTCGTTGGGGAAAACCGATAAGATGCTCGGCGTAGCCTCGCATCTTATCATTTTCCCCAACTCGTTTAATAAATTCAATAATACATGAGCACTCGTGTAAGATCCTCTATAAGAAGGGAGTTTGTCACAAATTGTTATCATATAACCTACTAATTGGACGATTAATTGGTTCCGTACCACCAACAATTTGAGCCTTTGACTTACATGCAAACTTACTAAGATTGGTTAACTTACCAAATGATGTGGGTCCAAATCTGTTTACACTTCATATCTCAGTCTTTAGGGCAAGCAGATTTAAACATTTTCTGGGCGTTTCAACATACCATAGCACCATCTTTTCCCGTGACATGTCCAAATACGAGATATTCCAATGCACTTTTAAGGTTGCTAGTAACTTGTGTGGGACCCCCTCTAGGCTCTAAGCTACAAGGTAATGAGATGATTTTCCGGGTCATGCAAAATGTCGAGCCGTATCTCCTTGTAGCGCTCAAATGAAGGACGGACAGCAAGGAATCCTATATGCTCTCTTGCCCTTCGAGCCAATAAAATATATATGTTTTAATGTTTTTTTTGTTGTTGTTGTTGTTGTTTTTCATTATAGCCGTGTATCTACATGTCTCCAGTATAAAATGGCGGAGATAGTAGAATACAAGTCCAAGAACGGCAGCACAGTTTTAAAGCTATATAAGGTAGATGGCATACACTTCATTATGCGTTTCAAAGGGAAGGAAGCCAGGCTGGACGGGATCAAGGAATTAAAGCATAGACCAGGTGATGTGATTATAGCAAACTATCAGAAAACAGGTAAGCTTAATGTCTGTTAGTACACGTCGTGATTTCCTGCTTGTTTTCCTGGACTGCGAAACCCTTACAAGGGGTCATCCCTAAAGGGAAACAGCTTAGGCAAACAGGAGCCTGACAGACTCACTTCCTCTGATAGTTTATCCATTTATGTAAATAGCATGATACTGTTATGTAGACAGTATCACACAAGTTACGTGGCCATGAGCCAGATATGGTTTACCCCCCCCCCCCCCCAAGGGGGAGTTTTGTTGACCATACTTTTCTTAAAAACCAGCATCTTAGATTTTTTTTGCAGCATGTTAGCCCTCTGGCGAGTGGGGCGTTAAGCTGTAACAGCCTGTTACATTACGTTACCCATTAAAATAATAAACATAAAATAAAAATTATCAAAAATTATAAAAAAATAGAAGTCACTTTCCTATGTTTAAAATTATAATGGAGTCCAATAGAACAATCCAATAGCTAAAAGTAATGATGTTTGAAACGTCACTTTAGCCTACGTGGTGTAGTATACGTGACGTTTTTCTTGACTCTTCATTAAAATTGCAATTTCCATCCAAAATACTTTCTTTTTGTAAGTTATTTCTTTAATATTAGACCAAATATTTGTTTATGTGTTAAAGAAAATTTATTGATCTTTTCAGATCTGCAAAAATTATTATCCTATCTTATATACTTTGGGAGAAATAGGATGTTTAACACAGTAACCCCTTATGAATGTTCCATATTACAATTATCACTATCCGTATAATTCAAGCGCTTGCACTACACTGTTAGAATGGAAAACAACAGTAAACGGTAATATTGAATATGCCAGCCTATTTAAACAGCAAGGAGCAGTTCAACAATATTTAAATGCATTTTAGTCGTCCATAATGATCGATTATATACGTTACCTAGGGCTACTTTTGTTAAAATCATATAATTTGAAGATAGAATCATTTTATTTTCTTTGGCAGCAGTTTCTTCATAAAAGAATCTTTTAATATAAGAAAAAAAATCATTCTGGTTTATTTTCTATGATAAACTATTACTAGTAGTAACGTAAATAACATTAACATTTAAAATATTTTATCATAATACCTTTAATCTTTTTTTTTCCACTGTCACATTAAAAAATAACACATATAAGTCTGAGTGATCTTATGATATATTGTGTACTTGGACCTATCAACATTTATCTCAATTATTACTTTTAGGGATTCATGAGGTGTGTTTTATACGTGATTAAACACAGTATACTTCAAATTGTAATGTTAAGGGCTTTGACATATTCTGCACATGTAAAACGGGTTTTGATGTTTACTTTGTTATCATATCAAAGATAAAAGTATGTCATAATGGCATTGCCCAGTTTGTTTCTTTTACTAATTGTACATTTGAGTTCTAAACACAGTAACATACCTGAAATTTTGTTATATACAACTGAAAAATCCAAAAAATCCAAAAAAATCCAAAAAGAAATAAAAATAAAATAAAATAAAATAAAAAATACTTCAGAAAAGATAAAGCCGCAGCTATTAAAAGCCAGCATTGATTTTGCATATAGGGCTCGAATAAAATGATATGCAATCAGTTTGATACCATTAAAAGCTAAGCGGTTTTGGCGTGTTTAGTTAAAACTATAAAAAATCAGTAATCAAACAATGCAAACTGGAGTACCACATTGTTTATTGACATGATTTGTTATAGCTTTTACGTGAACACTGAAAAACTTTAAAGCAGAACAGTAACCTGAAGTTTAAAGGCTTAAGCCAAATACAGTTCTGCGTCAAAGCTAATGTAGATATTTGCTGGCAGCGTATACTTACTTTTGTAAGACTTTTGTATGTTTTACGTTACCAGAGAAAACAACATTGCTGAGTTACAATTTAAGAAAAAAACAAACTTTTGAAAATAATTAATAGTAGTGTCAATACATTGCTTTACTTAGTTCATTTATGTAACTAACAATTATGTGTCAACCAGGAGTTTGGGAGAATAGTTTAAGAAATATTTAATACAGAAAAGAGACACTGGCAGTTAACTAGTATACTGTAGCTATCTATAAATGCTATAGTGTTTAAGATGATATATATTTCTATGCTTTTTTTTCTTGCTCTTTAAAGTCTAACTACATTCAACCATCTCCTAAAGAGTCTAACTACACTCAATCATCTCTTAAAGAATCTATTCACTAAAGAACATAAAGACACGTTTAGTTGGACAAAAATGTTTTTGTTTTTGTTTTCCAGCAACAGTGTTCCAGTAGCTCTGCACACATAATAATATGGCAAATGAAAATGACAGAACATATTAATGTTGGTCATTGCTGTTCAGATATTTATGAGCAAATCTTAGTTGTTCTCCTTCAGAATGTATTTGCCTACACTGTAGTTATATGCTTTGCAGTATAATATTGGAAAAAGAGAAAGACCAAACAAGTAACGTATACAACGTATTTATTCAGAGTTTATGAATTCTTCATTTCAGATATCCTTAACTAGTAATACAGTATTTCTGAAGAGCAAATAATCAAACAATAGAAATAGTGCATACCTATACACACCAAGGAAGGGCTAACCTAAGTACCTTTCTGCATTTGATCTCCGTGACCTTGTATTACCATATTGTTTACTTTTTAGCAATAAATGTGGCTGTAAACTGCCTATTATGATATCTTACTGCTTATCAAATAATCCTTGTCCAAATATGTTAAATACTGTTAGAGTTTAAAGCCCCTGAATATTAGTTGTTACATTATTGAAAATTGTCTGACTGAAATTTGTATTTTGTAACACCTCTAGTCCTTGATAGTATCAACAAGTGGGAATAAAACCACGGGGTTTGCAAAATTACCTGACCATTTGAATATTTGTAACAACATAATGAAAAATAGAACTCCTGAACAGGCTGAAGACAGAATGTTATATGCGTTATAAAGTATGTCACTTTCTA
This sequence comes from Ctena decussata, assembly GCA_963989385.1. Lineage (NCBI taxonomy): Eukaryota > Metazoa > Mollusca > Bivalvia > Lucinida > Lucinidae > Ctena > Ctena decussata. The sequence continues at coordinate 55,405,127 of OZ022504.1, forward strand.
TAATCCTTAAATTTTCACATTGTTAACATTTTGTAATGTATTTGATGGCTGGGAGCTGCATAACCAGATCACGTAGATCACAAATTGGCATATAAGTTATAATCACGGGAGCCACACATATTTGCTAACCCGTGTAAAGCAGTTATTGTGCAAAGAGGCTCGTGGCTGACGATTCGACTGACAGCTTAGAAAAATGGTGTTAATGCATGCTGGCAGAGTTGGTACTGCTTTTGATTGCCTCGGCTGGTAGTCACAGTTTGCATATTTGTATGAAGGGTAATTGAATGGCTCAGCCAACAGCACAGGTAGCGAAACTGGTTTTATCCCCATCATAACGAGAACCTAAATATTAATCAGTTGCAGCATATATCATCTTATACTTACTTCATTTAATGCATAAAATTAAAAAAAAATCATTTTTATGAAGTCACTTTTAAGTGAGTCTGAACTGAAGGCAAGGTCGAACTGCTTCAGCTGTAACAATCTATGTGCGTCTTGCTGAACTCTTGTGTATTTCAAAGAGCTAAATTTGCCATCTGAATACCAGTGGTAAGCTTATACTACAGCAATAAATACTTTATACCGCCAGGGAACTAAAATTTTGATAACAGATGACTCACAAATCTTATTCCTTGACATATTACAATTATGTAACGTAATGTTACTGTTAGATTGCTTTTCAAATAACCACTATTAGATGGGTTTTTTTTATAGTTTGAGGACACATAACATTGACATTTCTTCATATTTACATATACAACAGTATCTACTGAAGACAAATTAAAGATAACATTGAAATATAAAATGCAGCTAATGTTGGCTTTCGTAGCTTTTCTGGTCATTTTGTATGTTAAATTCTTCAAAAATAAGATAGTTTCTGTCCCCATTTAATGTATCCACTGCTAATTTAGCTGCTGCCTAAATTATCTAAGCTGGGCATGAATAAAAGCAGATTGATGGAGCACGTATAAACTTCAGTCCAGCAAATCAGAGATTTAGTCCGATTCTTTTTTTTTTTTTTTTCGTATTTTTTTTTTGTTATATACGTTACATATTTATTGTGACTGCTGAAGAGTATAAGACTTTAGATTGTTTCTTTTTTATAATAGAATATTAGACAGGCATATATATGACATAAACTTTTCGCTACACTTAAATTCTTAAAATTTGCTCCTTATATTGCATGTATTTAGACACTGAAGGGGAAAAACGTCAAATGCAATGTAAACTACGTTATACAGGCTAGCCAACTGACCAATGACGATGTCAATAACTTTGAAACAGTGATTTATGTACTAGCAGACAAAACCCAACATTATTTAGGGCGAATACTAGCATGTGTACAACAATGCGTATCTTCTATTATAACGTGAATATGTAAATTTGGGTAGTGTAATTGACGTTGACGTCATACGTTAACGCCCCAACGTACAGAGGGCTAACATGTGTCATTTTGTTTCTTATATAATGTAGTTTCAGAAAATTATAGGGTACAAATCTCCCCTTGGGGGGGGGGGGGGGAGGGGGGTCTATGGTCAGCTCAAGGTCTATAGTGTGGATGATATGTAAATAGTGTGGTGGCTATTATTTAGGTAGTATAATGGATGTTATGTAGATAGTGCGGTGGATGTTAGATAGATAGTGTGATGACTGTTTTTTTTGTAGATAGTGTGGTGGATCTTATGCAGACAGTGGGATGGCTATAATTTGAATTTAATGGTGGATGTAATGTAGGTAGTATGGTGGATGGTATGTGAATAGTGTGGTTGTTGTTATATGAATAGTGTGGTGGGTTTTATGTGGCCCAGTTTTGTGAATCTTTTGTGGATAGTGTGGTGTCTATTACATAGCTAGTAGATGGATGTTATGTGAATAATTTAGTGGTTGTGGATTGCATGGTGAAAAGTATGTAGAAAGTGTTGTGACTGTTATCAAAAGTAGTCTCGTGGCAGTTACACAACTAGAATCATTATGGTAAATGTTAATCAGAAATTGTGGTGAATGTCAGTTTTATAAAAAGCGTGGGGATATTATGTAGATAGTGCGGTGAATGTTATGTAGATAGTGTGGTCGATGATATGTAGATAATGTGGTTGATTTTACGTAGATTGTTTGGTGGATGTTATGTAAAAGTGTGATGGCTGGTATTGTGATAGTGTGGTTGGTTTTATGTAGATAGTATAGTGGATGTTATCGGGATAGCGCGGGGGATGTTATGTAGATAGCGTGACAGATATTATGTAGATAATTTAATGTAGGCTATGTGGATTGTGTAGCATATGCTATGTTAAAAGTGTTGTGGATATTATGTAGGTATTATGATGGATATTATGTGGATTTATAGTAGATGTTTTATAGATAGAAAGTTCAAGTTCAAAGTTTATTGAGCATACAGGCACAATGTGCCCCTCGCCCTAACATAATACATATGAGAAGAGCAAATATATGATCAAAATACATATACAACATCAAAACATACAAATTATACAGCAAGATAGTTGAATCAGTACTAACGTGCATACATTTCTGTTAATTCATAATAGTAGTACATGTATCACTTTCAAGCAGACCTTACAAAAATCCTTCTAACATATTTTTTCTCTTTTCCATAGCAAAATATATAAATCTAGATAGGCGTTAATCAAGATATCTTGATAGTGTGGTAACTGTTATACAAATAAATGGTGATAACTATGTATAGATAGGGTATCCACAGCTGGAATAAAATGCAACTTCAACTATTATGATTTTAAGGTAAATGCTTACACCAACATGTTTTTAATCCATGTTTTTTAAAGGAAGAAAGCTTATGTGACCTCCTTTTTGCTTGAATTGACGGCGAACTACACTCAAAAAGACACATCTTAAAGGAAATAATTTTTTCCTAGGGAAGCAAATTCTTTTCTGTGATGATCCCACTGAAAAGGGAGGCAAACATAAATGTGTCAAGTTATTTCCCCTGAAAGTGTACCCATTTCGCTTAGTTTTCAGAATAAATGCAGTTAGTAGAGCAATAAGTGTTTCATTGCACTGCCAAGTACAAACGCAAATCGTACACGAATAAATATGAATAAAAGAAACGAAAACAGCATAAAAGAAAACAACCGAAAATCAGTGTTTAGGTCTGCAGTATTGCAAACTAGACCTTTACACTGTTCCAGAAGATTAAGAAGACACGCTTTTGTGTGTATATTTAGGCTTAAAAACGATTTCAGGAACCCACTGGTTGATGGATTCTATCGCTATGCTTAAACGAGGCAAGGCCGAGGTTGTACATCAGACAGGTTTTGAAGGCAGTATTGATTTTGGAGATGGGTTTGAAGCAATAGAACAAATGGGTAATCATTTCTCCATTCTCTATTACATATTAATCCTATTAAATGCCCTAGGGCGTTGTGTTTTACGAAAGTGGAGCGTTATTTAAGTCTAAAGAGAAGTTAATCTGCCACTGCCAAATGCTTCTATTAAATAGTATTAAGGTAAATGAATACACTTGCAAATAAGCAAATTCTACTATTTTTTCCTTTTTCACTGCCTCAATTCTCAAGAGAGGACAATTCTTATAGAAAAATTTTCTCCTGGAGGAGAAAACTCTTTCAAAAAAGAGTTGACCCCGTTTGGAAGAGCTAAGTCATCCAGAGAAACAAACATGAGTTCATGTTTTCCCCTTTGTAAAACTGACAGATTGACAGATGGAAAGTCCATATAACATTATTTTATGGAAAATGGGGGCGTTTATAAGAGTACTTGGCGTTTATTAGGATTATACGGTATATTTAGCGTTGACTCAGTCACCAGAATATCGATACATGCAGCAGAATGAAAGTAAGTGGCCGGACCGGGTTTCATACCCGGTCCGGCCACTTACTTTCATTTCTTCTTCCGCTGATTCAAGAAGGGCGGTTGTAAGTTACTGGTGAAAGTAAGTGCACTTAGTACTGGTTAACCGCTTAGGAGGTTTAAGCCTGCCCAGGAATAGTGTGGTTAGGTTAACTGGCTGTCCCGACAAGACCATAGCTGTTTACCGTGGACGTTTAAGTAGTAGTATTTCAATTCTCCTATCGACGTTCTCCCCGCACCTCAGCGAAACGAATCCATAGCCGCAGTAATGGGGCGCCGAGCGTCCGTCCAATTTTCGCGGACGTTAAAGACAGAGATGGTACTATATAAGGAGGATTAACTTCCACAGTGTCATTCTTGAACGGACACGCGGCGCCAAGTGTGTGCAACTATGGTTACATACCGTTGAGCCACTAGGGGAACGTCGATAGGAGAATTGAACTGAGTGTCATTCTGTCCCATGATCACATAGTGTCAACACCTCCAGTCAGCCAATAAAACCATCATAACTGTTAATTCTGGTCCACTGATTGGCTGACTAAATTTTCACACCTTTACCTGTTCAGGTAATAGTGCTATGTGCTGGGAACCAGACCCCCCCAACAACAGCATGCAGGAGATATAAAACGGATGGTCTAGAGGAAAAGTGTCATAATTCCATATCAAACGATCATGTGTATAAAATTCTGTTTGTCATACGACCAAGGATCTCAGACAGTTGTGATGTATTACAAATTGCCTGTTAAACCAATCAAAAATAAACTTTTGTTATACCCAATGATTTCTTTTGAAATCTGTTGCTCTCAGCTTCCCATAACAAAGTATTTTATTTCCTTCGGGCTTTATTCAATTTGTGAGTGATTCGACGGCGTTTACACATCCATAGCATTCCTAAATCTTTAATAATTCCCAAGTATTCCCAACACTGTCTCAAAGGGCCGTTAAACCCCCAAACAATTAACCAATCAAATACTCGCATTCTTTTCTTTTTCTGAATGATTGCTTATTTCCTAAATACACGTACTGACATTATATATATATATATATGCCTCTCAAAAGCAAGCAAAAACTAACACTATACCTTTAGATGATTCCAAATTTCTGACATTATTTTATACAGCTGACTTTTGTTATATCAAAAATTGATAGCTCAAAGTTCCCTGTTATGTCAAAGAATATTATTTGGACACATTTCCATTTCTTTTTTTTTTTTTTTTTTTTTTTTTTGATTTTCAACTTCTTTTATTTCAGACTACTGGTATTTGAAACTAAATTGTCTAGGACCAGAAAAAATACTTTGAGATATCAGTAGTTTGAGATGAACTTCGACTTTGAGATATCGAGCGTTGACTATATATCATTCTCGACTTTTGAATATCTGTTTCGACTCATAAGATAAATCTTATGTTTCAGAAAGCCCCAGACTGCTCATGACACATCTTTGCCCAAGGCACCTCTCTGAAGATTATAAAGAGAAATCAAAGTTTATTTTGTTGTTGAGAAATCCTAAAGATACAGCCGTCTCAATGTACCATCATTTGTGCAAAGATTCTCAACAAAATTTCACCGCAACATGGGATGACTTCATCGATTTATTTGCCAAAGGCCAAGGTATGTAGTACTTAGAACACCCCATGTATTTGAATGTTTATAGATCTGAAAAAATACCAGTATTGATATATATCTATACCACTCAGTTTTATGTTGTTGTTGTAGTTTCTATTCTCATAACGATATTTCCCAGGCATCTGCAATTAGACCCCACTCTCTCACTGTCTGGATCGAGATCCGGAACATCCTTTTTAGGAAACGGAACAGCCCACCAAATAGGGCCGACCGGTTTACACACGCTAGATTGATGCTTCGTTTTATCGAATTTTATGACTATGCATCGTATGCATCAGTCAAACTAGCCATATCAGCGTACGAAGAATGTATTTCTGCATATCAAACAGGCAGTAATGTGGCGAAATCCGTTGACATTTTCGTGTTTTTTGTGGGATGTTCCGTTAACATTTTCCTGCACACAGACACATAATTTGTGTTGAACTAGCGAGTATGTTCCGGTGACAAATGCAAATTACACGGCAAATGAAAATGAATACATGTATCCCTAAAAAGCAGCCGAGAGATTTAAACACGGTTTTCTGGGTCAGAGACGGAATTGAATCGAGCATCGTATTTTATATAAAAAAGAAAATACAAAAATATATGAATAACGTTTCATAGGAAAGTCAAGAAATATTTGGGTCACCACCAAAAATTAAAACTGCACAATAACAGACTTGAAAAACATGCCAATTCAAGCGAGTGTGTATACTTGCACCACATCACTGTCTGTTTTTTTTCATGTAGAAATGTATTCTTCGATCGCTCATATGGCTCGTTTGAATGATCCGTACGATATATAGTAAGAAAACTCGATAAAACGAAGCACCTACCTTACGTGTGTAAACCAGTCCGCCATCTTTGGTGGTCTGTTCCGTTTCTTAAAAAGGATGTTCCGGATCACAATCCAGACAGTGTCTCTCCAGGTGGCTCAGCGGAACGTATCCACAAAGTGTATAAGCGGACAGTCACCAAATCGGAAGCGACCATTGACTGTACACCCTAAAATCATTAGTGCGACATAAACAACTTGTGAGGTGAAACGGTCAAAAGCAGGTAAGTCCTTATCGAATTTGTTCTTTTAGATGCGGTTTTCGACATCGGGGAGAGAATCGGATGTACTTCACCTGTAGCATTGTCAGTTTGACATATCACCACCCAATCTCTGTGTAAAAATCTAGTTTTCCTGCTTAATCACCAGTTTTGCTTTATATTCTGTCGATCGACACGGACAATCGGGGTAAAAAGACTAGAATTATGGCATCATTTCTGTTTAAACCAACATTAAATAATCGCTACATCTTTATCCTGTGATATCCAATAGCTGAATCCATCGAAACATTACTGTAAACAAATATATTGCCTCCTGAATCGCACACGTTCGTCTCATTCATTCGACTGTCCGACTAGTGACAACTGTACCTAATCATTAGCGACTTATCAAGAAACAAAAACTGTCCGACTAGTTGTGATTGTATTTTCACATTCATGACGATCATTTTCAACAAATGCTTGAAAAAGGTAATAAAAGTATCGTTTTGGATACTTTCACTGGGATAATCATTTGGGGAGAAGGCTATCAAGCATTTCTTGATAAAAAATTGATCATATGGCTAAATTTTTCTCTGTCAACATTTCAATCAAAATTGTGACCTAGCCGCGTACCGCTTTTGTGTTGCGCTACTGGTTTTCAGAAATTCGCTTTTTAACGTCTTCCGGTACCGTTTAAACAACCATCAATGCAATAAAAAGTAAAGAAAGCTACATGTAAACCCCAAAAACCCCTTACCTGTAAAAATACAGTTTGACCTTAATTATTATTAGTCGATCATTTTTCTAAGCAAATTCTGTGTCTGTGAAGACAAACTCTGTTTCGGTCCTGGGTAGTTTCGGTCTGATTGAGTGATTTTGTTAGTGTAAAGCTAGATGGTAGGCTTAGTCCTATGTCCTTATGTCCTTTTATTTTGCTATGAAAGAGACTTTATGAGTTTATGCCCAGTAAAACCGGTTTAACCCCCCCCCCCCCCCCCCCCCCAGTAGTTATTACTGACCGTCCCAAGGCGGTACTTTCGTTGTGGTTGCATTAGTTTTATGTTCGGTGCTGTTTAATTTATTGTGTTTTCATTTTAACCCTTCTATAATAAAAATAGAAAATAGGTAAATATAGTTGTTAAATGTTTTTCGCATAATTTGCTTAGTCTGTTGTAACCCTTCTGTTGGTCTAAATTATTTAGTTCAATAAAAATAGCTGAGTTGCCACCTATTTGGGAAAGAGCTGCTGACTGGGCTTATCACTTGTAATTTATTGTTTGTTTGGATGTCTTTGTCAATCTTTCCCTTTGATGTTGGGGATAGGGTTTGGGATCTGATTCAGTCAGTTCCTGAAGTGTAGTTACTCTTTAAATTTTTATGATGTCTCTTTCTGATCATACTCAAACTCATGCCATTGAAGCATTCAACTCAACGTCTAGATACTTGGACGACCTTTTAAATATTGACAATCCTTATTTTGAAGGAATGGTTAGTCAAATTTATCCTGCTGAATTACAGCTAAATAAAGCAAATACATGTACTTCTGATACCGAGGCCCAATTTTTGGATTTACATTTATCAATTTTAGACGGATTTGTTTCATCTAAAATTTATGACAAACGCGATGATTTTGATTTCGACATTGTTAATTTTCCGTTTTTTTATGGTGATGTTCCCCGCACCACTTCTTATTGTGTTAATATTTCTCAGCTTACTCGCTTCGCTAGGGTGTCTAGTCATTTGGCTGATTTCAATGCTCGTAATAAAAGTTTGACTGCCAAGCTTTTACAGCAGGGGTATCGGTATCATAAATTTAGGAAAGCTTTTTTGTAAATTTTATCCTAGACACTTGAATTGGTTTCTAAATATAATACAGGGTTAAGGTCACTTTTGCAACAAGGCCTATCGGAACCTGAATTTTATGGTGACTTAGTGTATAAATTACGCAAAATCGTAGGGGAAACAGAATTTCCTGATCAATTTAAGAAAATTATCATGCGATTTAAACGCATTGGCTATAACATAGATGTAATGCGACAGTCTGCATGTTTAGTGGTTGACCTAGTCACGGTTGACAACTTTGCTGTCCTCTTTAATTGCACGCCGGTGGGTCGGGGTTCAGACTCTATGATAGCCCCTACATAAAGCTATATATTAGTTGGTTTGGGCCGGATGTTTGTCTGTTTCTTGGCCCACCGGGGTTCAACTGTTGGTCTTCTTTTGCTCCAGTGTTCCAATGGTGTTGCTGACGCCCCAGGAATCTGCATGTGTCTCAACACGTTTTGGCTGTCGAGTCCTCATCCTTGTTTCATCACAGTCTTTTCTTGATTTTAATCGTTGCCCGTGATGACTCTCTGATGAGTTAGGGTACCTCCATACGAACCTAACTACCAACTAAATGTGTGCACCGCGGCGGAGGGGTGAAGGTTTGGGCCCAGTAAAACCGGTTTAAACCCCCCAGTAGTTATTACCGACCGTCCCAAGGCGGTACCTCCGTTGCGGTTGCATTAGTTTTATGTTCGGTACTGTTTAATTTATTGTGTTTTCATTTTAACCCTGCTATAATAAAAATTGAAAATAGGTAAAAATAGTTGTTAAATGTTTTTCGTATAATTTGCATAGTCTGTTGTAACCCTTCTGTTTGTCTAAATTGTTTAGTTCAGTAAAGATAGCTGAGTTGCCACCTATTTGGGAAAGAGCTGCTGACTGGGCTTATCACTTGTAATTTATTGTTTGTTTGGATGTCTTTGTCAATCTTTCTCTTCGATGTTGGGGATAGGGTTTGGGATCTGATTCAGTCATTTCCTGAAGTGTAGTTACTCTTTAAATTAGGGCAGGGCAGGGCGAGGCTGGTGGGGTAGAAATGGGGAGTTTGTTTCTTTGTTTGGGTTAGTGGTCCGGTGCACATTTAAGGTCATGACGAGCCAGTTAACTGTTCATATACAAGCTGTGACTATCAAAGCAAGTGAAACTTCTCCTCCGACAGTAAATGACAAGTACCGTTGGTTATAACCGCACATATTCAGGTATATTTCTGTGGGCACGGTAAGCTGTTTCCCAAGAGATGGGGAATTAGGAAAGATAGATAGGGTAGACGTGAAATAAAATAAAAGCATCGCAAACGACTGCGTGATACCCCGCCACTGCAAACCTTTGTCACACAACGATTTTTCCAGATTTATTGTTTCTCTGTATAACCCCAAGGCAGGGCCAGCCAAACCCCATTGAACACGGATAAGTCTTTGTCATGACAGGACACTTTATTACTCTGATAACTTACAATAAGCTTCGGATAAATCACTTACCACTATAATCAAATACAATTTTAGTGATTTTAAACATGTGGCCATGAGGCAGGGGAAGATAACCCCTGAAGGGTCAAATTTTAATCACCACAAGAAGCTTTTATTACTTCTATAATCAGATGTAAATTTCTGAAAATCTGTTTCACATGAATTTATATAGATTTTTTCATCATTTTATGCATGTATATAGCCCGAGGGCAGGGGGAGATAACTCCCATGGGGTAAATTTGAGCATCACTGGAGGCTTTCATGACTCTGATCATTTGCTGCAAGTTTCAGAAATATTGCTTCAAACTCTGATTTTATATGGAGTTTTTCATGATTTTATACATGTATATAGCCCCAGGGCAGGGGCAGATAACCCCAGATGATAAAATTTCTGTGCTCATATAAAGCTTTTGTTACTTCGATCATGTTTGTGAAGTTTCATCATGATACTCCAAGAACTAGAGGCCAGAAACCATTTTTTGTACATTGACAAATGCCATAACTCCGTCAGAAATTAATGAAATTCACCCATTAACAATCCCAAGCGAGACATTCTTGGTACAAACGCATATGCAAAATTTGAAGAAAATCCGTTGATAAGTACTTAAGTTATCGAACAGAAACGAAGTGCGGACGGACGGACGGACGGACGTACTACGGACGGACGGACAGACACACGGACAGCCAACGTGAAAACATAATACCCCGCCACTAACGTGTGGCGGGGTATAAAAAACACACACACACAAAGCACACACAAATAAGCACACGTCCTCATCCTACATTGTAATTTAGGTTACGGAGAGCAAAGAGGATGTAGAAGGGTAGTATAGGATATCAATGTAGATCTAGGTGACAATATTGTGCCGTTTGTAAAATATGTTTTCATATCTTTTAAGCTGCTAGTCTGGCCATTGTAATTAGTTTCGCCTGTTGGAAAACACATTCAAAGTACATTTTCTTTACACAGAAAAATTCAGATTTTCAATTTATTTCAAATCTTACGAATAAATCATTGAGCCTACCATACTAATCTGTGCAAATTTGTGGTAGATATAAACAACATACTGGGCTTCTGAAAACAAACTCAATCCATTAGAAGTTCTTACCCTCCCTTGTCGTTATATTTCGATAAAGAATACATAAGTTAAAATATTTACTAACATATTTTCTGTTCAATAAGACTTACAAGCAAATCGTCGCTAGTCGTTCAACACCATTTTTTGTTTTTGTCACTAGTCGGACAGTCGAACGAGACGAACGTGTGCGATGCAGGAGGCAATATATTTGTTTAAAGTAATGTTTCGGCTGATTCAGCAATTGGATATCACAGGATAAAGATGTAGCGATGCTTTTACGTTGGTTTTAACAGAAATGATGCCATAATTCTAGTCTTTTTAGCCCCGATTGTCCGTGTTGATCGACAGAATATAAAGCAAAACTGGTGATTAAGCAGGAAAACTTGATTTTTACACAGAGATTGGGAGGTGATATGTCAAAGTGACAATGGTACAGGTCAAGTACATCCAATTCTCTCCCCGATGTCGAAAACCGCATCTAAAAGAACAAATCCGATATGGACTTACCTGCTTTTGACCGTTTCACCTCACAAGTTGTTTATGCCGCACTAATGATTTTCGGGTGTACAGTCAATTGTCGCTTCCGATTTGGTGGCTGTCCGCTTATACACTGTGATCCATAGTTCCACACACCTGGCACCGCGCATCCGTCCACAGTCAGTTGTAGAACAATACTTAATAGCTGAGCCGCGGCACGACATAACCAACAAAGTGGTTGTGCGCCCAACGCAGGCTTAGATCAGCCTGGGCATCCGCCCAGTCTGATCAGAGTCTTCGCTGTCCGCGTGGAAGTAACTTAGACCCTTAGCTATTCTTTAAGCGCTTAGCGAAGAGTCTGATCAGACTAGGTGGATGCACAGGCCGATCTAAGGCTGGGCGCAGAACCACGTTGTTGGCTTTCTCGCGTCGCGGCTCAATTATGCTAATTGTCAGTCCAATGAGCAGATTGGCATTGAGTGCATAGGTATTGCATTTTAGGCGTGTAGGTGCCGTGTATTTGGGGCAAATTCTTTTCTTTAAGACTTGATCCTACTGAGAGCGGAGGCAATAATAAATTACAAAGTTCCGATCCCTGAAAATATGTCAATACACCTTAAAAGGACTGGTATGGACCATTTCAGTATATGTGAATTACGTTTTTTTGTCATTTTAGTCGTATGATTTGGCTTATATGGTCCCCGCATAGTGGTTTTTCTTGTTCCTTTTGTCTTTTGAAAGTTTCTAGATTAACTCCATTTTCATTTTATTGTTTATTCTTCAACAAACGCCATCTTATGAATTTATTGTTAAAAGTAAACTAGTGTAACTCACGCTCAAATTAACGCCAAAATTGCAGGTTGGTTTCTTCGAAGCGTATTTATTGTATCGTAATAAGCAAATTTTGAAAATATTTGTATATGATTCAAATGGACTTATACATCACTTACGAACTATATAAGAATAACTACTTTTTCTCAAAGGATACGGAAAGAAATTAAAAAATCCGCGGTCTTAATTTTTGTAACAAATTTCAAATTTGACACCAAACTCTTACACCTATCTATATGTTATTAAGCTGATTTGGACAAAATACTTACAACAATCTGTGTAAAAAGCAAATTTCCAAAATGTACATTGTCTGTATTATCTGCTAAGTTGGAATTATATGCTCTTAAACAATAAAATTGTTATACGCATTTAGATCGGTCTTGAATTTTGTAACGCGGCGACAAATAAAGAAATTCAAACGTTACATGCATATGAAACCTTATAGTTACAAGCGGATTTCTAGCAGTTTTCAGGTCTGGGTCATTCTAGTCAAACACGTCTGAAAGGTCAGCTCTGTGAAGCAAATAACTATTAAAAGGCAAAAGTTTCATTTCCAAAAGTACCATTTTCTATACAAATTGACCTGTGCTAAGCAAGCACCTGCCTCAAGCAAGCGGGTTTTGCAAATACCGTGCGCGACGTCTTTATGTTCACAAAATGTTTTCAAAATGTAAATATGCCTGTTTATTGTTTTGATTTTCATTTCTAATTATGATTCCTATGGGAGCAGTCTGATCTGGATCTGTACTGTTTTCTCAGACTTGTCTGTCCTTATACCCCAGCTAGCACCTTACGTCGAAATGATGTTTCACTGACGTCGATGCGACGTGGTTGCCCGCTGGGTAGAATTATACGGTGCCAACCGTAACGCCTTTCATTACAGCGCCACCCTGCCTGTTCTTTGACTTCTATCGCCAGTGGCAGGACTTTCTAATGTCCCACAAAGACCAGTTTCTTATTCTTTACTATGAGGACATGCACAAAGTAAGTACAATTGGCTGTCGTTATCTCAAACACTAATATCTCAAATCTCTTATATCAAAAAAAATTGTTTGAACATACACGTATTCCTTTTTTTTATTTACATTTCAACTCCAATTGTATCAAACTACTGGTATCTCAATTTCCTGGGATCAGAAAATTTACTTTGAGATATCAGTAGTTTGGGATGAAATTTGACTTAGAGATAATGACAGTTGACTGTAATCTTTATTCAAAAAAGAAACATAGTGCAGATAAGTGCACACTGTAACGTTACAAAGTAAACATAACTATACTTAACAGCGATGGTACTATTCATGCCAGTCAGTTTGGAAAGCAGTTCTTAAGACGCTTAATGCAAGTCCGATGGTCGTATAAAATATTGCATTTAAAACACACTGGATGAAAATGCATGATGATTATAATGACTTGCGATTTTTTTCGTCCTTTCAACACTATTTCAGTCATAGCAAGACGAAGGGGGAGGGGGTGGTGGGGCTGTGATATCATGAATGAAAGGCAGTTATGGGTCATTTACCTTATGTACCTTATACAGTCACGGTATGGCCATTTTAAAGGAAAAAAAACACTTTAAATACGATCCGTATTTGGTCGTACTTGCATTTATCATAATATAAATACACTAAAAAAAAAAAAAAAAAAAAAAAAAAAAAAAGAACAGCTTCAGCTTTGCATTTAGAGCCAAACATACATGTAGTAGTTTCGTATGCCAGTTTTTGTATGTGTGCAATTTATAAGGCGTTCTTTATTCGAAGTTTAGGTGGATGGATACACCTTCACAATTTTCCACCATGTTTACATAGAGGAACACTTGTCGTGACTTCTCCTCTTTGCTTCCTTTTCCAAAATACACTGCCGTTGTTCTGAGATATTGTATGTAAATCAGTTTACAACACTGTGTGGACAGAGATTTTTGGGACATACCTTTATTTCTGCAACAACATAGTAAAATACCGGACAAAGGCGCCCGCTGGACATACTCGTATCTTACCTATCAATGAATGGCTGCAACATCTGCGCTATGACGTAGATTGTTACCTCTCACAGCGTCCTTATAACTACGGTGATACCAACTAGAGAGAGAGAGAGAGAGAGAGAGAGAGAGAGAGAGAGAGAGAGAGAGAGGGGGGGGGGCGTAGTAGTAGTAGAGTTTTAATTTTTATCTTCAGAATTACAAGAAAGAACTAAGAAGGATCGCTGATTTCATGAATCTCCGTGTATCAGATGAGACTGTTGCTGCAATAGCCAAGAAAGGCAATATAAATACAATCAGAAGTGAGCTGATGACAAACCCAAAACTGCAAGCGCTTGCCAAGAAAATGACGAACGATGGAACGCATCCATTCTACAGGAAAGGTAAGTCTAACCGTCATAGCGCATAAGAAAAGAAAATAAATAAAAATAAAAAATAAAGCAGACTTCAAAATTTACGTCTGAAAAATTTCAAACAATGTTTCGTCCATGCTTTGTTATAATGAGCCGCCTCATCTGGTCCTAAGCGGTTTGCAAAATTCAACTGTTTTTGTTCTAATCGCTGTAGGGGTTAATAGTGTATTACTCAGGTTTACAGACCATAAAAAGTCTTGTCAGGCACTATGTTGCCCCACCCCGTTACGGCGGTTATGGATTCGTTCCGCTGAGGTGCGGGGGGGGGGGGCGTCGATAGGAGAATTGAAATACAAGTACTCTCTTGCTCCTGCAAGGTCTATAAGCACTTCCCAGCAGGCACATGACGTCAAAATGACGTCGTACTGACGTCGATGCGACGTCATCACGTCGTACTGACGTCGATGCGACGTCATCACGTCGCATCGACGTCAACACGACGTCATTTCAACGTCGTGTGCCCGCTGGGTTTATACCAGATTGAAGCAGTTAAACCGCACATGTGTAGTGACAAGAGTGGCAGGACACTTCATCAAAAGTGACTATTCCAAGCCTTTGAAGTATTCCCCATACACGTTTACATTCTTTTTACAAGCAAATCAGCCAGTCCAAAATGTTTCAAACGCCCCTTTAGAAACACTATAAATTAAACACCGATCTAAAGTATTGCCTTCTGTGTTACGTAACTTAAAACGATGACAGCGCAAATAAGACTTGATATGAGGATTCAGCCAAAGGTCATATGGAGCAAGAGTAGGACCGTTGGTAGGATGTGGCGAAATGTTAGAATGCTGCTCCTTCACATAGTCAAGAAGATCGGCTGAACGATGAGCTGGTGCATTATCATGCAACAAATGAATACCATTGTATACGAGCGTAATTGGCCATCCCCAATTGTTGACATTTGGTAGATTGAGTATTTGATAAGTATCAACTGTTAATGGTTGCTTTGCGTAGACCAAACCATTTTTATGAAAGCTATATACTTGTATCATGCACGGATGCTATTCAGTCATAGCACATAAGTACAAAAATCATACGAATAGAATGGTCTAGAAGTTCCTTTGATACATAGCACAGTTCGTCGTAAACTGAAGTTGGCAAATATTACAGTTGTCAACCCCTATGGGCTAAGAATATTAAATGGTATACCAGGAACAAAGATGAGGAAGCTATTGTTGTACCGGTTGATGCGTGTTTTGTTACAAGTAAAATTTACTTAAAGGCATACGTAAAGTAAGGCAAAAAGTGACACCATTCTATAATGGTCTTATGACCCTAGCTGTTATGTCATTACCTATGTGAGATGGGGGTTTTCTATGATAGAATAGCAGTGTCACTGGACTGTTGCATAACATGATTAAAACACCCGATAAACAAGAAGTATGTCTTTAATATTACAGCAACTTAACAAGTTATCGAAATTATCCAAAAAGCTAAACATCCAGTGATATGACGCAAACTTGCTGGTGCTACAATAGTAGACCGTGTAGACTCATATCTGATCTGGGTAAAATACTGCTTGCTCACACATTTCTGCCCCGATACGTATTTGGACATGGTAACGTTAGAAATCTGGGCCCGGTTGTTCAAAACTAACGACGTCGTTAGTTAACGAGACGTTAAAATTTCAAAAGTTAATATCTCAAATACACCAATATTTTTGGTTGAAAAAATGTGAGAAGCTTTTGCACTGCAAACGCTTCTCAGATTTTTTCAACAAAAATATCATTATATCTGGTAATGAAGTTGTAAAACACTTAACGAGTTGACCTCTTAACGAGCTCGTTAGGCTAACGATGCTTTGAACAACTGGGCCCTGTTCTTTTTTCAGGTAACGTCGGGGATTGGAAGAATCATTTTACCATAGCACAGGATGAAATGTTTAACAAAGTAATGGAAAAAGAGATGGAGGGGTTGGTTTTCAGCTTTTGTTATGAAGTTACTTCATTCTGATTTTTTCAAGGCGATTCTGGGTTAAGTGCATTAGCCATAGAGAAACGTGTTGCACTACAAATGATATCTAAATGGAACGAATATTAATCAAAACGGTGTACTTTACAATACTTATAAGATAGTTTATGAGGATGTAATCTATATTAAAATTAAACTAAAATTATGAATGATGACGTTACATTGCCGTTTCACCTGTACAGCCATGTTATTAATTAGTTTAACCACAAACTCTTCTCTGTGATTTAGCTCTCGAAATTGCTGTGACAATTACTTGAGCTGTAACCTCGTCTTTGTAGCTGACCCGACAACTCTGTTGCCTTAGACTCAAATGTATCAAGATTTAAGCATATCTGCCTGATACGGAGGGTCAAACTGTATGGAACAGAGTTGTTGTGTCAGTTTCGAAGACGAGGTTACAGCACTCAAGCAATTGTCAGATCGACTTTGAAACTAGATCAAAAAGAAGAACTCTACGCTACAAGCCAAAGCCAGACTCGTCAAATACTTTGATCCCTCATCCAGAGCTACCTAAAGTAATGGAGATTGTCAACAAACACTGGCCGATCATCGAGTCTTCAAACCGCTTGAATAAGGTTTCCCTCAGAAGCCAGTATTGGCATGAAGAAGGCTTAAAGTCAAAGGGATATTCTTGTTCGCGCAAAGCTCAACCGATGGGACTATAGGGGAGTCAAAGCCTGATAGTATCAAAAGATACTTTACTTGTTAACTCATGACACCAACCCAAATAGCCAAATCATCATCAGGAGCGTCAGTAAAACTGAAGAGACAGACAAACTGCGAATCAGCAAATGTCATCTACCTATCCACTTGTTCTCAGTGTGGCAAACAGTACGTATGCGAAACAAAACGTGCACTTAATGAGCGCCTGAATGGCCACCGCTCTGACTGGGCGAAGCGAAGATTTCAGAGGTCACCTGTCGCCGATCACTTTCACTTACATGACCGCGACTTTAACAGCCATGTCTCTTTTTGCTGCATCGAACATGATGCTTAGTGGTCGGATGATACCAGAAAAGCCCGTGAGAGCTACTGGATCCGACGACTAAATTTTACATGGAGCATTAATGGGACCTTGGTTTTAAAAATTATCAAAATGCAAAAAATCTGTAGCGGAATTAGGTCTCAGTGACCTACTTTCTGTTTACGAGTCCGAGTTTGCAAAAATGCCAATATCTAAAAAAAACTTGAACAGATTTAGATCAGATTTAGTCAGAATGGTCCTTTAATGGAGTTCTTTGAAATTTAAGTGAATGGAGACCATCCAAAATGGCCGCCAGCCACCGTTACTAAAAATAGAAAAATATGAAAATGACAATATCTCAAGAGTCCCTGAATGGAATTGGACTAAATGTGTATCAAAATGATCCTTGCATGAAGCTGTTTCATGATTTTTTTTCAGATTGACCATCCAAGATGGCAACCGTCCACCGTTACTAAAATTAGCGAAAACCTGAAAACAATAATATCTCATAAACTACTGAATGGATTTCGATCGAATATGTTTCAAAATGACTTTTATCAAGTTCTTAAAGTGAAGGTGCAAAGCAGGTGAGACATAGCTTTCCACGGAATTCTTGTACTAATATAAGAGTAAGTTGTTATTAATACATGTATACAATAATGATATACGTTGATGGTACAGATTAGGAAGACCTGTTTAGCTCAGGTTTAAGGAGATTAATGAAATATTTTTCTTTCGCGCGCCTTAATGACATGCTTTCAAAATACATTTTGTAGAATGGGAAGATGTAATATTTCGGATCTTTCCGATTGGCACATGTACTTATGTGTTCACTTACATGAAGCATTCTAGTACTTGGGTCACGGATTTGCTGATTGTGCACAGTGACCCGTTTTCGTAAATAGTTTCCGGTTTCGCCTATATATTCTTTGCCGCAGCCTCTGCATTTCATGACATAAATCACATTTTTTACTTCACAGGTCATTTTTTCATGTACGTAAAATTTTCTACCGCAATTAAAATCAGATGCGATGCCTTCTAATAGATGAGTGCAGAGGCCGCAGTTTGACCTCTGACAACGTTTTACTTTCTGTTCAGAGTCATTACTAAATGTGGCTTTTGTTAGGATTCGCTTCAAACCATTTGGTTGCCTTTTGCTTTTAATCATCGTAAACTTCGAAAGAACACTTTTCATTTTTGGATCTTCTTGCAAAATTGGAAGATTATATTTTATTATATTAAATATCTCTGCATTTCGCGGATTATGTGTGGACACATAAGTAATAACAGGTTCCTCCGTCTTTTGCGCAACTTGTCTTAATATAGTTCTATCAAGATTCATAGCTCGGTCGATTCCCATGTTAATTATATTCTCAGGGTATTTTTGTTTGACTAAAAACGTCTTCAGTTCCTTAATTCGAGTTTCTAGTACCTGTTCTTCTGAAATTATTGTTCTTAATCTTCTTGCCAGATTATAGGGTATGTTAATTTTTGTATGTCGGGGGTGACAGGAAGAAAATAAAAGATACTGTTTACTGTCAGTCTCCTTATAGTAGATATCTGTCTCAATCTTTCCTCTTAAATTCCGGACCATAACATCTAAAAACAGTTGTTCAACTGTATCAGATTGTAATGTGAATTTAATATCATTGTGTAGATTATTTAAAATGTCATGGAAATGTATTAGTTCTTCTCTAGATTTAGTCCAGGGGACGAAGCAGTCGTCTAGAAATCTTTTCCAGTACCGTTTGAAGTAAATATAAAATTCTGTATCATAAATGGTTTCTACAGTATCATATAATTTTTCCTCCAAGTACCCAATAGTTAGGGTTGCGTACACTGGTGCAAATTTGGTACCCATAGCTGTGCCCTTTACTTGCTTGAAATAAGTGCTATTGAAACAAAAATATTATTCTCAAGTATTAGTTTGATTCCGTCAAGTAGGAAATCTTTTGAGAATCTTGAATGAAGGGTACCGGGGTATTTGTCTATCCAATAATTTACCGCCTCTATACCGAGATTGTGTGGAATATTTGAATAAAGTGGTTCTATGTCAAATGAAGCCAATATGGTAT
Organism: Ctena decussata; assembly: GCA_963989385.1. NCBI lineage: Eukaryota > Metazoa > Mollusca > Bivalvia > Lucinida > Lucinidae > Ctena > Ctena decussata. Next base: position 55,424,688 of record OZ022504.1, read on the forward strand.
TTTTTGATACATTTGTCGGGAGGTTGTTTAGGAAGTCAGTAGTGTCCCTTAAATAGCTGGTGACATGTTTGGTATAGGGTCTTAAAAGAATATCAAGTAAATTACTAAGCCTGTGCGTGTGACAGGAGGGGCCAGCAACAATTGGTCTTAATTTCAAATCATATACTTTTTCAGTAATTTCTACGTAACCTGATTTTGTTAGTTTACATTTTTCATTTATTTCCTTGCATTTATGTACTTTTGGTAATCCGTAAAAATTACTAGTTTTAGCTTCGAAATTTTGTAGATAATTGAATTCTTTTTCAGTCATTTGACTTTTATATTTTTTAAGAAACTTCTTATATTTAAGTTGTAAATCTTTTTCTGGATTTGTATTTAATTCAGAATAATAGATTTCATCATTCAAAATTATTTCTACCATACTTTTGTAGTCTTCTTTGTTCATTATTACTGATGCCCCACCTTTGTCGGCTTCTTTTATTATAATTGAAGTATCTTCTTTTAAACATTTTACAGCTTCCCATTCTGATCTTGATAGATTTTGTCTAACGTTATTTTGGCATGATTGTTTAGGAAATTTTTCAACTGTTTCAATAAATTCGTCAAGGGCTGCATTACGTTTATCTGGGGGAGTAAAATTTGATTTATTTCTAACTAAAGAGGTATCTTCATTTTCTGTACCATCAAATAACTCTGCTAATCGTAACTTTCTATTAAATTCATTCAAATCTTCAGTAAGTTCTTGTGTATTTCCTAATTTGGGGGTCGGAGTAAATTTGAGTCCTTTATTGAGTAGTGATATTTCTGCAACTGTTAATTTTCTGTTTGATAAATTAATTATTTTTATATCAATATTTTCGGTATCTACTGCGTCTGTGGTCAGCGTCCCCGTCCTTGCTCTCGGCCCAGGCCCCGGCCCCGACCTCTGCCCCGGGCCCGGCCTCGTCCTAAAAAAGTAACCTGATTCATGCTATTGCTTCTTGTTTCCAGGTTCCAGCTGTTTGCTGCAAAGTCTTCTTGATTGTTTCTCGGGGAGGGTTGTCTCTGATTTTCTTCTTTTCTTCTTCCGGTCTGGTGTATCTCGGAGGTCTTTGTGGTCGTGGTTGCCGTAGAGCTTGTCCACCTTGTTGGTTTTCATTCTGTCTCGATTGCGGTCTTTCAGTTGATGTAGGCCGCCGTCTCTGATAGGAATCACTGACTTGATTTTGACCATCAGAAACGTTTTGCTGTGGTCTCCTTACTTGTGTTCGCATTGCCGTTGCTTCTGCGTAAGTTTTCTTTTTGTCTGTGTCATCTGAAATTTGGATGAACGGGGTTTTGTCCTGGTGTTTTAGTCTGAATGTTTCTGCATACTTGGTAAGCCAGACTAAGTTCTTGTTATCCCATCGTTTTCTTGAGATTTCTTCATTTCTGGTACAGTCCTCCTGCCACATTTTTATTAATAAATTGCGGCTTTGTCCCGTTGTTTGCTCTTCTATTTCATTGGTCATTTTTGAGTCAATTTCTTTGAACTTTGCTTCCTGACTCTCACTTCGTAGAAGTAACAGTTCTTTTTCGGTCAGGTAATTGTCCATCACCTGCTTTCCTCTTCTTTTTGTAACATTTTCTGGTTCATTTGGTATTTCTTTCATCTGTACCCATTGTGGTAATATGATGGTGTCCTCCTGCAGCCATTCTTCGTATGTTGCTGCTATGTTCTTGTTGCGTAATGCTTGCCAATAAAGAAGTCGGCGAGATCGCAAACTATTCTCCCATATTTTTGATATTTTGTTTTTTATTTTCAACGCGTATTCTTCAGTGTGTATCTGATAAGTTTCCGGTGGATGATTCGTTGTAGTTTCATTTCCCGGTAGGCTGACCTTTTCTAAAACTTCCTTTATTTGTTCAAGCGTGTCCCCTAGTGTATCTAGATTGGCATCTGGTGTAACGCTTGACTTTTCAGATAATTGCTCTTTAAAGTCTTCAAAATGTTCATTCAACGTATTTAGTGAAAATATTACTATGGAAAGTTTAGAACTTATCTGCTTTAAAATGTCTTTCGTGGAAACGTCTGTTTCCCTTTCATCGTCAGGACTTGGTCTTTCATATATATATATGAAAGATCAAATTAACGAGATGGAACGTCTGTAAATAATTTAATTTTATTTACAGACGTTCCATCTCGTTAATTTGATTTTTCATATATAGAGTTCTGGTTCCGGACATTATTTTTTGTATTTTTACCTATATATATAGGTGAGAAATGAAGAAGTACCCACTGGGACTCGAACCCACGCCGACTACGACAACTCCGCCTAGCGATTCAGAGACATGAGCTTAACCGATTGCGCCACTACGCTCCCCAAATAAAGGAGTTTCATAGAACAATGTTAAGCTTTATTTCTCTGAATGACCCATCGGATAGGGCTATTTTATTAAGTTATGCTAACACAATCAGGTATATACATGGAATATCTGGATCATGCGATACAGAAGCTTGGAAATATTACATGATTAAATTTAAGATTTAACAAACTTCAACAGATATTCCGGCCCAGGATCATTTTACTGATGCAAGTACATCCGAAAAAATTGTATAGTTGAGAAATGAAGAAGTACCCAATGGGACTCGAACCCACGCCGACTACGACAACTCCGCCTAGCGATTCAGAGACATGAGCTTAACCGATTGCGCGACTACGCTCCCCAAATAAAGGAGTTTCATAGAACAATGTTAAGCTTTATTTCTCTGAATGACCCATCGGATAGGGCTATTTTATTACGTTATGCTAACACAATCAGGTATATACATGGAATATCTGGATCATGCGATACAGAAGCTTGGAAATATTATATGATTAAATTTAAGATTTGACAAACTTCAACAGATATTCCGGCCCAGGATCATTTTACAGATGCAAGTACATCCGAAAAAATTGTATAGTTGAGAAATGAAGAAGTATATATATATATATATAGGGAAATGAAGTTTAACAGTGTATATATGGTTAAGAAATGGTAACCTGACGGGTCATCCAGAGAAATCAAGCTTAAGGAGCGTGGTGGCGACAAGTTTTTGACTTTTCAAGGTCAATGAGATTCTGTCGCCCGTCAACAGTTTCAAATATCTTACATAATTTTTCAATGTTATAGATATGTTCCACCGCATGTATACTGATCATTGTATTTCAATCTTCTTTTTTTTTTATCTTATATACATGTATTTCTATTTTTCGCTTCTGTAGAGAGGGTACATGCGCAGCAGCTGATCACATTTATTACAGAAAATGTTACTTTGGAATGGATTGGTATTGTACTCACCCCGGCCTGTGATACAGGATCTCAGTAACAATTAAAACAAATACTCAGTGTACATTGCATTTACTCTTATAAACAGACATACCAAACATGCATTCAAAGTTATTTGAAGTTCAACAAAATATCACAGACAGAAAGTTTAACTAATAATGGACGTCAGGATGGCAACTTAAGTTAATAAAGTAAAGTAGTATATAGCTTAACTTATTCATAAATAAGGTAAATGTAGAACTGCATTCCTAATTCTCAATTATACTTGTTCATGTAGACTGGCATTCAAACATCAAGGTGCATCGCCGCACGTACATGTTGGGCACAATAACTTCAGTATGCTGTTGTTCATAAAGCATTCCCATGAATGTCAGAATGTATTGCTTAATAGAAGGCCGGGCTTGTCCCAACCCACGGTAGGTTATAATTACTTTATCACAGTAGAGATAGGCTGGGTAAACACAGCCAGGAAATCAGCCAGACAAATTTGAAGATTGGCGCCTTCCGAACCTGACGTGACGTCGAGTACTGGTCACAGGTAAACCGTCGCGCCCTGTACGTGATCCGAAGAGATTCAAAACGTTGCAACAAACTTTTATTTATAGGTGCGTTATTGTGCCCACATTGAAACTGACCAATGACTCACAGCCCGGGGAAGCCAAGTGACCCGATTACCCAATCAAAAGCAGCCCGGAGGCCAGCCGCCTCGATTTGGAAATCAGGATGCCAGGCCACCCTCACGTCCGAAGTCAGCTTCAGTTTCAAAATATTTAAAATGTAAACTCTATTAATGAATTATGTGGTAAGGACTTGATTCCTTGGAAGCTACAGAATATTTAGATACCACATTCAGTGGCTGAGACGTGACATTTAGCTCTAAATGCTGAAAGTCCGGTGACCAGGCGTACCGGACTGCAGACGCCAGTTGTGACGACATAACAAATCAATTAAATTACTATTTTTAGAAGTTTACAAACACTATCGCTACCGAAGGTTGAAGCTGGAGGTAGTCCATAGTGCAAGTAAACTCAGACCATGTTAAATTACACAGGATAAATATAGCTAAGGCAGAAAATATGTCTACACTGTCACCGGGCTCCCAAAATAAGTAAACAATATGGCTGCCGATGTTTCAAAACCACACTTCCGTGTTGGAAAGTTTGTAATCAAAGTGACTTTACATAACATTGGCGTTACATGAGGATGCTTCTGAGCAAGTTTGAGGACGAATACACATGTAGAATTACAAGTTCAATAGATTGACAGTTCCTCTTATGAGTTTAAGTAGATATCAGTGACTTTACACAGGGAACATGGGTTCAGATACACTGGTGAGTTCTGATCAAACTTTCTATATTCTTCAGTTATTAGTTAATTGCACATTTTGCATGTTGAGATTGTTCTGTGGGTTTCTTCGGCTCATCAACAGTATGATAATCACTTCCAGCCAATGACTGAATGAAACAAATAGCCCCAGTTGCTTCGGGTTAGGTTCATTGTCAGGGACAGTCTATTACACTCTCCCCTCCCTTGTAAAATAAATTCTCCTGAATTTGGAAGTTGTATCAACAGGTTTATGCTTTACTACAGTAAGATGATCAACACAGTTCTGGTTTCGACATTATCAGAATGTGACTTCATGTTCATCTCAGATCGGAATTGTTGAACTGCCTTTTTTACATCGCGAAACTTCCAGAATCAAACTTAGACTGACATATCATTCAGTCTCATAGTACTCTAATTTGTTCCCTTGAAACTTTTGATCCATGTGAATTGGAATTTATGGCTCTAACACAACTAACACTGTTATGACATCTTCCCTAAATTGCCTTTACCGAACAGCTAATCACAGCTGAAGTCCACCTCAGGTCATATTCAAAAGCTGTATAACCAACAAGTCGCGCTTCTCTACAGCTATTAATCATGACTTGAGCACAACTTCAGCAGCAATCAAGCTGTACCGACTGGCCACTATGCCTTTATGCGTGATATGAAAATTTCCAAAGCTTAAACTGAGACTCCTTATCACAGCTCAAGCTCACCTCAAATCATGTCCAGACATCGCACATCACATTGATGTTACAGAGGTACGATGGCTGGTCAAAACCAAGCACAGCTTGAGCAACAATAGGAGAGATAACTATGCACCACTTTGATTTCTAAATAACTTTATGGAATGCCATTTCACATTTTGAACACTTTGAATATATGTTGACTGAATTCTTGCTCAATTCATTTCATTTCAGGTTTACTTGCTGATAAGATAAAAACGAGATTAATCCTTGATGAGTCGAAGTTTGATGTGGGAACAGGTCTTCAAGAGCTTGTCATTTGCTGCGTCTCTCATCATAGCACCGGCCTCAAGCATAGACAGCCACTTCTCATCCTTGAGGTCCCCATTTGCAATCGACCTCAGCATCTCATAATTGAAGATCCTGCTCTTGACCATTAAGTAAGAAGGGAGTGATTTTGGTGACTTGTGCGCTGCTGTTCCCGGGAGAGCAAGGAAGTTGAAACTGTCAAGTAGATCTGCTTGGTGGACGTTGATATAATCCTCTCCTCGTAGTCCAGTCAAATTGTGGGAGAACCTAAAACAAATTGCAACAAAAGGTTTCTTTGCAGTAATAAGCTCCTAAGACCCACATATTTAACATACTAAAAGTAGGACAAAATCGGAGAATGCGAAACTTGATTTTTTCATATGTCTTGTTTTCGAAGGATTTAAACCACTGCACAGCTACTTTTGGTCGGAAAGCCACTTCTAAACATCATTTCTAGACAAGTTAAATCCATAGAAAACGTTGATAAAGCAGTTATATACTGTTCTTTTGCTTTTGTCTACCATTAAATTTGCTGACTATGCATAACGGGTCGATCATATAGTATATTACAATTGATTTACCCCACCCACCAGTGCAAAATTTGCTTATACCATGACCTCTATTCAGATGGACAATATGGATGGTAATGAAGATAATAAAAAGATTCAATGTTTTTAAATGAAGACTGTGACAGAAAAATAGCAGAAAACATCTTGATGTAACTCCTATTTATCAAATGATGGGACATCTGAGAGTATTGTTTTGTTGCTTCACGTCCACGGTAACGGCCATGGTCATGTCGGGACGGTCAGTTAACCTTACAACACTTTTCTTAGGCCGGCTTAGACCTCCTAAGCGGTTAAGCAGTACTAAGTGCACATACTTTCGCCAGTAACTGACAACTGCCTTTCTCTTGAATCGGCGGAAGGAGAAACGGAAGTAAGTAGCCGGGCCGGGTATCGAACACAGGACCTCTGGCTCTTGAGTCAGACGCGCTACCGACTGTACTATGTGGCCCAGCTAAATACTTCATGTGTTGAAAGGATAATCCTCTAGAGGGTTAAATATGCAGATAACTTGGACATGCTTTGGGATATTAGGTGATGACTTCCATGACATTTTTGCATTCACAAATGGTAAAATCTTTAGATTTCTGGTTCAAAATTTACAAATTATACATCCTTCCCGCCTAACAGCCACCTCCCCATCCCGCCCACTCCTCTGGAAAGAAGTCATTGATTTAGCTTGCCTGATCGACCTTCAGGAAGAGCTATTGTTATCATCCCGGTTGCGGCCTCTGCGTTTGCACCCGCGTCCATGTCCACCTTTTGGGTGTTATAGGTTATATTAAAACACTCATATCTCTTTAACCCATTGATAGCCTAAGTTGATATTTCACTTATGCTAGATAATGGTCTTACGTTTTACACCATCGCCCCCTCACTGAACTTGAGGTCAAGGTCATGGAATTGGAAATTTTATGTTAAAATATGGGATGTTCTTTAAGGTTTTATCTCATCTGTCAAGGTGAGCTTATAGTATAGCCTTGGTCCGTAGTCCGTCGTCGTCTTCTACACTTTAATATATACCTCCTAAACCATCTGCCCAATCTTGATCAAATTTTATGTGTAGCATTGTTGGGGTGGGGGATTGACTGCATAAGGTTAAAGGGCAGATCAGATTGGAACTCTGGTTGCCGTGGCAACATAAAGCTCCCATAGACTTCAGAAAATATCTATAATAGGAAAAACTTAAAAAATCTTTTTCTCAGAAACCATGACGCCCAGCGCTTATATATTTAGTAATAAGCAATGTTACATGGCCCCCTACATCACTCCTGCCAATCCATCCACTGGGGTCCAAACTGGCTCCTCCCTAGGGACCCACTGCTTTATATAGGGCTATATAGCTAAAGAACCTCTAAAAATTTTCCACTATGAAACCATGAGGTTCAGAGCTTACATATTTAGTATGTAGCAATGGTTAGTGGTCACGTACATAAATCCTGCCAACCATGCCTCTGGGATCCAAATTTGCCACCGCCAGGGGTCATTAGCTCCCACAGAGTTATGACGAGAAAAACAAAACAACTCTTCTTTTTTGAAACCATGAGGCCCAGAGCTGATCTATTTAGCAAGTAGCAGTGTTTAGTGGTCCCCTACATAAATCCTGCCAACCATGCCCCTGGGGTCCAAACTGGCCCCATCCCGGGGGGTTATATAGCTAAAGAACATTCAAAATTTTCCTCTCTGAAACCGTGTGGCCCAGAGCTTACATATTTAGTATGTAGCAATGGCTAGGTGTCACCTACATAAATCCTGCCAACCATGCCCCTAGGGTCCAAATTGGCCACGCCCCAGGGGCATTAGCTCCCATAGTCTTATGAAGTGAAAACTTAAAAAAAATCTTCTCTTAAACCATGAGGCCCAGAGCTTTAACATTTAGTATGTAGCAATGTTTAGTGGTCCCCTGCATAAATCCTGTCAACCATGCCCATGTGGTCCAAACTGTCCCCGCCCTAGGGGTCATTTGTTAATATAGGGCTATATAGCTGAGAACCTTCAAAAATCCTTCCTCTGAAACCATGAGGCCCAGAGCTTACATATTATTTAGTATGTAGCAATGTTTAGCAATGGTTAGTGGTCACGTACATAAATCCTGCCAACCATGCCCCTGGAATCCAAACTGGCCCCACCCAGGGGGGGGGGGTCATTTGTTTATATAGAGCTATATCAATAAAGAACCTTCAAAAATCTTCTTCTCTGAGGCCCAGAGCTTACATATTTAGTATTTAGCAATGTTTAGTTGTCCCGTACATAAATCCTGCCAACCATGCCTTGAGTCCGAATTGGCCACGCCCCAGGGGTCATTAGCTCCCATAGGCATATAATGGGGAAAAATCTTAAAAATTCATCTTCTCTGAAACCATGAGTCCCAGACCTTACATATTTAGTATGTAGCAATGTTTAGTTGTCCCCTTCATAAATCCTGCCGAGAAGATTTACAAAGACTATTCATAAGTATGTTACACTGTTTGTGTTATTATGTATGTAGTATTCTGATCTTTGTGCATTTGTTTCAGGCTTCTCATGCCTTTAGAGATCAGTATTGTTAATTGAAGCATGTTTATGCTAAGCTGAATCATCAGAATGACATATTTCTTGTTGCAGTTCAGTAACTGACCTTCAAAAAATCACTTCAGATTTTAAGGCAGAATAAAGTGGGTGGGGTAATTTATACCATTTTAAGATCTAGATGGCTTTACATTCAACAACAAATGTGTCAAATTCAATCTTAAGCTTCTAGATTTTATTCTGGCAGAGGCAGAATAGGTTCTTAGAAATAAAAATCTCAGCAATAATGTTATGTCTTATAAAACATTACAAATAATTGGTATATTTAAGACGCAAATAGGCGCATGTAAAAATGCAGAAAAAATATATTTTGCATTATCCGATTTTATCCTACTTTTGATATGTCATATGTGAATGTTAGTCCAAAACAAAAACGCAAAAAAAGCTTTTGTTGCAATTTGTTTTGGGTTTAGGGAAAAATCGCCAGTTTGCCTGGACTATCGGGCCTTTAGAATGGACAAAGAAGCAAACTCCCATTGCATCAGTTTCTGCTGGGGTGTCAAGGTCTGCCATCCTTTTGGTGGCCAGAAGATGGTCAGGTCATTCTCCACAAGGCTAACGGCTTCATCTTGGTCCCAAGCCCTACGTGCTGGCTGCCAGTGGGGCATCCCTCCAAGTTTCAACAGCTTTGAAGCGCGGTAGTCCTGGCTGGGAGGAGGTGGTATAGAGCCTTGGATCCGCTTCTGTTGAACGGCTGAGGAAGAGTCCGACGAACTCACCACTGGCTTTCGAACTGTGGAGGCTGTCTTCATCACAAGTGGGGGAGGCAACTGGTGATTTTCAGATGATGATGCAGGACGAACAGGTAGCTGTACAGGGAGAGACGCAGGATGAGTTGATGACAAAACCTCTGTAGACTTTGACCCAAGTGGTACGGCTAACTCGAGTGGTGACCATTCCCTTGAACGTCCTCTTGGCTTTGGGCTTATTGTTGTGGCAGGTACATCTGGAAGAGGGGCCTTTTCAGAGTGTTCTTTTGGCAGACCAGTTATCTTCTTTATAGTTGATCTTCCGGCTGTATCTGCTACAAGGGGTGCTTTGGGTGCACTGCTGCGGGCTCTGGCATCTCTGGTCTCTGCCTCTTAGTTGCTGCGTCTTTCTGAGGGCTCGGCAGGGCTCTTTTGAGGATCACTCTCTTGGATTGCATTTTCTCAACTACTTCCTCTTTGATACTCAGGAACTTGCAGAGGTGGCTCTTGTGGTCCGGGTTGTTGTCTTCCTGCAAGTCCATGGCACCAAAGGGAAGGGATGACGGCTGAAGAGAGCTCATTCTTCTGGTTAAACTACGAAGGCTGGGGGTGTCCTGGAAGATGTTGTCTAAGATGAGTAGCCGGAACTTGTCTAAACCTTTCTCAAGGTCAGCGAAAATCGCTCCTGGAATAAGATTGATGTATATCAACTTAGGCTCATCCTCGATGTCGAAGTAATCGAAGTGGTCCTCTTCCTCCGGGGTTAGGGTAAAGGCTGGTCCAGCTTCTGTCTTCTGCCAGTCTTCTAGAAAAGCTTGTCTGGACTTTGAAGCCTTGGAGCCCATCTGCTTAGTCCAGTCAAGCACGGCCGTGCGCATTTGAATAGCTGCTGGATTGCTCCTGTCAGTGGATCGTACAAGCTTCAAGTAGTCAGCTGGATGTATACTACACCAATAACCATTGTTCTCGGAGTAGAACTCTGTGGGAAGCGTCTCCATTTCTGCCTGGTGGACCTTCCTGGCATGGACCTTCAGGTCGGACACCCTCTTGAAACGCTGTTCTGACTTCTCACAGAAGGTGCAGATGACTGTCATACTACCATGCAGGCTTGTCATATGGTTTTTCAGGAGTTTCTGGGTCTGAAATCTTTCTCCGCATTTCCAGCACGACATCCTTCTGGACTTTTAATATAAGTACTTTTAATATAAGTACTTCTGAACAGGAAGTGTTCACATATTTCATATTATCAGTTTATCATCATATGGAAATGTAAAGGATCTGGATGGAGGAATGCTTCATGAACAACAGTTATCTAAGTCGCTCACTCCGCATGTCACGACATTGCACACGAAAAGTAAACTCCATGGCACTCTGGTCATCCCATTTTTCTAAATGTACATATTTGTAAAAGCAGCAACTAAATTAACAACTCGGCATCTCAGCTGTCTATCCGGATTCAAGCTCTAACGATGCTCCATACAAAGTGAATGGATCAGTGGTTGATCAGGCCATGGTCCAGTCCACTTCCGGTTTAAAAATTTCAACTCGAGATCTGGTGCGTCCAGGGAACCGCCACCTCTTCTCCTTTAAGGCAACAATATAATAACATAAGGCACCTGCTTTTTGTACATTTAGAAGATCCGGATGATCATCTCATAAAATTTCACGACTTGTGGAGGACTTGGACCATGTAACAATTAAGAAATCAAATTGATGAACATTGTTTATTAAGTATTCAAAATTCAACATCCTTGAACAAATTCTGCTAATTTTTGCTTATTGCAAAATAAATATTAACCCTGTTAATAAAGTTCCCGATATATGTATCTGTCGTTGTTTACTGACCTCCCCCCTTTAGCTTCCCTTTATCGAACCAAGTAGGTGGATTTCTGCCATTATAAGGTAGGAGTCTATCTACATGGTAAACTTTAGCCTTCTGCTTTGGCGAGTTTTTGACCAGGTAGGTAACATCATCGAGCCTTCTGATCACCACATAGGGTCCCTTCCATTTAGAGGTAAGTTTAGAACAAACCCCAACTCTGCGTGTAGGATTATACAGCCAGACTGCTTGTCCTGGTTCGAGCAGCTGTTTATGAGCCTTCAGGTCATAGCACCTCTTCTGATACACTGAATGTGTATACAGATGTCTGCGGGCAACATTATGGGCCCTTGTGACTCTGTCTCTCAGATTTATGACATACTGGTCTACATCTACATGTGAATCATCGTCCTGAGTAGAATCCGGAAGTCCAGTGACAGCCTCTGCAGGTAACACAACCTCTCGTCCCAACATCATGAGATTAGGTGTCAGGTGTGTTGAACAGTGCTGTGATGCTCTGTAGGCCATCAAAAGCTGAGGTAAGTATCTGTCCCAGGTCTTTTGATCATTCTCACAGAAGTTGGTGAGCATTGTCTGAAGAGTTCTGTTAAAGCGCTCCACTGTACCATTGGCCTGTGGTCTCATACTGCTGGTGTTCACCTTATCTATCTTGAGAAAGTTGTAGATCTCTGAGAACAGTTTTGACTGGAAATTGGAGCCCTGGTCACTCAGGATCTGGAGCGGGGTACCAAAGCGGCAAATAAACTCATTAACAATGATTTCAACTATAGTACTGGTCTCCTGGTTCGGCATGGCATAGGCCTCTGTCCACTTGGTAAAGCAGTCAGCTAGTACCAAAACAAATCGATTCCCTTTCTCCGATAATGGAAGCGGACCCAGGACATCAATGGCTATCTTTTCCATGGGTTCTCCAACTTGGTACGGCTTCAGAGGTGCTCTTCTTGGGTGACTTGGTGTTTTCTTGGCTATGCATTTATCACAAGAATTGCAGTAACGCAAGACATCGTCCTTCATTCCTGGCCAGTAGAAGGACAATTTTATACGAAAGAGCATTTTATCACTCCCCAGATGGCCGGCAGTTGGAATGTCATGGAAATGATACAGTAGGGTGGATCGCTTGGAGGCTGGCACAACTAGTAGATTGCTCTCTTGCTCCAGGTCATTGTCATAGTAGCTGCAATAAAGAAGACTTCCAATAATTTTAAGCCTGTCCCACTGGCGCCATAATGTCTTCAGAGAAGCCTGTCCACTTGACACTTGGTCCCAGTTAGGCCTGCCGGAATTTGCTTCCAAGGCTGTCATAAGTGGATTAATGTTGTTATCTTGCAGCTGTGCATTGCGTATCTCATCCTTAGGGACCGACCATTCGATATTCTGGGGGGGGGGGGGGGGGGGGGGCCTGGTATTCTTGATGGAGACACGACATTTTATTTCACTGGCCTCTGGAAACAATTTCTTTTTTTTTCACCTTGTGGGAGCTAATTTATTTTTTTACAAACTAACTCAAACAGGTTTTGTTTTTTTTATAGCTGAACTATCAGATCCTTGTTACTTGACCTTAATATCCTTTTATTTTAGCCACATCAGTATTTTTTACACCTTTTTTTCTCACAAAAAGAACATGGTGCTGTCTTTAACCAGGCCAAGGGCATGGCTTAGCTTGCTTTTGCAAACCAGTGCCTGGAGCATGTTACTCTTTTCATCTAGTGTACAGATACAAACATCCCTGTATGAGTTTGGCAAAAATTTAGGCCTTAAATTAGAGTAATTTGGCCAAAATGTACGGCTATTTTGGAAAAGTTTTAGGGCTAACATTAGGAATTTAATTTTTTTTTCTATCCCAATATATGCCCAAACATGCTTTATTCGTACTTTAGAAAGTTTGATAAATACTTACATGATAGATTCACATTTACATGATAGAGTCACATTATACATGAATGGCAATTAATAAAATGGCTGAAAGTTATATGTAAGAAGTTAACAAAGGGGGGTCTGGGGGGCGTTGCCCCCCCAGAAGCTAAAGCAATTTCCCAATTTCAATGGCAATTTTAAGACTGGAAACAATAGAGAAAAACTAGGAATGATGATAAAAATAAGGGTTTTTATATTAGGACTTCTGCCTTTTAGAGTGTTTATTTTGCCATAATGGTTTTGTCTCCCATAAGCTAGTGATTCTTTTGCAATTCAGTTTTAGTGGAAACATTTACTTAGTAATGTGGCAGATCAATAATACATGTATGCGAATGTTGTATAGGATGTTTTTGTAAATGTATGCACATGCGGGCCCACTGGTGTAAACCAATTGTAGATAATTTTAAACTATTTCTTTTAATATGGGGGTCTGGGGGCGCAGCCCCCAGAAGCCAAAGACATTATAAAAACTCAATTCCAATGGAATTATCTGCAGACTATATTTTTTTTTCGAAATTTTGGGTGGAGGCAGGTTATTTTTTTCTCTTACTTTTGAGGCCAGATTATTTTTTTGAACCCCCTTATGAGTCAGGTTATTTTTTTCTTGCATATCCAAAGACAGGAAATTTTTTTGATAAATATACCAGGCCCCCCCCCCCCCCCAGAATATCAAATGGTCGGTCCCTTAGTCCATCCCTCTAGCAGTACTTGGGGAATATGTTGATCTGATGCAGAGCTGAGATCCCTTATTGTTGTGACTGCAGTGCTGTTTTGGGCTGGTAAATTGTCGGTCACCTGGTCAGCCTCTAGATTTTCCTGATTTGAAATTGACTCTTCATCTATATCATGCTCTGCTTTGGCTTCAGTGCTTAACTTTTCCTGACGTTCACAAACTTTGCAGGGCCTTCTCGAGAGGGCGTCAGCATTTGAGTGGCTCAAACCAGGACGATGCTGGATTGTGAGGTCATAAGTCTCTATTTCCTGTATCCATCTCGCCACCTGACCTGTTGGATTCTTCAGCTGGTGCAACCAGCTAACCGCAGAATTGTCAGTTCTAAGCAGAACTGGCTGCCCATACAGGTATGAATGGAACGTTCGCAGGGCATACATTACAGCTAATAATTCCTTCCTGGTGGTACAGTATAACTGCTCATGTTTATTCATTGCCTTACTCATGTAGGCAATTACTTTTTCATGACCATGCTGCACCTGGGAGAGAATACTGCCTACAGTGGTATCGCTGGCGTCACTGTCAATGATAAATCCTAGACCGGGGATAGGGTAGGCAAGTATATCTGAACTAGTGAGTGCTTTCTTAAGTTGCTCAAATGCCTCTTGGCACTTGTCATTCCATGCGAATTTGGCTTTCTTATCTGAAATCATGTGGAGGGGTTTTGCTATCTTTGCAAAGTCTTTAACATAGCGCCGGTAATAGGAGCAGAGTCCTAAAAAGCTCTTTACCTGCTTAGCTGTTTTCGGAATTGGCCAGTCATTAACAGCTGATATCTTCTCTGGATCGGTGGCGACACCCTGCTCTGATACAATGTGACCCAGAAAGCATGCCTGCTTCTGAAAGAAAGCACACTTAGACGGCTTAAGCTTTAGATTAGCTTCCAGTAGTCTCTCCAATATGTTTCGGAGCCGTTTCAGGCCTTCTTCAACTGACTGACTTTGAGATATGATATCGTCCATATAAAGCAGAAGTTCAGTCCACTGCAACCCCCTTAATACATCCTCCATCAAGCGCTCAAATGTTGATGGACTGTTGGCCAACCCAAACGGCATAACCGTGAATTGGAACAGTCCCAGGCTTGTTGCAAATGCAGATTTTTCTCTGTCCTCTGGCCGGAGACCAACCTGCCAAAAGCCGGAATTCAGATCCATGGAACTGTACCATTTAGAGCCTGATAAAGCATCTAAACATTCATCCACTCTGGGGATTGGGTAAGCGTCTTTAACTGTGAGACTATTGAGAACTCTGTAATCAACACAGAAGCGGATGCTACCATCCTTTTTGGTGACCAGGACAATAGGCGAGCTCCAAGGACTGTTTGAGGGCTCTATCACTCCCTTTCCAACATCTTATGTATTTCTTCTTGCTCAGCTTTCATTTTACCAAATGAGAGGCGACGTGCAGGCTGACGTACTGGCAAGGCATTGCCAGTATTTATTCTATGCTGGACTCTCTCACATCGTCCCAGATCATTTGATGACTTTGCAAAAACATCCTGATAATTAGTCATAAGCTGGGCTAACTGGCTCTTCTCAGCATCAGTGAGGTGCTTGGAACTCCGTTCAAGCAAATCTTGCAAGAAAGGAGGAATGCTTGGGTCTGTACCAGTCTGTGTATTGCAACTGCCATGTCCCACTATGTCTGTCTGCTCAGCTTTGGGAACTTGGACTCCCTCTGACTTGTTTGTTCAGCATTTTGATTGAAGAGCAGGTGCTCATTTCGTGTGTCATGAAATGTGTGAGCCTGATTGCACGGAGGACTAGGGAAAGTGCATTGTGAGGACTGTAAAATCGCTTCCTCGTCGCAGACATGGAGTGCTGTCAACTGGGAATATTGACTGTTGTCGGTACTGTACACTGAATGCTCAGTCCTTTGCTGATCATTCGCATGCGTTCCACTCAAATGACAATGTTTAGCGCTATCTGTACTGATCATTTCATCTTGCGGGGATTGTAAAGCCATTTCCGGGCCATGTGAGGTGGTCTGGAAGGGGACTGTTTCAAAAGTGTTGACGTTGTGCAAGGATTTAGTCGGTGGCATGCCATGAGTGTAACCAATGTGGGACGGTGTGACGATGTCTGGACTGTAGAATTCACCTGCATTGGGATTTTGCATGTCTTCATATGATTCGCACATACCAACGGATTGCTTAGCATATAAAGTAATTGCATTTTCGGAGTGGTTTATGATACTTAAACACTTCTCTGTCATCTGCAAATCCAGAATACCTGGTATGATCGCTAGGTCAGATCCGGGCTTAACGTTTGCTTCCACGTAACCGTATTTGGTCAAATTTTCCGAGCCCGGTATATCAATCGGAAGCCAAGTGGCAGTTAAAGAAGGGATAGTGATGGTTCGCCTTACAACTACTCTGCACGCTGCCATACTTTCATCACCTAGCCAACAGTTTATTTCATTGAACTTTGTGTTTCTGCGGCCATGCTTGTAGCTAATAGTTTCCGCATATTTTAGTAGGAAGTCTTGCCCAATTATGCCATCTTGGTGAATATCACAAATTATCAAAGTCTGTTCAAATTCAAAGCCGCCAAGACAAATTTTTGCATCAATTGCCCCATGACATTGTATAATATTGCCACTTGCGTCATATACAACGATTTTTTTAGGTCTCACTTCGGATTTATGTAGCTCATTGTATTTCTTATAAGATAAAATTGACGACGTGGACCCATTGTCAATTAAAAAGTCTACAGGCAATTCTGAAATATACCCTTTAGTATAAAATCCATTATCACCTTTTGATGTTATTTCCCCGAAGTGGCCTGACCTTATGCTGGTATCAGGTGTGTCTTTTGCAGGCCCTATTTTATTACCGACTGCCGACTCAAGGCCTACTGAGTCGACAGTTGTCCGTTTTCCTGGGCGATCGTAGGCTGGGGAATAACTTGTGGAACCGGGCCAGATTGGCGATAAGCATTATTTTGCTGAAAGTGAGGGACCTGCATGTTGCTTTCTAGTTGACCCTGAAATTGGACATTTCGTGGGTTATTATGGTGAGGCTGGTTATTGTTTGGACCAGAGTACCGTGGTCTAGAACCTTGTCTGATCTTCTCTGGACAGTTTTTAACCATATGATCGGGGGAGGAACAATAGAAACAGCATCTCTTATTCCTGTTATTGGGATTCACTCGCCATTGCTGGTTTTCACGGCTGACAATCTGATGCGCGAGAGACATGCTCTCGAGCTTTTCAAGGCGCGAATCTAACTTTTTCAAGATACTAGATATATTTGGATCT
Organism: Ctena decussata; assembly: GCA_963989385.1. Taxonomy (NCBI): domain Eukaryota; kingdom Metazoa; phylum Mollusca; class Bivalvia; order Lucinida; family Lucinidae; genus Ctena; species Ctena decussata. The sequence goes on from OZ022504.1 coordinate 55,441,862, forward strand.
GAGTTCTGAGGCTGTGGTGCCTGATCCATGTTGCGCACATTAGTCTTTTTACGCTCTTGTGAAGCCTCTCCAAGTATGGCTTCATATCGCTCTATGACCTCGACTGCTTGTTGTACAGATTTGCACTCATGGTCTATGCAACGGCACTTCATATCAACAGGGATCAACTTGTAAAGCTGATTGAGGGCCAACGTCTCTTGCGCATTTGTGTCCAGGTTACGATAGGCTTTCTTTGCTAGCTGCCGCAAATCGTCCCCAAGGGCCGTAATACTTTCCCCTGACTTCCTTTGCCTAAGTTCTAACTGGTTAAGCCATTTGATAGCATGGCGGCTGCTGTCAGAGAGTGGTTTTTCCCCCTTCCCCCCCCCCCCCCCCCCGGAAAAATGGCTATAGGAAGGACGACTATATAGTGGATTGTCCGGACCTCATAGAGCCACTTTTCCCCCATAGTCCTTTTTCCCCCACAGGGAAATTTGCTATTACTGAATTTTGTATGGCTATTGGTATTTTGCGGAACGGAACGAAACGGAACGGAATGGAAGAGAGACATTTCACGGAATTAATCGCATTAGAAATGTATCAGTTTTTCAACAGAGGTAATAAACGTGATTAATTGCAAAAAATCAATATGCAAATTTAGCAACCATATTTTTATAATAATCAATAATTACTAATTTAAGAAACGAGGCGGATGTGATTTCTTCCCATCGCAGATAGTTATATACGTACACATACGCATGCAAGCTTACAGGAAGATGCACGAACGGGTGCTTTGTCCAGTCATGTTTGATATAGCAGGCATTTTATTACATTGAAAATAATAATCGGACGTGTGTCCCAATGGGAGTCGAGCCCACGACTCCTGCATGAAAGGCGAACTCTAGTCCAGACACTCCACAGCGCGCACGCACAAATGAACGCTTGTACAAACACAAAATTATACAAATTTATGCCCTCAACCACGTACACTCATAGCAGTTTTTGGCTAACACGGAAAAGCAAAACCCCTGCCTGTTTCCCCAAAACAAAAATAAGACAGACTGATGGACACATGCATGCAGTTCTAGCATCTGTTATCCATTAATATTTTACCCACAGATACTCGTATTTCTGTTTCAGTGCACCTCACTATTATATCGGATAAGGTGCAAATTCCAATATGTAGCGTGTTTTCCTGCAATCATATTACCAGGGGGAAAATCCACTATAGAGGGGAAAAACGGCTATGCAAACACACGTATAGTAGATTTTCCCCGGGGAAAATTGGCTACATAGTCATATTTCCGGGGGGAAATTCTACTATATAGCCATTTTTCCGGTGGGAAATTCTACTATGGAAAAATCATAGTCATTTTTCCGGGGGGAAAAACTACTAGGGGGGAAAAGCTACTCTCTGACAGCTGCTACCAAATCTCTGTCTCATTCGGGCGACTAGTGAGGAATAGCTACGTCTTTCATATACATCAAGACTCATGTAATATGTTCTAGCCTGGCCCCTTAGGCTAGCTGCTACGAATAGTACCTTACTCCGGTGATCCCACCTTGAAAGCTCTGCACAGTCCTCAAAATGGGATTGGTATTCCTCCCAGTTCTCGCTCCCAGTATATGGCTCTGGTCTGATTTTTGCAGTAACATCCAAATCACGAGCTGCCGCTGCTAGCCTCAGCAGCAGCTGCTGATAGCCTCGCAGCAGCTGCTGATAGCCTCGCAGCAGCTGATGACGTTTTACCCCAGTAAGTTTGGTTTTAGCCCACTTTCTAGGAAAGATCGGCTCGATATTGTAAGGGCTGTAAAGCCCAAAATAATAATGACAAATGATGATAATAATAATAATAATAATAATAACGTCTGTGTTTAAAATGAATAACTGTAGTTGCAGTTATACAATAATAGGATTTATCTTTCGCAGGCTTCTCCCTTGTGGCTATATATAGTTTACAGACATGTTAACTTATTTCCTTTGCGAGAATAATATATACTAGAATGGAATAGCTACAAAAATAAATTAAAAAATAAATAAATACAACAACAAAAAATAAATCTATTTCCTTGGCAAAGATTAAAACATGGTACATATAAGAGACTGAATTGGAATAGTTTGCTTCCCTTACATACCAACAAAATATAATAAGCTTCTAAATTATAAATAAAAAAATAAAGGTGTACCGTATTCGACCCGGTTAGCGCACTGTGCGCTAAACATTAAATACTTTCAGTAGACATTCTTCCTAATAAACGCACATTTCAAAGAATTATTATATATAGAAACAAACTGAATCATTAGAGAAAAGCTGCATATAGTCATGCAGGATGGAGATGCTTTGTAAGAGTGAAAACTGTAAGATTTTATAGTAGTTTTCAGCACTCAAAGGGATAAACCAGTAAAAATATGTGCGCTAAAAATCATATGCCTCAGAACTTCCCATGATCTGCGCTTATTGGGTCACGTGCGCTAATAGGGTCGATTACAAAATATAAATTTGGACGGCTGTGTGCAACTATAGTCATAGTTACGTATCGCTGACCACATGGGGAACGTCGTTAGGAGAAGAGAAGAGAACAAAACAATATACATAGGACTTGGACGAACACTCGGCGCCAGGGGTGTGCAAATATAGTTACGTACGCACTTGGCGAACGTCGTTATGAGAACTGAAACAGAACAGTACATAAAATCCAATGTCGTTACGAGAATTGAAATACACATACAATAAAATCCAACAGATGGAAACCGCTGAGCCACTTCGGGAACATCGTTACGAGAGATGAAAAAAAATCAGCAGTGCGAATGCAGGTTGGGGTGGGGAAGGAGACATTTTCAGCACTCTTTTATTTGGTTGATACATGTAAAAAATGCTGAAAAATAAAGTTTATCATATATCTCAGCCCTGTCTCGTAGATCACACCTGTAATCTCTTTCATCGGAAATTTGTGTTACAACAATAATTCTGGAGAAGCAAGATTTTGCTGGTCTAATAAAAGTATTTGCTTTCCCAGTGCGCAGTGAGCAAGTAGAAAATTGTTACATTTGTCAGGTCTTGGTCAGCCCATTTATTGATATCACTTAGTCAAAGAATGGATATCACAACTTCGAATTATGGATGTCAAATATCCGATTTTATGGATATCACCAATTCGAATTATGATATCACTAATTCGATTTATGGATAGCCATAATTAGAGTTATTGATAGCTATGGGCAGTATTATGGAAATACATATGAGCCGTGACACGAGAAAACCAACAATGTGGTTGTGCACCCAGTGCAGATTCAGATCAGCCTGGGCATTCGCCAAGTTTGATCAGACGCTTCGTTTGGTGCCCAAAGGGTAGCTAAGGGTCTTAGCTACCTCCATGCGGACAGCGAAGACTCTGATCAAACTGGGCGGATGCCCAGGCTGATCTGAGTCTGCGCTGGGTGCACAACCAGATTGTTGGTTTTCCCGTGTCGCGGCTCATATATGTAATTCGAAGTAGGGATATCCATATTTTAAATAAGTTATATCAAGAAATCGGGCTGAATAATTGATATCCATAATTTGAATAGTAAATATCCATAAATAATCGCAGAGCAGTCGTTATTTAAACTTATTATTTGTAACGAAGAATATATGATATCCATAATTCTAATTAGTGTTATACATAAACGGGCCCAAATATTGATATCCGTAACCCGAATTATGGATTTTACTTAATATTTGAATTATGGATATCTAATAATCTTAATGATTAATGGATATCACTAATTCGACATTGGTATCACCTATTTGATTTATTGATATCCATTAGTAATAAGTGATATCCGATATCCATAATTCGATTTATGACCATCCATAAATCAAATTATGAATATCCAAAAATCGGATTTGTGATATCCATGATACAAATTATATCTATTAATAATTATGATTTTCGGATATCCTGAGTTCGAATTATGGATATCGATAATTCGAATTATGGATATCTATAAAAATATTGATGTTCATAATTCGAATTATCACTAGGATACGTGTACAGTGTTTGAGAGTCCGCGTATTATTTAAAGTTATTAATTATTATAAATGAAATAAACTCAGAGTTAAATATGACCATTAACATCTTAAACAGCGTTGAATTTCGGAGTTAAAGTACTTATTACAGAAAACGTATCTTAAAAAAAAACATGATAAAGTTGTCTCACAATACCGTAATACCGATAAATCGCAAATCCGTTTTCGCTCAGCTTGCAAGTTAATTTAAGGTAGGTCAATAGTACCTCTGGCAAAAACTATCAACTGCAGCTGTACAGAAAGAAACAACTGCTGCTGCCTCTGAGACAACACCAGGTCCGCAACTTCAGCTGAGACTCCCGCAGAAGATACTATGATTAGCTATTCAACATGACATTTATTTTTTCTCATCGTTTTTAAATTTTCCTACAGATCTTGGCCACTCTTTTCTCTTTTCCCTTCTCATCTTATTTGCCTTTTTATTGCTCATTTATCCCCTGTTTTTAGTTTGGCTCTACTTGTTGGGTAAGATCAGCAAGATGTTTGAAAAAAAGACAAGGTCAAAGTTAATTTTCAGAAGTTAATTTTTCAAGTTTATTTATTTAATTACTATTGTTTTTTCCTGCATTTAGAGCTTCTAGTGTCATCTCAATGTATGTGTTTGAGGACTAATACTAAGAGCATGCAAGACCATGGTACTGGTATAAACAGAGAAATAAAAACAACAGAATCCTTGAATATGCAAGGTCGTTAGGGTTGTTCAGAAAGCCATTGTCAGCATCAACGAAAAAAAAAATATATAGCAGCTGATGTCCCTCTGCTGCCATATATTTACGTTAGATTTATTTTCTCTTTTTTCCTTCAAATATGTGTTTTCAGTGTAGACACAAAACTGTTTTGTTTGTTTAGGTACTCAAACTGGTGTTTGCTTTTTCACATAGCCACTTTGGGTGTTTTGCATGACAGATATGCGTTATAGGTAGTTTAGGGCTCGCAACGAATTAAGTTACCTTTCAAATATCCCTTCGGGCACATGGGGCTTGATCAGCTTTGGACCAACATCGATTCGACGTCATGATATCGAATCGGCGTTGGTTCAGTGCTGGCTAATCATAGTGCCCGAAGAGATATTACAAGAAGTAGCGTCACACAGTTCTCTTCAGTTTGCATAACAGATGTGCCATATATGTAGTTTAGGGATCGCAACGAGTTAAGTTACCTAACAAATATCCCGTCGGGCACAGGGGGGTTTGATCAGCTTTGAATCAGCGTCGGTTCGACGTCATGATATCGAATCGACGTTGGTTCAATGCTGGCTAAACATAGTGCCCGAAGGGATATTACAAGAAGAGTCACAAAGTTCTCTCCATTTTGCATAAGAGATGTGCGTTATATGTAGTTTAGGGCTCGCAACGAATTAAGTTACCTTACAAATATCCCGTCGGGCACATGGGGTTTGATCAAGTTTGGACCAGCGTCGGTTCGACGTCATGATATCGAATCGAAGTTGGTCAAATGCTGGCTAAGCATAGTGCCGAAGGGATGTTACAAGAAGAGTCACACAGTTCTCTCCAATTTGCATGACAGATGTGCCTTATATGTAGTTTAGGGATCGCAACGAATTAAGTTACCTTACAAATAACCCGTCGGGCACATGGGGTTTGATCAGCTTTGGACCAACGTCGATTCGACGTCATGATATCGAATCGACGTTGGTCCGATGCTGGCTAAGCATAGTGCTCGAAGGGATATTACAAGAAGAGTCACACAGTTCTCTCCAATTCGCATGACAGATGTGCCTTATATGTAGTTTAGGGGTCGCAACGAATTAAGTTACCTTACAAATAACCCGTCGGGCACATGGGGTTTGATCAACTTTGAACCGAAGACGATTCGACGTCATGATGTCGAATCGACGTTGGTTCAATGCAGGTTAGGCATAGTGCCCGAAGGGATATTACAAGAAGAGTCACACAGTTTTCACCAAGCAAAGATAATGTCTAAGTGGGATAGGTTAGGATATAGCTCAGAGGAAAGAAATTAATAGCTTTAAGTATTAATGATTCTTGACTCACATATTATTCTGTATTTATTTTGGTGATATTATGCACTTATTGTACTACCTGTCACACCGTTTATATTTGTATTGCATGTATGTACATGTATATGCTCAAGGGCTACATAACCTATATAGCACTTGAATAAACATTCTTCTTCATATATATATACATGTATATATAAATGCTACGGGTGTGAAAAGAATTTATGATGCAACATTTGGTGGTGAGAGAGACACTTCCTGACGCTCTTTTTATTGCAAGACTGACATCTTTTGATATTTTGTGCTGGGGCCTAATATTTGTTGTTTCTAGTTGTTGATAGAGAGTGTTGCAACTTTTTCTACTTTGTTGCTGTTACACTGCTGCTTCTGTTCGTGGTATGATAGTGACAACTGATGCTGATGTTTTCAATATTCTTTTCTTTTTTTTAAGACTGATATATGCTGCCTGTGATAATGGTGTTATTAAAAGTGTCAGGTACTGTTTATAGTAAGGATTTAGGCTTATATTATTGTTTTTGCCGTGTGTAGTATTTGCAGACACTAATGTTGGTGGTTTGACAGGAGTAACATCTGCTGCTCCGCCAGTTTTCATAAGCAGATGCTGATGTTTGTACCAGAGACCACATCATCTGTCGATATTGAAGATTAGAGGGACATCAGGTGCTGCCATTAGTACTGAGAATAACTTTTGCTGCTGCTGTAAGTAAAAGCAATAGCTGCTGATGGAGAAGTCAGTTCCTGATGCTGGTGTCATAAGCAGCTGCTAGTGTTTTTTTTATAGTTACACCACCATCTGCCGATATCGGAGAACAGAAGGACATCAGCTGCAGCCATAATGTATTCAGGATAACTTTTGCTGCTGTTGTTGATGAAATCTTCAGCTGCTGATAATGTAGTCAGTTGCTGATGGTGGTGTCATAAGCAGCTCCTGATGTTGTTTATTAGTGATAGTGACACCACCATCTTTTGATATTGGAGAACAGCGGGACATTAGCTGTTGCCATAAGTATTTAGAATAAACTACTGCTGTTGAAGAAAGCATCAGCTGCTGATGGTGATGTCAGTTGCAAATGGTGGTGTCAGAATGAGCTGCTGATGTTATTATTAGTGACAGTGACCCTACCATCTGCCGATATCGGAGAACAGAGGGATATCAGCTACTGTCATTAGTATTGAGAATAACCATTACGGATGCTGTTGATTAAGTATTAGCTGCTAATGATGATGTCAGTTGCTGATGGTGGTGTCATAAGCAGCCGCTGCTTTTAGTAAATGACACTATCATCTGCCTATATCGGAGATCAGAGGGATGTCAGCTGTTGCCACTAGTGTTTAGAGTACATTTTGCTGCTGCTGTAAGTAAAAGCTTAGGCTGCTGATGGTGGTGTCAGTTACTGATGGTGGTATCATAAGCAGCTGCTGGTGCTGTTTTTAGTGGCACCACCATCTGTCGAAAGCATTAGCTGTTGATGGTGGTTTTTAATTGGTACAATTGCTAATGCCGCAGTTGCAGTTAGTACGGCTTATCGCTTTTGTCTTATTCTTTTCTGATGATAGAAGTAGCAGATTTTATGGGGGTTTTTTTTAATTCACACGCTGCTGCAGCTGGTTGTAAAAGAGCCGCATCCTGCAACCTAGGTGGAGAGTAAGATTTGCTGTTGTTGTCTAAGGGGAGGAATGAAATAACTTCTACTGCTGTTAATTTGAAGATACAACAGCTGCTGCTGTTGTCACAGCAAATATCACAGAAACCATCAGCATCAGTTTTCACTCGTTGATAAACAACAGCACAATATATCACTCTAGTCACGTACACCACAAGAAGTAGTAACTCTCACTAAAACTTACTGCAGATATCACTCCGTCCACTGTCAGCAGCAGCTATCACCCTCGTAACAGAAGGCAGCAGCAAAGGTTAGTTTCGTCTCCAGAAGCGGCTCCTGGTATCATGAGTATAACCACCAACAGATGGTAGAAAAAAGATATAATTCAAACAGCAGCAACTGAAGTCACTCTCACTACTTTCCTTCAACAGCAGGCAGTCCACAAACAAATGACATATACAGATATTTAATCCAGCAGAAGCAACACCTGCCATTCTCACTACCTATCTTCAACAGCAGGCAGTTCATCAACAGATGGCAGATACAGATATTTAATCCAGCAGCAGCAACAGCTGTCACTCTCACTACCCTTCTTCAAAAGCAGGTAGTCCACAAACAGATGGCAGATACAGATAATTTGTCCAGCAGCAGCAACAGCTGTAACTCAATATCTATCTTCAAAACGGGCAGTGCACAAACAGATGGCAGATACAGATATTTAATCCGGCAGCAGCAACAGCTGTCACTCTCATTACATATCTTCAACAGCAGGCAGTCCACCAACAGAAGGTAGATACTGATATTTAGTCCAGCAGCAGCAACAGCTGTCACTTTCACTACCTATCTTCAACAGCAGGCAGTCCACCTACAGATGGTAGATAGAGATATTTAATCCAGCAGCAGCAACAGCTGTCGCTCTCACTACCTTTCTTGAACAGCAGGCAGTCCACCTACAGATGGCAGATACAGATATTTAATCCAGCAGCAGCAACAGCTGTCGCTCTCACTACCTTTCTTGAACAGCAGGCAGTCCACCAACAGATGGCAGATACAGATATTTAATACAGCAGGAGCAACAGCTGTAACTCTGACCACCTGTCTTCAACAGCAGGCAGTCCATAAACAGAAGGCAGATACAGATATCTAGTACAGAAGCAGCAACAGCTGTCACCCTCACTACCTATCGTCAACAGCAAGCAGATGGCAGATATAGAAATTTAATCCAGCAGCAGCAACAGCTGTCACTCTCACTATCTATCTTCAACAGCAGGCAGTCCACCAACAGATTGCATGAACAAATATTTAATCCAGCAGCAGCAACAGCTGTAACTCTCACTATCTATCTTCAACAGCAGGCAGTCCACCAACTGCTTGCAGATACAGATATTCAATCCAGCAGCAGCAACAGCTGTCACCCTCACTACCCTTCTTCAACAGCAGGCAGTCCACCAACAGATGGCAGATACAGATATTTAATGCAGCAGCGGCAACAGCTGACACTGTCACCACCTATCTTCAACAGCAGGCAATCCACAAGCTGCTTGCTGATACAGATATTCAATCAAGCAGCAGCAACAGCTGACACTCTCACTACCTATCTTCAACAGCAGGCAGTCCACCAACAGATGGTAGATACAGATATTTAATCCAACAGCAGCAACAGCTGACACTTAGCTGCTGCTATTAGTAGTAAGAATAGCTTCTGCAGATGCGTTTGATAAAAGCATCAGCTGCTGATGGTGGTTTAGCAGTTGCTGATGGTTGTGTCGTAAGCAGGTGCTCATTTTCGTATTAATGACAACATCATTTGGCGATATTGGAGAACAATGGGATATCAGCTGCTGCAATCATGAGAAAGAATAGCTTTTGCTGCTTTTTTAATGAAAACATCAGCAGCTACTGTTGGTGGTTTGGCAGCTGTTGGTGGTGATATGGTGGTGATGTGATAAGCAGCTGCTGATGTTAATATCTGCGACAACATCATTTGCCGATATGAAAGAACAAAAGGACACTTGCTACCTATTAGAAGTGAAAATAGCTTTTGCTGCATCTTTTGACGAAAGCATCAGCTGCTGATGGTTCTTTGGCAGCTGATGATGGCGGTAACATAAGCAGCTGCTGATGTTACTGTTAATTACACCATCATCTGCCGATATCGGAAAACAAAGGGACATTAGCTGCTGCAATCAGTAATAGGAAAAACTTTTGATGCTGATTTTGATGAAAGCATCAGCTGCTGATGGCGGTTTGGCAGCTGGTGATGGTTGCATAAGCAGCTGCTGCTGTTATTATCAGTGACCACATGATCTGCCAATATGGAAGAACAGAGGGGCATCACCCGCTGCTATTATTAGTAAGAATAGCTTCTGCTGCTATTAGTAGTAAGAATAGCTTCTGCAGCTGCGTTTGATAAAAGCATCAGCTGCTAATGGTGGTTTAGCAGTTGCTGATGGAGGTATCATAAGCAACAGCTCATCTCAGTATTAATGACTAATTTGCTGATCATTTGCTGATATGGGAACAGAGGGACATCAGCTGATGCCATCATGAGTAAGAATAGTTTTTGCTGCTGATCTTGATAAAAGCATCAGCAGCTACTGATGGTGGTTTTTGCAGCTGCTGGTGCTGGTGTCATAAGCAACTGCTGATTTTGATATATGTTGTGAGGGTAGTATATACTTGGCAAGCAGAATTCTCGGTTGGAAGAGAATTATCACATAAATGGTTTATTAGGTGTGAATCTATAGTCTCCCTTGAAGCGAAATACTCAGAAAATTATGTCCGGAAAATGCTATTTATTGTGCAGTCTACAGGTTCAAAAGCCGTTCTTCAATTAGCAATATAATCTGCCTGAATTATGTATTATCTCATGCGCTTTCATTTTGGGTTGTTGTTATAATTTAGTTAAAACGGCTGAGAATTGGAAATTATGCTAATGAAGTTGGTATTTGTCTATAATATCTGGTTTATACTTATAATAATCTATATGCTACGGTAAAGTGTGATTGTAATTCTGATACAATTAATAAGTTTTCCAATAGATACCAAGTTTTGCCTAAGAAGTCGTTTTCAGGAACACAAGTAGGCCTACCATGTTTTACTTGATCTCACATTTCTGAAATCTGATCTTTGCTAAATTTCGTCACCCCCCTAACTCTGGGGTTGGGCTGCAAAATACGTTCACTTAAACTAAAATAAGCTTGCTAGTTAGTGTTAGGTTATAGAGGAAACATTATCTGAAATCATGCCATTTTTCATTAATGTAAATAAAATCATTGAATATAAATTACTTTTTTTTCATATTCTCAGACAAGCTCAAAAGAAGAACCCGTGGGGAGAAGGTTTGCTATTGTTCGTCTGTCTGACTGTTCTCGACTGAGACTGGTCGTCCGTCTGTCTATCCTTATCTGGGTCTGTCTGTCTGTCTGTCTGTCTGTAGGGCAGTATTTGTTCGTTAGTCCGTACAACACTATTGTTCGTGTTTAGTGTTAGACAGGGCTATTGACCTGCCCGGGGGTGCTGATTGGGGCTAAACGGACAAATACTTATGTGTATAAACTTGTACAAAGCATAAGAGAGCCAATATGATAGAAGAAATAGTGCGATATACTATTTCAGGACAGTTTAATACTTAAGTTGAGAGCTAACCTATTGCGTTTTTTCCCATTGAATAATTCAAGGGTTCGTCCCGTTACATTTTTGGGGCTCGTCCAGTTACAGTTTTGGGGCTCGTCCCGTTACACAGTGACCAAATTATCTGCCGATATGGAAAAACAGGAGAACACTTGCTGCTGCCATAAGAAGAAAGAATAGCTTTTGCTGCATCTTTTGATGAAAGAAACAGCTGCTGATGGTTCCTCGGCAGCTGCTGATGGCGTTAGCATAAGCAGCTGCTGATGTTACTGTTAATGACACCATCATCTACCGATATCGGAGAACAAAGGGACATAAGCTGCTGCCATCAGTAGTAAGAAAAATCTTTTGATGCTGCTTATGATGAAAGCATCAGCTGCTGATGGTGGTTTGGCAGCTGCTGATGGTTGTGTCATAAGCAGCTGCTGATGTTAATATAAGTGACCACATCGTCTGCCGATGTCGAAGAACAGAGGGACAGCAGCTGCTGCCATTCGAAGTTAGAATATCTTTAGCCGCTTCTGCTGATGGAAACATCAGCTGCTGCTGATGCTTTGGCAGCTGCTGATATTGGTGTACAAAGCAACTGCTGATGATAGTTTTATTGACAACATCATCTGCCGTAATCAGAGAACAGAGGGACATCACATGCTGCCATCATGAGTAATAATCGTTTTTTCTGCTGCTTTTGATGAAATCATCAGCTGCTGATGGTGGTTTGGCAGCTGCTGGTGTTGGTGGCATAAGCAGCTGCTGCTGTAATCATCAGTGACCACATCATCTGCCGATATGAAAGAACAGAGGGGCATCAACTGCTGCTATAAGTAGTTAGAATAGCTTCTGCAGCTGCGTTTGATAAAAACATCAGCTGCTGATTGTGGTTTGGCAGCTGCTGATGGTCGTGGCATAAGCAGCTGCTGTTGTTATCATCCGTAACCACATCATCTGCCGATAAGGAAGAACAGAGGGGCATCAGAAGCTACTATAAATATAAAGAATAGTTTTTGCTGCACCTTTTGATGAACACAACAGCTGCTAATGGTTCTTTGGCAGCTACTGATGGTAGTATCATAAGCAGCTGCTGATGTTATTGTTAATGACACCATATATCGGAGAACAAAAGGAACATAAGGAACATAAGCTGCTGTCATCAGAAGTAGGTAAAACTTTTGATGCTGCTTTTGATGAAAGCATCAGCTTCTGCAGCTGCGTCTGATAAAAGCATTAGCTGCTGATGGTGGTTTAGTAGTTGCTGATGGGGGTTGGCAGCTGCTGATGGTGGTGGCATAAGCTGCTGCTGCAGTTATCATCAGCGACCACATCATCTGCTGATATGGAAGAACAGAGGGGCATCAACTGCTTCTATAAGTAGTAAAACAACAGCTGCTAATGTTTTTTTGGCAGCTGCTGATGGTGGTAACGTAAGCAGCTGCTGATGTTACTGTTAATGACACCATCATCTGCCGATATCTGAGAACAAAAGGAGCATAAGCTGCTGCTATCAGTAGTAGGAAAAACTTTTGATGCTGCTTTGAGGAAAGCATCACCTGCTGATGGCGGTATGGCAGCTGCTGCTGCAGCCGCATCTGATAAAAGCATCAGCTGCTGATGGTGGTTTAGCAGCTGCTGTATGGTGGTTTGGCAGCTGCTGATGGTGGTGGCATAAGCAACTGCTGCTGTTATCATCAATGACTACAACATCTGCCGATATGGAAGAACAGAGGGGCATTATCGGCTACTATAAGTAGTAAAAATAGTTTTTGCTGCATCGTTTGATGAAAGCAACAGCTGCTTATGGTTCTTTGGCAGCTGCTGATAGTGGTAACGTAAGCAGCTGCTGATGTTACTGTAAATGTCACCATCATCTGCCGATATCTGAGAACAAAAGGATCATAAGCTGCTGACATCAGTAGTAGGAAAAACTTTTGAAGCTGCTTTGAGGAAAGCATCACCTGCTGATGGCGGTAAGGCAGCTGCTGCTGCAGCTGCTTTTGAAAATGCATCAGCTGCTGATGGTGGTTGAGCAGCTGCAGATGGTAGTTTGGCAGCTGCTGATGCTGGTGGCATAAGCAGGTGCTGCTGTTATTATCAGTGGTACAATAAGCAGCTTCTGATGTTACTGTTAATCAGCATCAGCTGCTGATGGCGGTATGGCAGCTGCTGTTGCAGCTACGTCTGATAAAAGCATCAGCTTCTGATGTTGGTTAAGCAGCTGCTGATGAAGGTGTAGCATGAGCTGATGGAGGTGGCTCTTTGGCAACTGCTGCTGTTACTTTTAATGACACCATCATCTGCTGATATCGGAGAACAAAAAGGACATAAGCTGCTGCCATCAGTAGTAGGAAAAACTTTTGATGCTGCTTTGGAGGAAAGCATCAGCTGCTGATGGCGGTATGGCAGCTGCTGCTGCAGCTGTGTCTGATAAAAGCAACAGCTGCTGATGGTTGTTTTGCAGCTGCTGATGGTGGTTTTGCAGCTGCTGACGGTGGTGACATAAGCAGCTTTGCTCTTACTGTTAATGACACCATCATCTGCCGATATCGGAGAACAAAAAGGACATAAGCTGCTGCCATTAGTAGTAGGAAAAACTTTTGATGCTGCTTTTGAGGAAAGCATCAGCTGCTGATGGCGGTATGGCAGCTGCTGCTGCAGCTGCGTCTGATAAAAGCATCAGCTGCTGATGGTGGTTTTGCAGCTGCTGATGGTGGTTTGGCAGCTGCTGATGGTGGTGGCATTAGCAGCTGCTGCTGTTATCATAAGTTACCGCATCATCTGACGATATGGAAGAACAGAGGGGCATCATCGGCTACTATAAGTAGTAAGAATAGTTTTTGCTGCATCATTTGTTGAAAGCAACAGCTGCTGATGGTTCTTTGGCAGCTGCTGATGGTGGTCAGTAGCACTATCAACGGTAAGTTTTGTTCCAGTAGCAGCCCCTGTTATCATTACCATCACCAGATACAGATATCATTTCAGCAATAAAACTAAAGTCACTCTAATTACCTATATTTTAACAGCAGGCCGTCCACCAACAGATGGCAGATACAGATATCACTCCAGCAGTATCAACAGCTGTCACTCGCATTACCTATCTTTAACAGCAAGCAGTCCACCAATAGATGGCAAATACAGATATCATTACAGTAGTAGCAGCAGATACCACTATCACTAACTAACTTCAACAGCAGGCAGTCCACAAATTATGGATATCAATAATCCAAAGTGTGGATATCCAATAATCTAAATGAGAAATGGATAGCACTAATTCGAATTATAAATATCACAATTTCGATTTATTGACACCAATAATTTGACTTAGTGTTATCCATAAATGGGCAAATTTGTTGATATCTATAAATCGATTTATGGATATTCATGAATCGAATCGGTGATATCCATAAAGTAGTTAGACTAGTTGATATTCATACTTCGAATACTGTACATCTATAAGTCGAATCACGGATATTCATGAATAATTATGGATGTCGCTTATTTGTATAGTGGATAGCACTTTTTCACTTATCGATATCATAAAACGATAATGAATAGTTAACCGGCACCCCATAGAATTTCGGTGATATCTATCTTATATTACTTACGTAAGATATACGAAATCCGCTGGTGACAGACGGACGCATAGACTGGCGGATGGACAAAAGGTGTTGCGGAATATATTATCATATACCTCAAGAACCCTTAAGCAAGCTTTATAGTCTAGTTGACATGGTGCATTGCTGGAACTGCTTATAATTGTCAATCTTTAAATAAAGACTCTCTCAAAATCAAACTCTTACAGGCGACATAGTTTCAACGTCTAAGTTCTCGCAAAAAAGGCTTTTTTAATCGTAAACGGGGTTCCATAGCCCACAATCTATCATCGACCGGATACATGTACATGTATGACTGAAACCTGTTGAACAGATCGTAAAATCGCAGGTCTTTTCTGAGAAAAAGGTGAGAAAAGAATAAAAAATATAACCTGAAAATGTCATTTCTTAAGCAGATGACCCATTCGATTATTCTAAGACTTGTCTCCGAATCAATCCTTGGTCTGTGTTACGTGTATTTATCGCAAAAAGAAAGAAAGAAAAATAAATGAAATATATGCCGTGAATCCAACTCGCTGCATTTAGCTTCCCTATACGTTCCGACTGGACAGAAAAGCGTTAGCTGGGCACCTCGCGTTAAATCAACATTGACACAACCTTGATTCAATGTCACGACGTGGAATCAACGTTGAGTCAGTGTTGATTCAACTCTGTGTGCCTGCTGTGAGGAGACAACCGATGGTAGGATAAACCCTTTTCACTGAAGAATTTACAGTTTGAAATTTGCAAAAACCAAATGACAACACTACTGAAAATGTTACATGACATTTGACTCTCCGTATTTTTTCAGTATTTTCTTGTGTATAAATACCATAAATCATTGCAAGATATTGTTTAGCATTAATGCTTCACCCAAGAACTTAGCTGATTAAAAACACACAAAAAACTCTTTCCCTACACATAAATTTGTCTTTTAAACGGTATGCCCAATGAGCGTTGGCATTTTTTTTAAAAAGCGAATACTTGTAAAATGAACGAGAACTGCTAATGTCTCACACTTTCTATACATGCAGCTGCACTCTCAAATATCAATAGATTGGCATTTTTGTTTTTGTTTCAAATCCAGGCATGTAGCAATCGTTCATTAGGTAGAATTTGCAATATATTAGAGTCTTACGGCTTCACACATACTTTCCTGCATGATTTTTAGTCAAAAACTATAATTTACAGAGAAATCCTCAGCAGCAGCTATTGTCGCAGTAGCAGCTGCTGTTGGGAGATCAGCAGCTGCTGTTGGGGACAGCAGCGGCAGCTCGTGATTTGGACCCCTCTCGATTTTTGGGCCGCCCGGATAGCTGGCTGAGTTGTAAGCTTGCTCCTCGGGGAAATCTAGTCTACCGGGTCTGGACTTTTCAAAATCCGAAGAAGAGTCATAGGGGTCGCTATCAAATATCTGTACATCAGGACATGGGCTCCGATGTGAACCAAAGTCTGGTGAGTCAGGTCTGCCACGTGGAATATGTAGGGTTTGATTGCTTTGGTTAACGTCTCCCCTCCCATGACCACGCATACGTCGCAGATGGTTTGGACTTGTATACCGTTTTCTCTTAGGGCTATAAGATGGCTTGCTCAGACTTCGGTAATAATGTGGTCGGTAATGAGAATGACGAACCGGACTGACGTATGGACTGCATGGGCTTTGCATACGTCGACGTGGGCTATGATCATACCGATCTGGACTTCGGGTATGACGGCTTACCGAACGGAAGTTTCTCCGTGGGCTACTGCTGTACCTTTGGCGGGTTTCAATACATCGCTCTGCGTTGGTAGTAGTGCACCGATGTGGAGCTCGAGAACGTCTCTGCGGGTCGCTAACGTATCGACTGGGTATGTGGAGATGTCGGTTACTGACGGAAAAATACGGGAAGCTCTCTTGTTGATCTGGTTTATCAACAGTATACCCCGTAACATGATGACGTCGGCCTGGCATGTCGACGTGTCGGTTATCGGTACGAAAACGTCGGTCTGGATTACCAACGTCGCTATCGGGACAACGGGAACGCTGGTCGACTTCACTTAGTAGGCGCCTAGGGCTACGGCGAAGACTAGGCCTCCGCTGACTAGGCTGAGGTTGAATGTTATTACTGTAGGCATTGGAATTTACGTGTGCACTGTGTGACGGACCAGATAGGCAGTGCATCTGACCTTCGTGACTTTCATTGGACTGGACTGGACTGACACGCCCCTGATTATCATTTCCAACGGATTTTGCTCATTTATTTCCGCTTCGCTCTGCGAGTCTATTTGTGAATCATTGTTGCTTTCTGCAGCTGAGCCATCATTGACATGCTGTTCACTGAGATTATGGTTTGTTCTCATATTGAATTGTACCTCTGAATCTGATTCGGAGTCTGACATTTTTTATTATTATTATTTACGATTTACTGTAGTGCAGTTCTATACAAAAAAGTTTGTATTCTTATTTTTCCACTGGGTTCCGTAATGTAATTTGATAAGGCAAATTACGATCCACTTCTCTGACACCAAAACTGTACTCACCCCGGCTTGTGATACATGATCTCAGTAACAATTAAAACAAATACTCAGTGTACATTGCATTTACTCTTATTAACAGACATACCAAACATGCATTCAAAGTTATTTGAAGTTCAACAAAATATCACAGACAGAAAGTTTAACTAATAATGGACGTCAGGATGGCAACTTAAGTTAATAAAGTAAAGTAGTATATAGCTTAACTTATTCATAAATAAGGTAAATGTAGAACTGCATTCCTAATTCTCAATTATACTTGTTCATGTAGACTGGCATTCAAACATCAAGGTGCATCGCCGCACGTACATGTTTGGCACAATAACTTCAGTATGCTGTTGTTCATAAAGCATTCCCATGAATGTCAGAATGTATTGCTTAATAGAAGGCCGGGCTTGTCCCAACCCACGGTAGGTTATAATTACTTTATCACAGTAGAGCTAGGCTGGGTAAACACAGCCAGGAAATCAGCCAGACAAATTTGAAGATTGGCGCCTTCCGAACCTGACGTGACGTCGAGTACTGGTCACAGGTAAACCGTCGCGCCCTGTACGTGATCCGAAGAGATTCAAAACGTTGCAACAAACTTTTATTTATAGGTGCGTTATTGTGCCCACATGATTGAAACTGACCAATGACTCACAGCCCGGGGAAGCCAAGTGACCCGATTACCCAATCAAAAGCAGCCCGGAGGCCAGCCGCCTCGATTTGGAAATCAGGATGCCAGGCCACCCTCACGTCCGAAGTCAGCTTCAGTTTCAAAATATTTAAAATGTAAACTCTATTAATGAATTATGTGGTAAGGACTTGATTCCTTGGAAGCTACAGAATATTTAGATACCACATTCAGTGGCTGAGACGTGACATTTAGCTCTAAATGCTGAAAGTCCGGTGACCAGGCGTACCGGACTGCAGACGCCAGTTGTGACGACATAACAAATCAATTAAATTACTATTTTTAGAAGTTTACAAACACTATCGCTACCGAAGGTTGAAGCTGGAGGTAGTCCATAGTGCAAGTAAACTCAGACCATGTTAAATTACACAGGATAAATATAGCTAAGGCAGAAAATATGTCTACACTGTCACCGGGCTCCCAAAATAAGTAAACAATATGGCTGCCGATGTTTCAAAACCACACTTCCGTGTTGGAAAGTTTGTAATCAAAGTGACTTTACATAACATTGGCGTTACATGAGGATGCTTCTGAGCAAGTTTGAGGACGAATACACATGTAGAATTACAAGTTCAATAGATTGACAGTTCCTCTTAGGAGTTTAAGTAGATATCAGTGACTTTACACAGGGAACATGGGTTCAGATACACTGGTGAGTTCTGATCAAACTTTCTATATTCTTCAGTTATTAGTTGATTGCACATTTTGCATGTTGAGATTGTTCTGTGGGTTTCTTCGGCTCATCAACAGTATGATAATCACTTCCAGCCAATGACTGAATGAAACAAATAGCCCCAGTTGCTTCGGGTTAGGTTCATTGTCAGGGACAGTCCATTACAGTATGCTAGTGTCTGACGTGTTCCTGCTGTTGATGACCAACTACAGCAACAGGCCCAGGTGTCGAGTCATGACAATGTACCGTCGTGTGCGCAAATTTTAACTACTTATACATGTTCTGGCCACATCAGTTCTTTTCCGAGTTATTCGGTTCTGACGTCAACTGAAGACACTGCTGTAAAAAGCTGTTTCAACGATATTGGGCTTATAACCTTTTTAACATTTTCCATTTTAATGGCTACATGGTATTTAGATTGACTGCGACATTTTATACATGTCGTGAAAGCTACGAATATCAAAAAGAACCATGGAATACTGAATTGTAACAACAGAATATACAATTTTGAAACTTTTTAATTGCTTTAACAGATATCTGTAACAGGATCTAGAGAACAGGAGAATGGCCTACCCCATGGACTTAGTCGCTGATTATTACACTCCCTAAAAAGGGCAACCTACAGCTCTGCCAGAACTACAGAACCATCAGCCTCATCAGTCATTCAAGCAAAGTCATGCTGAAAGTCATCTTGAACAAGCTTAAACCACAAGCCGAAGAGATAATCGCTGAGGAACAGACTGGGTTCCGAGCAGGAAGGAGCACACAGAACAGATCTTCAACCTCAGAATTCTGTGTGAAAAGTACCTGCAACATCAGCAGAATCCGTACCATGTCTTCATTCATTTCAAAGAAGCCTTTGATTGGGTATGGCATGCAGCCTTATGGGCCACCATGCGGAAGTACAATATTAGTGCAAATCTAGTTCGCACCATTGAGTAGATATACGACAATGCTACAAGTGCAGTCCTGATAAATGGCAGCACAGGAGAATGGTTCAGAACAACTGTTGGAGTAAGACAAGGATGTCTTCTGTCACCCAATCAACATTTTTCTCGAACGGATCATGTCTGATGCTCTGGAAGAACATGACGGAAAGGTTAGCATAGGCGGCAGAAACATTGCCAAGCTGCGGTCTGCCGATGACATAGACGCTCTAGCTGAAGAAAAGCAGGAACAAGAAGCTCTAGTTGAAAGTCTCGACCAAACCTGCACAAGGTATAAGATGGAGATCAGTGCTGAGAAGACCAAACTGACGACGAACAGCGCAGATGGCATCCAGAGGGAGATCAAGGTAAAAGGGCAGAAGCTGGGTACCATAACAAGCTTCAGATACCTTGGAGCAATTGTCTCAGATGATGGCTCAAAACAGGAGATCCTCTCGAGGATTGCACAAGCCACTTCAGCTCTTACCAAGCTGAAACCAATTTGGAGAGATAACAACATATCTCTTGGATTAAAAGTGAAACTTATGCGCCCCCTTGTCATTTCCATATTTCTGTATGCCTGTGAATCGTGGACGCTGACAGCAGAGTTAGAGAAAAGAACGCAGGCCTTTGAGATGAGATGCAACCGAAGGTTACTGAACATTTCGTACAAGGTCCATATAACCAATGAGGAGGTTCGCAGAAAGATCCAAGCAGCCATTGGAGAGCATGATGAACTCCTGATGCTGGTCAGGAAATGGAAACTGAGGTGGTTTTGTCACGTCTCAAGGTCTGGTTTAGCAAAGACGATTCTACAGGGCACAGTGAAAGGAAAAAGGACCATATAACCAATGAGGAGGTTCGCAGAAAGATCCAAGCAGCCATTGGAGAGCATGATGAACTCCTGATGCTGGTCAAGAAATGGAAACTGAGGTGGTTTTGCCACGTCTCAAGGGCTTCTGGTTTAGCAAAGACGATTCTACAGGGCACAGTGAAAGGAAAAAGAAGAAGAGGTAGACAGAAGAAGAGGTATGGACGTTGCCAGCTCAGCTAGGGCAGCTGAAAACAGGACAAGGTGGAAAGGGATTGTTTCGAAGTCATCTGTGGTGCCCCAGCGATCTAGTAAGGTTATGGGATAGAATAGAATAGAATAGAATAGAATAATTGCCCAGAGATATTTTTCTTTCGTCTGTTTTAATTTGCCAATTTTGTTAGTTATTGTGTTTTATACTTATTATGTTAGTGTTGCTGTAATTAACATAGCGTAAAGAGATAAATAGCTGGCAGCTGTCAATGGCCTTTAGATGTTTGCAAATGTCGAACTATGATGGCCGCGTTTAAAAGCCTACCTTAACCCTTAATGCGCCAAAAAGCAGACGACAAAAATTTTCAAAAAATGTTTTCTCCAAGCGATATCATATTGAGAATTTGACCACTAGAGGGCAAACAGTGTAGAATTAGATGAGCCACCTCATCTGTATCTACACTGTTTGCCAGTTCAACAATTTTAATTTTGTCGCTTTAAGGGTTAATGCCTAGCGTCCCATAAATCGGACATAGGCAAATAGTGCAGATCCTGATCAGCCGCCGCAGGACACACACACGAAGACGAATGGCTATTTTTCATTAAAGCAAAACAAAAATGATACAAATAAACTTAGCCAGACACCCCTTTATTGACAAAGCATGAAAAGTCCACTTGGCATATTCGCAGTTCGCAATGGCGTGAGGCAGGCTTTCTGATGATGAGACATGCACCCGTTATTCCTTACTACAAAATTATTCTGTGAATTATGCTTCAATGACTGCTAACTGTTGTGATTTTCTCTTGCGAAAGAACAATTAATTCTACAAATATTTGTGACATTTCGTATGTATGTAAAAGCAAGGCTGTTTTTGAAAGTATTTCATTTTTCTTTAAATACAATCAAACACGGTGCAATGCCGAAGAAAGGACATATTAAGATATGCATTTTTGGACTTTTATGCGTCATTCTGTTTTGCGTATTCCATTCAAGCAGTTTTATAAGCTTACGCTTAAATAGTTCAAGTAAGTGTAGCTTCTATTATAAATGATCCTGATTTATTAAAAGCGTATTTTTAAATCAATAAATTAATTTAGAGCTAGGAAAGTATAATCAAGGATAACCGATTTTCATTGTCCTGCATACAATAATAAGGCCGCCATCTATATAAAAATAACTGTTGTAATTTACAAACTTTAAAAAGCTTTAATTGTAGTTTCAAAAAAATCTTTTTCTATCTTTTCGTTTTCTTGTTCTTTTTTTTTTGTTTTTTGTTCGTTTGTTTATTTCCCTTTTTTGCTTTTGCTAAACATTTGAGTTTGCAAGATATTTTATTACATTTATCTTAATTCCGTAGAAAGCGAATTTTCGGACTTGACATTTGGCGTTGCCTCCACGTGCCTTTGGTGCCTGGTAACGTTAAAAAAACGATGGAAGGACTTGGCATTTGCACAAACATGAACATTATATTCACGATTTTTTTCATGTAATAACTGCATGCAGGAATCGGAACTTAAAGGACTCATATATCAAAATGGCCGTTGAGAAAGTAATATGAAAGAGAAAAAAAAAACAGAGGACCAATGGTCCTGTAGCTCACCTGACACTTGGTCCTGGTATATATTTTCATGCTTTTATACATGTATATAGCACCAGGGCAGGGGCCCTCTCCCTTGGGGATTAATGTTGAGTCCCAATTCTATATACCAAGCCACAAGGTCACTGGGCCTTTGTTTCTGGACAAAGATTTCTGAAGGGTTTTTATCATAAATGGGTGTGGCGGCCACCATGTTCATACGACCATGACCATCTGAACAAACTTTGATTCCTTTGACCCAGTATTAAAGCTCCATATGAAATACAGTAATCATTTGTATAAACTATGATGGGCCTGAGTGCCCAATGCTACATACCGGTACCAAGTTTCAAGGTTATAGGCCTTTCGGTTCTCGAGAAAAAGACGTTTCAAGAGTTTTTACCATAAATGGGCATGGTGGCCATCTTGGTCAAGTGACCAAGACCATCTGAAGAAACTATGGCTCCTTTAAGCCGGTGAAGCTCCATATGAAATATGGCTTCAATTGACCCTAGTGGCCTCTGAGAAGATGTTTGAAAATGTTGACGGGTGACAGAATCTCAATGACCTTGTACAATAGTCAAAGAATGACCTTGACCTTTAACGACAACATATCTTCATCTGGTCATTTAGTCAACCATATATACCAAATTTTGCACCTTAGACTTAAATAGTTTCTGAAAAATCCACTGTTTAAGCATTTTCCCATATAAAAGACTACATAATGTACCAAATGTGGCAGTGTCATAAATTAGGTCAAGGTCAACGCATGATCATTTGTATAAACTAAGATGGGCTTGAGTGCCCAAAGCTACATACCAAGTTTCAAGGTCATACACCTTTTGGTTCTGGAGAAGAAGATTTTGAAGGGTTTTTACCATATATGGGCATGGCGGCCATCTTGGTCAAGACCCTGAGAACAAACTTTTATTCCCTGATCACACTTAGACTCCATATGAAATTTTGCTTCAATCAGACCAGTGGTTTCAGAGGAGTAGATGTTTTGAAAATCTTGATGACGGACAGACCGACAAAATGACCTTGACCTTCAGTGACATATCTTCATCTGGTCATTTAGTTGACCATATATACCATGTATTGTACCTTAGACTTAAATAGTTTCTGAGAAATCCACGGTTTAAGTGTTTTCCCATATAAAAGCCTAACGTACCAAAGTTGACCATGTTGTAAATTAATTCAAGGTCAACGCATGGTCATGATTTGTATAAACTATGATGGGCCAGCATGCCCGATGCTACATACCAAGTTTCAAGGTCATAGGCCTTTTGGTTCTAGAGAAGAAAATTTTTGAAGGGTTTTTACCATATATGGGCATGGTGGCCATCTTGGTCATGTAGCCCAGCCCCCGGTATAAACTTTAGTTCCCCTATCCCACTGAGACACCATATGAAATTTGGTTTCAATATCCCCAGTGGTTTCAGAGGAGAAGATGTTTGGAATCTTGATGACGGACAGACCAACAAAATGACTTTGACCTTCAGTGACATAATATCTTCCTCTAGTCATTTAGTTGACCATATATACCACATATTGTACCTTAGACTTAAATAGTTTCTGAGAAATCCACTATATAAGCGTTTTCCCATATAAAAGCCTAACATACCAAAGTTGACCATGTCGTAAATTAGGTCAAGGTCAACGCAAGGTCATGATTTGAATAAACTATGATGGGCCCGCATGCCCAAAGCTACATACCAAGTTTCAAGGTCATAGGCCTTTTAGTTCTGGAGAAGAAGATTTTTGAATTTTTTTTACCATATATGGGCATGGCGGCCATCCTGGTCATGTGACCCAGACCCCGGGTATAAACTTTCGTTCCCCCATCCCACTGAGACTCCATATGAAATTTGGCTTCAGTCGGCCCAGTGGTTTCAGAGGAGAAGATGTTCGAAAATCTTGACGACGGATGGTCCGACAGAATGACCTTGACCTGTAGTGACATAATATCTTCATCTGGTCATTTAGTCGACCACGTATACCAAGTATTGTACCTTAGACTTAAATATTTTCTGAGAAATCCACTGTTTAAGTATTTTCCCATATAAAAGCCTAACGTACCAAAGTTGACCATGCCGTAAATTAGGTCAAAGTCAACGCAAGGTCATGATTTGCATAGACTATGATGGGCCCGCATGCCCAATGCTACATACTAAGTTTCAAGGTCATAGGCCTTTTGGTTCTGGAGAAGAAGATTTTTGAAGGGTTTTTACAATATATGGCCATGGCGGCCATCTTGGTCATGTGACCCAGACCCCGGGTATAAACTTTCGTTTCCCCCATCCCACTGAGACTCCATATGAAATTTGGCTTCAATCAGCCCGGTGGTTTCAGAGGAGAAGATGTTTGAAAATCTTGACGACGGATGGTCCGACAGAATGACCTTGACCTGTAGTGACATAATATCTTCATCTGGTCATTTAGTCGACCATATATACCAAGTATTGTACCTTAGACTTAAATATTTTCTGAGAAATCCACTGTTTAAGCATTTTCCAATATAAAAGCCTAACGTACCAAAGTTGACCATGCCGTAAATTAGGTCAAGGTCAATGCAAGGTCATGTTTTGTACAAACTTTGATGGGCTGGCATGCCCAATGCTACATACTAAGTTTCAAGGTCATAGGCCTTTTGGTTCTGGAGATGAAGATTTTTGAAGGGTTTTTACCATATATGGGCATGGCGGCCATCTTGGTCATGTGACCCAGACTCCGGGTATAAACTTTCGTTCCCCTATCCCACTAAGACTCCACATGAAATTTGGCTTCAATCGGCCCAGTGGTTTCAGAGGAGAAGATGTTTGAAAATCTTGACGACGGATGGTCCGACGGAATGACCTTGACCTGTAGTGACATAATATCTTCATCTGGTCATTTAGTCGACCACGTATACCAAGTATTGTACCTTAGACTTAAATAGTTTCTGAGAAATCCACTGTTTAAGCGTTTTCCAATATAAAAGCCTAACGTACCAAAGTTGACCATGCCGTAAATTAGGTCAAGGTCAACGCAAGGTCATGATTTGTACAAACTATGATGGGCTCTCATGCCCAATGCTACATACCAAGTTTCAAGGTCATAGGCCTTTTGGTTCTGGAGAAGAAGATTTTCGAAGGGTTTTTACCATATATGGCCATGGCGGCCATCTTGGTCATGTGACCCAGACCCCGGGTATAAACTTTCGTTCCCCCATCCCACTGAGACTCCATATGAAATTTGGCTTCAATCGGCCCAGTGGTTTCAGAGGCGAAGATGTTTGAAAATCTTGACGACGGATGGTCCGACGGAATGACCTTGACCTTTAGTGACATATATCTTCATCTGGTCATTTAGTCCACCATGTTTACCAAGTATTGTTCCTAAAACTTAAATAGTTTCTGAGAAATCCACTGTTTAAGCGTTTTCCCATATAAAAGCCTAACGTACCAAAGTTGACCATGCGGTGTTTTAGGTCAAGTTCAACGCAAGGTCATGATTTGTACAAACTATGATGGGCCGGCATGCCCAATGCTACATACCAAGTTTCAAGGTCATAGGCCTTTTGGTTCTGGAGAAGAAGATTTTTGAAGGGTTTTTACCATATATGGGCGTGGCGGCCATCTTGGTCATGCGACCCAGATACCCGGAACAAACTTTCGTTCCCCCGACCTAGGTAGGCTCCACATGAAATATGGCTTCAATCGGCCCAGTGGTTTCAGAGGAGAAGATGTTTGAAAATGTTGACGACGGACGACGGACGACGGACGGACGGACGGACGGACGACGGATGCCTGGCTATACTATAAGCTCACCTATGAACCTAAAGGCTCAGGTGAGCTAAAAACTGTCAAGCAATGTGCATTCAGAAATATGCCACCGTAGGCGGACTTATGGGCATTTATCGCCCTTTTTCATAGTAAGACGAGGTACTAAAGCATATACAGTCAACTCTCGATATCTCGAAATCAAATTTCAGCCAAAACTACTGATATCTCAAAGTAAATTTTCTGGTACCAGAAAACTTACTATGAGATATCAGTAGTTTTAGGTAATCGGAGTTGAAATGTATATAAAAATAGGAAATACATTCTTTGATATAAGAAGATATTTTGAGATATCAGTGTTCGAGATATCGGGAGTTGACTGTATTATACAACACAAAATAGAAACACAAAACATGAAAATGAAAAGTCAAAACAGGGAACCAACAAGGTGAAACAGAGAACTGATCGGACCTCAAAAGGTCCTAACACAAAACACAGTCACATATAGGCTTCTGTACTGATTTAATAAATCATTAGTGTGCGCAGGCTGAACTGAATCTCCGTTGTTTGCGCACGGTATAAGACCCATTTTGCCATGACGGTTTCTAATGTACGAGGGGCGTTCGAAAAGTTTGCAAATGGCATCATAACACTGTTGAGGGGCACGCTGGGTACAAATACTATGCATATACTGAAAGCACTACATCTTCGACCGACACGGGGATGGTTGCGGTCGGGCAATGGTGCTGGGTAAACCATCAGTGCAGGAGCGTCCTACTAATTTGGATAACAGTAGGGCAAGGGCCTTATGTGCTTGCTGTAGGTACGGGTGGGGGTTGTTTGGACATTTTTCTCTTGCCTATCATTTCTCTTTTCTTCCTCCCTTTCTCTGGAAGACGGCTCGATATAGACTGCAACACTGTCCCAAAGAGCCGTGAAACCCAAAACAACCAACCAACCAAAATCGACCGGCACATAATAATTTATTCGAACTCCCTTATGTCAAGACTTCATGTTTTTTAATAAAACGTGTCCATAAGAAAGGACATTTTACGGCTTTCTTTCGGTGTAATGCTGGATTTTCTTACGTCCACATCAGTCTCAAACTTTCCAGAAAACCATAGAAAAAGGTTGTTTTCTCGAATGGCTTTCTTAATTTGAAGATCTGAGGAAGTCACTATCTGATGCTGAAATAATCCTTGCTTATGGCACATACAACAGAGAATCAAATCATTTGAGAATAAATTATATGTTTGAGAAAAATCACACTGTTTCATTGTATGAAATTCAGGAAGCGTCTCACTTAACATTCGAGAGGAGCACGGCACGCGGTGTCTGCCATGCTCCTCTCGAATTATAAGTGAGGCGACGCCATTTATCTGTTATCATAGCAACTATGGAATTACCAATTGTTGTGCTTAGTACCTTGACAGAACAACGTCTTGATGATGTCAATTTGACATCAATATGAACCCTTAGTTGCTATGGTAACAGATTTATGACGTCATTGGTATCTGAGTATGGCATACATTGGCATGCTCCGCCAATATTACAGTGACGTTACCGACTGAAATTCTTTAGCGCCCTTGTATGTCCAATGAGCCCATTTACTAAGAACAACCTTATATAAAAAGCCTTTCATTTATTTGTTTTAAAATATACTATGGTTTTTATGGTATTAAGCATTTGAAAAGGAAGATTCTGTCAGACTGGCAAGCCAAACAATACCTGATTTGAAAGTCTTGATTATTCTTAACTCCCTTACGTGATTACCATTACAACCGAAAAACAATAATGGGTCACCTAAAATAATGACTGTAAATATCCTAAAACGGAACAGTTTGGCTTTGCAAGGTAGTTATGCATCAAACAGATGCATGTGGATTGGCAAACGGTGCAGGCCACGATCATACTGCGCCTGAAGGATATTCTGATCTTGGTCTTCACTGTTTGCTAAGGTCAATTTGTCCCGGTACTATATCTTCTAAATTTATAGGACTTGTCACAAGTGCCTCCTCCGGCGTTAACAGTACCTCCATTGTGACAAACATTCCTGGCCGAATCTCTCCTGACTTCACCGCCGTCATTGTACTGACTTACATGCGCTCTGGTTCGAGTCTTGTTGGGGACATTCTACAACAAAGCCCGGAGGCGTTTTACGTATACGAACCTTTGCATACACTTCAGTACATGAGCAGAGAGGATCAACGAGCAAATATTACGTTTGTTAACGGAACATTCAGGTAACATAAAGCATTAAAAGAATAAAAAATAAATAGAATGGTTCCCAGCAGGCGCATGACGTCGTTATGACAACGCTCTAATGTCGATGCGATGTAATTACGTCGCATCGATGTCAGAACGACGCCATTTGGACACCAATCGTTAACCATGAACTGGTGGTTTTGTAAAGCATCTTGTATTTTTGTTTCC